>CM057449.1:708327500-708952500 GCA_016271365.2 Neoceratodus forsteri | reverse complement strand
ATTTCTAGGTGAAAGTTTTATTTCCACCCATATAACTTTGGTATCAGAGTTTGTTGATTTAGGGGGGTGCTACCTGGTGTGATTTATATTTGTCAGATATTTATAAGGCAATTCCACTGCCAGCTCTCTGTTGATGGTTTTTGTATATTCTGTTGTACCCAGTAATATCCATATTGCAATCATTATCCTGAAACCAAGTTTCGGTAACTCCACATATTGCAATATTTTGATCTGATAAAACAACCTTAGGTTCATCTAGTTTGCTAGATGGGCTGCATGCGGTCGCCAGAAGGACATTTAGTTCACTGCTACAGTAGTTTATTTTACTATTAGTATACAGGTGTTTGCTACTTATCTCATTGTTTGGATGTGAACATCCCTGGGTCTTTATGAGTTTATTAACTGCGTCAAGAGAGACTAAAGGATTTTGCCTCTCCCCCTTTTTATTCAGTTTAAATAATTGGAAATGAAAGATGAGATATGCTTGACAAGTAGAGTGCGTCCTCTCCTACTAAGATGTAACCCATCACCACAGTATAATTCGTTATAATTAACAAATTCTTCCCAGTGTGTTATGCATTTGATCCCTTGTCCTAAGCTCCATGTCCTCATCCACTCATTAATATTTTTGATGTTATTTTGCTGATATTCCGATGCCTTGGGAATGGGTAAAATCTTGGATAGGGCAACATCGCACCCCAGCTCGGTTAATTTGTTAGTCAAGGATACAAAGTCCTGCTTAATACTTAATATTCAATCATGGAAGACATTATTAGCTCCGGCATTCACAATTACCAGAAGCCTGTCCCCTGCATTCTGAAGGATAGTATTAGACATCCTTGTAATGTCTGACACCCTTGCCCCTCTAAAACTAGACAATGTTCTATTAGTCTCATCTGGGTCACAGACTGCCCTGTCCAAGTGTTTGGCAATCGAATCCCCCGGTACATATATTGCTGTGGGTACCCTGAGGACACATTGTGTAGCAACTCTTGGGGTATCTAAAGCAGAATTTGGGGAGTTTAGTGGATGATTACCAGGGGAGCCAACACCTGTTATATTATGTTGTGTATTGCTCGTAAGATGAGCCAGATTATTAATGTGTGATGATGTAAGACACGGTTGTTCGGTCACCCCCAGTGTTTGTACATTACTTTCTCCAGATGGCTGTACTTCAGATTCTTGTGAAACTGATGTGCTTGTTTCTAAGTCTACCAGCTGTGGATTAAGAGGGTCAAAGCAATTATATAGTGGTAATGAAAACATATTTGCTTTCTGTCCTTTCTTAGGGACTTTGGTGTGCCTGTTTGCAATGACATGAAGCTCTGCAACAAAGTGGACACACAAGAGAATGCCTCAGGAATGGAATCATATCTAGAGAAGTTAGAAGAATGGTCTAGAACATAGCAATTGAAGTTCAAAGCCATGAAATGTAAGGTTATGCACCTCAGGGAAAAGAAACCCAGGAAAAGATTACACTCTAGGAGGAGAACAATTAGCTGTTACCAACTTAGAAAGGGACCTTGGTGTCATGATTTCCAGTGACCTGAAGGTGGGGAAACAGTGCAAAAAGGTGGTACAAAAAGCAAGTCACATCCTCGGATGCATAGGCAGGAAGTATCTCAAACAGAAAACGCAAAGTGATAATCCCACTGTACAGATCCTTGGTGAGGTCTCACCTGGAGTACTGCATCCAGTTTTGGAGACCTCACCTAAAAAAGGGTATAGACTGGTTGGAGACAGTGCAAAGAAGAGCCACAAAGATGGTTCAAAACCTTCCCCAGGAACCCTATGAGGAAAGACTCAGGAAATTAAACAAGTACTCACTAGAACACAGAAGGAACAGGGGAGACACGATAGAAACATTTAAATATCTCAAAGGAATAAACTCAGTGCAGGATCAGAGCCTCTTCCAAGAAAATAAAGAAGTACGAACTAGAGGCCACAGCATGTGCTTCAAGGGAGGAAATGTTTGGACTAACATCAGGAAATACTTCTTTACTGAGAGGGTGATTGAGCCGTGGAACAAACTGCCACAGGCAGTGGTGGAAGCAAAGACAGTCAGTGGATCCAAGCTGTCTTGGGATAAACACTGTGGTATCCTGAAATAATAAATCTACCAGTGTGGGAGTAGTCAAATGGGCAGACTAGGTGGGCCATGCGGTCCCCATTTGCCAACACATTCTTATTTTCTTATGTTTTGAGTGACTCCTAACCAGTCCTCTAATTCAAATGCTCACAGTGCGCATCAAATTGAGTAGATTGCTTCCCTCCATGTGGTCAGCCACAATAATTGTTCTCCCTAAACCAGGGAAGGATCCTGTCCTCTGTGCCTCCTGCTGCCCCATCTCTCTGCTGACAGCTGATCATGAAACTTTCACAAATGTAAAGGCTGCATGACTGGAAGAACTCCTGCCTAGTGTAATACACCAGGATCAGTCTGGCTTTGTCAGAGGGAGACAGGGCAAAGGGAATATCAGACGTACATTAATTGTGGTGTGGCAGTGGAGTAGAGGGTGGGAGACCAAAAGCAGAAATTCTTGCATTAGATACCAAAAAGGCTTTTGACTGCATAGAGTGGGGGTACATGCATGGCACCCTGCAATAGTTTGGGATAGGTAGACTTTCTGAAGATGGATTAGGATGCTGTACACCAACCTAACAGTGTAAGCAATGGTAAACAGGAGCTCGTTGCAACCATTTGAACTACAGCAAGGAACAAAACTGGAGTGCCTGCTCTTCCCACTGCTCTATGTCCCGACCCTAGAACCCTACGGTGGAAGTACTACGCAACAACAAGGTGGTATCAAGGCTGTCAGGGTGTGGGGGAGAGAGAGCATAAGCTGTCCCTTTTCACAGGTGACCGCTTGCTGTACATCACAAACCCAGCTACCACGCTTTCCCATGTAGTGGCAGAACTCCAGGATTTTGGGACTCTTTCCAGACATAAAATGAACTGGAGTAAGAGTGAAATAAAGTATCTGGGGAAGAACCAGAACCAGAATACAACCACCACTTTAAACTCCCTGCAATTAAAAGAGATAGACCAAATTCAATATCAAGGGATTTTAATACCCCCAAAACTTACTAAGATCTGTGAGACAAATTTGCCCCCATTGCTTAAAACAATAAAAGGGATGGTGAGAAGTGAAGGGATCTACCACTCTTGGTTCTAAACAGAGTCAACACAATCAAAATGTGCATATTACCTATGGTGCTTTACATCGTACAGGCTCTGTCACTTTGAATTCTCAATACATTTTTGTAAACAGCTGAATAGCATTTTCCACTCCCTGCTCTGGAAAGGCAAACATGTAAAGTTAGCAATCCTGTAGGACCCACTCGGGGTATGGCACTGCCAAATATGTTGCTTTATTACTGGATGGTCCAACTGGCCTTTGTCCAGTCATGCAGGCTGCCTACCATCCCCCAATGGGCTCAAATGGAACAGACAACATCCCAGGGCAAATCACTCCTGGGAGAGATACTCTGCAAAAGCTTAAATGGGTTGCAGGTGCCGAGACTTCAAAGTCCCTTCGCTAGAACATCAACCCAAATATCGGCACAGGTAAAAGGAACTATTAAACACCCCAGGGGCCAATCACCTCCGGCAAATATAACCAGTGGGCAGAAGAAGCTACACAGCCTTGGAAAAGCAGCATTCCGTAGACACACACTATATAGGAATTAATATTGTTTATTAAAATAAAAAAAGAAGAAAATACAGCACAGTGACACCCCACAGCCATTACCAGCATCTCATGCTATCACTTAGTGCTTTGTCATGGTCATACCTTGACAAAGAACTAAGTGCCTGTGTAAAACATTGGTTTCTTTTCATGTACTTGTTATACCTGATTTGCCCAGACCAACTGTTGTATTTATCATCATTGTACTTTGTGGTTTACACAGTATGTTAGGATTGTTTTTTTTTTTTTTTTGCACATCTATGTTTTATGTACTTTATATATTTTGTAAGTTTATCTTGTCTGTTTTTTGCATTTAAGACTTGGGATGTCCTGCAAACAAGATTTGTTTCTCATGGAACTTATCCTGTAAACTACCTAACTTTTAAATACAAAAAAAAATAGAGTGCTGATTTTCCACGGCTGCTTAGCTTCTTCAGCATATTGATTTGTACGTATAACATCATGGACATAGGGTTTGGAGCAGTTTGTCTAATTTCTAGAAATATAACCTGTGCCTTCAAGGGTCAGGTGGGTTATATAGTATTTGTCCACTAAGGGCTACTACAGTGGGAGAAGCAGGGCCTCATGAGAGTGGGGGACCTGTCTTTACGAGGCACCTTAGATTCGTATCGTACTTTGAAAGCTAAATACAACCTAGCCGCTTCTTCCTTCTTTGTGTATCTTTAGGGGCCAGCTAGAGAAACAGGGATATATTACTAATGCCCCAGTACAGCCTCTGGTAGAAAGCACTGTCTTTGCCCCCCAGCCATGGTCCAGCCCAGTATCAGCCTTCTATAGACTAATAAGAGGAAGCATGCCTCAAGGTGAAGATAAATATGGGGAGGCCTGGAGTGTAGATGCTGGTAATGTGATCGCCCCACATATGTGAAAAAAAAGCTACCCAGCGTGCAGTGGGGTGAGCCCATTCCAACAGGCTCAGGCAGGCACAATATAATTTCAGGCACAGAACCTACTGTACACCCCAAAGGCTGCACATGCTAAATGCAACAGTAGATCAAAACTTCCCTAAATGCAAGATGCAGGTTGGCAGTTTCTACCATATGGTACATGGGTGCCCCCTACGACACAGCAACTGGAGTGGCATTTGTTATAGAACAGGATCTAAACACAACACTAGAAAGCACAAGTGCTCACACTCTCTCTGTGAGTCAGTAAAAAAAAGTTCAAATAGCTGGTGTCTGTCACGGTGGCATCAGTATTGAACAAAAAGGCAGCTGAAGGTACAGTAATGGAACCTTGGCATCTTGACTCATATGCATGACTCTTCATCTGGGGGCCCCACTGTAACGAAGACCAACTATCTGAGCTTTTTTTTTTACTGACTCATAGAGAGAGTGTTAGCAGTTATGCTGTATATATCAGTAAAGTTTTGATTGGCATCCTCTGCTAGCCATAAATGCACAAGGTAACAGTGTTTCTGTCCTAAACACAACTCAACCCTGCTCTCCACCTGAGAAAATACTAGGGGCTGACACGGGGGGAAGGGGGCAAGCTAAGAATCAGTTATGGCAACTAACAGTAATAAATGCAAAGAGAACCCTTGCCCAATACTGGATAAGTGAGGAACCACCCACAGTAAGCCACTGAGTGAATAAATTGGCTAGATTGCATGAGATTGAGAAGAGCTCAGTATCTGACTAATGGCAAAGAAAATACACTTCAGTGTACTGTATGTGGTCCCCTCTCATGAAAGCAAAGGACAAGGAAATAATAAGATTAGGATCCTGACTGAAAGGCTCTTGGAATGTATTGGAGCTGATTTTCAAGTATATATATGTTAACCATGGACTCAGAATTGTATGCATTAAATTTATAGTGTGTCATATCTCCATGATTACACCTTATCAGATCATTTATATTGAAAAATGTACGGTGTGTACTGTTACCATTGCACTTGTATTTGAAAAACTTAAAGTGTATATTAAAAAAACAGGATTATGATGTCAGCAAAGGATTAAACTATAGGCGTAGATCAACTGTAGGGGGACAAAGATCTGGATACCACCTAAAATGACATACTAATGAAGAATAAAATAAACAGAAATATACATACTATTTAAAATATAAGCAGAATTGTGGATATTGTGTACTGTATGTCAACATTTTCCGAAAGGTGATAAAGGAAGCCCTGCGGATCACACACACACAGAATATAGAAAGAGGGGGTCTCCAAACTTGAATGCAGAAGGGTCACTTTATTAAATGACAATTGATATAGCACACAATCACAGGCATAGAAAAAAGTGAAATGGCAGAGCAGCAAGTAACACCCACAAATTATCTTTAAGCACAGCGTTGACCTCAGTGATATTGCAAGATTCTGAAAATGGTGGCAACATAGTAACAGTACGGAGAAGAGTCCCCCCAGGTCATAATTGAAAATGAGACCTTCTTGAACACTGCTTGCTCACCAGATAAAAGATGTCTCACATAAATATAAAATAATACCTTGAGCATACTCCACTGCCTGCTACAGGTGAGCCCAATACCTCATTGAAAAGAGCCTTTCAGCGGCTTTCAGACTAGGATGTCCACTGGTCACAACTGTTCCATTTGAAGCCTTTTTACCTAAAGCTGATACCATCTGTAATGCAGATGCTAATAGCCTAAACTTTGTGTATTACTGATGTTGGCAGTAATACAGAAGCGACTGATAGAAACAGTGTATTTCATTTTATGCTTTTTCTAACAAGATGTTTTCAGTGGAAACAAATATAGTGTGAATGACCCTTCCAGCAGAAAGCCAACATAAATGAAAGAACTATAGAAACATAGAAACATAGAATTTGACGGCAGATAAGGACCGCTTGGCCCACCCAGTCTGCCCATTTCTCTACCTACGGGATACGCTGCAGATCCTAGTTAACCAGCAGCCCACTTCTTCCTACCCCCAACCCCTAGAATTGCCTTATGACTGTCCCATGCATGCTTGAATTCCACCACTGATTTTGACTCCACAACCTCCTCTGGAAGGCCGTTCCATGCATCCACAACCCTCTCTGTGAAAAAATACTCCTTAAATTACCTCTGAGCCACCCCCCATCTTCAAATTGTGCCCTCTTGTTCTTGCACACCTCTTTTTTTGAAAGATGCTACCCTCTTGGACTTTGTTGATTCCCTTGAGGTACTTGAACGTTTCTATCATGTCCCCCCTCTCCCTCCTTTCCTCAAGGCTATACATATTAAGCTCCTTTCGTCTCTCTTCATATGTCTTCCGGTGCAGACCCTGCACCATTTTAGTTGCCCTCCTCTGGACAGCTTCCATCCTGTCTATGTTTTTGCGGAGATTGGGTCTCCAGAACTGCACACAGTACTCCAGATGGGGTCTCACCAGCTGTCTGTACAGAGGGATAATAACTTCCTGTTTTCTACTGGTGATGCCTCTCCCTATGCATCCCAGTATCCCCCCAGCCCTCCTTGCTGCCCTCTCACATTGGTTGCCCACCTTTAGGTCATCTGATAGGACTACCCCCAGGTCCCTTTCCATTTTTGCTGTTGTTAGTATCTCACCCCCCATTGTGTACTCTTTCCCAGGTGCATTACCTTGGACTTCTTAGCATTGAATCTAAGCTGCCATACATTTGACCATTCCTCTAACTATCTCAAACAAACTGTCTCAAACAAATGCAAAAACACACATAATAACAACTTTTGCTCTAATTAAAGTATGGTCAAGCAGCTGCTATATAAATGTTTCTTCAAAGCAGAAACATCCTGTAGTAATTCCTTTGGTAGTTTAGCATTGAAGGCTCAGCTGTACTAGTTCTTTTAGTTCATGTACACTGAGGTACTAATTTGTGTATCTCTAGAAATGGGTTACTTTTCCTAGATGACCGGTATTTTTCCAAGAACTTTGTGCAGTGTTAACATACACTCTTTCCATACGCCTTCATTAAGCCAAACTCAGTTTTCTCTAGTATGTTCCTTGGCTGTGTTGCATTTTGCTCCATCGTGGTGTCTTATGTACAGTATAACCACAAACTCACAAGTAAATGCTTTCTTCAGTTTCCTGTATTCAGACGACTTCTTCTTTTAGTAACAGTTGAGTCCTAAACATGGAGCTGATTTTAACAGTCTATTCCAAATCATGCCCAGACAGAAGTAATTCATGTCACATTGGGAGTACTTTTTAAATTGTAAGGTGAGGTGTAATTAACTCCCCTGTGCATATGAAAAGTGAATAATTCCTCTTAAGTTACCAAACTCCCCAGTGGTGCCTACCTTCAAACATTTCTAACAAAAACATTCTCCCTTAAAGGCACTTTAAAGTTAAACCACAAAAAGAAATTGAAAAAATGAACCCTTACCTTTAACACTGTTATCTCTTATAAAACCCCACATAATCCATTTGAAAGACGTGTCACTCCTTCTACAGTACTTTCTGTCTCTTAGGTGAGTTCTTCCCCCTCCCTACCTTACTGATAGGGCAATGCAAGGAAAAACAACTCAACATAAAAGGTGAAGTGAATAAACCTTTAGGAAATGTGTTCAGTCATGCTCAGCTCCCACCATTAGACAAATCTGTCTGGTGCCTTTTGAGTTAGGAAACTTTTCCCACCCCCTAACATCATTCACTGCACTTGGCCATTTGTCAAGTAAGTCTGTTGCATTTTTTACTGTTTCCTGTAGATAAGCAAAGTGGAATTGCCTCTGCTCAAAATAAAAACTTGTGGTTCACCGTGACCGTCCCACACTGAATTGCTGAGGTAGAGGCTCATTTTGCAAACATCAAAAGGAACAATGCTGTTTTTTTTTTTTAAACAGAGCTGGGCAAACTAGGTTTCGTTTTTATTACTTTAAATCGGAGAGTGTTTTGCATTTCATTGGTTCTATGTCCCATTCAGAGCAAACAAATGTACTTTCTATCTCTATTTTTCATCAGTTTTCCCCAGTGCAATTTCACTGATTTGAGCAAAACGAGTAATAATTGCTAGCAGAAGTTCAGTAATCTTGATGCAATTTTATTGTCTTATAGTACAATTTAAAAGGGAATTGAATCACTTTAGCACTCCCAGTTCATATGTGTTTACGCCCAAATCTTTTTTGCATATGACTCTCACTTATGAGGTCATTTATGAGGTGGCAAGTAAAGACTTCCCGCCTATTGTTGTTATTATTCTTGTTTAGATTTTAAACAACATTTAGTTCATTTGAGTCAGCTGTGATGAGATCTGAGCAGATACATGTCAAACAGAATGTAGAACAAGTTGAATCATTTTCTAGTCAATGTCACCCCCCCAAAAAAAAAACCCACATTGATTTGCATAGCTATGATGCTTTGTGCTGGGACTGAGGCTTTTGATTGCATATGTGTTTACAGAAACCACACAAATAGGAAAGAATCTGCCTTCTTGTATTGATTATGCATCTTGCATAGTGTTCTTCCTTCTTATCAGTATTTAAATTCCTTCACTTTTTCATACTCTCAAAAATAAACAGACAGCAGTTTAAATGTATCTTCTCTTGGGAACTTGAGGCAACAGTAACTGCCTGTATGGGATTCAGCTTGTGGCAGAAAGTAACTGGCACAATTTGGGACTACTTCTCATAGAAGTCTCACCCTGGATTCATATACATTGTCTGTAAGTGATTTTCATACATTATGTGTAAGTAGGGACCCCGTTTTAGAAGCTGAAGATGTGAATTCTTGTAGATTTCAGTGGGAGAAAATTTTAGAAAGATTAATGTTTGTACTTTTTAGTATGCATACCCTAGCTATAGTAATACTGACCCTGGTGAAATCCGCATATTGACATGGTCTTTGGCACATCTCAATACCATTGACATCTCAGTACCAATGGAACTTTGATTAATTACTATAGTGCCTGGGTACCATTAATGTCTCGATACCATTGGAACTTTGATTACTTACTGTAGTGCCTGGGTACCATTGATATACCAATGGAACTTTAATTAATTACTATAGTGCATGGGTACCATTGACATCTCAGTACCAATGGAACTTTGATTAACTACTATAGTGCCTGGGTACCATTGATATCTCAGTACCAGTGGAGTTTTGATTAACTACTATAGTGTCTGGGTACCATTGATACTCAGTACCAATGGAACTTTAACTACTATAGTGCCTGCGTGCCATTGATACCTCAGTACCAGTGGAACTTTGATTAATTACTATAGTGCCTGGGTACCATTGATATCTCAGCACCAATGGAACTTTAACTACTATAGTGCCTGGGTACCACTGATACCTTAGTACAACAGGAACTTTGATTAACTACTATAGTTCCTGGGCACCATTGATATCTCAATACCAATGGAAATTTGATTAACTACTGTAGTGCCTGGGTACCATTGATATCTCAGTACCAATGGAACTTTGATTAACTACTATAGTGCCTGGGTATCATTGATATCTCAGTACCAATGGAACTTTGATTAATTACTATAGTGCTTTGGTACCATTGATATCTCGGTACCAATGGAACTTTGATTAATTAATATAGTGTCTGGGTACCATTGATATCTCAGTACTAATGGAACATTGATTACTATAGTGCCTGGGTATCATTGATATCTCAGTACCAATGGAATTTTAATTAATTACTATAGTGCCTGGGTACCATTGATATCTCAGTACCAGTGGAACTTTGATTAATTACTGTAGTGCCTGGGTACCATTGATACCTCAGTACCAATGGAACTTTGATTAACTACTATAGTGCCTGGGTACCATTGATATCTCAGGACCATTGGAACTTTGATTAACTACTGTAGTGCCTGGGTACCATTGATATCTCAGTACCAATGGAACTTTGATTAACTATTATAGTGCCTGGGTATCATTGCTATCTCAGTACCAATGGAACTTTGATTAATTACTATAGTGCCTTGGTACCATTGACATCTCAGTACCAATGGAACTTTGATTAATTAATATAGTGCCTGGGTACCATTGATACCTCAGTACTAATGGAACATTGATTAATTACTATAGTGCCTGGGTACCATTGATATCTCAATGCCATGGAACTTTGATTAATTACTATAGCGCCTGGGTATCATTGATATCTCAGTACCAATGGAACTTTGATTAACTATTATAGTGCCTGAGCACCATTGATATCTCAGTACCAATGGAAATTTGATTAACTACAATAGTGCCTGGGTATCATTGGTACCTCAGTATTAATGGAACTTTGATTATCTACTATAGTGCCTGGGTACCATTGATATCCAGAAAACATTTTGCTACTAGGGCAGTACCAAACATCTTTTGTGAATTGTGTAAAAAAAGTCATGCTGGCCTTAAAGCTCACAGCAGTGCCACAAATAATGACTACAACTGATATGTGGACAAGCAGCCTAACTGTAGACTACATGACAGTCACTGGCCAGTGAGCATCCTTTCATGATTCACGATTTATGATTTATGATTCCTCTGCCTCATCCTCTGTGTCGATCACATCCATCACAACATATAACATGCATTTGTCAATGCCAAATGTTTACCACTTGCACTGCTGTTGTACCAGATCTCGCTTGTTCACATTTTTACTGTATATTTACCCAGGACAGACCTGATGAGAGACAATATCTCATTTTCAGTGATGTCCTGCTTTTATACATGTTTAGATTGTATTTATCCAGGACAGGCCAGCTGAGAAGCAATATTTAATTTTCAGTGGGCTCTCACATTTTGACTCCAAATTTCTAATACTCTTTGGGCCGGATATTCAAAGCAGTTGAGCATGGTGCAACTCAGTTGCACTGACGCAAGTGCAGAATTGCACTAAGGAGCCATATTCAGCAGGAGCCATTGCGCCAATGCCAACCATAATGAATGCAAGTGCAAGCGCAGGGGGCGTGCCCATGAATATCTAGCACAGTGCGATATTCAACCATGGAACCAAGGTGCATGTGTGGAGCAAAACCAAGATGTGCCAAGCAGACTTGAACCTATAAATACAAGGCGCAAGCACACAGACAGCACTTGCGCCAGGTGACAGAAGAGAGAGGGGGAGAGGGAGAGAGAAAACAAGAAAGAAAGGAAGAGAGAAAGAGAGGCAGCCACAGAGGGAGAATGACAGAGGTGGCAGCACAGAAAGGGAGAAAGGGACAGAGAGAGTGAGAGGGACAGGCAGGCACAGTGCCAGGCAGTGCACCAGGGTTGCACACATCCCACAGCAGCCAACCACCCAGGAGGAGAAGAGGCATCTGGGACCATGAATAGCATGCCATTCATGATGGAGGCCATAATGAGGGGTGTGAGGGGCAGGTGGAACAGCGACATGGCCGAGGAAGGGCCCATCGGCGGTATGCCTGACACAGGTGGTACCGTGCCCACACTACCTTCGCGAACTTCTCTAACATGGAGATAGTGGGCTGGTACCACCTGAATAGGGTTCTTCTGAGGCAGGTCTGTGAGCTGTGCAGTGAGGAGATGCAGGCACTCACAAGACAGAGCCATGCAATGTCTGTGGAGACGAACGTCACAGCAGTCATGTGCCTGCTCACCACGGGCACCTTCCAGAGACCAACAGGGGACACCACAGGTGTAACCCAGTTGGTCGTATCATGCCTGCTCACACAGTTTCTCAATGCCCTGCTGCCACATGCTTCGGAATACATACATTTCCCCAACATAGAGGCGGAGCATACAGCAACCATGCAGGACTTCCACTGGTAGCACATATGCCTGGCATGCTTGGGGCCATTGATTGCACCCACATGGGCATCTGCATGCCACCTAGCCCTGAGGGGCTAGTATATATCAGTAGGAAGGGGAGCCCAAGCATCAACTTCCAGCTGGTGTGCGATGCCACAGGGCGCATCACCAATGTCTGTGCCACACACCCTGGGAGTGCACATGATGCATTCATCTGGCACAGCACCATGCTGGGCCACAGATTTGAATGTGGGGACATCCCCACAGGCCACCTAGTGGGTGAGTATGGGACAGGCAAGGGGTGATGGGCAGAGCAGGCCATGGAATGGGAGAGGCAGGGTGGGCAGGCAGGTGAGGGTGCCAGGGCAGACAAGGGGCACAGCAAGGGAAGGCAGACAGCTAACCATGTCATTATCCACACATGTGACAGTGCCTATCCACTGAGGACCTGGCTGCTCCCCCCCTACCACAGCCCATCGTCCCCAGCAGAAGAACATTACAATGAGGCACACGCCAGCACGTGCAACATCATTGACCGTGTATATGGAATGCTGGAGGCATGGTTCCATTGCCTAGACAGGTCCAGCGGTGCCCTACAGTACAGCCCCTCGAAAGCCTGTGGTCTATTCCTGGCCTGCTGCATACCACACAACAAGGCCATTGACCGTGGGATAGCTGTCGAGGCTGATGAGGGTGACAGTAGTGGGCACGATGGAGGCAATGTGCCGGAGGGAGGTGGACAGCCCCCTCAAGCGGAGGGATCCACAGCTGATGAGGCTGGCCCAACAGCACCGTGACACCATCACATAGGAGCACTATAGTGCACGCAGGTAGGTGGCGCTAAACCTGTGCATCAGCCACACACACAGGTACAACACACATGCAGGGGTGTGCATGGCAATGGGCATGCACACACAGAGGCATGGTGCAGGGTCAGGGGAGACGGTGGCACACAACCATGCACAACTGCACAGAGCAGCACACAGCAATGCACGCCATGCGACACACACACACACACACACACACACACACGCCCAGGCATTGGCATGTGGCAAGGATCAGATGCATTGCACCAGTGCACAGGTGCAACCAGTGCAGAACTGGCCTCATCACACCCACGCCACATGGTCCAGTGGCTAGGCAAGCACACACATAGGTAGCATGTGGCATGATACACAGGCGCCACATCAGTGGTATGCACACACACACACACACACACACACACCAACGCCCACACAGGGCAGCAGCTGCAGACTGTGGTCAGGGTGGGCTGCACATTAGGGATGCCACAGAGATCCTTGGCCACCATGGCCATGGGGGCAGCCATGCTGGGTCTGATCTTCAGCCACAGGTTTGCTCATCAGCCACAGGGGTGTTTGCAACAGCCCCGAGGCAGTGACCTGTGGGAGGACTACAACTGGAGTCTGCATGAGGGGGTGTGTAGGTGCCCAAATGGGCCTGCCCAGGTGTGCGAAAGCCACAACATCGAGCCGGCATCAACAGTGTGGTGTTGCCTGATGTCGAATCATGGGTGGATAATGTACTCGTGGGTCGAGATGGTCAGCCATGCCCTGTGGCAGCCAGCAGCATGAAGCCATCCATGACCACCTGTGCAATATGATCCATGGAAGCAGTCATGGCCTCCTGCATGTGCTGCATCCCCACCATGAGTTGCACAGTGCCCCTCTCATGCTGCTCGGACAGCTGGCACACCTCCGCACACAGTGCATGCAGCCCAGCGGCAACCTGCACCTGTTGCTTAACAGCGGCCTGGAGCAAACGGATGTGCTCTGCCATTGGGTTGGCATCCTGGGGATTCTGGGTGGGATGACAACCTCCTGTGGTGACCAGCCAAGCTGCACAGCCCCCCTCAGAGTGGACACTGCACAGTGGGTCCTCTGGGGTATGACCCTAGCTGGCACCCGGCGGACCACTGCATCCAGCTGCCTCTGGCACTCAGCAAGTCAACTGCCATTGCCTCCAGATACTGAACACTGCCCAGCGCCTCGTGCGACTGCACCACCACCACACACGGCACAACTGTGGCAGTGCACTGGCCTGTACCTGCAGTGGTGGCAGGCAGCATGTTCCACTGTCCAGGTCGCAGGCGCTGTTCTGTGTCTGGTATGGCATCTCCCCCATAACACCGCCCATACTGTCCAGGATTATGGTGAGGTCATCATCGGTGTCGGACCCCACCCCAATCTGTGTCTCCATGCAGAGGATGCCGCGATTGGCATCCTGTAGAAACATATTCAGGGCCTTGTCTGACCCCATGCCCAGGACAGTGGTGGTGTGCTGCAGCTTCCCAGGCCCCCGGATGCCCATGGTGGTGAATGACTGGTCTTCCGGGGCTGGTCCTGCCTCCACGTCTGCTACCAGCCCCCATCCTCTGCACACAGGCGTGATGGTGCTAGAAGATAAAACAGGTGTGTAAGTGCCCCCCAACCCACAATGCCACAGCATGCAGTGTGTCGCTACCATACGTACCATGCAGGAATGGGCTGCCACCTGTCTGGAATCCTCCACCAAGCACACCCTCCATGGTGCTGCTGCACAAGGTGACTGCCACCAACTCCTCCTGCGCCATGAGCTGTGGCGCATCAGCAGGCACCCCTCTGGTGGCATTCTAGGTTGCATGGATGGCCACCACCTTCTCCTTGATCTACCTCTTGTCAGTGCCTACCTTCTTGTGGCACTCCTGCACTGGCTTCTGGTGGCTGCCCTGCTGGTTCACGCATTCCGTCACCTCCACCTAGGCCCCAGTCCTGGCCTGTGGTGTGCCCATGGCACTGCTCAAGAGCAGCTCCCTGTTGAGGTAGACCTCGAACAGGGCCTCTGACTCTGCCTTTGTGAAGTTGGGCCTGAGCTTGCGAGCAGGCCCATGCTCCCCAACCTCCTCAGGTTCTGACATGTCACTTTCTGTGTAAATGGACAGCACAGTGTATCAGTGGCAGCAACACCCATTGCCATCCCCCCTGCTGTGCTGTCTGTGCTCAGTGTGCTCCAGCAGCATGTGCAGCTTACCTCAAAAGGATGCAATACCAGTCCATGGCCTGTGCCGATCCGTGGTGCTTTTATGGTGCATCGCATGCAAATGGGCTTTGGCGCAACAGTAATGATATGCTAATGCCCCCATTGCATCACGCATTGGCTGATGAGCTCAGTAGCATTTGGTGGCTGAATATTGCATATTTGCACCATGCACAATGAAAGTGCTCCGGAACAAGTCATATGATTGCTTCGGAGCATGACGTGACACAATGCACACGCATGCACGGTGCACATTGGCACTGTGTGCAGGCACCGGTTGGTGCACCACCTCCTATTGTGCATTGTGCACCTACTGTGCAATAGCAGCCATGGTGCACGGTGTAGCATGGCAGCAATTATTCTCGTGCACATAGTGCATGGCCATGCTCCAACCTCTGCAGTGACCTCTGACCCTGGATGACCCCGCACATGTGGCCCCACCCAGCCATGTCCATGCCGCGCATCTCCACTGTTGCATGATAGGTGGACACAGTGCATATCCCCTCGGGCCTGCTCATCTGGTGCATGCTGTGGCCATGTGCAACTATGGCCGCCATTTTGCTCCATGGCTCTCAGTGGAGACATGATGCAGTGCAGGTCCCGATGGGCAAGTAACTGGATGCAGGTGGAGCTGGCCAACCTCGTGGCCTGCATCCAGCCCCACGCACCGCAGCTGTTCAGCCAGGTGCCACTACAGCAGCCCCGTGTGGCTGTGTGGCAGACTATTGCTGCCACACTAGTGTAGTGAACTGGGGTGGCCAGGACTGGACAGCAGTGTCGGTACCGATATGGGGACTTAATGTGGAGAGACCTAGGGTGCCTCTTGCCACAGCCAGGTGAGTAGGCCCAGCATGCATGTGTGCCCTTGTGCTGTACTGTGGTGCTGGCTGGGCTGCCTGGCATGTCCTGCAGGGCAGTGTACTGTCAATGTGTGCATCATGGGGTTGCATCACTGACCACCGCTTGCATTGACATGCCACTGTGCGGAGCATGCCAGGCAGGGGCCCACACTGTGCGGGGAGGCAGCTGCTGTGGTTGTGTACTGATGTGTTCCTGTCTATGTTCCATTCCCAGGGACTGAGAATCACCAAAGGGTGGTAGCAGCGGCAGCTGCAGTGGGACAGCAGGCTGCAGCAGGACCCAGAGGTGGCACAGGAGTGGTCTCCAGCACAAGCGGGGCCACAGAGAGCAGGTAGGCACTGTCATGGTCCTTCACACATGTATTGGGGGTTTGCAGGGGCATGGGTGTGGGCATGGCCATCTGTGCCATGGCAGCTGTGTGTGTTGCACTGTGCGTGGTGCCCACCACTGTGGCACATCCATTGTACTTGCGTGCCAGCTGTAGGTGGGGTGGGTGTGCACCCAGCTGTCACTGTTGATGTTGTGGTGCTGCAAGGGTACTGTGCCATGTGACTGGCATAGAGCAGTTGGGTGGCTACTGTGCTGCAGGAACCACCATTGTGCACTGTTGTGGCATGACGCACTGCTGGCAATCATTGGCCCATCCCCCTGTGGGTGGCCTGTCCAGGCCCTCTGGGGGTGTGTGATCCCACTGCCCAACATGCGCTGTGGCTTGGCATGGTTCCTTAGAACACTGCACTGATCACCTGTCCTGTCCCTTGTCCTAGGTGTCTGGGGTGACAGAGGATGCCCCTTTACTGCAGGCTCTTGCTGCAGCTGATCCTGGTGACATCCACCACTATGGAGGTGGTGCTCCAGATCCACAGGTGGATGATAGGAGGTGGACACCATGGTCATCGAGGGGTGGCATGGCATGGCCCTGCTGTGCACCCTACCTTCCCCTGTTTTCCCTGCTGTACCTCCCCCTACAGTCCTACTTCCCACTGCATAGTTCCTGTTCCCTGTCCCCATATCTCACATTCCTACCCTTTCCCACCCGCTTTGTTCTGTACATAGTTTGCTGTTCATAATTCTGTATTACAATATTTTGACTTACCTGCCTGTGTTAGTGTCTGGTTTGCAGGTGGCATGTGGAGTCATGCTGCAGTGGCCCAGTGTCTGTCCATGTGGTGTGCCTGTGTCAGGGTGCATGTTGTGCTTCTGTGGTTCACTGCTATGTGCTGTGGTGTGTCCCACTGTGGTGGTGTCCCTCCCCTTGGTCGGTGGGCAAGTCGTGGGGGTGTCCATGGGAGGGCTGTCAGGGGAGTGTTGTGGATGGGTGTGCTTGGCTGCATGGTCCTGGCTGTGACCTGTTCTGGTCTGGCTGTGTTGTGGGGCAAAGCCTGCAGCCTGCAGGAGGTCCCCGTGGTGGCCCTTTGTTGGCCATTGGCACCTCCTGTTGCCTACCTTTGGTGCAATTGTTGTATTCTGGGGTGGGGTGGGGGTGCCTATTCGCACCCTGCTGTGCCCAGCTGGTGGTGGACTCCTGTGGTCTGTCACTGTGCCTCCTGGTTCTGTCCCTGGGTCACTTCTCTGTGCCATGCCCCCCCATCACTCTGCTGCTGTGGTACAACTGTGTGTGTGTGTGTGTGTGTGTGTGTGTGTGTGCATATGCCATGGCGCACCTCTAGTTGCACCATGACACACTCACAGTTGCGCCATAGTGCAACTGTGCCATATTCAGTCAGGTTGCACTGGTGCACTACGGCATGCGCAATCTCTGAATATTGCTCCTGTTGCACCAGTGTGAATCGGATTTGCACTGCACCAGACTTGTGCTGCCCTTTGGCGCATTTCTGAATATCCAGCCCCTTGTATGACTTGACATTATGATCAAGGCAAGTGGAATTTTTTAAATCTCATCCAACAGGTGGTTTCGAAGTGCAACTTTGAAAACAAGTTTCAAAGGGGATTCGAAAAATTATACTTGTCATGTTCAGGAGGGAGGGTAAGACAAGGGGTGTGTTGAACATTTGGAGTCTAAATTTGAAAAAATAAAGTTATGAGTAAACGTTGGAACAATTCAATGTTTAGTCATAACTTGTTTTTTTCGCATTTTGACCCCAAATTTTTAACATAGACTCTGTATGACCACTTCTTGTGAACATGACAAGTGTCATTTATAAAAGTGGCCAAAACATCATTTTGCACCACAATGTGAAAACACATTTTGGCCAGGATTTGAAAAATTATAGCTGTCACTTCCATCAGGTGGTTTTAAAAAATGACTGTGTTGAAAATCTGGGGTCAAAATATTGAAAGTTACCAAAGTTATGAGCGTGCGTTGAAAATTTTCAACAAATGCTCAAAAGTTTATTTTTTTATTATTATTTTACCCCAAATGTTAAATATCGCCTTCTTTGTTTTTTTTTTAATATTTTTACGCCAAATTTTCAACATAGCCTTTTGTGACCCCATCTCATGAACAAGGGTGAAGACATTTTTAAATCCTGCTCAAAAGGTGATTTCATGCCACAAGCACGAAAATGTATTTTGGCCAGGATTTGAAATATGACTGTGGTCACATTCATGAGGTGGTGTGAAAAAATGGCTATGTCAAAAATTTGGGTTAAAATATTGAATATTATCAAAGTTACAAGCATGCATTGAAAATGTTCAACATACGCTCATAACTGTGTTGTTCTTTTAATATTTTTACCTCAAATTTTCAACATAACTTTCTTATGACCCCCACCTCATGGACAAAGTTGGAGAAAATTTTCAAATCCTGCCTGAGAGGTGATTTTGCTCTACAAGTGCAAAAGCACATTTTGGCCAGGATTTGAAAAATGACAGCTGTCATGTTCATGAGGTGATGTGAAAAAATGGCTATATTGAAAATTTGGGGTCAAAATAGTGAACATGACCAAAGCTGTGAGCATGTGTTGAAACACTTTTAACATACTGTACACTCGTACATTAACTTTTTTTTTTTTTTTTATATTTTTACCCTGAATTTTCAGCATTTCAGCCTTCTTATGACCCCACCTCATTAACAAGGGTGGAGAAAATTTTTTAAATCCTGCTCGAAAGGTGATTTCACACAGTGACCGTGAAAGCACCTTTCAGGATGGATTTGTATAATTTCACTGCCCTTTTTCTTGAGAAGGGATTCCAAAAAGGCTATGTTGAAAATTTTGGGGAAAAACATTCACAAGTGACCAAGTTGTGAGAACAAGTTTAAAACCCATTGAAATACATTGAACTGCATACCTGATTTCCTCATTTCCCAGTCCAGCATCGAAGAGTGAAGACATGTCTCTGGTTCAGAAAGGACTATGGCATTGGAGCCCTAGTAGGTAAGTAAGGGGTGGAGGGGATGTGGGGTGATGGGTGCTGAATGGGAGAGTTGGGGGGGGAGTAATGATAGTGACAATAGACATCGATAGATGTTTTCCTTTTTACAGGGTGTACAAAAGTAAAGAAAGACTATGAGGGATGGTTTTCTTTATTTCTGGTGCCAACACTGGGGAGTAGGCACCCCAGTTCTTGGTGTTATGTTTGGCAGCACCAGGGGTGGGGTCCCCAGTGTTGCACAGTTAAAATGGGCAGGGTGGGGGATACTAGCCTGTATGGCAGAGACAACAGACATCAATGGATGGTTTTCATTTTTACAGGGTATATACGAATTAAAAAAGACTACAAGAGATGGTTTTCTTTATTTCAGGTACTGACACTGGGAATTGGGCACCCCTGTGTTGGTGTTATGTTTAGCAGCACTGGTGTGGGCTCCCCGGTGTCACACTGTGAAAACAGGTGAGGTGGAGGGTACTAGCCAGCACCGGGGATTGGGCATCACGGTGTCAGAAAATTAAGAAGGTGGGAAGCAATGGGAGTTGGGAGGGATACTTGGAAGAGGGTGGGAGGGATTGTTTTCATGTTGGGGTGAGGCCCACAACAGGCTGTCATGACACTGGTCAGCTGTGCTTGCTGGGCATTTTATGCAGATCAAAGGAAAGAGCCACCCTATGATTCAGGCAGCTCTTTTCTTTGAACTACAAGAAGTTTCCACCCAGCAAGACCAGAAGAGTGTCATGACCAGCCTGGCTGATGATTAGTGTAACACTGTCAAGCCCCATGCAGGCTGCCCTGCATTGGACCAGCAGTGACACATCTCTCAAAATCCACTATCATACCAATATATTAACTTTGAGCAAGCACAAGGATGAACATAAAAAACAAGCTCCTTCTTGTATTACTAGTTTTGAGTCAAAAGGTCACAATGCAGTGAACCTCTTGCAAAAATTAAGAAGATGGTTTGCTGAATGGCTTACTCCTCATAGCCTGTCTCCAGGGTTTTTGGTGTCTGATAATGGACTAACATTGTATGGGCTGTGAAGGATGGAGGGTATGTGCACATACCTTGCTTTGATTCTACCCTCAATCATCTAGTACATGATTCTCTTGAAGATGAAAGAAGCATGCAGAACGCATAAAGTGTTACATGCAAAATATGTGGACATTTTAGTCATTCTACTAAAGCGTGCAAAATATTGTGTCAACTACAAAAGGACAATAATTTTCCGCAATATCAGCTATAGCAGGAAGTGGTCACCAGGTGGAATTCCACCTTCTATGTGGCTCAATGGTTTCTTGAGCAGTGTGAAGCAATGCATCAATACACAATAGATCACTCAAGAGGGAAAGGGGATGTGTTACTCAGTTCAAGCCACCCTATGATTCAGGCAGCTCTTTTCTTTGAACTACAAGAAGCTTCCACCCTTTTTAACAAATCATGGGAGGATGGTGTGGTACCTGAGGACTGGAGGAAGGCGGATGTGATTCCCCTTCATAAAAGTGGGACCAAGACAGAGGCAGGAAACTATAGACCTGTCAGTTTGACCTCTGTGGTAGGGAAAGTGATGGAATCACTTCTGAAGGAAAGAATTGTTGAGTACCTAGAGGCCAGTGGGGCATAGGACCCAAGGCAGCATAGGTTCACAGTGGGAAGGTCATGTCAGATGAATCTAATTAATCTCTTTGACTGGGTGACCAAAGTAGTAGACCAGGGAAGGGCTGTGGACATGGCCTACCTAGACTTTAGTGAGACATTTGACACAGTCCCACACAAAAGATTAATTGTCAAACTAACCAGCCTGGGAGTGGGTCCCAGGGTGGTAGCCTGGGTAAAACATTGGCTGACAACAGAATACAGAAGGTATTTGTAAATGGAGTCCACTCTGAAGAAAGAGGGGTTACTAGTGGGGTACCACAGGGTTCAGTACTGGGTCCAGTCCTTTGTAATGTCTTTATAAGTGACATTGCAGAGGGACTGGAAGGAAAAGTGTGCCTCTTTGCAGATGACACAAAGATCTGCAACAGGGTTGATACTCAAGGAGGCATGGAAAGGATGAAAAGGGACTTGGCAAGGTTGGAGGAATGGTCAGAAGTATGGCAGCTAGGATTCAATGCAAAGAAGAGCAAAATAATGCACCTGAGAAACAAAAACCCAGGGGAAGATTACACAATGGGGGGTGAGGTAGTAACAACAACAAAAATGGAAAAGGACCTGGGCGTAATCATATCAGATGACCTTAAGGTTAGCAAGCAATGTGAGAAGGCAGTAGGGAGGGTTGGGGGTATACTGGGATGTATAGGGAGAGGCATCACCAGCAGAAAACAGGAAGTAGTTATCCCTCTGTGCAGACAGTTGGTGAGACCCCATCAGGAGTACTGCGTCCAGTTCTGGAGACCCCATCTCTGCAAGGACATAGACAGGATAGAGGCAGTCCAGAGAAGGGCAACTA
This sequence comes from Neoceratodus forsteri, assembly GCA_016271365.2. Taxonomy (NCBI): domain Eukaryota; kingdom Metazoa; phylum Chordata; order Ceratodontiformes; family Ceratodontidae; genus Neoceratodus; species Neoceratodus forsteri. The sequence goes on along the minus strand of CM057449.1, from coordinate 708,930,481 downwards.
AAATGGTGCAGGGTCCGCAAGAGAAGCCATACAAGGAGAGACTAAAGGAGCTTAATATGTACAGTATATCCTTGAGGAAAGGAGGGAGAGGGGGGACATGATAGAAACTTTTAAGTACCTCAGTGGAATCAACAAAGTCCAAGAGGGTAGCATATTTCAGAAAAAGAGATGTGCAAGAACAAGGGGACATAATTTAAACATGGGGGGGGGCAGATCAGGGGCAATGTGAGGAAGTATTGTTTCACAGAGAGGGAGGCGGATGCATGGAACAGGCTTCCCGATGAGGTTACAGGGTCTAAAACTGTGGGAGAATTCAGAATACATGAGACAGACATAGAGGCAATTCTGGGGGGTAAGAAGAAATAGGCTGTTGGTTAACTAGGATCTGCAGCTTATCCTGTAGGTAGGGAAATGGGCAGACTAGGTGGGCCAAGCAGTCCTTATCTGCAGTCAAAGTCTGTATTTCTGTGTTCCAAGCCAGTGGACCCTGATGGCATGATTGTGCCACATTCTTTAGCTATTTGAGGAAGCCACTTGGGAAATGAGTGCAGAGAATGCCAGTCTGAGTCAAGTAATGCCACTGATACTCCTTCTCAGGAACAAACTCGAAAAGCAGAAGGCAACAATTGTTGAGGAAGATAGTGCTTATTTCTCTTATCAAAAAGCTAGCTATAGCTCTAGAAGTGGACCCCAGAATGTCAATGATATTAGAATGAGAACACTATGGGGATGACCTGCCAGAGCAGTGGTAGTGGTACCACTGCTGATGCCAACAACCTGTGGTCAGGAATAAGCCTGAGTCATTCAAGGGCTGGCCGGGGAAGGTGAGCTGAGCATCCCAGATGATGATCACCATCTCAGAGAGGGAGGGAAGATGGGCTCTGCTGTGGTACTGCCACCTGGGTAGCAGTGCAAGCAAAGCCATGGAATTAGGGAGGACACCAGTGTGCTCTGACATGCAACACACCTGCATAGATGCACACACATTGAGGGCTCTTCTCAGTGTCCTACACGGGCTGGGACAGAAAAAAAAAACAGGAAACTGCCAGACAATACAGGAGGAGGTCCATCCCTCACTGCAGGCTTCCCACCACTAACTGAGGCACTCTCCTCTTTAGCATCAATCAAGTCTCCATCTGGTGTATAGCTCCCTCCTGATGGCCCCACCCTGGGGGTAAGCCAGGGTGTCTGCAGGACGAAAAGTAAGTACCCAGGAAGGAAGATGAGGGGGCTGGGTGAGTGGGTATGACTGATGGGGGCCAGCTGGCATAAGGGGGAAAAGCATACTAAAATAAAAAAAAAAAAGAATCAGAACATTATATTTTGGCCACAGTGTTAGACCTTCAATGTAAGGCTAGCCTGGCATCCTTCCTCCCCTCTGGCCTCACAGACATCATCATCACATATAAAGACCTACCCACTGAAAGTGTCAGATGAAATGAAGGATACTATTTTGATTTCACAACCAGATGAGTATGCACCCTCCTAAACCTCACTGCCAGCAGGCAAAATATCCAGTGGAAAAGATGAACATGGTGGCATTTTGTCAGGGCTACATGACATTGATAAAGACACTAATTCTTCCTTTGTTGGCCAAGGTCATACTGCTACCAATATGGCTGAAGACTTAAAGACCCCAGAAAATTCAGCATACAGAGGCAGTATAGCGCAGTCATTTAAGGCTCTGAGCTACAAATCTGGAGACCTGGGTTTGAATCCTATAGCCCCCACTCGCATACTGTGTGCCCCTGAGCAAGTCACTTAACTTCCTGTGCTCCCAGGTTGCACCTGTAAACAAGCTTTCAGCTTAGTGTGTCTCACCTGGTTAAACAATTGGGAAGAAAAAAAAAAAGTATGGCAGCTTGCTCCCCTCCTCTACCTAGGGCTGACCCTTTGAAATATTAGCAAGGTAAGAGAAAAATATGGCCTGCATTGTGCAGGGTTGCCATTTTATATTTAAGTTGCCCTCCAACTAGTGGATACTCTAAGAGAATCGTCAGCACTGCTGGTATTGTTGCTTTGGATCTGCACAACCATTTGTTGCCTGAAAATGTGGAACGTTTTGCATTTTTTAAAGTCAACCTTGGTCTCTTTGCTGGCTCCATAGGTTCTCTACAAAGTCATCTTGATATCAATGATGATGATAAGTACTGATTACATTTAATTGGTGATCATGTCTGTGTGAGGGGTTATCCTGCTGTTGGATGTAAGGGCAGAGGGGACAAAACAAACAAATTTAATAAGAAAAATGCAACATGAGGAAAGAAACTATGTCAGTTAGTTAGCTACACTTTATTTATCAAGCGTCCCATCCCAGAGGCTCTGGGCACTGTACAGGCAGGCAAGCATTAAAATAAAAACAAATACTTCAAGTACAAAATATATATCAGTGACAACAACAACAAATGACAGCAAGACCTAAATAAAATCATACTTAAAATAAACAATTCAGCAGTCAGCTATTTCCAAGACTCATAAACAGTTTACAATTGTCGCTCTAAAAAGATCCGCCTTCAAACTCTGCTTAAACACCTCCCTCTACCAATGGAGCCTCCCTCAAAGATCTTGGAAGCAAGTTCCACAATACTGGGCCTGCAACCTCAAATAATCAATCTCCAAAGGTCTTCAGCCAGGCCCTGGAAACCACTAGGAGGCCCTAGGTAGAGGAGGGGAGCAAGCTCTTGGGGTGGACAGAAGATCACTCAGGTAGCCAGGATTCGATCTGTATAGGGACTTATAGGTGAGCAAGCCCACCCTGAAGATGATTCTCCACCTAACCAGCAGCCAATGCAGGTCACACAGAACAGGGATCACATGACAAGACCTTGGAAGGCCCATAAGCAACCTGGGTGCTGCGTTCTGCACCAGCTGCAAGCACCGGAGAACCCCTCCACTGACCCTGAGGTGAAGAGTGTTGCAGTAGTTGAGTCTAGACATCACAAAAGCTTGTAACAGTGAGGGCAGGTCATCAGGTGGAATCAAGACTTTGATCTGGGTGACATTCCTCAGGTAGTAAAAACCACTCCAGGCAACACCTGAGCCTCAAGTGTCAAACCATTGTCAAGGATAACACCCATGGCATTCTTCCCAGGATGTTGCCTGCTAAATGGCAACTAAGAAGAACAAACAAACTGCTAGTCACTAGGGATGGGTGGACCAACTCACCAAAAATCAGAACCTCCCCCGGATCCAATGATGCCCGGTGGACACAGATCAATAAGACCTCATGGCATAATTGTACCAAGTCTGGGTTCCCTGGCTGTGTGTGTTTATATAAATAGACAACCAGGCTTGTATGCTGTTCAGACCCCCTGCCCCTGGCAAGATCGATTGAGTTCCACTTAACTGGGAGAAGTTTTTTTTTTAATTAAATTTTAAGCTGCCGGGGCACGTCTTTATCGGAAGTCTCCGGGGCAGTTCCAGAGATGGACTTAAGTAGTATCAGCTGGCTCATGATGTGCACTCACTGGCATGGAGATGCTGCAGTGCTTGGCTTTGAGCTTGCTGACACTCAGTTGCGCCTGGAGTGAAGATGACGGAATAAAGTGTCTGCTCGCCTGCCTCATATGCTCTGCACACGCAACTGATCAGTCTCCGGGAGTGAGTGACCAACCCTAATCTGGTGCCGAAAATTGACTGTCCAAAGGTAGGTAGTGTAAAGTAAATTAAAAGTAAAACGACTGTCCTGCTCTTGTGGATTCTAACACTGACCGTCAATGTCTGAGTTTTGATGCAGTTTGCTGTTAGAGTTGGCTGTGGCTCTTAGGTGCAGTGCTTACTTTTTTAGAGTGGCTCAAAGTAAAGTAAAAAAAAATTACGTGGAGCCTGTCTCTGTTTTTTTCAGTGCTCTTTCCAGTTGCTAACACGGACCACCAATGACGTAGTAAAGTATATAATATTTGCAGTTTTTCAGGACATATTTATTGTGGCTTACTTTCACCATGAGGCTCAGATCTGTAGGTGTCAGTCATCAGAGAAGTATACAGTTTGTGACTCCTATAATTTTTTCGCTTGCCAAAGCCCAGCTGTAATGACACTGAAAAAAACATGGGGCAAATACAGAAAACTCAGGGAAAATCCCCAACATGAGAAATTAAAGCACATTTTGCTGTACTCATGCTGATAGTGAAACACTGCTCTTTTGATGTCTATTATAGGAGTTGGGAGGGGATCCTGTATCTCCAAGAGTTAGACAGCCTGACCTGGGCACTTGCGGGTTGCTTCTGCGGGTGCCGCTTGCTCTAGACAAATGGATTCTGGCTTGTTGCCCATACTAAATACATACATGGTGTAAACTCATAGTGTATTTCAGGATGCACAAATCAGCACTGTGTTGGTAGTGCTATGGAATAGTCAGCCCTGATGCAAGTGTGGTAGTATTATTATGCAGCTGAGCACCCCAACCACAGACATCTCTGCATCCTTGGTGATTCAGCTGTCTCACACAGTTTCTAACCTGTGACAGTCCTTTTTGTATATTCCCTGGTGATACAGTGGACCCCCACAGTGCAGTTCATTACCTCCCACTGCGAGCGGTGGGGGTTACCTACCATTGTTGCGGGGGGGGGGTGGAGGGGTAGTGGCAGTGTCTTGCAAGCAGGCCTAGGAGAATATGTGATATTATGATTCTCTCTGTGATGTATTTTGCATGACTATATTAATGAAGAAGTTTAGCATGTCTCAAAACCCAGAGACTTGCTCTCATTCATAATGATACCCTCGCATGTCAGCATGACTTGTGCTACCCGCAGTTCCACCTTGGCTGAAAAAGAACCCCCCCCCAATTTCTGGCCAGCGTATGGGTCTGGATAACGATTACCTGGTGTCCAGTGGTACCCCCCACACACCCTTCTATTCCCATCCCCTAGCTTATTAAAAGAGTTTGTTCCCTGGTGTCTAGTGGACCCCACCCTGTCCTCCAGTCACTGGCTACAAGTTTCCAGACTAACTGATCTGCTGATTGCTCTCTGGCTGCAGAAGGATGATTACTTTTTGTAAGCCTTCTTGCTCCTCCAAACTTCAATGCAAATAACATAGTTCTGGATGCTACCCGAGCCACGATCAAGTGAGCAGCAAAGCTATAAGACCATTCACTCAAACTACTTAGGGTGTAGTAGTTTGTAATGGTTTTACAACTTTGCTGCTGTCAGCTTGATCGCAGCTCAGTGCTGCATCTGAAACTGCTATTTTGCATTGAAGTTTCTTGAAGAAGCAAATGGAGAGCAGATCAGTTTAAAGATTCGTGGCTGGTGTGGTGATTGGAGAATGGGTGGGGGGGGGTCCACTAGACACCAGGCAATAATACATTTTTTAATAAGGGGTTAGGGGATGTGATAGAAGCACAGGGCATAATACTAAACATCAGGGAATATTTTAACTGAGTGTAAAGAGTGGGTGCACACTCGAAGGAAAATATTCCACAACCAAAGTTCAACTTCATGAAAATTTATTCCAGACTTGGAGGACACTGAAAATGGTGGCCCCAGCACTTTGACCTGCAAACATCTTCCTCATGGGGCGTGTCACATAATGGGGAATACCCCCAATTTATAATGGTGCAAAGTCACATGATTCAAATTAATATATGCAAATACTTGTATATAAAGTATGAAACAAAAAACAAGTTTACAGACAAAAATGGCAAACGCCAATATAAATATTGAACACCAGGGAATATTTTAACCTAGCAGTGATCTGAGGAGGGTGGTACCATTAGATACCAGGGACCAATTTGTTAAGGGACAGGAGGGGGTGTCTCACTTGCACAATAGCCCATTAAACTTACCAGGTTGGTGCTGTTTCTGTCATGACTCAAGTTGGGGGGGGGGGGCACACTCAGTCAGAGGGAGAAACAAATATCTTTGTGCCACACACGTCACTCTCAGTCACCTAACCAGCTGCTACTGTACAAAGTTGGTCAGGTGGTACTGAGTTATATAAGGCATATGTGTGGTGGGAATCAATGCGTGGCTGAGAGGATTTCAGTAGGGACTGATGTAAGCTCAGTTGTATTCTTGCCGTTGCAGTTCCAAATTCCAATCCAACTTCTGTAAAAGCCTGCAGCAGCTGAATTTGATTTTCAAACTTATTAGAGGGGTGAAAAAATCTGGCAGGAGGGAAGGGAAAACCAACAGACAGAGCTTCAGGCAGTGCTCGGTGGTAGCAGCAGCTTGCCTAGAAACTTCAACAACCAATAAAAAAAATATATAAATAAATCAAACCAGGGATGAAAGGACATGGCGGGGGGTAGGGGAAGGTCAACAGGCAGCTGTAGTCAGTTCTCTTTCTGCCTGAACTTGTTGTGTTGTGCTGTTGTATCTAGTCCGGTGGTGATTTCCAAACCTCTGCTCTGCCAGTAGTACATTTGTTGTTGCTTTATCTAAAGCCTGCAGTGCAATGCAACCTGCTGGAGGGCCTTAATTTAATAAAAAAAAAAAAACAGCTAAAAAGAACAAAAGGGCAAACTAGGTGAATAAAAGAAACAAATGATTAACCTGGTGAGGAGAAAGAATGGCCAAGGGTAGTGTTAGTGAGTCACTGACTGGCTCTTATGCTTAGTTCTGCCTTCATTCACAATCACACAGGTACACACTACTGGAGAACTGAATAACAATCAGTTCCCATTCTGCCTGACTGTCAGAGGAGAAACAGAGGAGACAATACAGCACTGACAAGCTGATATGTCCATTGTATTCAACTAAATGGGATTGGTATCCCCCCTTAGGTCAGACAGACAGTTTACAGTTACACTGCTATGGAGGCAGGGAACAGAGGTCAACTGCATGACTGCCATGTATTTAACTAACCAGCACATCAGTGCCATAAGCTCACAGTTTTCATTTCCTGAAATGCTGATTACCTATCCATGTGTGTGTCATTGATCCTAGTGCCATTTCATGCAATTTTATGGCAGATTTTCCATTCTCCTCACATTTTACAAAAGATTCTGATTCAAATAAGAACTAATCAGAACTTATCAGGACTTTGGCCTGGATCCTGATCCTGATACTAAAGGTCAGGACATTTTTGGGTCCGCCCATCCTTATTAGATACATAGACACTGTTGGCAGATAAGGGCCTACGGCCCACCCAGTCTGCCCATTTGAGCTTCTAAGTTCCCTTTATGTTTTCTTATAAGTCTGTTGTCCCTTACTTCTGACCTCCAGAATTCCCTTATGTCTATCCTATGCATTCTTAAATCCCATAATTGTTTCAGCCCCACTACTTCCTGTGGCAGGGTGTTCCACTTGTCCACCACCCATTCTGTGAAGAAATTCTACCTCACGTTTCCTCTGAATCGCCCTCTCTCCAACTTCATCCCTTGCCCTCTAGTCCTGGAACATCTTTTTCACTGAAAAATACTGTATTCCGGCACTCTGTTCCTCTCTGTAAGATACTTGTATGCCTCTATCATATCCCCTCTCTCCCTCCTCTCCTCTAGGGAGTACATATGCAAGTCCTTCAACCAGTCATCATAGGACTTGTGATGCAATCCATGTACAGTACCATCTTTGTTGCCCTCCTTTGAACCTTCTCTACTCTATGTCCTTACTTAGGTAAGGTCTCCAGAACTGTACACTGTATTCCAGGTGGGACCTCACTGGTGTCTTGTATAGTGGAATTATGACCTCCCTTTTCCTGCTGGTGATGCCCCTGCCTGTGTATCCCAGCATCCTATTTACTTTACCTGCTGCTTTGTTGCACTGTTTCCCCTACCTTGAGGTCATCAGAGATGATAACCCCAAAATCCCTTTCCTACTTGGTGCATGCTATATCCTCACCCCCCAACTGATATGTTGTTCCAGGGTTTTTGTCTCCCATATGCATTATCTTACACTTCTTTGTATTGAATATCAACTGCCAAACCTCTGACCATTCTTCAGGTTTCTGCAGGTCCCTCCTCATTCTGTCTACACCCTCTGGCATGTCCACTCTGTTACAGAGCTTTGTGTCATTAGCGAACAGGGAAATTCTGCCTTCTAGGTCCTGCACAATGTCACTGATGAAGACGTTAAATAGGACCAGTCCCAGCACTGATCCCTGTGGTATCCCACTAGTCACTCTTCCCTCTGTAGAGTGACAGCCATTTATCACCACCCTCTGTGTCCTCCTGCCCAGCCAATTACCTACCCACCGCACTACTGTCCTGTCCACTCCCATATTCCCTAGTTTAATAGCCTTCTGTGTGGCACAGTGTCAAAGGCCTTGCTGAAGTCCAGATAGGCCACATTTGCTGCCCTCCCCTGATCCACCTCCCTTGTCACCCAGTCAAAAAATTCAATGAGGTTGGTCTGACATGAACTCCCCCTGGTGAAACCATGCTATCTTGGGTCCTGTAGTCCATTGGCAACCAGATGTTCCACCAATCTCTCCTTCAGTAGTGCCTCCATGATCTTCCCCACTACTGAGTTGAGGCTGACTGGGCTGTAGTTCCCGCTTCCTCTTTGTTCCCACTTTTGTATAAGGGGACTACATCTGCTGTCCTCCAGTCTTTGGGTACCTCCCCCTGTTTCCAGTGATTGACTAAACAGGCTTGCCAGAGGTTCAGCCACCACCTCTCTTAGTTCTTTTAAGACTCTGAGGTGCACCCCATCTGGCCCCATTGCTTTATCAACTTATTTCTTCCAGTTCCTTCAGGGCCCTTTCTTGTGTAAATGGACTTGTGTCCATTTCTGCGCTGTTCCCACCCCTTGTACTCCCTTCAGGCCCATTGCCCTCCTCTTCCTCAGTAAAGACTGAGCAGAAATACCTGTTCATCAAGTCAGCTTTACTGTTGTCATCCTCCATGCGGCTCCCATCCTCCTCCTTCAGTCTCACTATCCCTCCCTTTGCCTTTCTTTTTTCACTTATGTACCTGTAAAAGGTTTTGTCCCCTCTACCCACTGATTTTGCAAAGTGCTCTTCTGTTTGAGCTTTGGCTTCCCTTACTGACCTCCCTTTGCTTCTCCTGGTACTTTTCCCTATCCCCTTCTGCCTGTGTCTTTTTGTATTACCTGAATGCAATCTTTTTGGTTTTCACTTTCTCCACTACCTCCTTGGAAAACCATAATGGCCTCCTCTTCCTTTTCCCCTTGCTAACCTGCTTAATGCATAATTCTGTTGCTCTTGTAATCCCTGTTTTAAATATACTGCCCACTGTTCCTCAACTTCTGATTCCTGCCCCATTCCCATTAATGCCTCTTTCAAGCATCTCCCCATTTTCCCAGAGTCTGCCATCCTAAAATCCAGGATATGTGTTTTGGTTCTGCTCCTTCTCTGATGTCAAACCACAGTGACTAGTGATCACTGTTCCCCAGGTGCTCCCCCACTGTTACCCCCATCACCCTGTCCCCGTTTGTGAGCACAAGGTCCAATATTGCCTTCTGCCGAGTTGATTCCATGACCAGTTGCTTGAAGGGAGTCCAGGATAAATCTGCACCTGGTTGATGCTGCTGCTGGGAGGCTCCACTCCATGTCTGGAATATCTTATTTATTTGTTAGCTTTTGATGACCGGGTAAGTGCATTAGGCAATATACCTGCCTATTTTCATACACGACCCGGAAGAGTACAAGATACAGTATAGGAAACAAACACTGGTACATACAAGCAGTCAAATCATTGCATCAGATATCCTTGCAGGGGTAGACATAACATTTATACAGCAAGCAGGACCATCCATGCAGGGATGTTTTTTGGAGGTCAGGCACAATTGATAGACATACGAAGGTGAAAACAGGGATCAAGACAGCTTGGATAAAGCAGGAAGGGAACAGTCACAAGACTCAAGTGCTAAGAGTTGAGAGAAGAGTGCTGTTTTAAAGGAGGAGTGGGACAAGGTGCCCTTTAAACTGTGGGGGGGGGAGTGTTCCAGATTTTGGGGGCAAAGTGTGCGAAAGCTAGTTCACCCATTTTTGTAGTGCAGCATGGGACAGCGAGGAATGGAAGACCTTAGGGGGTCGGAGTGGACCACAGGGTTAAACATGGCTGATAGTGCAGAAGGGCAGGGAGTTCTAGTCATGAAATCTATGAAGCAGCCCAATGAGAAAAGGCGATGGGATTCATGTGACAGCCAGTGCAGGGCTGAGTAGAGAAGACAATGGTGAGTGAGGCGAGGGGCGGATAGAGCAAATCTGCAAATATTATTATAGGTGGTGACCCACTTCTGTAGATTAATAGCAGCAGCATGGGAAAGGGTAGGAAGAGTGTAAAGAAGCCTTGGAAGCAGGACATCTTTAATCACCGAGACCCTGCCTGCACGGGTTAATGAGTGGCGCATGCAGTAGGCTGCCCTGATCCTCATGTTTATGGATCAACATACTTTATTAATGTGAGCAGAGAAATCAAGTGCAGGATCCAGCATCACATCCTGGCAAAGCACGTGAAACATAGGGGACAAGGACTGAACTTTTCTTGGAGACCCGAAGAGCATAGCTTGGGTTTTGGGAAGGTTAAAGATAGGGGAATTAAGGGAGAACCAGGACTGAAGCTGTTGAAACCCTGTAATGAGATGATCATTGAGGTCAGGAATGGAACGAGAGGCAGAGAAAAGTACTAGGTCGTCCACGTACATGATGGAGCTACTGTGGGGTATAGAAGTAGGAATATCGTTAACAAAGATTGAGAATAGCAGAGGCCCAAGGATTGATCCTTGAGGGATTCTCACAGAGATGGGGGCAGGGGATGAAGGGGTTTTGCAAAAGGAGACAAATTGGAACTGGTTATTGAGGTAACTAGTGAACCAGGTTAGAGTGGGTTCAGATACGCTGAGAGAATGCAGCTTATCTAGAAGAAGAGTATGACTAAGTCGAAAGCCTTGGTTAGGTCAATGAACACAGAACCAGTGAGTAGACCTTTGTCCATGTTTGACCTAACCTCACTGGTGAATAGGGTGAGAGCAGTGGTGGTGCTATGTCCAGCCCTGAACCCATGTCGCACAGGTGACTGAAGGTTAAATTTAAGCAAATGAGCAGAGATCTGGCCATGGATCAATTTCTCAAGTAACTTGCTGAGGGTAGGAAGTAATGCAATAGGGCGATAGTTGGATAGGATTCTGGGGTCCCCTTTCTTGAACACTGGGATGGTCCTGGCAGCTTTCCAGGCTGAGGGCACAGTAGATGTACAGATAGATAGGTTAAAGAGCCCAGTTACAGGAGTGGCAAGAAAAGGGGCAGCAAGTCTGAGGATTCTGGGTTCAAGTCCATCAGGCCCGGCACTTCCCCTGGAAGAAATGGTTTAGAGTAACTTAAGTACCTCCTTGCATATGACCGGGGAGAGCACCAAGTTAGGAGATGCACCAGGGGTAGACAGAGTGCCAGGAAGGCAGCCACTGGGTGCCGGGGGGGAGGGGTATGGGACCTTGTTAAAGAATGCATTAAAGGCATTAGCAATGGTGCAGTGGTTATTGCAAAGGGTATCATTGATTAGCATATCGTTCGGCACCTGTGCTTGCTGTTCCCCAGGATCTCATTAATCTGGTACCAGTATTTCTTCAGGTTTGAGGCTGATGAGTTAAGGAGATTACGGTAGTAGGCACTTTTGGCTGCACAAACCTCCTTTTTGCAGGTATTTCGCATGGCCTGGTATTCCTGAAAATCAGCCTGGAGAGAGGAAGATTTCCACTTAGACCAGAGTTTGTCATGCCACTTAATCAGTTGCAGGAGAGGCCTCTTTAGCCACTTGGTCACTTTCCCACTGACCCTATGTGTCGAGAAAGGAATGTGCTTGTTTTGCAAGGCAAGTAGAGTTTTATTGAAGTAATCAGTGGCTTGGTCTATATTGGCGGTAGTAAAGAGGGGAGACCAGTCAGTAAGTTTTAGGTCATTAATAAATGCCGACCGGTCAAGATTCAAAAAGTTAGCAAAGGACAACACTTTGTGAGTCTACGAGGGAGTGGAGGACCCCCTTACACAGTAGACTGGACAATGATCCCTAATTGAGTCAGGAAAAACCCCGGCAGGGGAGTAGCAGTCGTTTCTATTGGGGAGGATCCAGTCGATCATGGTATAGCAGGAACCATTCAGGGTTTTCCTGGTAGGAGCTGAGATGAGTTGACAGAGGTTAGTCTTGCTGATGGTAGAGGCTAAGTGGGAGCCTGGTAGAGGCTAAGTGGGAGGAGCTGGGCCCGAGCCAGTCAAGGTTAAAATCACCCAGACATATCACCTAATTTTTCTTAGTTACAGAAGGAATAAAGTCCATAAGCTCTTCAATGCCAAGTTTGCTGTTATGAGGAGGAATATATACCCCAAAGATGTGCAGTTTTTTTGCACCCCCGAGTAGAAGGAGGAGTGTAACACCTTACAATTATTTAGAGTAGGTGTAGGCAGAAGCAAGATGCACAGGTGAGACTTATAGTACAGTGCCAAGCCACCACCCCTTTTGGAGAAGGCGTGTCACCCCTGTACATATTATAGCCTGGTAATGTGTAGGCAAGCTCACAGATAGAGGGTTTCAGCCATGTTTTGGAAATGACAAGTATATCTGGCTTACTGACCTGCACCCAGGCCTCAAGTTCAGGGAAATTGTGTATCAGATTTCTGATATTGAGATGGATAAAATGTCAGACCCAGGACCTGGGGCATGCGATGGCCAGAGAGAGTGTTAGTTATGTGTGGCTTGATTACTGAACCAGGGTTGGACTTGATATCTCCAGCCAGGGTGAGGGATAGTATGATGGCCCAGAGTGAGGCAAGTGTAGTGAGCCAGGATCAATGCCTGGAGGAGTTAAGTTTACTGTTTAGAAGAAACCTAAGGATAGACCCCAAGAATTTATAGGTAAGGGGGACTTGAGTCACAGAAAAGGAGGAGCTCATGGTTAACATGTTGGAGATTGTGAAATCGTAGAGACCCCCCTCAATCCTGTATGAGGGGCTCACTGGACCAAGGGATAGAGAGTCGAGGGCCAGTAAGGTAAAGAGTGCACAGGGCAGATAGTACAAAGCCGCCCTTGACAACATAGTGAGGAGATAGATAACGAGTAAGGCAAGAATTAAAAAAAGATCAGAGTATTTGAAGTACAATGAGAGTGAAAGCAGCAGGACAAAGGGGGGGAAGGTAAGCAGGGAATGACAGGTCAGAAGAGTAGGGATCAGGCAGAGCAGGCAGTGAATGCAGGAAGGCAGGATCCTAATTTGAGAAGGAAGGATGGGAAAACCCCGAAGGAGAGAAGAAGCAGCTTGTAAATGAACTCAGAGAAAAACTCAGGGAGAGAGCAGAGCTTGCCAAGCCAAGACAGAGCTGAGCAGAACAACAGTAGGTGAGGACCTCTTGTGGTAGAACCATATAATCTGTAAATGAGGAAGTGCGCAGATCGGAAAAAACACAACCATGTGATGAAAACCTCCTATATATGTAAAGCCAGCTAAGGGTGGGAGGGTATTGGGGGGGTGGCCGGGGATGAAACCTAGGTCCTGGCTGCGTGGCTGGAACTGCCAACTTTCAGATGCGCTCTGAGCCACGGAGCTACAGCTTAAACTAAAGCAATAAAATCAGCCCAACAAATACACGATCGGCCCAGAAGACAGCTGTTTCACCTTGAGAATTCAGCTCTCCAACTGCATATGGCTACAGTGCTCCTGAGATTCAATCATAAGGTGGCAGGCACTTCAGTAATGGTGCCAAGTTTGAAAACAGTCCTGAGCAGAGGCGCTCATGCAGGTGGCACTGTATTCATACCTTGAAAAGTGGTGCTTGTCCCCACGCAGCTCCTAGGGCAGGATGCCCTAAAGGAATCAGATCAGGAGCTGTGGAAAGAATCAACAGGGAGGTGAGGAAAACATTCCATGGTGGGGAGGTAACACGGCTACAAACTGCGTAGGAGAGGGGCAGGCAATCTTCCACTTTCTAAAATGGAAGCAATCAGTGGCAACAAACTATGTAAGAGGGGGAAGACAATCTTCCACTTTCTAAAATGGAGGCAATCAGGTAGAGCTCAGACAGTGGCAGGGTGGGCAGAGACAGAGTAAAGGAGAAGCAATAGGCGCCAGCACAGATAAAGAGTGCACAGGCGTTAGAGCAGAGGGACAGAATTTACCCCAGAGTGGGAGAAAAACAGAGTGGAAAAGGAGTGAGGGGGCGTGAGCAGAGAGAAAAACAGCATAGACAGAGCAGTAGAGGGGAGAAAGGAGCAAGAGACACAGGGTTCACCTCAGAGTAGGGGTGGAAACTGGATTCCAACTTAAACGGGGGCTGTCTAGATTAAAGGCAAAACAGAGAAGAGACAGGGTTTAAATGAGAGTTAGGATAGAAAGAAGAGAGAAATGCAGATTACAGGAAAGATGAATAAGGCAAACATACAGGTTAGGAGCTAAGTAAACAGTTAAGCTTCAACAATTAATTCCATGAAACACTTGGTTCCTGTGTAAAGCGAACTTGATTGCAGTCTAACTTATCAGATTAATAGCTGTACTTTTCTACAAATAAATCCAGAAATCAATCAATTCCTGTGATAAAAGCACTCAGATTACCACCCCCCCCCCTTGGTGAATCTTTAGAAATAGTGGACAAATTCAAATACCTCGGAGTATGGCTGAACAACAAACTGAATTTCAATGCGCACGTAAACGAGTTAACTAAATAACTAAGGCAGCGTCTTGGCATTTTTTACCATATTAGACACTTATCCTGGAAGCTAGAAAGAAATTGGTTCAAACTACCTTCCTTCCCCTGCTTGACTATGCCGACTTTCTACACAGTCACTGCCCTCAGCGTGAGCTCCAAAAACTAGACACTCTTTATCACCGCACACTGAGATTTGTGCTTGGGCTACCCCTACAGACTCATCATTGCTTACTGTACCAAACATTAGACTGGCTTTCCCTCTCCCCGAGGAGACAAAAAAATGCACTCTTGTGGTTCTTCCGGGCCCTGACCAACAATCTGCCTTCCTATATCAGCAAACTATTTGAGCTCTCAATGTCTACCTACGGTATAAGGAACTCCCGTTTCATCAATTTTAAAATACCTCGGACCAGGACTATGTATCTTGGCTCCACTGCAATTAGCTCATTCCTACCAACGCTCTGGAACAACTTACAAAAAGCACTTAAACTCCCCATCCTGCCCAGCTTTTACATCTTCAGGCAGCTGCTAAACTGATGCTTGCACACGGTGTGTGACTGTTTGAGGTAAACATATTCCCAACCGATAAATCATCCCCATAGACCGAATGGACCTGGTCCTTCTATCTCATTGCTTGGCTGGATCCCTTTAGGGTCCATATACTCCCCCTTGGCCTGTTTCCACCCCAGCACTTAGCTAACTCCCTTGGGAGCCATCTACTTTTTAGTGATACCTCCTCCACCTCTCTCTTATTTGTTACTCCCCTCCAACCTTCCCTGTGTCTCCCCTTCCCTTCCCTGCACGAGGTTAGTTATAGAATGTGAAACTTGACTATGCTAACTTAACTAACTAACTAACTTAAGCTATGTAAAGTTATCTTTGACTTGTTTTTTACATGGTATTACTATCTGTCATGCACAAACTGATACGTCTTGTTATTACTATGTCCTATGTGTCCAGGACCATCTTGAAAATGAGCCTGCTCCATGATGTAACTGCCTGGTTAAATAAAGTTTGATTGATTGATTGATTGATATGATGGTCAAATTTATCGGAATTATTAGCAGTATACATAATATTGTGAAAATCAGTCTGCCTGTCATAGAGGGAAAGTCCTGAGTGAATAAAAAGCAACTAAGCAGCTAACTTAACAAAACCTCCAAAAATAGATCCTTAACACAATGTAACTAAACCAGAACCTAGGTCCTGGCTGCGTAACTGGAACTGCCGACTTTCGGACGTGCTTTGGGCCACAGAGCTACTGCTTAAACTAAAGCAATAAAATCAGCCCAACAAATACACGATCGGCCCGGAAGGCAGCTGTTTTACCCCGAAAATTCAGTTCTCCAACTGCATACAGCTACAGTGCTCCTGAGATTCAATCGTAAGGTGGCAGGCACTTCAGTTATGGTGCCAAGTTTGAAAACAGTCCTGAGCAGAGGCGCTCATGCAGGCAGCACTGTATTCGTACCTTGAAAAGTGGTGCTTGTCCCCACACAGCTCCTAGGGCAGTGTGCCCTAAAGGAATCAGATCAGGAGCTTGAAAGTGGTGCTTGTCCCCACGCAGCTCCTAATATTGAGGTCTCCAACAAGCACCACCTCACCCCTGTCTGCCATCCTTTGGATGGCTAGCTTCAGCTTCCTATCTGTTTCTTCCTCCTGAGCTGGTGGTCTATAGACCACTCCTGTGTGGATGGCTGGCCCCATTTTTCTTTACAGTTCAACCCACAGTATCTCTCTCCCATTTTGTTCCTCCTAGATCTCTGTGGCCTATATGCAATTTTTCATATAAAGTGCCACTCCCCCTCCCTTTCTGCCTGCCTTGCCTCTTCTGAATATGTTGTAGCCAGGTATGGCCATCTCCTAGTTGTGGTTATCATTACACTAGGTCTCTGTGATGGCCACAATGTCCAGGTTCGACTGCACCATGACAGCCTCCAGATCCTCCATCTGGTTGCTATGGCTTCTGGCCTTGGCACATATGGTTTTCCATGATTTGAACTCCGTGGACTGTTTAGCTGTTCTACTCCAGCCCCCTTCCTGGTTGTCATTTATCCTTGGTTCTGACCTTCTGTTGAATTTTGCCACCTTTCTGCCTATCTACCTCTTGGGTGCTTATTTCCATCTTTTGCACACTGCTTTGTAGAGATAGCCACTCCTCCTGCTGTTCACTGTTTCCACTGCTAGCTGTGGGGGTGGGCAATTAGGTACCCTCCTTGCTGGCCTGCCACCCTCCTTGGCTGGTTTAAATGCTTGTCCATGTAGCATTTAAACTTATCATTGAGTACTTGGATTCCCCTCCAAGATGGATGCTAGCCATCAGGCTTGAACAAGCCTCCAGGTGGGTACCCAGTCACCAATGAATCCAAACCTTTCCTCACAGCATCAATTTTTCAACCATGAGTTAAAGTTCCTGGCACATGTGCTCCATGCTCTCCCATGCCTCTCACAGGTAGTACTTCTGAGAAGGTGGCAGAATTAGCTACTTGCTTGAGACCCCTCCCCAATTTCCTAAACTCTTCCTGAACTTCCGTAGGCTCCCCATTTGCCAGGTCATTAGTACCTAGGTGGATAATGACATCCAGCTTACCCTCCCATCTTACCTCCTGGCAATCCCCAGGATCTTCCTCCCATCCCTCCAGGCTGTGGCACCTGATAGGCACCTCACCTCCCTGTCCTCCCCCCTCCTGTGTTCCTAGCTGGATCCCTCTTATGATAGAGTCCCCCACCAGGATTCGCTTCCTCCTCCTCTGGGGTCCACTGCTTTCCCCAGTGAGGTCACCTCCATGGTTGACCTCCACATCCTTCCCTTCCGCTTCTCTGGGTACCTCTGTTTGGTTGTCTCTATTTGCAAGTGCAGCATATGAGTTCTTGCGTGGAACAGAATCTGGGATGTGCCTCTGCCTGACCACCGTAACCCTCCCTGAGCCCACCGTCATCCAAGTGCTCCTCATTCTTGGCATCCTTTGAGGCAGCAGCATTGGACTGGATGGTCTCTGGATAAGGGCAAAGGTACTCCTGACCCAGTCTACTTCCAGTCTGAATTTGGCTACCTCATCCCACAGTCCAGAGAGATGCCTGCAGATAGGGCAGCACCTCAGCATCCAGAAGGTCTTTCTGAATATGGCTGCCCCACAGCCACTGCATTGCACCACTTCCCACATTGTACTGTACTTATACTGCTATGCCAGTACTTGTATGTTACTGAAGCTCTCCTAGATCCCTTTTTATTAATTTACTGTCCTGAAAATCCTGCCACCGATCTTCAGATATGTTTCTTTAAAGAAGGAAAACAACAACAAAAAAATTAGTCAAAACACTTGGTGTGCTGAGGGCGGGCTTCCTCCCCTTATGTTCCTCCTACTCCACAATCCCTGCTATTCCCTGTGCTTAGCTTCTGTCAATCAGATTTAACAGGGCATATAAGTAAGAGTGGGGAAGTCACGCCTGTGTAAAAAAAAAAAGTGTGTGTATGGAAGTTAATCAGCTCTAGCTGAAATGTAGACTGTGGAAACATCATGGGGGGCACCAATTCAGGCGAAAAGAAACTCCAGAGCCAGCTTTAACTCAGAGTCAGCCAAATATTTGGCCTAATAGAAAAGAAAGAAAGCAGAGAGGTGCACAGCGCACGCTACTTCATGCCCACTAGGTTCTATATATTACTGAATTTGCTTGCTTTGCTACAGTTTCAGTTGGCCCTAATTTTCATCTGACTACACCAGTGTTTTTTTTTGGGGGGGGGGCACCTGAGAGCCATGTTTCATTTCACATCCTACTTTTTGGCTTTTTACTTTCCTGGTTGGTAAGGGTCAGGTCAAACACAAAGAATTTTTAAACAGCAGGATGTAGTGTGTCTCACACTGTATACGTTGTACTGTACTGTTGTGGCACAGTCCCTTTATTTCTTGTGGTGTTTTCCTCCTGAAAAATGTCTTTCTGAACCAGGCAAATCCAAATCCTTTGCAAAATAGAATCCAATCTCATTCTTAATTTGGCAAACCCAAAACCACTCCAGCTTTGACCATCCCTACATACAGGTTCTGCAAGTAGTGGTGGTGGAGAAAGAATCAGTCATGGTGGACAATGGAATTAGGAGTCATAGTCATGGGGTTATGATGACAAACATTGTGTACGTGATAGTTCAGCCTCAGAAAACATGATTCTTTAGTACCCAGAATTTATTGGTTTCACTTCCACTATAGTGCAAGCTGCCTTCCCTGCAAGTCATCTAATTGCATCTGCTGATGAAACCATCCCGAGAAGCACACCAGTTTCACCATCTTTCTCCTTCAAGTGCTTTCTGTTCCCCTATCTAGAAAATACATAATCCATCAAGAAATGTGATGTTTAGTTCCTAAAAAAATCAGTTTGCATTTTCTGCCTAGTTCCTCGAAGAGTTTCGCGCGCCCCCCCCCATCGCTAGTGGCTTCTGAAAACAGTATGAGGGAATCGAGGCAAGCCCAAGTCATAAAATGTTTTCTTAGCACATTAATAAATCAATAATAATAAGAAGAAACAAAAGATAATAAAATAACTGTATATTAAATTATATCATATCATGTTATATCAGATTATCATTTCTTCATATACTGTATCATATCTGCCTGCCCTGTCTTATGCCAATCCCAGTTATATCATTCCACAGTGGCCGACAAAAAGAAATCATCTCAGAATTGCTGACCAATTCCTGTGGAATTTTCCCCAGACCCCCACCCAGTATCAGTGAGTCAGGTAGCACGCTTGCCTCTGGGACTGGAAGAGTGGAAGGTCATAGAGCAGGTTCTAGCCCCACACCTGGTAGTTTGGGCTATACCCATACTTGACACTGTAGTGCAGTATAAGGAGGTGCTGAATGTTTAAGGTGTCAGCCATTGGATGAGATATAAAATGGAGGTCCCTTCTGCCATTCTCTGGTCATTGTCCAAGTGGAAGTAAAAGATCTCATTGCATTTATTGAAGAAGAGTAGAAAAGTTTCCTCGGTATCATGGCCAGCATTTCCAGCTGTCAGTGAAACATAGAAACATAGACTTTGACAGCAGATAAGGACCACTTGGCCCACCCAGGAGGAGTGGCAGTAACAACATAAAAGGCTTGTGCTGCTAGAACACAAACAGGTATGCTGTGTTAACATCTCACATCAACAGCAACTGCAGCCAGACTAAAAGAACTCTGTGCTTGTGTGTGACAGTGTATTTCTATGCCTAAGCTCCTTCCTGCAGCAGCCCTGCTAGCAAGAGCCTGATTACTGAGGTTTGGAGAGTGCCATCATCTGTGCTTGGTGGGACTTTTGTTAATTTTATTAGTGCAGGAGGAGGGGCAGTAACAACATAAAAGGCTTGTGCTGCTAGAACACAAACAGGTATGCTGTGTTAACATTTCACATCAACAGCAACTGCAGCCAGACTAAAAGAACTTTGTGCTTGTGTGTGACAGTGTATTTCTGTGCCTAAGCTCCTTCCTGCAGCAGCCCTGCTAGCAAGAGCCTGATTACTGAGGTTTGGAGAGTGTCATCAGCTGTGCTTGGTGGGACTTTTGTTAATTTCATCAGTGCAGGAGGAGGAGCAGTAACAACATAAAAGACTCACGCTGCCACTGCGCGAGCGCTACTCGGAAGAGAAACGGGAATAAGCTTGTAACATTTTAAAAAGCAGGTAATCTGGAAACTTATAAAACCGGGTAACAGATCAAAAACTATTGTTTAAAGTATCTGAGACTACGGACTGATTTTAGAAGAAGTTTAGAGTATTAAATGAGAAAGTATTTATTCTAAATATATAGTTGATTTTTTGCATTATCTCTGATAGTAATTAGCGATAGAGGAGTTACTCCTGAGAGTATATTATTAGTTAAGCTTACCATAATTGATAAACATATCTTAGTAAACACTTAATAGCAGTATATGGTAACCTTAAATAAGATGTTTAATGCTTAAATAAGTCTCCAGTTTTGGGGTTTAGATTTTGGAAACATTGACTTACGTAAGGTACTGTTACCTAAATAAAAATGTTAATGTTCTGATTGTTTTTTACTTTTATAAACAGGCATCTATAGATTATTTCCTTTGTATTTGGACACAGCTGTAAAATGAAAAAGATGTTGTCATCTAAGATGATGGGGTTGATAGTGGGTTTGGTCTGTGTCGTTCAGCTACTTGTTATCATGAGACTGATGTTTTGACAAAAAGATCAAGTGCTCATGTAAATTGTTCTAATAATTTCAAGTTACAAACAGCTAAGCTGACCTCACAACGAAACCCTTTCAACCTCATCAGAGAAGAACTTCGTGTTAAGGACATAGTAATCCAAACAGGGTATATCTGTTCAAGTAACCGGGCATTGTTATTGTCCTTGGCTCTCTGTGGAGATATTGAATTGAACCCAGGTCCTGTAATTAAAATGGTTTTAGATAATGCTCGAAGTATGATAAATAAAATGGACTATTTTAGATCCTGGGTAGAACATGAAGAGCCGGACATAATAATGTTAACAAAAACCTGGTTAAAAAAGGGAAATGAATATAAAGAAGTAGAATTAAGGGACTTCTACCACTTTAGGAAGGATCGGGGAACACGGGGAAGGGAGTTTTGGTGTATATAAATCATTCAATTGGTAACTCCAAAATTTTGTTCTCTGGGTCAATTGAGGGCATTGAATGCCTGTTAATTGAGATACAAGAATTAAAATTGGTTATTGGAGTAGTTTACTCTCCACCTAAAATAAACCCTATCCATTTTGACAAAGTTTCACATGTTTTAATGGAACACCTAGGTCAACTACAAGTAGTTCTGGCTGGTGATTTCAAGGCAGCTTGGGGTTGTTTTAGGGGTCAAAAATTGGAAAAATCGATGAGCTGTTTAAACCTTATACAAATTATAGATACACCTACAAGGAAAGGTTCCTTATTAAGTAAAGGTAATATTTTGGATTTGATGTTTGTTTCACCTGAATTGACAATCTTGGAGAAAAGTGTATGTGCCCCCAGTTTAGGAGACCATAATATAGTTAAGTGTGTATTCTCTATGATTAAAAATTCTATTCCCATAAAATCAGTACCACAAATATCTAAAAGATGTTATTTAAAATTTAATAGTTTATCATTTAGAAAGTATCTTCAGGGACTCCTTGGTATTGGATTTTTCTTATCCCAGATTTAAATGAGGCTGTATTAGAATTTACAACAATGTTTATTAATGCTTGTGATAAATTTGCTCCATATAAAAAAGTAAATCATAGGAAAAAACATTTACCATGGCTAACTGAAAATATAAAAAAAATGATTAGGATTAGAAATCATTATTAGAAAAAGGCAAATAAAACATTAAACAGTGAAATTTGGGAACAATACAAAGGGTTAAGGAATCAAGTAATACAGGAAATCAGGAAATCAAAAGCTCATTATTACAAAAAAAGCGGATTAAAGAATCAACAAATCCAGGTGCTTATTGGCCTGTTATAAAAAATCTTACAAATTCAAATAGTAAACAAAGTGAAATAAAATTGAGTCAGAATGGAAAAGTGTTTGAAACAAATAAAGCTGCGGAAATTTTGAATGATTATTTCATAAACCTCCCCGATCTGAAATTAGATCTCATAACTAAAACTAATACCTTGAATGAAGTAAAGGGTGAGAGTCCCCAAGATGAGAAAGAACCCAAATTCAGGTTTAAGAGAGTGATAAACAAAGAAGTTCTAAAAATATAAATAGATTAAAAAAAATAAAGCAAGTGGCTCAGATAGAATAGATAATAAATTATTAAAAGAGGCTGCTATGGAATTGTCACCTATACTAAGGACATTTTAAATTGAGTCTAAGAGAGGGACAGTTTCCTAGTTGGAAATTAGCCAAAGTGATACCAATAGATAAGGGAGGGGATCCAAAAGATGTTTCAAATTACTGTCCAATAGCCTTGCTGTCCACAGTATCCAAGTTATTTGAAAAAATTGTCCATGATCAGTTAATGGACTACTTGGAAAAATATAATAAATTGACTCAACAACAGTATGGTTTTAGGCAGGATAGGTCCACAGCTACTGCACTCACTGACTTTTTGGATCTCATAGCAACCCCTCTTGGGGAAGAGAAGTCCATGGGTGCGGTATATGTGGACCTATCTAAAGCATTTGATTTAGTAAACCATAGTATTTTGATAAACTCATTAATGAAAATAGGGGTGGACTATGTAACAAGAGGGGTTCCCCAGGGATCTATCCTGGGCCCCCTCCTGTTTATAGCCTATTTAAATGACTTACCAAAGAAAAGTGGACATTCAAAAATTCACCTATATGCAAACGATACGGTTTTAGTAGCAGAGGGAAAAACTACAAGTAAAGTAGAACTAAACTTACAGAGTGACTTTAGCATCATGCAAGGTCACTTTTCATCTCTGGATTTATTAGTTAATAGTAAAAAGACACAGGTTATGTCATTTGCATTGGACTTAAAGGGAATTTCAAAATGAAATATAAAGACAGAAGAGGGTAAGTTTTTAGAACAAACTGAAACATATAAATATTTAGGGGTACATATAGATCAATGTCTTACTCTCCAATATCATATAACAAATTTAATAAAGAAAACACATGTTAAGATTGGAGCTATGAGACGAATATCAAATTGTATGACAGAAGAAACAAGATTGATTATGATCAATCAATTAATAATGCCGGTTATTGACTATGGAAGTCATATTTACAGACATACAGCAAGAAAACATTTAAATAACTTGGATACACTTTATAATAAGTTTGCAAGATTTGTGTTAAGGTGTGATTTTAAAACTCATCATTGCACTATGTATATGGATTTGGGTTGGATTCCATTAGACTTATGGGCTAGGTGAATCTGGCTAAATCAGGTTCGTAATATATTTAAAAATCAATCCTTAGATGACTTAAAAAACAAATTACAAAAGCCAAAACATGGTTTAAATTTAAGAAAAACTGGCGCTAGAGATTTAATAATACCAAAGTAAAAAAATCGATTTAGTGAAATGACCCTTCAATATCAAGTAGCCAAAAGCTGGAATTGTCTTCCTCCTTTTTTACGTGAACTAACAACTACTGATCATATTTTTGAAAATGGCCTGAATCACAAACTTAGTTTTCGTTGTTTTTGTAATAGGTGAAATTAATGTAAATCTAAAAATGCTAACATGCTTGTTATTGATGAGTTTGTAAAACTCTGATGTATTGTTTTGTACTTTTCTGTAACTTGTATTGTTATAAATGTATAGTTGTAATAATTTTGCATAATGTAAACAGGTACGCCTTGTGAATAGGGAATTTTGGAACCCTAGTGGCTGTATCACTGTATAAATAAAATTTTACCATACCATACCACCCAGTCTGCCCATTTCCCTACCTATTGGATAAGCTGCAGATTCTAGTTAACCCACAGCCTACTTCCTGCAACCCCCACTATAATTGCCTTATGTCTGTCCCATGCATGTTTGAATTCCCCCACTGTTTTAGACCCCACAACCTCTCCAGGAAGGCGGTTCCATGCATCCACCACTCTCTCCGTGAAAAAGAATTTCCTCACATTACCCCTGAGCCGTCCCCCCTCTAACTTTAAATTGTGCCCCCTTGTTCTTACACATCTCTTTTTCTGAAAGATGCTACCCTCCTGGACTTTGTTGATTCCCTTGAGGTACTGAAAAGTTTCTATCATGTCCCCCCGTCCCTCCTTTCATCAAGGGTATACATATTAAGCTCTCTCAGTCTCTCTTCATATGGTTTCTGATGTAGACCCTGCACCATTTTAGTTGTCCTCCTCTGGACTGCTTCCATCCTGTCTATGTCCTTGTGTAGATGAGGTCTCCAAAACTGCATGCAGTACTCCAGATGGGTCTCACTAACTGATGTCCCCCACCACCACCACCCCCCATTACACACCTGAGAACAAGCTGTCCTAGCTTAGTGTGCCTTTTATGCCTTTCCTGGTCAAAAATTAAAAATAAATACAAATAAAATGTGCCTCAAAAAACAAAGTGATTCTCCACAGTGTGGAAGTCTTTTGTAGATGACACCACAAATCCACTGAAAGTATGTTACAATCAGAGTGAGATATAGATACTCCTGGATAAAGATTTAAGACATGAAGATGGTTCCTATCAGCTATGTCAACTCCCAGTCTCCACTTGGATCAGATGAACTAGAACCAGAAGGGATAATTGGGTTAGGTATGGAAAATGTTGCTCTAAGATGCATTATTCAAGTAATACAGTCAGCATGGCATCAGCCTGAGCCAACTTGCACATCCCTTGGTACTGGACTGGCACTGTGTCATATAGGGTCCAACAGTCACCAACCAGAGCCAGGTTCAGCATACGCATTCTTGCAGGTGCTGAATTTCTTGTAAAAACAAAGTACACTCCTGAGTAATTGCATGCTGGAACTAAACTTCCTCCTTCTTCTTTAAAGGCTGACAGTTCCAAAAGTGTCTCGAGTCTGGCTTCCGAAAACAACACATCACCTTCATCTGATCAGCCTCCTTCTACTTCCATCATTAATCATACTTACTCAGCATATAAATAAAACAAAAGTCAATAGTTAACTGGTTCTGAAAGCAACACATCCTCATCATCGTCCTGTTCTTCCCTCCATCATGAGTCACTTTTTCTTGGCATACAAATTTCAAAATAATAATAATTGCATTAAAATAAAACAAATAAGTTGACTGGTTTTGAAAATTATACATCTTCTTCATCCTCCTCCTCCTCCTCCCCCTCCATCATGAATCCTATCTCCTCAGCACAAAAATAATAAATAAAAAAACATTATATTGTTAGCATATTATACTACTATCATAATACTAATATATTCCTACCGAGCCTGCACAGGTTGCTCACCAGTGTCACAAGGGGTCTGACCTGGTAAGGAGCCCCCTCCCTTTCAATGGCAGCAGCAGCACTAGTCTTCCAACCCCTGGATCTCCCTGCATGACCAAACAATGAGCAGCCAATTGGGAGTCAGACGCCAGAGGAACAGTCATTTGGGCTTCCTGACACAACTTTTTGAAGATAAACTTCTCCTTAAATCTCTCAATTGACTTAAAAGTCATATCTCAACTGGTGTGTTTTTTTTCCCCACCCAGCCTACCCAAGTCACTTACTGGGGTCATGAGGGGTCTGTCCCTGTAAGTACCCCTCTCCCCTCCAAAAACAGCAGCAGTAACACTCGTCTTCCAACCCCCAGACCTCCCTGTATGACCAAACAATGAGCAATCAGTCGGGAGCTGGATGCCAGAAGGACACCAAGTCAGGCTTCCTGGTGTGACTTTTTGAACATAAACTTCTACATGAATTTCTCTCAGCCAACTTAAAACCATATTTTAGCTGGTGGCTTTTCACTCCCACCCAGTCTGCTCAAGTTGCTCACCGAGGTTGTGAAGGGCTTTTCTTGTAAGGACCCCCCCCCAAACAGAGTTACTCTAATTGACTTGATACTCACTTCCCGTCCTGCTAGGATTTAATATTCGGGGATACTCCCTGATGCTATAAGTGATCACTCTCCTGTCTCATGGCACACAAAGTTACAGAAACTACCACCCAGATCTATACACTTTTACAATCATTCTAATCTTGACCCTGAATTGTTTAAGTCAACAATGCTCCAAATTGATTGGTCCTGCCCTTATGAAACCTCAGATGTTACTACACCGGTATCATTTTTTTACCCACATGTTCACTAGCCTACAACATAAATGTGTCCCTATTATACAGAGAAGAGTAAGAGGGCACAAAATGAAATGGCTCAACCGCTCCCTCTTCTCTAGGCTTAAGGCCTCTTCTTCACAGTCTGATTGGAGTTATATAGGGAATGCCACAATGAGTGTAAAAAATAATAGGCAAAAAAAAGTGCCCACTGTAAATAGTTTTTGAATTTCACTGCCAATAACCCCAGACTGTTCTGGAGATAGGTCGAACATATGTTAGGCAAGTCTGGCGGAAACTCCCCTTCCAAAATATTAATTAATGGTGTCAATTGTATGAATAGCAGCACCATAGCCACTGTTTTCAATAGTTTTTTCATGACTCTGTCTGCACATAATAAGCACTTATAAGCTGTAGCTTCACCTTCTCTTGTTATTAATTCACCCCCCCCCCCATATCTCCCTACACTTCTGATGCTCATCTGTTACTTTAAGATGGTTGGTATCGCTGAGGTTTGAAAACTCCTCTTGAAAGTTCCTACCACTAAATCTGCAGGGCACATTGGCATTGAACTCAGTCTTATCAGACTTGCAGCATTTGAACTCACTCCTCCAATTACCACACTGATAAAATTATCCCTGTCTAGTGATGTTGTGTGTGATATCTGGAAAATGCTACAAAGTCATACCCATATTTAAACAAGCATTTGTCAATGACAACCGTTTGATTGCAGGCATGTGCTGTGCAGGCTTTTGGTACTGATAGGCACTTCACACAAAGGTTTTTGTTTTTTTATTTTGTCTCCAACCTTTGAAGATACTTGTTTTAGGAGTTGTCTTATAGACATAAGATGAACCATTTATAGTATACTGACCAAAATGTAATTTCGCACCAGAGGTGTGAAAACACATATCGTCAAGGATTTAAAAAATAACACCTTTCACATTTATGAGGTGGTGTGGAAAATGGATATGCCAAAAGTTTGGAGTCAAAATATTGAAAATTAGAAAAGTTATGAGTGAATGCTGAAATAGTGCAATGTTCAGTCATAACCTAAGCATTTTATTGTATTTATTCACCAATGTTTCAGCATAGTTTTCTTATTACCCCACCTAATGAACCCGGTAGGTGAAAACGTTCGAATCCCCATCAAAATGTCATTCCATACCACAGGTATGAAAATACATTTTGGCCAGGATTTAAAAAATAACAGATGTCACACATAAGGTGGTGTGAAAAAATGGCTACGTTGAAAATTTGGGGTCAAAATATTTAAAATTACCAAGGTTATGAGCGAGCATGGATACATTTAAATGTATGCATATAACTTTGCCATTGTTACATATTTTGACCTCACATTTCAACATAGCTTTCTTATGACACCACCTAATGAACAAAGGTGGTTAAAATGTTCAAATATCACTCAAAAGGCGATTCCACAACGCAATCCTCAAAAACAAATCACCTTTTGGGCCTGGTTTGCATAATTCCACCACCATTGGTCATGAGGTGGGGTCCCAGAAATGGCATGCTGAAAAATGCAAAAATGATAAAGTTATTCATCAAAGTTCAAAACCCCATTTAAATACATCAAACCACACTTACCTTAGTTTATCATATTGCAGTCGGCAGTTCCAGCAGCAAGACATGTCTTTGAGTGGAGAATGGATCTTCACCCCAGGACCTGTTCAAGTGAGTAAGAGTGTGTGGGGGATGGTGACTGCTGAGGGGAAATCAGGGTGGGGTGGGAGGGGCTGTGGGAGGCAAATTGGCGAGGTACTGTTTCCTTTTACAGGATACAAAAGAAAAATATTGAGGACAGTTTCTTTATTTCAGATACAGTCTGACACTGGGTTTGGGCACCCCAGTGTCGGACTTGTTGGGAACAGGGGTGGCAACCTGAAGGGAGGGGTTCAAGAGAAGCGACACTGGGGTGGGCGCCACACTACTTATATTAAAAAATATAGATACATATTTATAAATATGGGAAGGGTGGACAGGTGAGTGACCTGGAGGATGAAAAGAAAGAAGCAGTAGCATTGGTGGGCACCCTGCTCAACTTACATTTAAAAAAAAAAAATTTATAAAGATGGGAAGGGTGGGAGGGTGGTGAGCAACCTAGAGGATGGACAGAAAGAAGCAGTAGCAGGGGTGGGAACTCTGCTCCCCTTACATTAAAAATAAATATTTATATGCTGGCCCAGTGGCAAGGAAGGCTGAGGTGCTGGTTGCCTTACCTCATTGCCATGCCGATGACTTGGGGTTGGGAACAGATTCGGTTACTTGGGGGCCAGTGAGGAGAGGAAGGACTGATTGTCTCAGGATGGCTCTCCTTCCTCAGGGAGGGGGATTTGTATGTCACTCTGCTTGACTGCCACCCACCAATGGCTGGATGGCAGCACACGTGCATCACCACATAAAGGAAGCGGAACCCATGTTCAGGACATCAGGGCAGTCTCCACAGAGGTGGAGCTTGGACATTGTGTCCATTGCACATCTGTGGGCCCCATGGGAGAAAAACAGTGGAAAAATATGGCTGCTGGACTTAATGAAGCCCTCCTTGAGAGCACTGACAGCCCGCTTGGTTTCGAGAGGTGGAAAGGTGATTGCTACTGCCGGTGACTATAGAACAGGCTGATACAGCTGCCCCACCTGCCAGGGAGCAGAAAAAACTCAATGAAAAATATATATATTTATAAAGATGGGACGTGCAAGTTGGTGGGCGGGTGAGCTACCTGGAGGGGACAGGGAGAAAGAAGCAGAAGATAGACAGGCCCCTAATGTTGAAAGCTGATCAGCTGCTTGGTGACCGGCTTCATGCAAATGAAAGGACCAAAGTCCTCTCTGGGGTGGCTTCAGCCCTTTCAAGTGCACAAAGTTTCTGTCCCGCATGCAGCAAGTGGTGTCACAACCACAGTGTGTGGTCATTGGTCTGAACTGCTGAGTCCCTTCCAGTTTGAACTGCAATGGGCTCAGCAGTGACACACCCTCGAAATCCTGTTAAGTATAACAAAATGTTTGATGCGTGTGCACAAACAAATATAAAATTGGATCAAAATCCGATCAGCAGCTATAGACCCATTGCTATACTCTCCTTTTTAAACTAACTCTTAGAGAAGATTGTGTCATCCCAACACACTTCCTGTCTCATTACCGATAACCTTCTCTTGCCCATGCAGCATGGTTTACATAAGGGGCACAGTGCTACTACTGCCCTGCTGTCTCTTACAAACCACATAAACTCAAGCATGGATAGTGGCTGCCTCACAGGAGCAGTGTTCATCAACCTAACAGAAGCTTTCAACCTTGTTGACCACTCACTTCTCTGTGAAAATTTAGTGACTTGGGTATATCTCCCTCTGCACTCCCATGGTTCAGAGACTGCCTATCCAATAGATCACAGAGAGTTAAGTTTGGATCTTCCCAGTCTGAACCTGCCTTGATACTTGTGGGAGTTTCACAAGGGTCTTTTCTGGGCCCCATATTATTTACTTTACATATAAATCAAATTACTTAAGAGAAAGTCTGGTGACACACTTGACTGCACTAACATTCTCTGAGATCCTCCCAGTATGGGGTAGATGGGATTGCACAAATAGGATCAGGAACAAGGAGGGTGAATCCTTTAACACATGGCTACATGAATGATGTCAGGAAAAAGGGCACCACATCATAGATGACTCGGGGAACTTCTCGGAGAGAAGGCTTTTCAAAATACACAGCCTTCACCTAACCAAAGAAGGAATGAGTACACTGGGGCAGAAATTTGACATGCACCTTAGGCATTTAAATTGGGTGGGGGGGGTCTGACGCTAACAAACCTATCAATAACTGCAACAAGGATGGGAACTTAGCCGTCACTCCCCTCAAAAATCAAAGAGACTCTACCAATATTGGTGACTGATCATAGAATGCATAAAGTGACTACAAAAGAGTATAAAAAAGGCAAATACATTAGGTACCAGCAGGGTAAACCAAAAAATAAGGAGAGCAAAAGGGTTTCTGGGCTATGGATTGGAGTGTGCCTCGACATCAGAAGCATAGGTAACAAAGTCAGCGACCTTCAGACCTAGATGGCAGAGTCTCAGGTGGATGTGGTGCCCATCACAGAGACTTGGGCTACAGTGGTGGCGACAACCTGAACCTGCCAGATGTTGACTGGGGCATTCTAATGCCTTGGTTGAGGGGTACTCACTCAATCAATCTTTATTTAACCAGGAGAAGCACCATTGAGAGATACTCATTTACAAAGTGGTCCTGGGTGGACAAAGCACATAAAATTGACACTCAAAAAGAACAAACTTAGGAAAATAATATGCAATTAATAGCTACAAGGAAGCCAGAATGCAAAATATAAACTATACAATAAACAATATGTAGCATGAGATATTCAATAAACAATATGTACAATATTTACAGCCTAGAGTGATAGAAAAACAGGGGGAAGAAAAGAAAGCATGGGGCAACAATTTAATAGGGGAGGAGAAAGGAGGAGAGGAGAGAAGGCAGATGAAGACACCAAGCAAGTAAGTGGTGCTTGGGAGAGGGGAAGCCAGTAGGGGAGGGGTGAGGTAGGAGGAAGGGGCGAGGAGGGTATAAGTCTAGGTAAGAGTCACTCATGACTCAAGTCCTACCTGGAAAAGTAAGAGAAGAGGGTAAGAGGAGCTAAAGCTCATGAAGGACTCCAGTCTAACCCAGAAGGGTTGGGACACAGATGGTCTTAACCAATGAGCATGCTAGAGTTCTATGGTTTGTGGAAACAGTTGCAAGTTTCTTTCTGTCTTGATACTAAGAGGCAACTTCAGAAACACACAGAACAGGAGGACATGGAAATTGAAATAAATTCTAAAAGTTAAATCTAACATTTTTGGACTAAATCAGGACATCGGTTTCATGACACATTATGGTAAACTGTACTTCTTTTTTATTATGTACTAAATCATGTCATTATTTATCACACTTTGGTTCTGTATTTCTCTTATTATTATTTTTTTTCTCTGAGTTCTGTCTGATCTGTTTTTTCACCTGGACCTCACATCCTCCCTGCCTCTCCCACTAACTCTTAAGCTCAGTCCCACCCACTTCCTCTTGTTTTCACACCTCTGTTTATACTACCTCACACTCTGTTTATCTAGGCTTTTGATCTTTTGTTTCTCCTAATTTTTTGATTTCCTTACATCTTTTAGGCATCTCCTGTCTATTCTACCCTTAAACTAGCCTCTGATCTCAGATCCTATCTGCATGTTTTTGTCTTCCCTTTAGCTCCCTTTCATCTCCTTCTGACCTGTTCCTACTTATCCCCCTCCCCATTTCTTCTCATGTTTTTATTTTGCATCTTGGACATTCATCTCTAGTCCCCTTTGTCACCTTCCTACTTCACTTCCTGATTTTTAATTGCTCCACAGTGGATATAAATACTGCTTATGTTGCTCAGTTTTGCTATTCACCTGAAGAAGGGACCTGTGTGGCCCTGAAAGCTTGTGTATAATTCCATCTTTGTACAAGACACTTGTTGGTCCAATAAAAGGTATCAAACCTTCCATCTTCTCCTGTTTCAACAGATGACAAAGCAGTGTTTTGAAGGTAGACATGCTAACGATCTGTGGGAGTTTTAGGGAATTTTTGATACTATTCCGGATGGAAGGAAGTGAATAACTTAAAGAAGAGATACCATGCTGAGTTCTGACTCTGGGGATGTTGAATGAGAGGCAAGAATATCATCTAAGGGAATAGGATCCCTTGAAGCAAACTAAGAGATTAGAAATGCATTGGGAGAGCTTACCAGATATGGCTCTGTAGATCCAAGTTAACAAGTTTTTTGTTCTCCTCATTTTTAGGGAATGCTAGCCAAGTTGGGCATAGAGGGTGCAATGATGGGTGTTGTATGGTGCATTCATTATGAATCTGAGGGCTCTGTGGTTCAGGGTGTCCAGTTTGAAAAGAGAAGTGACAGGACAATGACTGTAGAGAAGATTGGCGTAGTCCAGAAGTGGATGGAAAGTTGTTTCAACTAGCCTTGTTTTTGCCTCGACAGTGAGAAAGTGCTCGATTCTGCAGAAAATTGCTAATCTTTGTCTAAGTGTTTTGGCTAATTCTTCAACATGTGGTATAAAAGAGAGTCTACTATTGATCCAGAACCTGGGATATTTGAATTTATCTACTGGCTCTAGAGGTTCACCAAGGAGGGTTATGATTTGAGGCCTTGCACCTTGAGGATGGGTGACTGTGGAGTTAGCCTGGGGGGAACGAACATGACATTGTTTTCTTGGTGGGGTTGAGCATCAGTTTGAAGTGCAGTAGTTTGTGCTGCAGCAGGCAGAATTCCTGCTGTAGGTCTGAACAGGCCAGTTCCATGGACGGTTTAGCAATGTACAGTACAGTGTCATCTGTGAAGAGGTGTATATTCACTGAGGAGATGTTAAGGTAGATGACGTTAATGTAGATTGTAAATAGGATGAACTCAAGAATAGAACCCTGGGGGACTCCTCTCATAAGAGTTTCTAGCGGGGAGAGTTCACACTGAGCTTTAACCTGTTGCTGTCGGCCAGCTATGTAAGAAGTAAATCATTTGAGGGCAGTGTCATTTAGGCTAATGTTCCACAGCATGCGCAGAAGGAGATCATGAGCTACCATATTGAATGCTTTACCTAAATCTAGAAATAGAGCACAGATATGGTTCTTGGCATTGAGCACTGATTGCCAATCATTGGTTACTTGTAAGGACTTCCCTAGGACTCTGGTCCTGTACTGCCTTCATCCCTTCCATCTGGAATGGTCTTCCTAGCAGTCTCTAGGAATGTACCTCCTTTGGGGGCTTCAAGAAGACTTAAGGCCCACCTGTTAGAACTAAGCTTCTGCACCTGCTACCGCTGACAGTCAGCCAACTCCCTACTGCCGATCTAACCTCACTGGAACATCAATCTGACTGTGACTGTCTCATTTAAAATAATACTTCTTCTCCTGTTGATGTTGATTGTAATTAACCATCCACTATATCTTTGACTGGGTTTGTATGTCTTCATTGACTGTTAATTGTGAAATGACATGTATGTATTTTATGTTTATAGATGTATATAATAAATTCTGGGTTGCCCCTGAAAAAGGAACTGTTTCGGTCTCAGTTGGCCTACCTGGTCACCAACATTTAAATAAAATAAAACGGTTATGGTGCTGTATTTGGGTCTGAAGGTGGATTGAAGGGGATTTAGCAATTGTGTTTCAAGATATTCGCTGATTTGGGAGTTAACAAATTTTTCGAGTAATCTGAAGAGGATTGGTAATAGGGATATGGGCCTGTAATTGCTTAGATCACTCGGGTCTCCTGATTTAAAGAGAAGGATGGCATGTGCTACTTTCCACTCATGTGGGAGGAGTTCTTTGGTGAAAGATTTGTTAAAGAGACGAGTGATAGGGCGGTCAGCACTTGGAAGCCAAGTTTCAAGAAATACAGGTCAGTTTTGTCTGCCCCAGCACTCCTAGTAATGTCAAGGGCTAGCAGAAGGTCTTCCACCTGTTTAAATGTGATTGGAATAAAACTGAAGGAATTTGCTTGAGATGGGGCCCTAATAGGGGGAGGTTATTTAGAAGGTTATGGATGTCCTTTTTGCTAGTAGTTATAATGTTGTTAGCGGAGATCTTTACGGGGAGGGTAGGGAGAGAGTTGTGGCCTTTTACTTCTCTCAGAGTCTTCCAGAATTCATTTGAGTTGTTAGAGGATGAGTCCATGGCTGTCTGAACGTATTTCACTTTTTCGGCTCTGATTAACTTTGTGCAGAGGTTCCCGGAGGCTCTAAAAACTGCCCAGTTGACTGGTAATCTAGTTTTATGTGCCTTTTTCCAGAAGGCATCTCTTTTGTGTATGGCTGACTTAAGAGAATCATTGAACCAGGGACAGGATTTATTTCCTAGTTTTGATTTTGACTAGTGGGGCGTGTTTATTGATAACCTGTAGTAACCGGGTTTTGAATATAATGTAAGCTAAATCTACTGAGGGAGTGAGGTAAAAGTCTTGACAAAAAGTGACCCAGTTGAAGTTACAGTGGCTTCTTTTGTAGACATAGGCAGAAGAGGAGATGGGTTTGGGTAAGTTTGTCACACAAACGATGGCATTATGATCGCTTGTATCGTTAAAAAAAAAACTGTACTGGTAAAATTGTGAGGTTGGTTAACCAGGATGAAGTCAAGTAAAGTACTCTTTGTGGGGTTTTTGGAATTAATCCGAGTGGCCTCTGTGATTAGCTGGGAAAGCCTGAGCATATCACAGAGAGCTTTTAGGGGTGATGAACAGGGAGAGAACCAATCCATATTCAAGTCACCCATAATGATTAATTCCAAGGTTTGGGGACCAAGCAAGGGTTGGAGCTGTTGTAGCAATTCTAGCTCTAGATGTATCTTGCTCTTCAGGTGAGATACATCCAGAGCTAGATGGTGTGGGGTTGCACTTTATGTTAGAGAAGGGCATGAGGCCACATCAATCGATGACATTAGTAGTAATGGAGTGGAATCATTGTGGGTACAGCTAAGCTCACTGGCAGGGAAAAAGGTTTATGTCAGGGTGGTATATAAGCCTCCTGGCCAAGTAGGAGGCAGGAACAAGAAGCTCATGCAAGAAATCAAAGGAGTGACCTGAAAAAGAGATACTTACATAGAAACATAGAAGTTGATGGCAGATAAGGACCGCAAGGCCCATCCGGTCATTACAGTGGAGGTAGGCAACCTGAACCTGCCAGATGTTGATTGGGGCATTCCAATGGCTAGGACAGCAAAAAGTCAGTCTGTGGTTCAAGGCTTATAGGATTGCCTTCTCACACAACTAGTAAGTGAGTCAACTAGGCAGGGCACCATCCTGGATGTGGTCCTCACCATCGTGGAGCTAGTTAGTGCTGTAAGAGTTGAACCACTGGCAAACAGTGACCACAACTCTGTCTGGTTTGATTTATCCATTTGGGTTATAAAATCTCAATCCAGAGCACAAGTCCAAAACTTTAGAAGTGCAAACTTACTTTTTGCATTCGCGGATTCTCATTCCCTATCCGCTGTCCATTCTAGTATCATCCTACTCCCCCTCCACATCCTCTTCCTTCTTCGCCCCCTACTCCATCCCCCGACTTGTTCTCTCAGGGCTCCAGTTGGTTCGCCTTTTTTATTTGTTCCCTATTCACACTATAGTTGTTGAATTTATCTGCATTACTGTTGATTGTACTTTTTTCTTTTCTGTATATTGCTTTTGTATTTATCCTGTATTTTCCTTACACATTTGTAGTGCCCATGCCTGTTTTTGATCTTGCCACTGTATTGTAACTACCGTGTATTATCTTGTTATCTTTTACTTGTTTCACCTAGGTCCACCTCGAAAATGAGCTCTGCTCAATGGTGATCACCTGGTTAAATAAAGAGTTTGATTGATTGATTGAAAAATGGGGGAGTTAGTCAGGGAAAGATTAGCAGGGATCCATGATCAACTAGAAGTAAAAAAATATTTGGGGGCAGATTAAACAAGCTATCTTAGAGGCTACACAGTCATGTGTAAGGAGGGGAACAAAAAAGAACAGGCATAAAAGACCAATACAGTTCACGAATCAAGTCAATTCAGTGTTAAAAACCAAAAAGAAGACTTTTCTCAACTCCAAAGGAAATGTGAGTGACAAAGTCTGGGAAGTTTATGTCCAGAAGAATAGGGAAGCCAAGAGGAAGGTGAAACAGGTGAAAGCAGTGGTGGAACATCAGATAGCAGAAGAGATCAAAACAGGTAACAAACAGTTTGTTCAATATATTTAGGAAAAAAGAAAGAAAGGGGAGGGGCAGTCAAGGTAGTCAATGGGAACAGGATAGTGGAAGATGATAAGCAGAAGGCCATTGTCTTGAACAACTTCTTCTGTTCAGTGTTCACCAAAGAACGCATAGATCCAATGCATGACAGTAGTATTAGGGCAGTAGACAAGGGGGTCTCACATATGGAAATGGCAGCATTCAGCCCCATCAGGGTTAAAGAGGTACTAGTACACATAAAGCGGGACAAATCACCAGGGCCAGATTAGATCCGTCCAAGGGTGCTAAAGGAGCTGGTGGGGGTGCTGGTGGACCCATTGGCACATTTGCTCAACTGATCACTTCAGACGGGTGTCGTACCTGAGGACTGGAGAAGAGCTGATGTGGTATCTCTACGCAAGGGTGGAAGCAGAGAGGAGGCTGGTAACTACAGACTAATTAGCCTCACTTTGATAATGGGAAAGTTAATGGAAGCTTAAGGTGAAAA
This sequence comes from Neoceratodus forsteri, assembly GCA_016271365.2. Classification (NCBI taxonomy): domain Eukaryota; kingdom Metazoa; phylum Chordata; order Ceratodontiformes; family Ceratodontidae; genus Neoceratodus; species Neoceratodus forsteri. The sequence goes on along the minus strand of CM057449.1, from coordinate 708,894,036 downwards.
AAGGGTCACTACTAGGAGAATGGTAATTGTAAAGTCCCAACAAGATTCGATCAAAGCAGAAAGGACTCAGCACTCCTTGTCAAACACAAAATGTACATATACCACCAGATTTCTTCTGTAAAAGATTTATTGTGGTGAAAACAAGCAATATATCCAGGTGTAGCCTGAGGAGACTACCAAAGACCAATGTTTCGCATTCAAATTGAGTGCTTTGCCAAGATGTAAAGCAACCCTTTCTGACCATATTTATACATTATATTTAATTAACTTTCAGCACAAAAAAGCATGAGGAGTGCACACAAAACAATTTAGCTTAATCCACCTCATCTGTGCTTCATTCTGCAGTCCTAAATCCAAATATATACGTATTGGTTTATTGTGGCATGGCATTTATGTCCACTGTAATCTATTTATGTGCCAATAGGATTGGACATGTTTACAGCAATATAAATATGTTTCCAACACATTCCTAGAAACTATACACAATGTTAGTAATACTAATGACATCCTGAACACTACCTGAAGGTATGAGACACAATATAGTGATAAATAGATGAGAAATGGGGTGGGGTAACAAAAGGGAAAATTCAAAAAATACATTTTAAGGTCAGACGCAGTGAAGAACATTTCCATCATTAACACAATAGCCTTGCCAATTCTATTTGATCATTATTGCCTGGCATTCCATTGCACCAAGTTTATAGATCCAAAAGGCCTCTCTTCTAGTCAGTTTGGACTCTATATCACCACCCCTGTTACCTGTCATTACTTTATCAATACCCATAAACTTAGGTGCATGTAATGGTGCTTCTCTAGCATTATTCATGTGCATTGCAAGAGCACATTTCTCATTTTTATTTAAGATTGCACGCATGTGTCCCTAATCCTTTCTTTTAGCTTACGTCTTGTTCTCCCTGCATAAAATACCCCACTACATAGAGCCAAATAAATTACATTTTGTGTGTCACATGTAATCAGGCTGCATATCTTATATGTACTACTAACAAAAGCTGGATGCTACTGTATACTCTGAATAATTATTGTAACTACAGTTAAGATTGCTGTTATGTGTCTTTTCTCTGTAATGAATTCTATTATGTGTCTTTGCTCTGTAATGAATACTATTATGTGTCTTACTCTGTAACATAGCTGAGTCGTCCCTTGCTAATATTGGTGTCAATTACTGTAACTACTGTATGGAATGCTAGTATGAGTCGTCCTCTGTAAAGAATGCATTTGTATGTCTCTCCCTGTAACTAATTCCGGGTCGCCCCTGAAAAAGGGACCTCTGGTCTCAGTGGGCTTACCCGGTTACCAAAATACAAATAAATAAATATTTTTTGCCATCCTTAGGGCCAAAAAAGAAAGCGGTCTTTTCTAGAACCTTGCAATACTTGCAGCGCCCACATCTCACACATCCAGGATTTGGTGGGGGAAAAAATCCAGATTTTCTCTCAACTGGCTGCATACTATGCACAATTTGATCTCTAATGCTGTGAACCCTCCTGTATGTAATTCTAGAGGGGGTTTCAAATACTTCTTTAAGTTTACTTTCGGATTAATAATAAAATCACAATTTTTTAAATAATGTTCTTCACTGCATCTGCATCACAAGAGTATGTGGTCACAAAATTCAAGGAGTTCTTTTTCTCAACTAATTGTTCCCTCAATTGTAGTAATGCAATCTTATCCATTTGTTCAACCTCCCTTCTGGCATTCTGTACATTTCTAAAACTATAACCTCTTTCCAACAGACGTGCTGAAAGTGCATCTGCACACTCAGCAAAATCCTATGTGAGGCTACAGTTATGTTTTAATCTCATAAATTGACCCTTAGGTATATTTTTAACTGTATGCCAAGGATGGCTGCTATCTGCTTGAAGCAATGTATTTTTGTCCATCTCCTTGCGATACAGGGAGGTCAAAAGGTCACCCATTTCTGTCTTTCTTATAGTGATGTCCAGGAAGTTAATTCTGTCTCCACTATGCTTCACAACAAAGGTACAGCCTGGTCTATGGCTTTCCAAATATGTAACAAAAATTTTTAGTTCTGATAATGTACCATCCCACACCATTATATAATCATCTACTGTATGTAACGGCAACAGAACTCCACGTTTGCACAAGAAGGATTCTTTGTCCTCTATATTACATTATCCTCCCATAGTCCAATAGCCAAATTAGCATAGTTGGGGGGCAAATTGCCCCTGTTGCAGTACCCGTTTTTGTAGGTAATGTTGACCCAAAAAACTGAATGTGTTATTTTTTTAATACCATTTCTGTCATGTCTAGCAAAAGCTGACTAGCTGGGTACCATTTGTTCTCTTTTCTCTGAAAAGTACTGTAGGGCTTCAAGCCCAAAATCATGTGGAATGTTGGTATATAAACTGGAAACATCCAATGTTACCAAAAGTCTGCCCTCCCCCACATTCATTTCTGTTGTCAAGTTAATAATGTCTGGTATCCTTTATGTGTGGCCTAAGATCCATTACCAAAGGCTGTATGTGAAAATCAATAAACTGTGATATAGTCTCTGTCAGTGATCCTTGTCCTGATATAATCGGTCGCCCTGGGGGGTTTATTAAGGTTTTGGGAATTTGGGGCAATAAATTAAAAAGACAGACAAATTGGGTATTTTACTGTCAAAAAATCTCTCTTTTTCTGGAATGTCACCATTTAGAAATGCTTTTTCTATAAGTTTATCCACCTTTATTTTGGTAGTCATTGTGGGGTCAGTAGATAGAGGCATATATGTATTAGAATCACCAAGCTGTCTTTGTGCTTCAGCCTTATAATCCTCTGTGTTCAAAAGTACAACCCCCACCTTCCTTATCGGCAGGTTTTCACTGTCACATCTTTATTCTGACTTGGCTTATCTAAAGCCTTCCTTTCCTGAGATAACATATTCCAAAAAACATTTCTATGCTCATTCTTTTTATAGTGTGTCTCTAGGTCATACATACAAGCTTTGTAAAAAGTGTTGACTACAGGTTTCATGGAATGTATAAACGTAGAAGGTCTTCTAAGGCATCTCTCACTACTGCTGTAACTGTTCTCAGTGATACAGCAGGTGTCTGACTCTCTGGTGTTTCACTTAGCTCTTCAGTTGTTATTACATTCAAACCTGCTGTTCTAGTTTGAGAAAACATTTTAAATTCAGTAATCTTATAAACTTATTCAGGTCTATAAATGTTTGAAATCGGTTCACCCTATTCGTGGGTAAAAAACTCAAACCTTTGTTTAATACTTTGAGCTCAATATCACTTATAGCATAACTAGATAGATTTATAACACTATTTATGCACTCAGTGTTCAGAGTCTCTAGAACTGATGTCTCAGTATTAGTCCCTGTAAGTACATCAGAAATAGTCCCACCTTCCTGTACCTGATTTTCTTCTCCAAAAAGGAGACTCAGTTCTGATGATATATCTGATGTTAAATCATCCTCTTGTGCATCAATATCAGTCATTATGTGTCCTGAAAATGCACATGTTTTTGTTGATAATATCCTCTGGCCCATCTCCTTCCTCCCCAACCCCCTCTTACCTCTCATCATCCTCTTTGTCCTCTGTGTATTATTTGTGTCCCGATTTGTGACAAAAGGTTGCGTGGACTTCTCCTTGGAGTTGTTGGTGTTTGGAGGTGGGGGAACTGTTGTAAAGTCACTTCCTCGTTTATCATGTCTTCCTCAAAAAAAACAGTGGAATCTGTATCAGCAGAACTGCCTTTACTACGTGGTTCACCATAATCTTGGTTTCTCAAGATGCCCTTAGAATTTTTTGACCAGTCAAACACACAGTTGTTCAAATAATCTTGTTCACCTCTAAGAAAATGTTTAAGCTTTTTTGCTTTTCTGATGACATCACACTTTTCTAGCGCATCTTTCAAACATTTACTGTAATGTTCATAATTAGGAGACTTTGAGAATTGAGACAGTACCTTTTATTTTTCTCTCAGTGCAGCAGTTAGTTCCTCTTGCAGGCACTTGTTATCATGGATAATACAGCCAATGAGGCCCAGGGAACCCTTGTGCAATTACTCCTTCCATTCCTCCATGAAAGTTTGTCTTCCTCGACCAAAAGCTGGACGTTTCCATATCCTGAGACCCCTGGTGACTCACTGGACATCCAGGTATGCCTGCATGGTTTTGAGCTGCCAAAAAAGTCTATGTACTTTTAAAGCCAGTTTTTTATAGCTCTGGAATACCTTTCTTATTGTTGGTGGTTCAGAGTTCTGTTTAGGCACTTGTGTCAAATTAGCATAAGGTGTCCCTGCTCGAGCAGTTTGACTGAAAATATCTTCAGTTTCAGCAGTGTTGGAAAATATAGAGTTGAAAAAACTAAAAGTAGTCTCCCCAGAAGTTGGTATGCTACTAACTGCCGGAATAACTGCCATTTTATACTTTACCGGATATGATCCACTGCAGCTTGCAGAGGATAATTGACAATCTCCTGAGCACATACCCCAGAAGATAACTTAAGGTGAAAAAAAAAGGGTTGCTACTAGGAGAATGGTGCTTATAAAGTCCTCAAAATACTCAATCAAAGCAGAAAGGACTCAGCATTCCTTGTCAACAGACAAAATGTACATATACCACCAGAATTCTTCTATAAAATATTTATTGTGGTGAAGCAGCCGACCTGCAGAGCATTTGAGACTGCAGTTAGCCCTCTAGCCTCCCGAGGGAGACATCTCACACTATGCCCACTGCTGGCCCTCCTGTTTGAAGTGCAGAGATGGTCCCGGCCCCTCGCATGGCACAGTTTACCACCACTGATTCGCCTACACATGTTCCCGGGTAGGTACCCCTGCATGTTGTAAGTCACTAACCACTGTGCTAATCTATGCTCCCTTTAATAGAGTATTCAATGGCAAGCATAAAGTGCTTAACCCACATGGGCTGGCTCCTTTCAGGTCTATACCCCTGATGGGCGGCTGATCCCTGAATCTGGATATGGCACTCCCTCTCTTGCCTTAGCCCTACTGCATAGGTCTGCCACCTCTTTCCCCATATGGTTTCCAACTGATGGAGCCTGCTCAGCTGCTGTCTTTTAGTAGCTAGTGACAAGATCTCATACCCCACAAGAAGGCTATAGGTGGCCTTGGCAGTTCACTGCTGGCCTTACTATATCCTTCCTATCAGTGCTATGTATTTAGTAATGAATGCAGTTGTATATAGTTGCTGCTTATTATGGGCTGTTTGCTCATGCTGTTTTGTTAGAAGTACAATGGATCAAGCACCGTTAAGAATGTTTGTGTTACAGTTCCTTGGATGGTATATTGGTTCAACACCACGTGATACTGCTTGTCCTTGTGGGGAGGGGCAGTGTGCCTCCCAGCCTCAGACCCTCACATTACTCGCCTGCCCCTTGATAGCATGTTGGTTCCTTTTTTGGATCATGGGTGACATACAGTACATGTGATCACATAGAACATACGGAGCCTCAACACCCCGAAAAAATTTAAACAGGTGTTGTCACATCTGAAGAGGCTAAGGGCCACAGTGGTCTTCCTTCAGGAAACAAAATTAACTAGGCAGGATCACGGCCAACTGGCCAGGGACTAGGTCGGACAAGTATTCTCATTCTTGGCCCTATCTAAGAAAAGGTGGGTAGCCATACTCCTTCATAAGTCACTGAAATGGACCCTTACTCAACTAAAATCAGACTCACATGGAAGGTGGGTCCTGGCCTTGCTGAACACCCCAACAGACCCTCTTCTTTTGGGCAATATCTATGACCCAAATGAAGACACTCCAGTGTTTTTTCATGAAGTTGCACAAGAACTTACCTCCATGACCCCCTCCTCGACCCCTGTGCTTCTGGGGGGGGTGATTTCAACCTATCTCTGGTACCCCAACTGGATCGCAGTTCCATGTCTACTCCACCACACCTCAGAGCCAGACTGGCATGCACCAACTGATGGAGGACACAAGACTGACGGATATCTGGAGAACGTTCCATCCCAGAGAAAGGGATTATCCGTTCTTCTCTCTGGTCCATGGTTCGCACAGCAGAGTTGACTATTGACTGGTGTTTGAGGAAATTACCCAATGCGCAATTAATGCAGAAATAATGCCCATGGCTGTCTCTGACCACGCCTCCATCCACCTGCATGTCCTTTGGGGCCCCTGTTCCTCCTCATCTCCCTCCTAGAGGTTTGACCCCCTTCTGCTAAGGGAAACAGACTTTGTGCAATGGGTGATCAAAGTAACTACCCACTTCTTGACAAAGAACCCCCCTACAGATACTTCCGCAGGGACTACATGGGAGGCCTTGAAAGCCACCTTACGGGGTACAGTTACTGGTTATACAGCGAAGAGGCAGAAGAAGAGAGAGCACCTTCTTAGATCTCTAGAGACCAAACTACAAATGCTAGAGACCCAGTACAAGCAAACACCACATTTTAATACGAACTCCACTAGGCAAGGAAATGCTACAAGTTAGAATGGAGATTAATGACCTTTTGGACCGCAAGGCTGAGGTGGCTATTCTGCAGCTTTGGCACAAATACTGGGAAGGGGGAGAGGGGAAGGGAGGGAAGGTGTTGGCATATAGACTGTAAAAGCAGCAGGTTGAATGCCACATCTCTGGCCTATGAGGACAGATGGGTAAAACACATACTGACCCACTGCAAATTAATGCCATTATGACACATTTTTATGCTGATTTATATACATCAACCAGGGTATTGGTCAATCTCATGCACCAGGCCCACTCCCTCTCCACCCCAGTGGTGGCAGTGGCCATAGATTTTGAAAAGGCTTTTGATTCCCTGGAGTGGGATTATCTCATATTAGTGCTAAAACACTTGGGGTTTGGGGACCAGTTTATACACTGGGTTGAAACATTGTATCACCAACCTTCAGCTAGAATTTTGATTAATACCATATTATCATGCCCTTTTAACTAGGGAGAGATACAAGGCAAGGCTCCCCCTTATTGTTTGTTTTTGCTGTAGAGCCTTTGGCTGCTGCCATAAGGCAACATGCCACTATTCAAGGAATCCCAGTAGGAGGGCAGACGTATGCCACCATCACATACGCAGATGATCTGCTTGTCCTGCTAGAGGATTTGAGCACCTCATTAACCCCCCCCCCCTTCTTTCCTTACTGTCTGATTTTGCTGGCTATTCAGGCCTAAAGATGAATAAAGCCAGGACAGAGGTGCTCCCTCTTGATGCCAGATGCACACAGGACATGGTGGCCCCTCTAGGGCTGAAATGGACTCTGGACTCGCTGGTTTATCTAGGGGTGAACATTACAGACCTCCCTAAAATGTGAGACCTCAATTTAAGGCCTTTAGTGGCTTCACTTAAAACTGAATTGGATCAGTGGTCAGTCCTTAATCTAACCTTTGCTGGGAACTATCAGCACTACAAATGATCTTAGCTCCTAAAATGTTATATCCCTTGTCACATATTCCTTTGGAAGTTCCTTTAAAATGGTTCAAAACCACTGATGCAGCAATTGCCAACTTCCTCTGGGAAAAGAAGAAGCCACGCTATAGCAAGAATAAACTCTGCTCTCACTGGAAGGATGGGGGCTGGGGTCTTCCATGGTTGGAAGGATACAAGTGGGCATTCTCCATTGCACAAACCCTGAAATAGTTTACCAAACCATCCCCCGAATCACCACAATGGCTCCACATGGAAAAGACAGTTGCTCAGGTGCATAGTCTCCCTGTATTGATTTACAACCCCTTACCTCAGGCCCTGGCTGTACATCCCACCATTGCACCGGTGGTTAAGATTTGGAACAAAGTACATGTCCAACACAAAGCCAATCCCAGATCTATCTCTCATACTCCTTTATTTCATAATAGACATATTTTGGTTCATAATCAACCTCTGTATTGGCCTCAATGGGAACAGAAAGATATAACTGTAATATTGGATGTTTTGGATGCATCTGGGCAAACATTTCAATCCTTTCAAGAGCCGAGTCATGGGAAAGGGCTAGGGAAAGCTGACTTTTGGAAGTACTTGCAGCTTTGCAGCTCTTTAACAGAATTTTTTAAACATCACCCACCAGGGGACGCATGTACTCAAATGCTTTCTGAATGACTCTCGATCTCTAGAGGGCAAGCCAGTCAAGTTTATGCAACCATAAGAGGAAGCACCCCCTCTCAGTCTGGGGAATCCAAAATTAGATGGGAAAAGCTCTGAACCTAACAAAGCAGACACCCAAATGGAAACACCTGGACATGCGCAGTAACTTATTCGAACCAAAATTCTGCATCATTGGTACAGAACACCCGATATGTTTTGCAAATTTAAATTGGTGGATAGCGCCTTGTGCTGGAGATGCTAGTCACAGGTTGGGATGCTATATCATATTTTGTGGCTTTGCCCAGTGTTGGCCCCTTTTTGGAAGGTAGTTTGGCTATTGACCATCCAAATTCTAGGCACTAAAATAAAAATGGACCCCTTAGAATGGATCCTGGGCCTTCTCCCACAACAGCCACATCTTACATTTCATCAACACCGTTGGCTGGCTGTACTCAGCCTCCAGGCCAAATGCCTAATTCTGTGTCGATGGAGGTCTGCTCAAGTCCCTTCTTTATAAGAACTTTTTCACTCATTTACATACCTAGCATTCCTAGTCCGTTTGACTCATGTAGCAGCCAATACTTTGGATAAATATCTTGCTTGCTGGGACCCCTCCCTCACAAATGTAAAACCTAGAACTGGAATTGGCTGAAAGAAATAACCAGATTGGTGTGTATACAAGTTGTTACTCCCTGGTAGTTACCTGATAGCAGTGTTGAATTTGTACAGACTATGTGTATGATTGTAATCATCAGTACTGTCCTATTCTTATTAACACTTTTCTTTACTACTTGCACGAGTACCTGATTCATGAGCTTATTAGGGCTAGGTTTTTATTGTTTGTATGTGTTCAGAACGGAGAAGCTGCTCTGGGATTTTGGAGTATGTTTTATGCTACATCCCACATCATTTGCCCTCTTTTACCCTTGCCTGGTTGGTGCCCCCTTATAATTATTAATGTGCATTATATATGGGTGCTGCTTCACAATACTATAATAAGGTGACTTGATTTCTGTAATGGCTATCCTGTTGTCTCTGTTTCTGATCTTGCTAATTGTTTTACTGACACATAATATATAATATTATGTGATTATTTGCTAAGAACTATTATATGTAGTAGTAAAACTTTATTTTAATACAGGAAAACAAATCTATATGTATGCTCAGTGTCTGTATTATGTTGGAAAATTAATAAAACTGATTAATGAGATAAAAAATGGCCTTCAGGATGACAGGTAACATGGTTTGTGGCAGGTAGAGCATGTCAGATGAACCTGATTATGTTTTTCCATTAGGTGACTAGGGAACTGGACAACGGAGATCCAATTGGTCTCCTCTACTTTGACTTCAGCAAAGCCTTTGATTCAGTGCACACAACCACTGTCCTGAAAATGCTAGAGGATCTAGGTGCCACAAAGTGCATTGTTAGGTGGGTAGATAACTGGCTTAAGGACAGAAAGGAGAGAGTAGTCATCAATGTAGAGAAATCAGAGGAGGAGGAGGAGGTCACTAGTAGTGTACCACAAGGCTCAGTCCTAGGTCCGGCACTGTTTAACATGTTCATCAGTGACATTGGGGTTTGTATTCATGGAAAGAAAGCCCTCTTCGCAGTTGATACCAAACTAGGTGGGAGTGTGGACAGAGAGGAAGAAGTTATGAACCTTCAAAAATATCTGCAGAGGTTGGAAAAATGGTCTGGCATCTGGCAGCTAAAATTTAATGCCAAGAAGTGTAAAATGATGCACCTGGGTAAAAAGAATCCTTAAACAGCATACTGGCTCAATGGGTTCAGACTCAGTGCTTCTCAGGATGAGAGGGACCTAGGTGTTATCATCTGTGACACCCTCAAGCAGTCCAGGTAGTGCACCACAGCTTACAGTAAGGCCAGCAAAATGTTAGGATGCATTGGGAGAAGCTTTGACAGTAGAAATAGGGAGGTGATTCTTTTTATTTATTTGAATTTTGTTGACCAGGTAGGCCCACTGAGACAAAGCTGTCTCTTTTTCAAGGGCGACCCGGGGAATATAAGCATTCCATACATAAGAGAAACATTGTTTCTGTATACAATAGGGGAAACAAATTACATTTATAAGTACAGGAAATTAAAACATATAGTGTGCAGAGATACATTGTGACTTGTGGTTATACTCAATATATCATACAATAAACAGTCAGGACAAGGAATCCAAAAATAGATGAGTTTAACATAATTACACAGGATTAGAGTACTAGGTAGGTCTAGTAAAGGCAGTGTGGTACATACACATAAATATTGTATATTGAGCATTCTATACATGTATCTAGGAAACTTAAAGAGAGAAAAAAACATAGATGAGGAGTTGAAATTGCCATGCTCAGTAGACACATGGGGTAGAAGAAGGGGGAAGGTGGTTAGGAGAGAGGGCAGGCATAGAAAGAGAGGGAAGACCTGTGGGAGGGAGGGCATGTGGAACAAAGTAGAGATTATTTACAGTCACAGAATGGAGGCTGAAAGAATATTGCTTTGTATAATCTTTTAAATTGCATAAGAGACGTACATGTGAGTAGGTCCAGTGGGAGATTGTTCCATTTTTGTGGTGCAGCAATAGAGAAGGATCTTTTGCAAATAGCAAGTCGAGTCTTGGGTAGTTTTAGGATTGGATATTGAGAGTATCATAGGGATCTGGTAAAGGGTTTCCGTGTGAGTAGGCTGGAGAGACTGGGTGGGGAAGGCAGGTGGATGAGCTTAAAAGTGGTGCAGAGCAAAGGGAATTCAAGACAGGCTTCAAATGATGGCTAGCCTGTGGTATGAAGCACATTGCAGTGGTGGGTACGTGCAGGGACTGATGCAATGAAATGAGCTATTCTATGATAAGCTTGTCTTAGTCTGCTTAGGTTAGTAGTCTTAGCTGAGTGCAATAGTGAAGCACCATAGAGAAGGCCCGGAAGCAGGGTAGCAGAGGCTATGGTTCTCCTCATCTGAGGTTGAAGGTAGAGAGCAGTCCATATAGGGAGCCTAGCTTCTGATGTGTTGATTTAGTGACCTTGTCAGTATGTGTCTCAAATGATAGGTGTTCGTTGAATGTTAAACCAAGGTATTTGAATGAGTTTACCCCTTCTAGAGTCTCGCTGGAAGAACAAAGGAGGATAAGTGAACCTATCAAAAGCATTGTGGTGAAATAACATATACTTGTTTTTTTGGGTTTTTTTGAGCACCAATAGGTTGGTCTTAAACCACACCTCGAACTGCCGGAAGTCACTCTCTAGATTGATATTGAGGGAAGAGATATCATTAGAGGATCTGTAAAGTATGGCATCATCAGCATAGAGCTGTATTGATGCCTCTCCATAGATTGATGGTAGCTCGTTGATAAAGACAGAGAAGAGTAGTGGGCCCAGTATAGAGCCCTGGGAAATCACATCCATGATGGGTGATAGGGAAGACACAGAGCCAGACCATTTGATAAATTGTAACCTGTGGGTTAGATAGTTCATGAGCCACATGATAGTGAGGGTATCAAGACTAATATTGCTGAACTTAGTAGAAGTTGGTGATTGACAAGATCAAAGACCTTTGTTAAGTCCATGAAAGAGGCCCCTGTCGCAAGCCCATGATCTATGTCCTGAAGAATATCAGTTGTGACACACAGGAAGGCAGATTCAGTGCTATGCAGTCTCTGGAAACCATGCTGGTGTATGGTTAAGGAATTAGCCTGCTCAAGGTAGGAATAACGTTGTTTGTAGAGTATCTTTTCTTGTATCTTAGCTAGGGGGCATAAGATAGAGATCGGTTGATAATTCTCTACTAGGTCAGTGGGTCCACTTTTGTGTATGGGGGCAACTACCGCAGTCTTCCATTTGTCTGGTATGGTTTGTGTGAGGAAGGATCTATTGAATAATAGTGATACTGTGTAAGCTATTGCAGGAGTTGCTATTTTGAGGAATTTGGGTTGGAGTGAATCGAATCCTGGAGAGCTGCCTGAATTGAGGCCATTTAATAACTTAAGAACCTCAGAACATGTTGTGAGTTTTAGATTGAAAGGGGATCATGGACCATAGGGTTTGGGGACTGTGGATGATGGGATGTGGAAGCAAATCAGATTTGTATTTGTCCACGTCGGTGAAGAAGTTCTTTATGCCTGTAGCTATATCAGAAGGGCAGGATAGTGTTTCACCATTAAAGATCACAGTTTGGGTGATAGTACGTTCTTTGCCCTTGAGCAAGGAGTTAATATGAGACCAGATGCTTTTTCTGTTAGCAAGATGTGTTGTCTGCAGTGAATGGAAGTAGACCTGCTTGGCTTTGTTAGTTTCAGTTTTACAGGTATTCCGTAATTGCTGTAGGAGTGCAAGTCAGCTTGTAGTCCAGATTATTTAAAGGTTTTCCATACTTTATAATGAGAGTGCATTAATTGCCTAAGGTCCTGGGATGGCCAGGGGGAGTGGTTGCCTTTGGCACACCTTAATTTGAAAGGGGCATGCATGTCCAAGATGGAAGTGAAGATGTAGATGAAGTATTCTAATGCCTTATTAATGTCAGGGATAGATATAATGGGTGACCAGTCAACAGATTTTAGACAAAATATGAAAGCAGTAGGATTGAAGTTTGTCAGGTCCCAAGTTTTTATGGTTTTAGGGGGAGGAGGTTGGAAATTGTTCCTCCAAACGCAATAGTTGAGGAGGTGGTCGCTAAGAGTATCAGGAAAAACTCCCACAACCTTGATGTTGTGTTTCTTATGGGTCAGCATCCAGTCAAAAAGGCTTTGGTTGCTTGTTTTCATGTTAAGTCTGGTGGGTTGATCGATAAGTTTCTCCAGGTTAACATCTGATAAGATGGCCTGATATGTCCTGCTGTTAGGACCTAAGAAGTCAAGGTTGAAATCATCACAGAGTATTAGATCAATCTGGAGGATACAGTCAATGTTATTGAAAAGTTCAGGGTGGGAGGAGGAGGCAGGGTTGGGGGGGGAGATAGATGCATCCTATAGTAACTCGTTTGAATTGACTGAGGGCAACAGAAATGAAAAGTTGTTCAAAGGATGATTTTGTGGTGAGACCAGGTAGTGTGGAGGTTGCTGTCTCATTTCTCATGTAGACCAGCATGCCTCCACCTCTTTTAGAGGTACAGTCACACCTCTGGGAGGTGAAACCAGGTAGGGCAATTTCGTGTGAGAGTATGGAGGGCTTTAGCCAGGTCTCAATTATACATAGGATGTCAGCTTTATAGTGCGTAACCTAGGCTTCAAGTTCTGCCATTTTTTTTGCCTGAGACTTTGGATATTCATATGTGCTATTTTAAGCCCCTTTAAGTTGAACTGGTATGAGATAGAGGAGAGGCTGGTTGGCGTGGCCCTCCTTCTGAGGCCAGGGTTCAGTTCAATGTCTCCCAATAGTAGTATAATACAGGTCAGACAGTGGAAGAAGGGAGGAGGGAGAAAATGAGATTTGCATATGGATCTAGTCCGCTGTACTCGAAGTAGTGTTTCGTTAGGCTGATCCCAGATCAAATAGCCAGCAGGGGATGCTAGCAGAGGTGGCTTACCATGTTCGAGGGAATAGGTATTTGAATGTGCATGGGAGAGAAATGGGTTTAGGATCCCCCCAATGTTTACTATGATAGTCTGGAGACCAGCCAGGGAGGCACAAAGTAGGAGTAGTCATTTAGCAAAAACCAGATTCATGTTTCCTGGATTGATAGTGGAGAGCAGAGGCATAAGAGGACGCTTGCATCTTTGAAACCACTCTAAGAGAGGGAGAAGGGGGGTCTCTATCACTCTATAGATCCCTTGTGAGGCCCTACCCGGAGTACTGCATCCAGTTTTGGAGCCCACACCTAAAGAAGTACATAAACAGACTAGAGACTGTACAGAGCAGAGTGATGAAAATGATCCAGGGCCTACAGGAGATTTCATATGAGGGGCGCTTAGAGGCACTAAACTTGTTCTCACTGGAGACTAGGAGTGAGTGGGGGGACATGACAGAGACCCTCAAGTTCCAGAAAGAAATAAAAAAGGTGCCCTACCATGAGCTGTTCAATAGGGTTTCCAGCTCCAATACTAGGGGCCACGAATGGAAGCTGAGGAGGGGAAGCTTCAAAAAGGAACTCAGGAAACACTACTTTTCCAAAAAGGTAATAGAACCTTGAAATAGGCTGCCCACTGATTAGGTGGGGGGAAAGACAGTGACAGTATTCAAACTGGGCTGGGATAAATTGAACAATGGATTAAAAATCAAGGAGAATGACTGAGCTAGCATTTAGTGGGGGTCTAGGTACTGGGATAAGAAATGGTCTTGGGAACTTCTGGTCAGATCTGATGGACCTTTGGGTCTTCCTCTGGTGTCATCTTTCTATGTTTCTTTATTTACTTGAAGCTTGTCACACTGTTCTGCTATACTGTATGCAGATGAACTGGTCATGTACACCAGTTCAACAAACATCTCTCTTATCAATCAGCACTTCACCTCTGACCTGCAATCAATCCAAAACTGACTGTCCAGCAATAAGCTTATTCTAAAGTTGTCCGAAGCCCAGTCTATGTTATTTGGTATGCCCCCTAAACTTAGTGCCCAGCCCCCCCCCCAGGTGTTGCCTACCAGGATGGAACTCTTGTCCCTACTGTTACCTCTTTCACCTACTTAGGCATTGTACTTGATCCCTCCCTAGATTTTGCAGCACGTCATGAGTACATGCAAATCTGTAAACATTAGGCTTGGTATTTCCTACAAAGTCAGTCATAATCTTACCCCACAAGCAAGATTAGCTATTTCTAAAAGCATGCACCTACCAAAACTCCTTTACAGTGCTTCATTTTTTTTATATCGGCCTCCAAAACAACCCTCTCCAAATGGGATGTAACATATAATGATATCTGTTGATTTGCCCTGGTATCACATAAACAGGCACACCACTGTTCCCTTCATGAAAGGCCTGGCTGCCATCCCCCATCCCATGTTTGTGATCTGGCCCCAGGTGGTATCATCTATAACATTCTACATAATCACATGTCCCCTCGTCTCCCGCCTCAAGTCAGTTCGCAGCTCTTATTGCCTGAGGTCTAAAATGAATGCCCTGCTAGAAATTCCAAAACTCAGAACAAAGGTAGGGAAATCCTTTTTCGAGTTGTTTGTTCCAACTTTATGGAATTCCATTCCAGCTGAGATTAAACATAGTCCATCAGCATCTTCATTTTACAGAGGGTACCATGATTATCTACTCAAGGTGTCTAAGTGTTCATGCTCCGATCCATTTACTCTGTAATTGTTTTTGTTGTAAATGCTTATTCTCATGATAGCTTTAATTTTTTGTATAGCTTAGACCTGGCTGTGTATCTAATGTTATTTGCACATCTCTCCCTATTCCCCCATTGTTTGTTCAAGCTTATCTCTTCTGTTCATATACTATTTGTTATACTGTTCTCTATGAATTGATTTTTTTGTAATACTTGACTTGTCAGAATTGTCATTGCCTTGTATTCACACTCTGTAATCTAAGTAAGTCAGTAAGGCTTTATTTCATAAGCGTCCTTTTCCTGGGGCTCAGGGCACTGTACAGGATACAGGCAAAATAAAATAAAATTATAAATAAATTAAAAGCACACAAAACACAACATCAACAGACATAACAGCTGAAATTAACACGAGGAAGAAGACTGCAAAATCCCAAATGCTTCTCAGAAAAGATGTGCCTTCAGACCCCATTGGAAAGTTTTCACTGAGGGGCCTCCCTCAAGGACCTTGGGAGTGAGTTCCACAGGACTGCCACCATAACCTCAAAGGAAAGTTGAGGTATACAGTGTTTTGTATATCGTCCTCTCCTGGGTCAAGCCTGAAAATAGGCATCAGTTTGCCTAGTGCACCTACCCAGTCAACAAATACTAAATAAATAAATATTATAATGTCATGCTCCTATACCTTGTCAGCTGCTGAATTAAGTTTATTAAGCACAATGTCAAAGTAAGAATGTGTACTGTATACACAAACCCCCAGTTAAACTACTACTCCTTTTCTGCGTTCACCTCATAGTGCCAGTGCCCGACATGAGTGAGATGGCATCAAAGACATGGATAGGGATGGTTCTGAGACCAAGAACATTTGGTAACTTTTGGATACTGAATGTTAGTGCTTCTCTAACATTTTGGAAGAAGTCTCAGATTTCCTAACAGAGTACATGATGTAGGCATATCTGTCAGAACCACTGTCTAGAAGAGAAAGTGATCTGATCAAATTCTGGCAAGACAATCAAGTAATTTGTTTTAAACTGGTTGAACTGGCTTTGTATTTCTGTGTATGCCCTCCAACATTGGTTGCTTCAGAAAGATGCTACAGTTTCACTGGGGATGTTGTTTCATCACCCTTCTCAAGGCTAGATCCTGAGAATCTTGAATTCTCAGACTCAGCTTACCATGGATCAACCTTGTCAGTGTCAGTGGCTCAGTAGGTAACACACTCACCTCTGAGGCCGGGAGATCAGAAGGCTGTGGGTTCAGTTCCCACATCTGGCACTTGGGTTAATATCCCAGTACTGACACTGTAGTGCAGCATGAGAGGGGTGCTGCACTTCTGAGGTGCCGTCTTTCGGATGAGATGTTAAACCTATGTCCCATCTGCCTGGATTGGTGGTAATTCAGTTGGATGTTAAAGATCCCATGGCACTTATCAAAAAGGGTAGGGGAATTTCCCCGGTGTCCTGGCCAAATTTCCCTCATTCACTACAAATACCACCAACAGCTTAATTTGGTTCAAGGTCAGTTGGCATTCATCTGTATCCTCCTCCCCCGGGTCGTGCCTGAAAATAGTCAGGATCTGTCTAGTGCACTTACCCGGTCAACAAAAACTAAAATAAAAAAAAATAAATAAAAAAATAAATAAAAAAAAAACCTTAACTATCCATTCAGTTATTCATATGTCCAATATGTCCAACAAGTAACATCTACTGTTCTTCCCACTCCTACACTCCCACTGGCATTTACTGGCATCACAGTCCAGATCACCAATCCCAGCAGTAGCAGCACAATTCTTACTTCTGATGACACTACAACACTAACATTGTCATCAACGAGCTCAGTATGATCAAGTATGCCACCGAGCATGCAGACTAGGTATCAGTGAAATAACAATGGCCACTCCACTGTGATAGTATGGCAATGGTATGAGTGACCAGCCGCACACTGGCAGGTGCGATTTTCCAGTCCAACCTCATGTAGTCACTAGTGCAGCATTGGCTGCCAGTGGGCAGTGCCTATGTTCAAACTATTTATTATTTATTGACCTGGTATGTACACTAGTCCAAGGGACATTTTTCAGAAATTATCTGTGCTTAGATAAGCAAAAAAAAGAGGTGGAGATTAGAGATACATGGTTATGAACAAGCTTAGAAGATGGGCATGTAAAGTACTGCATTCTGACATTCCACTGAATTCTGTTGACATTCCATTGGCATTTATGTGCCAATACCACCCTGTAAAGAAAAAGATTCAAGCATGGGATCTGGAATTTGGACAAATCACATGTAAAATTCATAAGCCACTTCACTCCTTCCTGATTTCCATCACAAACTTGCCTGCCTCCTTTACTCTTACATAAAAAGGTTCGACTAGACCCTACAAATGAAACTCCCTTAAAAAAATCCATAAATAACTGAATGTTCTTTTCCACTCATGGTTCCTCCTTATACACATGAAGCTAATAATAAAAAGCAAGCACTATTCAGAGTTTTCATTTCTGGTGTTTCTTTGATGACCATGAAAAGTCCTCCATATATCCTAACCAGCTTGACAAAGTAATCCCTGCCGCTAACTCTGCAACAAATAAAATTGAGTCTTTTGCTCCAAATGAAGATGGTATACTATGTGAGTTTCTGCCAGTGGAATACTGTGGAATTCTGAATTCATGCATTCCATGTTGACAGCCATTTTAATAGAGGGAAGTATTCTACTAGAGGAATACTACAAAATATTGAGTTCTTATGTTCTGTGGTAAACAAACAAACCTTCTACTAGGGCTGTGTAGAGGTCGAATATTATTTCGAATACCACTAATGATAGGGCTTCCAAATATTTGGAAGCCCTTCCTGAATAGAGGAGGACTATTTGGGAGGTATTCATTTTCAGCACCCTCCCCCCTGCATAGCCCTAAAAAAAACAAATCTTGTCACCAGCCACCCAGAAAACAGCACTGTCTCCCCTGACCCCCTAGCAGCCACCAAATCACACCCTCCTACCCACGCAGTACCCGCAACTTGTTAAATTTTCTTTAGAATTTTTTTTTTTACTTTCTATTTATGCTTCCCCCTGCCCCCTACACTTTGCTGCTTTGGGAGTCACCCATGGCATCTCTCCTGTCTCACCTTACCTGGAGCCCAGGGTAGTCCCTCCATGAAGCCATGGTTTGCACCCCAGGCAAGCACGAGTTGGGGGCCCATATACCCCGAACATTTTCCATGTGCTAGGGCACCAGACTGGGACAGGCAAGGGGGCCATGGATCTGCGCTGGGGTTCTCTTTCTCCCTGGAGTGTAGAGAGCCATTTTTCCTTTGTTCTGGGCATGACGTGCACCCCAACTTCAAGGCATGACCACCGATATCTGCCATTCCTTCTTTACATGGCTGGGTGCTTGCTGTACCCAAGGCCTCTGCCTGATGCCAGTCAAGTGCCAAGCCATAGCCCCCCTCCCTCCCAAGAGAAGGTGAGCCATCCCCTTGGCACTCAGCTTCCTCCCCCCAGCTGGCCCTCCAGCTTCCACGCTCATTCCCTGAACCTGGGTTGCCAGCATCACCAGTGGTAGTGCAATGGCTGTGCCAGTGGGCAGACTGAGAAAAAACTTTTAATGTGGACCGGCACAACCCGCCCACCTACACAACCAGTCCCCATCTTACAAACTAGTGACAGGCAGTACAAAGAATACATAGAAGAATACTCTTCCTCCCCCATCAGCAACAATGGCAGACTCCGCACCCAACCCTACTCCATCTCCCCTCCACACTCAATTCTTCTTATTAGCAGAAGGCTATCACCACCGCCATTCTTGCACAACCCTCCCTCCTCCAGTGCTGAGCACCTTCTAATGAATGTAAGCACACTGCTTGTTGCTATTGTAAAATCAGCAGATCACATGATCTGCTGGTTTTACTATAGCAACAAGCAGCATGCTTTCATTTATTAGAAGGCGCTTGGCAGAGGAGAAGGGAGGGTTGTGCCAGAATGGCAGCAGCAATTGCCTTCTGCTCATAAGGAGAATTGGTTGTGGGGGGAGAGATGGAGTAGGGTTGGGTGCTGACTCTGACATTGATGCTGACAGGGAGGGGGAGGAATGAATATCCTCCTATGTATTCTTTGCACTGCCTGTAACTTTAGTTTGTAAGATAGGGGCCGTCTGTGGAGGCAGGCAGGCTGTGCTGGTCCCCATTAAAAGTTTCTTCTAAAGAAAATTTAACAAATTGTGAGTGTTGGGTGGCTAGGAGGGTGAGATGTGATGGTTGCTAGAGGGTGGGTGGAAACAGTACTGTTTTGGGGGGACTGGGGAAGAGATTTGTTTATTTGTTTTTAGAGCTGTGCCGAATACGCATATTAGACAAAATAACAAATATTTGGCAGCCAAATACCAAATATTCGGCCAAATATTCAAAATAAGGTATTCAGACAGCCCTACCTTCTACTGCATGTGTAGAAAGACTGACAGGTAGAAACTATCTATGGAGAGGCTGTTTGCCATTTTCTAAAGAATATTTTATTATATTTTTTGTGTATTTTTTTTTTTGATCTTTCGCAGATTTTTTTTAAATTTTCCCAACCCAATTTCTAAGTGCAAAAAGACCCTTCAGGATATGGAGTATCAGTGTGTACCTGCATTACCAAGGGCTGATGCATCTGGTGTGAATATACACCAATAACCCACACCCTGTAAAGATCTTACTGTTTACATAACACACACGTTGTCATGCCTTATTGCTTTAATTAGGAATGATGCAGTACTTCCCTTCCCCTTTAAAGGCAGAGGTTAGGATTTTGAAACCAATCCCTCCAGGTCTGTCTGCCCCTATTTTGAAAAGCAGATTTGTGTCTGTGCCAGTCTCGATTTGCTTCATCATCTTTTAAAGTGTCTAACAAGTCTGCATTCATCCCATTTGTGGCTGAATTAAGATCACAGACATTGCCACTTGATGGACTGGCATCTTTTTTTTTTTTACACAAATTGGCATGCATTTCCACTTTTTTTGACCAGCAGGCCCATTTGTGAATAGTACAGGCAGATGCAGCTCACAGTCGTGCCTGCACCATCCCTTTTGGGAATCCAACCCAGGGTTTTCTACTGGTTAGAGCATGGCACTATGAAACTAGATCCCTCAGATTTGGATGCACCTCTATAGCCACTAACTCAATGTGTAAACTTGAACAATTAACTACTAAATAAAGATGACCTGCTAATATTTGTGAAAATGTCAAAGGTCCTTTCCCTTCTTCTTTAACTATTACTCTTCCCCCCCTTTCTCCAATTTCTTCTACCTCTCTTTGCTCCTCTTGCTTCTCCACCAGGGCCCCTGCATGCCAGGTTTTGTCACCTCAATGTGCAATGATGCCTACCTGCTTCCTCGCTCTGGAGTTCTTTTGTCCCCATAAAGAACAGCGGATATGCTATAGACAGGCAACTCACACCAAAGTGTAGCTTGTGTCAGAAGCTAATTTAGCCATGTTTGTATTTATTTCTTTTTTGTAGTAGTAAAATAAATATTTACCTTACTATTTATTTATTTAGTTGTTGTTTACCAGGTAGGTGCACTAGACAAGAGCAAATTGCCTATTTTCAGGCATGACCTAGGAGAGTTACACACAAGGTCAGCAATAATAGGGGTGTACAAATAATATAAAACAACATTAGTCATTCATAATACAGAGATTATTAAGATATTGGACTGAATGAACAAAGCCTATTTACTGGCATGACCCAGTAGAGTTACAGACAGCATGGACAGTAGTAAACAAGTGAATACCACACAACTGGATTACATAAAGTTCAGAAGTAACCAAGATATTTCCAATGAGCAGATTAGATACAAAAACATACTAAGTTCTAGGAGCTATATGGAGAAAGGATGAGCCAAGGTTAAGTATGATTGAACAGGGTCAAGCACATGAACATTTATCCAAGCTCATGAGAAATTTGCTACGGTCCCTCTTAAAAACCTGATGGAACATTTAACTGCTACCTAGCATGGCTGCTTTTTTAACCCAAGGCTTCACACCAGGACTTCCTGCATCTCACTCTTGGTGTGATAGTTGAGTGAATGGTGGCCTAGGTACACAGTGCCAAAGAACATATCAACATATACACACAGAACTATAAATCTAATTAATTATTTGTGAGCCTAGCTAGGCTCCTGGTTGGCTACTGGATTGGTCATTAACATCTTAAAAATGACTGATCCAGCCGCCAACTGATGCTGTGTGGCATGCACAGCTCACACCACTCAAAACCTTAACTAAATTAAAACTAAATGGAAAAAAATAACATTGTTACTGTGATTAGACTTATAATCACAATAACAACCTCAAAGTCAGCCATTTCTTTGGATTAATGACCGTCTGAGGGAGATAGCCCTCGGCAGCACCTCAGGCCCCTCATCCCCCTGAATGGTCATTAATCTCTCAGGAATGACCAGCTTCTCAGTCATCATTGCTTGCTTAACAGATATCACTGTAAAACCATAAAAACATGAATGCACAATAAAACAACTGACTATTAAAATTCACTAAAGTAATCAAGGTTCCAGTTGATGTCAGTGTCAAAGGAAGTTCATGGCATATTTTTGTGTACACATAGGAAAAGGTCCCCTGTCCAACATTAGTCTTTACTAAAGGAACAGCTAGTAATTTGTATTTACTGACCACAGATGCCTGTTTGCATTCTGTAATTTGAAAATTTCTGATAAGGGGGAGCTTGATAAATTTGTTAATGTTTTATGAACCATTGTACCAATTTTTAACACATCACAGTTCATTAGTGAAAGCCAATGTAGCTGATTATACAGTGCACAATGGTGTTCCAATCTTTTTGCTTTCACTGCAAAACAAAATATTAAGCTGTATAATAATACCCAACTCCTGTGCTGGACAGACTCTCAAACAATGAAGCCATAGTCCAACACAAGAAACAGATTACATGTCGCTGCATATACTTCATTTGTCTGTCAGAAATGTCTAATCGTGTACAACATTCCAATCATTTGATAAATTTGTTTTGTTGTCATGCTCATATGATGATTCTAAGACAACTAAGTGCGTATCCTCTTATTATTTATTTAAGCATCAGCTCAAACTCCTATTTGATCCCTCTTGCTCTTGCCCTAGCTAATCTGTCCCATGTCCTCTCCCTTCTCTTAGCTTTTTTTGTGACTTGTGTGCATCTTCACCTAATTTATACTTGTAGCCTGAAAGCCTGTCTTGGTTTGGGTAACTCCTAAATACCCTCTTTTCACTCTTTCCTGACTGCATCACAACCATTAAATATTTTATTGTTTTCATTGCCAGTACAACCTCACTGTACACATTGTCAGTCTCCCACTGTTTATATTGCCCTGAATTGTTCATTTTGACTGCTCTATTTTACTGCATATTTTGTCTGTACCTGTCTACTGTTTATTTTGACCTTTGGTCATTCATTTTGCAAGTGCTGTATACTGTTTTGTTAATATTTATTACAATTTTCCACTGAATACATTTGTCTCCTTGCACCTCTCCCTCTGAGTCACGTCCACAAATGAGCCTTGGCTCAGTGTGTCTTGCACGGTAACCAATTTTCAAAAAATACATAAACTCTAAAGTATTTGGAGTTATTCACATTTAATTGTGGTACCATCATTAGCAACTATCTTAAAAATGTAATGTTATTTGTATCATTAGGAAGGGTACAACTGAGCATGCCTCTGTCTTCTTCATGTTTAGCAACAAATTATTTAAAAATAGCCAGGTCTGTGGGCTACTGAAGTCAAAGCCCAGTTTTGAAATCAGGGTAGCAATATATTTTGTTGAAGTACAGATGACAAGGTCAATGGTATACAGTACTGCTGTTCATTGATTACAAACTTCAGCTATATCATTTATGAAAACAACAATGGGCCCAGTGTGAACCTCTGTGGGATTATGGACCTCTGTGGGACACCATAATTTACTGAGTAAGGAGAAGATAAAGTACCCATAACTCTGGCTATTTGCTTTGCACCCATCAAGAAATCCTTAAAGCAACTCAAACATAGTTCTCTCAGTCACGGCTGTTCATAACTGTCCGCCAGCACAGCATGGCCTACCAGATCAAATGTCGTGGTCAATTCCACCAACACTGCCCCAGTCAACAATTGTTTGACCATGGTTTGGGCTCCGGTGCACAGGAGAATGCAGCTTATTGCACTGCACATAATGTTGAACGCAAGTCTCTACTAAAAAAACATGTTTACAATCATATTTACAATAATTATCTTTAGTGTTTCTAGATTTTTTTCCCATTATGGGTCTATTAGATATTTCAAGTAATGCAGTACTCATTTCACTATGCCTTTCAAATAGACTCTAACACTCCCCTGACTAGTTCACAATTGCAGTTTGTAATATTACAGTCTGTTGTCTTGGTGAGCACTATTATGTCCTAAACAAAGGCACTACAAGATCAGTCGAGGGCAGTGAAATATGTTTTACTCTAACTTTTTTAGACAGGCTACGAAAATGTGGTATAAACCCTGAAACAGAAAACTGAGAACTAAAAAGATGTATTCTCTAGTGAACTGTAAGAGCTGAAACATTATGTTTACATTAGGGCATGCTGAAATGCAAAGTTGCTCTTTAAGAGCACGTCAAGGGTAATTTACTGCTATGTAAACTCTGTTTGCTTCATTGTTTATCTGTAATAAACTTATCCTTTTACAAAAGGGCAAGCTTGCATCATTTTTATGAGTGTATTCTGATTTTGGCTGCCACTGTGCGGTATACTTTATTGTCAAGGTTGCATGCACTTACATTATTTAACCTAGAGAAGATATGGAAGAAGAGATGGGGTGTATTACATTGTTCTGAATACTAACAGGGATAGGTAGGGTGCAACATACGCAGCTAATTAAGTTGGGTGCAAAAAGAAACAGGGTATACACTCAGACTGAGGGGAAGGGTCAGAATAAGGGGAAGCAGAAAGCATTAGTTCATACAGAGGTGGGATAACACAGGGAAAAAGTCTACACAGCGAGGTAGTGGAAGCTAGCAGCACTGTTGCAGCTTTCAAAGCAGTAATAGACAGATTCTGAACACAGAGAGTTTCTCAGTTTAAGTAGGGAAAACAGTAGGGAAAGTAGGAAAAATTCCAACAGCTCTGCTTATGGATATGGATCACTTCTTAAATTAAAGTATAGCCACTGTTGTGTGTCAGATGGAGTAAATGGACCCTGAGGGTAGGAGCTTCAGGATGGACCTGTCAGCCTTATTTTCAAAGCAGACATATGTCTGGACTGCTAGACTGTCCATTTAACGGCCAAGCAGCATCTGTTGTTCAGGCACTGTAGCATCCGTGAAATGCTGCATTTGCTGTAGCATCCATGAAATGCAGCATTTGCCTTAAAACATTATGAAAATCCTGACTTGCATAATGTTTGACAGAAACTACTGTAAATTGTGACTTTCTTTCATAAACAACCACTGTCACAACCTCACTCAGCAGGTCAGGCCCTCTGCTCCCACAGTGCCAACCTCTGAGCGCAGTATTGTGAACAGGGTAACAGAACAGGGTAACCCTCCTGTCTGTTTGTGGGTTTGAATCAACTTTTGGTCTCAAGTTCTGGAGGGATTCAAACTGTGAGCCTCTTGCTAGCGTACCCAATGTACAGGCTCAGATAATTCTGCTCTTCAGGGGATGCCAGATATCTTTCACCTATGAGCACCTAACCAGGTGTACAAAATGAACTTTTAAAAACTCTATGAAAGACCTCAGAGAAACTCTTACCTTTTCCCAGTTTGGTATTACCATTAAGCTATTGCACAGTGTCAACTTTAGCCTTATAGGCTTCACTTGTCAAAGAAAGACTTTTGAAGGCACACCAAGCAGTCTCTTTAAAATAGAGGTTTACTTTAAAATAGATAAAAAAATGTAAATACAGAACAATATATCACAAAACATACAATCACTTCAAAGAAACAAAGTTTAAAGTGCAAACTCCTACCAACCATACATTTAGACTTGTCTGTCTAATGTATTCTTATCTTCTTACAGTGCTGATAGATGTAGCTCAGAGAGTCCAAACAAGAATGTCTCCAAAGGTCAGTCACAGCATCATTAAAAAACTGTCTTGAACCTGCCTTCTCCATGGTGTCACCTAGCTCCTTCTCTGTTTATTAAAAAGCATACAACCAGGATGTCTTATTATTCAGAAGGTAAATTAACTAAGGTGACAACAGCAAAAACTCGTTTCCCCATATGCTCCTTTGATCTAGTGTGTCTTCCTACCCTTCACAGACATCACAGACATTTATGGCTTAGCACCAAAGTGACATAACTTGCTTTCTTCCTCTAAACATCATAAAAGTTTATGATCTCTATCCTGCCAGCTGGCAGCTACAATTAAGCCAGATAAACAGGAGACTCTTAATTTATGTCTCTTCTAGTCTTTAATTATCTCCTGGCTTTCAGATTAACATCTTGTAGCTGAAACCTTGGGGGGGAGGGGGTTATCCCAGGAGCACAGAATTTCTCACGACAGACAATCACACTATATTTTTATTTTACAAAAATCATACAGCAATCAGAACCAGCTGTCCAAGTGTCACAACCACATCCCTTAAAAATTAAAGTGGGCAATGCAGGAAGCGTTCGGTCACATGAAAATGAGGGTGGATCGTTCTGTCACATCATTTCATTCTGAAAATCCTGCCTTAAAGAGGACCAGTATAGTCAGCTTTGTCAAACATGCATTAAATTCTGCTTTCTGCATCTGTAACTTTAAGCTTTTATCTGTTCCAACTTGTGCCATTTTTAGCATATTGAAAGTAGTATAAAATCAGCTTTTCATTAGCTGCAGCTGAATACAAGTCTCTCTGATGCTCTGCCAGGAAGTCATGTGATGTGACATGACTCTGTGACATCATTGCATGGAGACTTCTGGCTGTAATCACTGTTTACTTCCTGGAAAGAATGTGTGCTGCGCCAGTCACTCCTGACAGCATTGCTCCAACTTTCTCTGTTGTTCTGTCCTTACAAATGGAGCACTAAGATAATATTGTCATGGTATAATGTCTGCTGCTTAATTTGTGTACCTGTATGTGTATTGTTAATGATGTTTTTATGCAAGTATATTTTTTATTGGTTTTAAATTCCTGTGGCCATTTTTATGTGTTTCTTTTTCCCTTCAGTTCTGGCACAGTATAGGCCAGCTTTTATGGGTTATAATGTTAAATATGTTATAATACTGTAGAAAGTATTCCAGAGGATGCCTTCATAATGGTAGTCAATTGTCTGCAGGGAGGCATGTGCTTATGATGATGTACTGATTATTTAATAGGATGCTAGTGTGTTAGTGTTCAGTAACAGTTCACAGTATGACTTTCTGACAACCAGTGTGATTGTTGTTAGCAACAGTACATTTGGTGGGTTGTAAATGTTATGATGTTGTACTCAGTATTTTATAGATGCATCCATTCACATAGTTACATGTTTTGGTCATAGATGGGTGATCAGTCATAGTGGCATGCATGTCCTACGTCAGGGATTTTATGTTACTGGCAACACAGTCAATGTGTAAGGTCTGCAAGTGCAGTTTGCAGACCTCTGTATGGCATTGTCCTCATGATTTCCTGAAAGTAATCTCTGTAAAAGCATTGTCTGGGAGGAGCTAACTACTTTGTGCCATGAGCCCAGGACATCAGCAGCAGATGCTAGCTAACATGAATTAGCTTGATTTCACAGTTCTGGCTATGTTGGGATTCAGACCAATTTTATTCAGCCAGTTTCACTGTTTGTGCTCTTGGTTGTGTTGTGTCTCAAACCTGTGATTCAGTCTATTTCACTGTTCTGTACTCTTGGTTCTTGTTGTATTCTAACCTGGGACATAGGCGTAGCTGGGGTGGGGGTTGGGGGTTCCCCCATAATGCTCCCATTATGCTTTCATAAAAAACAATTTTTGTACACTGGAACTAAATAATACAATTTCTTTGGTGGACCCTCTTTCCAAAATTCTGGTTTGCCCTGTGAGATTCTTCTGCTTTCAGAGTTCTGCCCTCTTGGTTTTGGTGAGAGTCTAATATAACATTCACCTATTTTAGTTTGTGCTTCTGGTTGTGTTGGGTTTTTAAAAAAATACAGTGAGAGAAACCAGTTTAGAAACATGCATTTCTTTAGATTCTGGACTTCTCAGGATAAGCAGTCCACCTAGACTGCTTTTGGTCATAGATGGGTGATCAGTCATAGTGGCATGCATGTCCTACATCAGGGATTTTATGTTACTGGCAACACAGTCAATGTGTAAGGTCTGCAAGTGCAGTTTGCAGACCTCTGTATGGCATTGTCCTCATGATTTCCTGAAAGTAATCTCTGTAAAAGCATTGTCTGGGAGGAGCTGACTACTTTGTGCCATGAGCCCAGGACATCAGCAGCAGATGCTAGCTAACACGAATTAGCTTGATTTCACAGTTCTGGCTATGTTGGGATTCAGACCAATTTTATTCAGCCAGTTTCACTGTTTGTGCTCTTGGTTGTGTTGTGTCTCAAACCTGTGATTCAGTCTATTTCACTGTTCTGTACTCTTGGTTCTTGATGTATTCTAACCTGGGACATAGGCGTAGCCGGGGTGGGGGTTGGGGGTTCCCCCATAATGCTGCCATTATGCTTTCATAAAAAACAATTTTTGTACACTGGAACTAAATAATACAATTTCTTTGGTGGACCCCCCCTTTCCAAAATTCTGGTTTTGCCCCTGTGAGATTCTTCTGCTTTCAGAGTTCTGCCCTCTTGGTTTTGGTGAGAGTCTAATATAACATTCACCTATTTTAGTTTGTGCTTCTGGCTGTGTTGGGTTTTTAAAAAAAATACAGTGAGAGAAACCAGTTTAGAAACATGCATTTCTTTAGATTCTGGACTTCTCAGGATAAGCAGTCCACCTAGACTGCTGTATCCTGACAAGACCTGTGAGCTACCAGAAACAAAACTGGTTGGTGATGGTGATGCACCCAGCCTGCTGAGGAGGCTCCTGGGGCTGTACGTGGCTGAGCTGCTTATGCTGGTTGACTGGTCTTGAGTCTGGCTGGAGGGAAGTGCCTAGCTGACACTGCTGTCCCATTCAAATGCATCCACAGCTCCCTGGACCACACCAGTCCTGCCCACCCTTGTAGCAAGGCATGCAAGCACGAGACCAAGAATGCTTGCTCCCACCACAGGATGTTGGTACATGCAGCCGAGTTTACACAATGGAGTATGCACAGCAAGGGCGGAGATAGGAAGCAAGGGCAAAACAGAGATGTAAGTTTGTCTATTGATGACCTGGGCTCCCTGTGCCAACCCTGAGTCTGGGTGCATGCCTCTGGGGAATGTCCATCCACCTAGGGTAACTGACACAGAGGGTGAACCTATGGGAGATCTCGAATGCTCTGGGTGGTGGGCCAGGAATGGGGACAGTCCAGAACAAGTTGTATCATAAGTCTATATCCCATAGAGACACTGATGAAAAAAAATGATCTATTAAAAAAGCAGTCTATTTCATGGCAGTAACACTAACAACTGCTATTTTGGCAACCCGGGATTGGGAGTGATCTCGGGTTGTTGGGAGCCAGCCAGGGGGAAATAGGATGAAGCATCCAGACAACTCTACTTTCCTTGGGGGCTTGCTGCATCTCTCAAATGACTGCCACCAGGTGGAGGCCTTGAGGCAGTGCAGGTCTGTGAGCAGCAAGGAAGGGAGCGTGCTGCAGGGCTATGCAATGTGCATGTACCTTCACACATGAACGTTGATGTGTGTGCCCAGGCAACAGAATTGGGGAGAAAAAATAGGTGGAAAATATAGCAAGACACGTGTCTATGATGTACTACACACTGAGTCCTCACCCACCTCACTACCAGGGAGAATTAACCAGCTACACTGGATTTGGACTGGGGGGGATTGCCCTGTCTGTTCAGACCCCACCAGGTGGCAATCCATGGGGCTCAGTGCTGGTCAGGCAAACCTGGGAAAGGTTTCCTTGGCAAGCTTTTAAACTAGCCAAGGGGGGAGGTGCTGATAGGAAACAGGAAAGTTCAAGCCTCCCCCCCACAAAACATGGCAGGTAGTAGGGTAAACACTGAGGTACAGAGCTTGACAGAGGGCAGGACAGGGGTAAATGGAAAAATGGACAAGGGCAATAAGAGCAGGGATGGGGTAAAAAGGATAAAGCCAACATTAAATGGAGGCAATAAGTACCAATGCCTGTGTAGTCTGGAACAAGCTTCCTGAGCTAGTAGCCCTGATGGAATAGGAACACTTGGATATTGTGGCAGTCACAGAAACATGATACATGGAGAACCATGACTGGGATGTCAACATACCAGGGTACACAATCTACAGAAGGGACAGGGAGGGTAAAAGAGGAGGTGGAGTAGCTCTCTACATAAGGGAAGGGATCAAAGCTACAGAACTAAAAAGTAAAGGGGGAGGACAAGAGGCACTCAGGGTCACCTTGGAGACAGGGAATGGCATCACAATCTACACAGGGGTTATATACAGACCCACGTCTCAAGGGGAGGAAATGGACAAGAAAATGATAGAGGGCATTCTCAAAATGGCTGAAAAAGGGGAGATACTATTGATGGGGGACCTGAATATGCCAGATGTTAACTGGATGACATGGACTACAGCCACATCCAAGAGCAGGGTCATTCTCAGTGCCCTACAGGGGGCATGCCTTAGACAGCTAGTGGTGGAACCCACATGGGAGGGAGCAATATTAGACCTGATACTCTCAAATGGAGAGAGGATCACAAATTTAGAAGTCAGTAGACATCTGGGAACAAGCAACCACTGCACAGTGTGCTTCACAATAAACACAACCATGGAGACAAGCCATACAAAGACAAGGATAATGGACTTTAGAAGGGCTGACTTTGGCATAATGGGTGAATACCTGAGGAATGCATTAGCAAATGGCCAGAAAGGCAGGGTGGAAGAACAATGGAGAACAATCAAAACTGCCATCATGGAGGCAACAAGCCTTTGTGTGAAACAAATAAAGAAAACAAAGCGGAATAAAAAACCACTATGGTTCTCAAAAGAGGTGTCAGGGAAGGTTAAGGAGAAAAAGGCTGCATTCAGAAAGTATAAGGAATCACAGAAGGAGCACGACAGGGAACTGTATCAATTAAAGCAGAAAGAAGTGGGAAGGCAGTCAGAAAAGCAAAGGCCCAAACCGAGGAAAAAGATAGCCAACCAGTTAAGAAGGGGATAAAACCTTTATAGGTACATTAGGGAGCATAGAAAGGTTAAGGAGGATAGTGAAGATTAATAAAGAGAGGGAGGTGGGCAGAGGGAGTCAGTGAAAAGGCAGAGATACTGAATGAATACTTTTGCTCAGTATTCACAAAAGAAGAAGAGGAGGAGTTACCTAAACCAAACAGTAGAAGCACTCTGGGTAGGGGAGTTGACGCCAGTCCATTTACAGAAGAAAGAGTCCTGAAAGAACTTCTAAAACTCAAGGTGGACTAAGCAATGGGGCCTGACGGGATTCACCCTAGAATCCTAAAAGAGCTAAGGGAGAACCTAGTGACATCACTAACCACACTTTTTAACAAATCATGGGAAGATGGGGTGGTAGCTGAGGACTGGAGGAGGGCAGATGTGATTCCCCTTCACAACAGTGGGAGCAAGGCAGAAGCAGGAAACTACAGACCTGTTAGTTTGCCCTCAGTGGTGGGGAAAATGATGGAATCACTTCTGAAAGAAAGAATTGTTCAGTACCTAGAGGCCAGCGGGGCACAGGACCCAAAGCACCATGGATTCACAGCAGGAAGGTCATGTCAGATGAATCTATTGATTTCTTTGACTGGGTGACCAAAGTAATAGACCAGGGGAGGGCTGTGGATATGGCCTACCTAGACTTTAGCAAGGTGTTTGACACAGTCCCGCTAAAGATTAATAATCAAGTTAGCCAGCCTGAGAGTGGGTCCCAGGGTGGTAGCCTGGGTAACAAACTGGCTGCACAACAGGACACAGAAAGTCATAGTGAATGGAACACATTCTGAAGAAAGGGGGGTTACTAGCGGAGTACCTCAGGGCTCAGTACTGGGTCCAGTCCTCTTTAACATCTTTTATAGGTGACATTGCAGAGTCTGGAAGGAAAGGTATGCCTCTTTGCAGATGACACAAAGATCTGTAACAGAGTTGATACACAAGGGGTAGAAAGGATGAGAAGGGACTTGGCATGGTTGGAGGAATGGTCAGACATATGGCAACTTAGATTCAATGCAAAGAAGTGCAAAGTAATGCACCTGGGAAATAAAAATCCGGGAGAAGAGTACACAATAGCAGGGGAGGTACTAATGACAACAATAATGGAAAGAGATCTGGCTGTAGTCATATCAGATGACCTAAAGATGGGTAAGCAATGTGAGAAGTCAGTAAGGAGAGCGAGGGGGATACTGGGATGCATAGGGAGGGGCATCACAAGTAGAAAAAGGGAAGTGGTTATCCTCTGTACAGACAGTTGGTGAGACCCCATCTGGTACTGCGTGCAGTTTGGAGACCCTCTCTATGCAAGGACATAGACAGGATGGAAGCAGTCCAGAGGAGGCAACTAAATGGTGCAGGGTCTACATCAGAGACCATATGAAGAGAGACTGAGAGAGCATAATATGTATACCCTTGATGAAAGAAGGGACGGGGGGACATGATAGAAACTTTTAAGTACCTCAAGGTAATCAACAAAAGTCCAGGAGGGTAGCATCTTTCATAAAAAGAGATGTGTAAGAACAAGGGGGCACAATTTAAAGTTAGAGGGGGGACAGCTCAGGGGTAATGTGAGGAAATTCTTTTACACGGAGAGAGTGGTGGATGCATGGAAACGCCTTCCTGGAGAGGTTGTGGGGTCTAAAACAATGGGGGAATTCAAACATGCATGGGACAGACATAAGGCAATTATAGTGGGGAGCTGCAGGAAGTAGGCTGTTGGTTAACTGGAATCTGCAGCTTATCCAATAGGTAGGGAAATGGTCAGACTGGGTGGGCCAAGTGGTCCTTATCTGCTGTCAAAGTCTATGTTTCTATGTTTCTATGTGCTGAACTGTGGGGTCAGTGTGGCAGGGCAGATGTGAGCCCTAGACTGCCATGGCCAGGGAGTACAAACAGATTATGGGGGACAAAAGTAAGCTAGTGTTCATACAGGAGGTGTTGAAACACTGCATATAGTGTACATGAACCAGCTAGTTGAGACACCAGGACAAAAAAGCTCTTTGTGGGTGATGATGATGATCCAAAAATCCATAGCCTATGTATCCGGTGAGATAGCGCCTCCCACTGAGGATACGTTCTGCATACCTTGGGATGCACAGTACCACAGGGGAGAGGAGTAGGGAAGTGGGGGTTAGACAGTAACTCCACTGGATGTGTTGTAAGCCCCCCCTCGCAATGTGGGGCTTACATGTATTGGACTAAGGCCCCTGTTGCCCCCGCTATTGCTGTCCTCTGTCTCTGGTCCCTTGGACTGCTGGATCAGGACTGGAAGGCTTTACTCAGGAGCCCTGGTGGGATTCAGATCAGGGTTCCCTCCCTAATCTTCATGACAGCCACCACCAGGTCTCCCTGTTTCCTAGACCCCATAAGGAAATCGGGGGCGATGTCCTTTTGCTGTTTGCTCCTCCAGGCACTAGGGGGAAAGTACTGTTGCATCTAGTTCAGGGGTTTTCTGGGTCAGCAGGTGCCAGTAAGCAACATGGCCACACATGCAGTAGCAGCGCATGTGTGGCCAAAGTATTAAAGGAACCACAGCTTTGTGGCTGGCCCGTTGGCACTGAGGGTTGAGGCACTGGATGCCACACCTCACGCCATGCTGATGACCCAGGTTCGGGAGTGACCTCGTGCATCAGAGGGTTGGCTGGGGGAGGAGAATTGGGAAAACTACAGTTGAGCTGGCTCCTCGTGGTGGCTGGGGGCTGGTGCAGGCTGCGATTAGCAGAGGGGTTGGCACGGGCCAACGTCAGATGTGCAATGTGTGGAAGTGCACATGGCAATGTCACTAATGTCACTGCATGCCCGTGCCATGGTGGGGAACAGAATAAGGAAAACAGCCAATTCTCCAGTGCTTGTGATGGTCAGCCCCCGACAACACTGCACCGGATCCTCCCAGGGTGCTCTCTCTGAGCCTGACTTCCCAAAAGGTCTTCCGTGATTGGGGTGAGTGATGTGGCTGAGATAGGGTGGATAAGGTGAGGGGGTGAGCTTGGGCATGGCACCTGGTGCAATGCCCTGGGGCTGATCAAAATTAGGGGAACCATATGACCACCCCTGCTGAGGAGGTAAGGCAGAGCAGAAAATATACAACTACAAAAAAAAAAAAAAAAGAAGCCGCAGCTTCCGTGAATGTAGTTGGACATGTAACCATAATTTAAATACCTTACCAGCTCCAGGGTAGGCAGCGGAGCCAGAAACTGTGTGTTGGATGCGTCCAGACACATTAGTTGGGAGTTTCCCAGTTCCTAGTTGGACAGTGGAACTGGGAGCCATGTGGGTGAAGTGTGCATGTGTGCCCACAACAATTAAAAGTGCAAAACAGGTGCTCCTTGTTTCTAGAGCCCTGACAGTCAAATGGGGCTCCCTCCAAGCACAATAAGGGTTTCCCTGGCCCCATCAAAGCAAGTGGGGTCAGGGCATATATATAACAGCTCCTGAATGGGCTCAAAATAAATTCTGGAAGCTAAAACAGGGAACAGTAAAACTGTAAACAAACATGGCAGCACCCTGTAATTCACCCTGCCACTGGGGCTGCTGGGAAGGGTTAAAGTGTACCTCCATTGCCCAGGAAAATACTGACCAGTAACAATGGGAGCTGGGGATTGCTGTAAAAGAGACTGTGCCCTGAGAGTGGGGAGGAATTCCAGCCAAGAAGTAAGAGAGATGGAGACTGTATAGGGGGTTGCACCAGTGAGTAGGCTAGCTGTGGTGTAGATAGGCCGCTCCGAGCCCAAACAGTTTAAGCAGAGAACCTGCTTGTCTATTTTTCCAGTGGGGAACTTATTTGAACTACTGTTCTCCAGCTTTCAAGCCTGTAAACTTAGTTGAACTATTGCACTGTTTCCCAGCCACGAATGAAAGTTACTTTGGCTGGTTCAAAACTGTTAGAAGCCCAGCTGGGCTTAAGTTCCAGTGGAACCTCTGTATCTTTCCAGATGTCCAGGGTGGCTACAAGCCTGCCAGGTACTCTGGTCAGACTGAGAGCTCTGGGGACGGAGGCTAACCCTCACCTGCAGCCTGGATGGGAGTGTCTGATCTCTCTTCTGGAGGGGTCTAGAGCACCATCTCAGGGGTGAAGATGACAAACGGCCCAAGAGACAAAGTTGGCAAAAGACCAGAGGGGCAAACATGGTGAAAGGCCCAAGGGGCGAAGACAACTAAAGGCTCAAGGGGAGAAGATGGCGAAAGGCCCAAGGGGTGAAGACATGAGAGGCCCACCATGGGTGAAAGATCCAGCACCTGCTTAAAATCTCCAGCCTGCAGCTGTTGTTCCTTGAGAGACTGTCCACTGTATTCAGAGTAGTACCACCAAGCCTTATCTTTTCACCGCACCCTATGAAGTCTTCACAAACTTGACTACCTCTGGACTGCAGTCCCAATGGGTTCTATTACAATTTAGTTAGTTAGCCAGATAGTTTTTAAGGGAATGAAGTCCTGGGCAGGACTTTGTTATCCTGCAGGAAAAGCCCAGGCAGATTACCATAGTTCATCTGCTATACCCTTTTTGGAATCCGACTGGGGCCCCTTATCAAAGTTCCTTACGTTTAAGTTCAAGACTGTTGTTCCCATGGTATCCCAAAGTGCATTCAATCTTGCATCAACTGATCGGCCACCAGCATCCCGATGAGGTACCCACCACATAGGACAGTTATAATCCTCATGGCCATGGGGGGAAATCTGGGTGCACCCATGGAGGTGGTACTAGGACTGTGTGGGGGACAACAGTTGAAAAAATGTGTCATCCTATACTTTTTTCTTCCCCTTTACCCCTTCCCTATAATATATCTGCAGTTATTTCACGTTTATAATTCTTGCTCATGGTTATTGCCTTGTGTGTATATTTATACCATGTGGGGAAAAAAGTAAGTGTGTGTGGAAGAGCAAATAATATTTGTTCCTGGGGGAGGCTAGGGCCACATTGGGTAGCCTTTATATACCCTTCACCCCAGGTGGAGGCACCAAAATCTATTCCTGATATTCTATTTGAGTATTACACCCAAAAGAACCCAGGACGACCCCAAGGTAGGTCGGTGTGTGAGGGGGTGCCAGAAGTGTACATCAGACAGAACCCCACGTACACTGGTGTGACAGTGGTGCTGGCAGAGGATAGGTAGTATTAACAATAAAAGATGTACATGAATTGACAGCTTTGCTGAACTGGATGTATAAGACACATTGCAATTGTATACCATCAAATATAGATGATAATTATTTTATTGTGAAAGAACATTTGCTGCAAATAGTCAATTAAAAGAGCGCATGCAACAAATAAAAATATTTATATATATTTTTGTGCCATTCTCTGTTTCTTCTTCTTGGAGGCATTGTGCTCATTGTATGTACATTACAATAAACATAGGACTGTGTTGTACATTGCTACAATTAATAGCCAGAAATGAAGGGAAAACAGGCACATAATATGTGCAGTAACACTTTATTTATAATTCCTATTACATCTATATGTAAGTACACATGTGGCGTTCAGAAATATCATTTATGTAATAATGTGGCAGCAGCTCTCAGCATGTCTGAGCTGTCTGTTTTATTCCTGTGCGAGTATACTGGTCTAAATAAGTAATGTGTCAGTAAGGCATAATAATTGGGCTATAATAACTGTTTTTTTCTCATAGGGAAACCGGGTTGTAATTCCAGCGTTATAACCAGCTGGTTATAATGACATTCATATGCCTGATTTCCCTACTTCTGCACATGCACCTACCGCAAACTTCCCCTTTTCTGCACTGTCCGTCGTGATGCCTCAGTGCTACAGTGTTCCCTGACAGAAGTCGTCAGTGGTAAGTTTTTTCTTTTAAAGAAAAAAGATCTCTCAGCACAGCAAACCTTCATCATGGTAGTTAAAAACAAACAAAAAATAAACGTTGCTTCCATTTATGGACAACTACCTACCACGCTTAAGTTTGGGCTTTCCAACAGTCGGCGGCTCAACTCCGTAGACACATACATTTATTTTATGTAATTGCTGTGGTGAAAAAACAATCCCCAGCAATTATACAAAATAAAAGATGGCAGATGGGTAGCTAGTTAAAACTCAGATTTTTATACACCCCCTCAGGGTGGGATGCCTTCATAAACCCCTCGAGCTTCGTTCTCGGGGTTTATGGGGCATCCCACCCTTCGGGGGTGTATAAAATACTCGTTATAACTAGCTACCCATCCATTATTCTCTATTTTATTAGTAAATGCAGAGTTTTTATTTTGTGCCATTGCCTAGGAATTATAATGCTGCAATAGATCGCAGCACTTGTTTGCAGACTGAGACTGCCTCTCACAAAACACTCCCAGACAACTCCCCTGCATTCCATTCAGTCAGGTTGCTGTACTGAGTTTCCCCAGCCAGCTTCTGAAAGTGCTGCCAACAATGTCATCATCTGTTGGTGCCAGGCACTCAGGAGTACAACCTTCAGTGCACCTGAGAAAGAATGACAGCAGCTCTCAGGAACAGGGCTAAGCTCCAGATATAAATGATTTCATGAAAACTGAGCCTCCTTTCACTGCATACATGCATGCAGCATGTGAAATGGAGCGTATGGCTACAAACAGAAAGAAACTTAGAAACAACTCACAGAGGCTGAATTGGTCCTCTTGAAGTGCTTTCTGTCCATGCAGTACTATGTTACTAGGTACCTATGCTATACGAACACTTGGTTGGTATTTCCGCAGCATTTTCTTTAACCGAAATTGGTCTTTACATGCAGTGCTTGAAAATATGGGGTGGTGTTCCACTGCAGCAAGTGGGGGAAGTTGCTTTCTTAAATTAAAAGTCACAGTTTTTTTAAACATTTTATATTTTGTATTTAAAAATAGTCAATATGCTATATTCTGTATCAACAAGTACTCACTGAGGATCTCTTCACTGTATAACTGTGCCAACCTTTGTGCATTCTTACCCAATGAATGTTTAAAGCAATCATACTGGGTGAATGCCTCTTAATTTGCAACTAATACTTGCAGAGTAGACCAAGACCAGACAAAATTATGTCAAAACCTGGGGGCACCCCCTCACCACCTTACACACACACACCTTAAGCCCCACACAGTAACCTGTAATGAAAATGGTAGACAAAAACAACAGACAAAAACAACTGCAATCAATTCTCTTGCCATTAACACTGGATTAAATCTGGTGTCACCATGGACCCAAGTAAGATAAAGCAAAAGCTAATTGGTTGGTGTTGTTGGAGATTCCTTTCCTAATGTAGTTCTCCTCTCCATCCAGTATGGTAAATATCACAGTTATATTAAAACCCAGGAAGGTTCCCTGGGTTATGACATCAGTTAAAAAACATCGCCAGTGCTCAATCTAGATGTAACTCCCCAGGCAAGTTACTTGCCATCCTACCCAGAGAGATAATACATAGCATTATGAAGCTGATCTAAACAGTTAAGTGCTGGACTGCCTTTCTGCTAACCAAAGCAAGGTTTAACTTCAGTGTTGCTCTGCAGCTCATTAATTTTGAGTCTTTGATTCTCTTACTAGATGCTGAAAAGACATTCATCAGAGCAGAGGAGAAGTGTCTAATTTACATTTAGTAACATTATGACTCCACATCTACATTTGCTCAGTGGGTCAGGTCAGAACTCGATGTTCTGCTCCTACTTCTTCCAGAACCAAAAATTGCATTTGATCTAAGTTGTTTACTCGGAAGAAGGGGCACCAGGTCACACTGTCCCCTCTCTCTGTCCATTTGTCAACAGGTCAGCAGAATCCATTAATACTGGGAGGCATGCAACAGAAAATGCCCACTGTGTGATGATGGCATTCCCTAGCCCTACTGTCAACCAATGAAAGTTCGCCCTTTTCCTGTTTGAGAGACACTCTTACATTGTAAAGAGAGTCTCACAGACAGGTGCCCTGAAAATGGGCACTTTTTTTTTTATCATTTATTTTTACCAGGCGAGAGACACTAAGCTGAATGAAAGGTTGTTTACAGGTGCAACCTGGGAACACAAGGAAGTTAAGTGACTTGCTCACTTGATTTGGGTGAGGGATTTTAAATGTTAGATGAATGCCTTGAAAAAGCATGTTACTGGAAAATGATTGTCAGCTATTTCCTTGTGTTTTGCCGCCTGTAAGTTTGTAACAGAATATTATGCCAGAGCAAATATTTAATAAAGTATTTTACCAAATTTTTCTAAGTGGTGTTGAGGGTGTTCGTGGTCTGGCTGTGAGCTCAGATTTTTTTTGAGACTGGTTATGTTTACTCTGGAGCTCAGTGATTCTCAAAGCTGCTAATTTCCCAGCACTTGGCTAGCAGACATTCCCACAGCAATGGACATTAGATTTAAGGAAGCTAATACTGATAAACTAATCACCAAGAGGTCTGGGCAAGTTATTTGTTGAAACAAAAACCTTTGTAGAGGACTTCCGGTGACATCACAGGAATGATAGCAGGCTGACCTTGAAAGCACCATCGGCCATCTGTTAAAACAGTTGGAAATTCACATTTCAGTCAGCTCAAAATAGGCAAGATCACCTGAAATACATTACCGAACATGTCTACTAAAGTGACCAAACCAAAATCCAGAAAGCTAAATATACCTGCAGGCAAATTTAAACAGAGGTTGGTCAATGACAGGATGGAGGGTTTTGCAAGCTGCACCTCAAGCTCATCTTATCACTTGACCTGGATTTAGAGGAGGAGGGAAGACCAACAAGATCAGAGCAAGCAATACAAAAAATCCTCAAGTCCACCAGTAAAACTGAATAGTCTATCATGGATTAAAGAATGGACCTCAAAAGTATAGACAAAAAAGTAATCAAAACTGAAGCTGAGGTGGGTGGGATGGTTGAAACATAGGAGGCCCATAGAAACATAGATTTTGATGGCAGACAATGACTGCCTGGCCCACCAAGTCTGCCCATGACCGAAAACTCCTATATTTGCTGAAAAGGGACTGGTATCGTCAGGCAAGATTGGAAGATACTGAGAAAAGGTTATATTGGAACCTACACATCCATGGCATTAAAGAAGGAGCAGAGGAAGACTACTTGACAGCAATTGATTTTATCCAGCATGTTCTGTGCTCGACACTGGCCCTCCGAGCAGACATATCCCAAGATATGGAAAGGGCCCACTGATTGCTTGGACTAAGATCCACAGACCCAGAGGCTCACTCCCAGATCATGGATCATGAAACTGCTTAGACACCAGACCAAGGAGCACCTCTTATTGGAGGCTTGATACCTTATGGGCATTAAGTTTGATAACCAAAATACAGTATCTTCTTCAGTCATGATTTCTTGTCTGAACTGCAGGCAAAGAGGCAGTTAGTATGCACAGTAGCAAAGGAAGTCAAGAACAAAACCAGAATCAAATGACAGCTCAGCTTTCTGGTAAAGCTTAAACTACACATCAGCTCTGGTGACAGAATCTATGACTCATTATTGGATGCAGCACCGAAACTCAAGGAGCTAAAAATATCAATGCTGGATCTACTTATGGAGGACTCAGAGGTGAAGTTACTTCGAGATGCTTGTGGAATCACTGGCCATAACAGGAAAAGACCGAAGACCAAGGCCACTCTACCCAAACACCTAGCTCCAGAGCTCTCAGGCATCAAGTGGCTACAGACCACAAAAGCCACAGCGTAGTCATCCCAGAAAAGTGCCGGAGCCATGGCTGATTGAAAGAAAATGCTAAACTATTATTGACTTTTTCTACCGTTCAAATGTTTTTGTCAAATGGGGCTGCTGAACTTTCTTTGAATTGGATTCCCTATTAATACTCAAGTAATATACAACAAAAGAGGGATGCACTGGGAGCTGTGGTGCTCTCGAGAAAAATTCACAGTTTAAAAAACTGAACTCAGGCACTCACTACCCACTCAAACATTACCACACGGTTCTCAATGATGCAGTATAAAAGAACTTTTATTACATTACAAAACGGACCATAATGCCTGACTCATTTCAGACTGAATGTGTCCTTTATCAAAGGCTAACATGCATTTCTAAACACACACTTTAAATACCCCTCCACCACGATATCATGATGACATTCGCAAGTTTCATGATTGTGATTGGTTAAAATTCAAACTTCATAAAAACATCAATAAATGCATGTAGTGATCTGGTTCAAAGCATTGAAAATACATAAGCAAGCATATTATAAACATTAAATAATAAATAGCAATAATCCTAATACATTTTTCTCAATCAAATATATCATTCAATAAACTGATTTATACAGTAAATTCCCTCAGTTCACAGTCTCACTAATCTCTCTTCCAGGTATGGACGTAATTCAGACCCTGTATTCAAGCCTGGGTATTTGTCTGCCCCTAGCCTAATATTCCATTCTGTCTCTTTTAAAGTACTTTATTACTAAAGTTGCCTCCTCTCAATAAAGGTAACACTATTAGGATACCTTGGAACATGAAGTGATGTTGTTCTTTATTTCTGGTTGTCATTATGTGAGCTGCAGTTGCATATGTTGTGTCCCCCCCCCCTCACAATTGCTCACACATGTTCACCTATGTGAGTCTTGAGTGTCCATTTTGTAATACTCAAGTAAGTAGGGAAGGGTGAGCGTCCCGGGGGGGTGTTGGGGAGTGTGAGGCAGATGGTGGACAGGAGCTGGTTATGGGGGGGGCAGCTTGAACTACCTAACAGAGAGATTAATTGAGGCATTTTTCCACATACTGCATGCAGCCCGAGGGTGTGATTGGGGAAGGCTCTTACTACCCTTTCCAAGAGATAGACAACCTATGGTAAATGTGGGAGCTGTGGTGGGGAGGTGTTCATTGTCCAAGACAATGCTGCAAAAGGTAGAAAAAAAGGGTCATTCTCACAGCACTAACAGGACTGTTGGTTAGGGGAGTACTCAGTAGTGCATCCAAACTTGTGCAATTCTGTAAGTAGCTTGGATCTGCAACCTTTGGGGACAACAGCCAAGAGGCAGAAAGATCACGGATGCTGGTGCTGGATCTTATTGAGAAGCCTAATAGGTGAGCTGATATGCTGATCAGATGAGGGTGGGGGACACGCTGTAGGAGGTCCAATGGCATGGTGACGTTAAAGTGGAATTCCTCTGGGTGTCTCTCTCTGAACAGAGCCAAACATTGTTCAACAGCAGAGGCTACTGCTAACTGGTTCAGATAGTGGTCAGGGCTGGTGGTATAGCCTAAAGGTTAGAGTAAAAAGCTGTGAATGAGCTTGGTACATCCAGCATACCTGGGTTTGAGTCTCACAACCTCCACTTACATATTTTGTGACTTTGAGCAAGTCACTTAACCTTCCCAAGGCTCTCAGGTCATCCCCGAAAGCAGACACTTGTACCTAGTGGGCCTTGTGACAGGGAGCTCCTGCCACTCTTGAGGACCAACCTTTCCTTAGATCTGTTGCAACAGTTCTTCTATTTTCCTAGCTAAATCTATCTATACTTTACAATTTCTAGTCTATAAGGTTGGCCACCTATGGGTACCCCTTCACTTTCTTGACTGTTCTATGGTGTCCGCTTTAATTTTCCTTTTCCCTCTCAGGTCCTTATACAGGGAGGTTATTGTGGTGACCTCCAAATGTATGTAAAACAGGTTGTGTTTATCATTGTTGGATTTAGTATGTAATAGCACTATGTCATAAAATACCTTGATCTATATACCTTGGGCTGGATATTCCAACTGCGCCGGGCAGCGGCGCAAGCTTGGACGCAGCGCAACTGGGCTGTGTTGGGGCCAGGACCAGGTGATATTCAAAGGTGATGTGCCATGGCTCAGTACCATTGAATATGGCATGGAGGGTGCACATACTACGCATGGCGCAGTGGCACTGTGCCAGGGCAAGACACAGAACTTGATTTGTTTCACTCAATCATAACTTCTCCACAGACTTGGTGTCAGAAGTGAGATAACTTGCTGGAAGTGTCTGGACTGGCCAAAGAGGGATGTTTTCTGGTGGATATTGCCCAGATATCCCAGGTGGACCGATGCACCAGGAGTTGCCAGAGAAGAAAGTCCATGGAGTTCTGACTAGAACTATGGCTGACAGACAGAGAGAAGCTGCTGCCTGGACCGGACTTGGGAGCTCAGAGGAAGGCCAAGCCTGAAGACAATGAAGAGATTCAGGTCGAGGCAGACTGGAGGTGTGAGAGACAACACCCCAGAGGTGGAGACCCTGATGAAGGTGATCCACAGGATGAGTGTGCAATGGCTGGAGGCAGACTAGCTACGCCAGAGAGTTTGGATAAAGAGTCGGAGGAGGGTTTTTCATGGGGTCAGTTTGAGGAGGACCCCTGACTGAGCAGGATATTCCTTTGTTGCCTGTGTCCCCAGGATGTTACCTGTTGGAGGTCAGAGAGGCAAGTATGGAACTTGAATGTGAGACCCCAGGAAAGACTGTGCCTAGTGATATTGTGCTGGGGTTGAAGACTCCAAGCAAGCAAGAAGAAGCCTATGAGGCTGAAGAGACTTTGTCTTGTATTGATGCAGCTAAATCAATTTAATAGTATTGACTGGGGTATACTGCAGATTAAAGATGCTAATATTGCCAATATGTTAATATCAAGGAGGTGGCACATGTGTTTTATTTATTTTGATGAAAAACCTACAAAGGAGGAGGTGGGTGGAAAATGGATAGGAAGCTGTGTTGTGGTAACACCAAAAGAGTGTCTATTCTCAGGTGCCTGCATCAATAGCAAATTAAATGAATGAATCA
This sequence comes from Neoceratodus forsteri, assembly GCA_016271365.2. Lineage (NCBI taxonomy): Eukaryota > Metazoa > Chordata > Ceratodontiformes > Ceratodontidae > Neoceratodus > Neoceratodus forsteri. The sequence goes on along the minus strand of CM057449.1, from coordinate 708,850,906 downwards.
AGAGACATAGCGGGTTTCTATAGAGGGGCTGAACCTAGAACTGGTCCCCTGCTTAAAACTTGACATGTCTGGTGGGGTTGGAGCAAGTAATTACTCACCCCAGAGAAACAGTTTCTATGGTACTGGACTTTACAGCCGTCCAGATTTTTTGGTTAAGAAATATGACATACTTTCCCTAAAAGGAGATAGTTCAGGAAAGGTACTGTTAGTCTCTGTTGAGAAATGTGTTAATGCCTCAGGGGAAAAAATGATGATATCTGCTATGTTTATGATAGAATGTCTATCGTTAATAGGGACACTGAGACAGAGCTTCTGAAGATGTATGGGTGGAACCTCCATCCCTTCCTGGGACAGGAAGGTGGTAAGTAGTCTGCAATAACTGCTTCCCTCTTCAATCAATCAGTCAATCAATCAAAATCTTTATTTATTCAGGCGAGCATCATTGAGCATAGCTCATTTACAAGATGGACCTGATTGGTCATAACAATATAAAGGTACAATTTTTTACACAAATACAAGATAAAGGTTGAATACAAAAACAAGGACATTATAAATGAACAAAAAGCAAGAACATTCACATTGTACAAGGCAATGAGCCAAAGAAACTGGGTTATAATAAAAAGGAGCAAAATAAGACAGTAATGAAAGATTAAAGCGAGGGAGGTGGGATTCTGGGAATAAGGTCAGGTATGAGTTAAGTGGGTGAAGGCTACAAAAACAAATTAAGGGTGGAAGTGTGAGGAAAAAAAAGAGGTATGGGAGAAAAAAAGTGGGTTGTGGTAGGACTAGGCCTTGTGAAAACAGTTGCATGGCTCTGGAAAGAGACTAGTGTATAGCTTTTTGAAGGATGTTAATGGAATGAGTGTATTCAACTTCAGGATCTTTTGAAGAGAGTTCCAAATAAGTGCTAGAGAGTAGCTGATTGCTGCCCTCCCATGCCGGGTACAGGTAATAGGTATCTTCAGCATGATGAGTTTGTTGTTCCTTAGGTCATATGGTCTGGATATGACCTTGGTAAAACAATCTGAAATGTAGGATGGTAATTTGTTTGTTAGAGCTTTGTAGATCCATAGAGCAGCATTTTTGTTTCTTCTATGATGTAGGGATGTCCAGCCGACTGCAGTATAGAAAGAGCAATGGTGGATGCTGAAAGGAAGGTCTGTAATGAATCTAAGAGCTCTATGATACAAGGTATCCAGCTTGTTTAAGTGGGAAAGGGAGCAGTGACTATACAGGAAATCAGCATAATCAATGAGGGATAGGAATGATGCCAGGATTAATCTTTGTTTAGAATCTCTGGTTAGGTAATGTTTTATTCTGTAGAATAGGCCAAGTCTCTGCCTGAGCTTCTTCAGGAGTTCTTCAATGTGGCTAGTGTAATCAAGTTTATTGCCAATCCAAACCCCAAGATATTTAAATGTATTCACATAGTCCAGACTTTCACCAAGGATGGTAGATAATTGGGGAAGGGTGTTTGGTGTGAGAGTGGAGGAGAAGCTCTTGGAGGAGAAGAACATGGCTTTCGTTTTCTTGGCATTCTGTAGGAGTTTCTTTTCTAGTAGTTTGTGCTGCAGCAGAGAGAACTCAGATTGTAAAGTTCACAGGCTTTTGATGGTGTAGGACTACTGACATATAGGACAGTATCATCTGCAAAAAGGTGAATATTAGATTTGGTGAGGTTGGAATCAATATTATTGATATAAATGGCAAAGAGGATAGGGCCCAGGATGGAACCTTGTGGTACACCTCTTAGGAGTGGTTTTGAGGTAGACAGGTCACTTTCATTTTTTACATGCTGCAGTCTGCCAGAGAGGTAGCATCTGAACCATTGAAGAGAGACTGAGTCGAGGCCTATGGAGTGTAGAGAGGAGATTAGTAGTTCATGGTCCACAGTATCAAAGGCTTTACTTAAATCCAGAAATACAGCACAGATATTATTCTTTTTGTCTAAATCAGTCTGCCAATCATTAGTGACTTTTGCTAAGGCAGAGATGGTGCTGTGCATGGATCTAAAACCAGATTGAGCTGGATTAAGCAGATTATTGGTGTCAAGATAGGCACTTAATTGGCTGTTCACTAGTTTTCAAGCATTTTGGACAATACTGGTAAGATGGATATGGGCCTATAGTTATTGAGGTCCATGGGGTCACCTGCCTTGAGTAGAGGAAACACTTGAGCTGTTTTCCAAATTGCAGGAATAGATCCAGTGGCTAGTGACAAATTGAAAAGGTGAGTTGGGGGCTGCTAAGGCATGCAGAGCAATTTTTAGAAAATAGGGGTCCAGAGAGTCTGCACCTGCGCTTTTAGTTGTATCCAAATGGAGTAGTAGGTCTTCTACTTGTTTTAAAAGTATAGGCTTAAAGGAAAAAGTGGAAGTGGCCTTATGTGCCTCAGTAGTCTGGAAGTTTAATTGTGACCATAATAGATTTGCTGGAGAGGAGTCGAATGCTAGGCTGGCTGTAGTGAAATGGTTGTTGAAGGCATTCAAGATTTCTTGCTTGTTAGTGATATCCACATTGTTTAGGTGCACTTTGGGTGGTAAGACAGGGGTAGAATCTTGTCCTAGGATCCCCTTTATGGTCCCCCAGAATCTGGCAGGGTTATGGTAGGAGGCATCCAATTCTGCTGTATAGAAGGCAGCCTTGGCATTTCTCACTTTTTGTGCAGGAGTTTCTGGCTTTTCTGAATTGGAAGCCAATCATTTGGGTCTTTGGTCTTTCTTGCCCTTTTCAGAGCTTGTCCCTAGCAAGCAATGCTGGATAAGGTCAGCAGAGAACCATCGACAGGTTTTGATCTTGGTTCTGACACTGGAGAGAGGTGCATGTATGTTGAGGGCACTAGTGATAATGTCATTTAAGACTTGTAGAGCTATCTCTACTGAAGCTGTGAGATAGAAATCTTGCCAGTGGTGTGACACAAATCATGGAGGTATCCTAGATATTAAGGTTCTTTTTAGACCTTCTTGGGAGAAATTTTGCTGGGTTGATGGTTTGAATGAAGATCTTATAATAGCTATGGGACAATGATCGCTTATGTCACTAAATAGCACTCCAGCATGAGAATACAGGTGAGGCTTATTGACCAGCATAATGTCCAGAAGTGTGCTGTTATTTTTGTTTTTGGGTTAATCCTTGTTGGTTCTTTGATTAATTGAGTGAAGCCATGAGTGTCACAAAAGGATACTAGGGTGCGGATGCATTGGCTAGCCAATTTAAATTCAGAGCCTAAAATGATGGTGTCTTCTGGGCCTAATTTAATTATAGTGTCCAGGTGTGATAGGAGTTTTAGGCCTGCTGAGGGGGCCTATAGCAACCAATCAATTGAAAAGCTGACATATTGGGAAGAGATATTTTAAGGGCTAAGTGAATTCCTTTGGCTGTGATGTAATATTGAGGCTGGATGCAGAGATATTTGCTTTTTAACATAAATGGCCACTCCACCGCCCCTGGATGGATGATCAGATCTGAAGAGCTGATAGTTGGGAAGATTTATTTCTCTGTCATTTGTTGCAGATTTGAGCCATGTTTCGAGATTACCAGAAAGTCAGGTAAGGTGTGTGCAACCCAGGCCTGTATTAATGAGAACTTTTTAGGAGGCTGCAGGCGTTGATATGAAGAAAACTCAGGCCTTTTATGGAGGTCAAGTCGTGCTGGGGAGATAGAGCTTCTGTGGGTCCAGGATTGGTTTCAACAGTGCCAGCACAGATCAGCAGGAAGAGAATTAATTTAATGAGGGCTTCAAGTGATAGAGGAAGGAATAGCCAGAGGATTTTCTCTTCTTGATTGGGGTCCAGTGTTTAGAGGGTCTTGAGCCTGCTGTGTGGTTGATAAATTGCCAAATAATATCAGCTTAATGGACAGGCATAGGGGCTCTGTACTGCCAAGAGTGGAGTTGGGGCTTATGAAATATGGAACTGGATATGAGCCTTTGTGGGATACCCCAAGGATTATTATGTAGAAGCGGTAGTGTATACTTGAGGAAAATGAAGACATCCACTTTGGAAAAAGAGGGGGCCAGCTTGAGTAGCCGCTTGGGCACCAGGAATGGGCTACTGTCTCCTTCTGTGGGATGTGAGGAAGGTGAGGGGCAGAGCAGCATTAGGAGTAACAGCAGCATGGTGGAGGATAGGTAAGGGTTAAAATACTAATGGTGGTGTGAGGAGTGGTGCACGTATTGGCTCGAATTAGTTATGGGGCGGAGAACGGAGTTTAGGCGGGAAGGAGGTATAAAAGAAACACCCAAGAGGGGGAGGGGTGGCAAAATTTTGCGGCTTTCCGCACCTTTCTGGCTGTCTCTCTACTCTGGTTCCTTTTTCAGCTTGGCGCCGCCACCTCCGCTGGCGGCTCGGAGCCCCTACGGTCACTGGGTGCTCGAGGGCAGGACCGGCTGAAAAGGAGGAGACAGAGGAGAGGGCAGTCAGAAAAAGCACTTAGATTGCAGTAATCAAGAGGTTCTGCAACTGGTGCTAAAAAAGATTTGCACAACAAAGACTGGGGGGGGGCTCGGTGCCTATGCGTCTAGCCCAGCACAAGTCCCACCAAAGGACTGTAATCACAGAAAAGCAATAATCAGGCAAAAATTTTACAATTTTTACAAAAATAAAGGCAAAGACAGCTCTTTTTTTGGAGAAATTAGCTAAGAAAGAGCAGAAATCCCAGCCAGTTTTGGAGGTGCAAGCAAAGCAAAAGTCTATAGGGAAGGCGCACCAATCAGAAGCAAGGCTCAGCTGGCGGTCGCCTTCCGATTGGCTGCGGCTGTCCCGTACCTTTCTGGCTGTCTCTCCCGGCCTCCTGGTTCCCTTTTCGGCTTGGCGGTCGCCGCCCACCCGCTGGCGGCTCGGAGCCCCTACGGTCACTGGGTGCTCGAGGGCAGGACCAGCTTTCTGGCTGTCTCTCCCGGCCTCCTGGTTCCCTTTTCAGCCTGGCGGTCACCGCCCGCCCGCTGGCGGCTCGGAGCCCCTACGGTCACTGGGTGCTCGAGGGCAGGACTGGCTTTCTGGCTGTCTCTCCCGGCCTCCTGGTTCCCTTTTCAGCTTGGTGGTCACCCCGCCCGCTGGCGGCTCGGAGCCCCCGGTCACTGGGTGCTCGAGGGCAGGACCGGCTTTTGGCTGTCTCTCCCGGCCTCCTGGTTCCTTTCGCTTAGCGGTCGCTGCCCGCCCGCTGGAGGCTCGGAGCCCCTACAGTCACTGGGTGCTCGAGGGCAGGACCGGCTGAAAAGGACGGGGATATGTGACAGGGAGCTCCTGCCACTCTTGAGGACCTGTCTTTCCTTACATCTGTTGCAACAGTTCTTCTATTTTCTTAGCCGAATCTATCCTTTATAATTTCTAGTCTATAAGGCTGGCCACCTATGGGCACCCCCTTCCCTTTCTTGACTATGCTATAGTGTCCTCTTTAATTTTCCTTTTCCCTCTCAGGTCCTCATACAGGGAGGTTATTGTGGTGACCTCCAAATGTAAGTAAAACAGGTTGTGTTTATCATTGTTGTATTTAGTATGTAATAGCACTATGTCATAAAATACCTTGATCTATATACCTTATGTTTATGAAACCTGTAAATGTTGAAAATACCATGGCACTAGGTGTTTTTGATAATGGTAAAAAGTACTAGGTGACTATTATAGAGATTAAGTCAGTTGTGCTATTTAAAATGCATGTAAATTGCTGTAAACTGAACAATTCTGAAATGTCATGGTGATCTGCATATATCCCACGATGCTTTGCATTATGGAAGTATATGATGGTGTATTTCTTTGAAACTTGATTTGTTGCCAATGCCCTTTGGGGTAACCCATGTTTCAGTGTTTCTGCACTGAGGTTCTTTGTTTTTAGCTTGTTTTGTTTTTTTCCTTTTGAGCCCCCACTACCCAAGCAAATGGGGCCCACTTAACGATGAAGGGTTTTCACTAAAAAGTGGTTAGATCAGAGATCAGTGTCAGTAGGTGCTGGCTAAATGCAGAGAAAGGACATTCATAGTCTGTTGCGGCAAACTGATGTACTGAAGAAGAAATATGCTATTGCTAAAGCTTATTTCCTTTATTCTGAATAAACATCAAACAGAGATTGTGTGTTGAACCTGAAGTTGGGTGTCTGGTCCATCTGTCATCCCACAACCCCTTCACAGGCCTTCCCTGTTTACCAAACAATTTTTAAAAAAAGTGTTCTAGTGTGGGTGTGGCAAATGGTTGTCAGACACTTTTACGAGGATAGACCTCGGGGGGGGGGAGGCCATGGAGGATCACTCAAAAATGAATGGCCTTATGCTGGTTTGCACAGTTCCTGGTGGGGGGGGGACTCTGAACCTAAGGCACACCTGTAGCATAGTTCCGATTGGTATGGAGTCAGTGCCTGGAGATCCTCTCCTAGAGCTGTGACCCCACGGCAACTAATATTCTAGAATGGGGGGCACATTGCCATTTGAATGGAGTTCTGCAGGTGGGTATGTGGTGTAGTGCAGTTCTTAAATACCAGCGCTAGATTGAACAAGGTGGTCCAGATAAGGTCATTCCCCACCTTGGTTAAAGGAAACACTGGGAAAGGTTGTAGGCTCTTCCTTCTGGTCTGTCCCCGTCCTCAGTTTCTCTGGTCAATGCGGGCACACACCATCTCTCCATACATAATATAAGTGGCTAAGGGAGCAGAGTCCTTGACAGTGGCTCAGTTTAACTGCTCCCACACCTGTGGCACCCTGCTTGTGTGCTCATTCCATCTAATCCATTCACTTGAATCCCATGACTATCACTCTTGTATACAAAACAAAAAAAACATTTTGACCTCCCTAACTTATGCTCCATATTTGAGCCCTGTAATTATTTGCATCCGCTTCTCCTGCACAGCACTTTTGAGCTTCCTACTAGGTGGTAACCAGCCTCTTTAACACTGCTGCTGACGTACTTGTAAACCTGTACTTTGTACTGGCCACCACCAGGATAACTCCTTGTTTCTTCTTCCGTGGCACTGTTTCTCCACTATATGTCTAACTGCACCTTTTTACTTGCACCTGCCTTGTACAATAGGTTTGTCTTGATACCCATTTTCCAGCCTGTAACCTCATGTTCTATATTTTTGCCTGTCCCATTGTATACTGTGTTTTTTATATTTTTCGATGTAACTGTATCTCCATCCTACTCCCCCGTCGCACCTGGAATGGAGTCTCAGCTTAGTGTGCCTCTCCCGGTTACCAATTTTAAATAAATAAATATTAAATACTGTTCCTTTCCAGTAGGGGGTGGAAACCATTGCTCCTATATACATCAGAAGCTTAGTGTGGGATTATGCCCACCGATTTTCTTGGGCAGGTTCTTTAGCCCAAGTGGTACCAGAAAGTACACACCTGAGAAGGTGTTTAAATATCATCACATTTGTTTTTCATTACTCTGCAAGCTAAGTACAGGGTCTTGTTCTGTATCATACTTTTGTGCCAACAGTTTCAAATAGCACAGCCTGTTTCATGTTTAAGGTTTGTATTTTACTTTTATGGGTGCTCAAACTGCAGATATGGGGTCTTGCAAGACTTAGAGTGAATAGTTGGTGCCCACTTGAATATAAAATGGCATCATTGAACATAGTCTCCTATAATGTTAAGAGGCTGAAGTTTGAACGCTCCTGTTAAAAGAACAAAATGTTTAACTGAACTTAAAAGGCTCAATAGTGACATCACATGGAACATATGAAGCTTTTTAGAAGGTGGATGGGAGAGGTATTTGCAGATTCATATCCCAGGATAAAAATGCAGGGGTGGCCATCCTAATTTAAAGAGAGTGCCCACTCAAGATCAGAGAATTGATCCATTTGGTTAACATACCGTACATGCCCCCAAATGAAAGATCTGTTCCCTTTTTTTAAAGGCATCTGTGATAAAACACCCAAGTTACAGGGAGGCAGATCACAGTGTAGGGGAGATTTTAATTGTTTCCTGTCTCTGGCAAAAAGACCACTCCACAGGGTATATGGGCACAAATTGGCCTACCGCCAATATGCTTAAAGCATTACGGGATAGCTTGGGATGATGAATGTTTGGAGGCAGATGCATAAAAGGGAATAGGATTTTCCTTTTTACTCTCACCCACAAACAGTTTGCTCCAGAATTGATCTGTTTTTTTATACAGACTTACTTATACAATAATCAACGATCAGACATACACATCATAACGATATCGGACCACGCACCAGTAGCTCTCAGGTTACAGTTGGATTGTCAGAATAGACACTCTGTTTGATGGCGGAACTCCTCTTTTTTTAATAACCCCAATTTTAAAAGAAAAATCAGTCAAACATTAACAGAAACCTTCTCACTTAATCAAGATCCTAACATGCCCAACACAACAGTCTGGGACATGGTGAAAGCAGTAAGAAGAGGTCAAACAATTACTCATGCTTTTGCCAAGAATAAACAAAGTAAGGCAGAGTATGCTACACTTTTAAGCAACATAAGGGAGTTGGAGTATCAGCACAAAGCTAGCCCAGGAAATGCCCGACTCCTGACAGCGTCAACCCAAGCCAAGCAAAAACTAAAAGAAGCAGAAGATAGAAAAGTGGAGGGACTTCTCCAATATCCAAACTATAAATACTGTGAGGTGTATGGAAAGGCAACCACATTGTTAGTGTTTCTGTTGAAAAAGATGGCTGCAGGTAGAGTGGTCCCTGGTATAAAAGACAGGCACAGTCTCATCCAGTTATAAGTTAGTTAGTTAGTTATTAGATTTTCAGAATAACACCTTTCTTTTCCAAAGGTTCCACGTCAGTTGTGGTCACATTATATTTAGGGTACATAATCTGGCTCAAAGAGGGCCTGGTCAATGGTACATTCATAAAGAAAAGGCCATTAAGAGAGATGGCCCACATTTACAGCCTGGTCTGGTTCAGACAGTAGTGCAGTTAGGATAAAACCTGGTCAACAGAACATTTTTGAAGAAAAGGATAAATACAGTGCTAGCCCACGTAGAGCTTGATCTTCAGACAATGGAGCAATTAGGATTTAAGGCTTTTCAAATTTTAGGGGTTGAAGTCAAGAAGTGGCAGCGTGTTGAATGGGCTGCAGATAATAGTGGGTAAACATGAATCATGGGGAAGTTTATCATATGTAACAGCAGCAGCAGACTTTAATTTCAAGCTAATTTTTTAGAGAAGACATACTGAGAAATCTTGGGTAGGCCCCATAAGGGTTGTGGGAGATGACAGGGTTTTATTTAACTCTAAAAATTGATTAGTATTTTGCTCATAAAAGTGCTAAAACATTGTGAAAATGCTGGCACTTGCTTCACTGTGTCTAACAAACATAACACTTCTAGAAAACCTATATAAATACTTTCTGTACAGTTAGTATTGTCCCAAGAAAGAAACTGCTAATCAATTATTTAAAGCCCTGCATCATTCATCCAACAAGCAGCACAGGCAGCAAATTAGTGCTTCCCTAGATTGGTTTTACAATAAGGAACTTCAAGGGCTTGTCTAGACATACTCCTACCTGAATAGTTATTTTTGACCAGGCAGAGAAGATCACTGATGGCAACAGGGATGAGGCCCAACCGGGCTTTTCTTGCCAAAAGGCAAGTCTAATATTTCAGTCTTTCTTGAATTGGGAGCCATCCAGTTTGAGAGTACAGGGAGAAAGTGTGAGTTAGTTTATCCACCTCACAAACAAAGTGGCAAGCTTTGTTGAGGACTAAGTGTACCCTGTTAAGGACAATCTCACAGACCGCACTGTAAATGGGAAGACCATAGTCAATGAGGCATAGTAGCATTCCGGAGATCAGCATGCATCCTGTATTGGCAGTTAGATTTTGTTTTTGCCTGTAGTGCGCACCTAATTTTTGATTGGTCTGGTTAGCTATGTTGTCAATATGAGAGGCAAATGAGACAGTATTGTCCAAGGTGATATCCAAGTACTTAAAGGTTTCAACTTGTTCCATGGTGGCACCATGTGATGATGACCAGTGGGGAGACCTCCTTCTTGTAATGTTGCCCCTCAAACAGCATCAGCTTAGTTTTTTTGTAGCTAAATACAAGTTTGATTCTTGCAAACCATTCTTCAAAGAACTTGAAGCTGCTTTGGAGATCACTGGAGAGATCAGCCATCTGAGACCTACTATTATAGATTACCGAATCATCGGCATATAGTAGCATTTTGGAATGTGGGCAGGCTTCAGGAAGACTGTTGATAAAAAGACAGAAGAGGAGAGGACCAAGTATAGACCCCTGTGGGACCCCAACTAAAATACATTTGCAATTCGAGAGCACCCCTTCAATCCTGACCCTCTGTGACCTCCCTGAAAGGTAGCATCTAAACTAAGAGAGGGTTTCTGTTGAGAGGTCCAGTGCAGATAGCTTGTCCAGCAACAGTTGATGGTTTATGTAGGCAGCACCTTCCAAGTGTCCTTTGTTGTGTGCCATGTGCAGATTGTTGGTAAACTGAACCAGTGGGGTTCCAGTACTATGGAGTTTTTGAAAACTGTGTTGTTGCTTACAGAACAGGTTATATTTATTTAGGTAGGAGACTAATTGGTCGGAAGAAATTTTCTCCAAAGCCTTGGACAGGGGGTAAAGGATGGCGATCAGCCTATGGTTAGCTACATTGGTGCAATCTCCACTTTTGTGGACTGGAGTAACAATAGCAGCTTTCCATGTTTTGGGGAACTGGGAGTTTTGTTTTGTTTTTAACACCAGGAGAGAGACACTATGCTGAAGCTTGTTTACAGGTGTGACCTAGGATCACAAGGAAGTTAAGTGACTTGCTGAGGGTTAAACAGTATGCAAGTGGGAGCTGTGGGATTCAAACCTAGGTCACCAAGTTTGCAGCTCAGAGCCTTAAACCACTGTGCTATAATGCCTCCTGAGTTGTAAGAACATATTAAATATTTTAGCCAAGGGAATTGTTAGTACATCCAGAGCTTGGGCCAGTAGCTTCATATCTACCATGTCTCATCCCATTCTTGTTTTACCCAGGACCTTTTTAATATATTTGCCAGTTTCCTTTACTGTACCATGCTTATTTTATTTATTTGAATTTTGGTAACCGGGTAAGTCCACTGAGACAATTACAGTCCCTTTGTCAGGGTTAACCTGGGAAAGACAGCAAATAAAAAGACAATACAGTAAGCAACTTAAAGAGATTCAGAAAACAAAAGCATAACATTTTGAACAGGAGACAACGTGGAGACTTATAGACATAATTCTAAATGTGTTACAGAATAGCACATGAGCATAGAGCCACCATGTAAGTCAGACCTTGTAAAACAGATACATAGGGTAAATACACATTTAGAAGAGAGTACAAAACCTAACAAAAAATTTCAATAGATGTATACATAAAAACATAAGTAAAATGTATAAATAAATTTGGTAAATTCACATTATACAAAGGGTACAATGCCTAACGAAGAATTTCGATAGATGTATACATAAAAAAAGTAAAATGGATAAATACAATTAGGTATATTCACACGATACAGAGGGTTCAAACAAAATTGATAATGATTCAGAGAGATTGCCTGTGGAAACATAAATGGGGTCAAGTGTTGTCTGTAGAGACTGAGCAATCGTAATGAATGGAAATAGGGAGGGAGGAAAATAGCCAGGTTAATCAAAGGATGGCAGAAGTAACAGTGGGGTACAAACTAGTGGCAGGGTGGATAAGAGGAGGCTAGAAGGGGAAAGGACATGGGGTAGAGCAAAAATGAGGAGAATGTGGAGTGGGAGAGTCAATGGAAACAGGTGCAATTAGTGGAGGAGGAGAGGAAGGCAAATAAGGTGGCTTGGAACATGGGTAGAGAAGAACAAGACAGGACAGAGGAAGGCAGGGAGTTCCAGTCAGATACTGCCACAAAGGAGAAGGACTTATGTGCGACTACAATCCTCTGATTAGGCCATTCAAGAAGGAGCATTGTGGCAGATTGGAGGGTATGTGTAGCATTCCTAAGGTGAATAATCTTCCTGAGGCAGGGAGGGGTAAATACATGAACAAGCTTATATACAAAACTCAAGGTCGAGTACCTTAGTTTAGATTCATAAGGGAGCCAACCCAACAGAAAGAGGACGTCACAGTGGTGATAGCAGTAATTGACCCCTAGGGAAAACCATCCCACCCTGTGGTAGGCCTGGGCAAGCAGTGCCATATTAGATGCGTTAGTAGACAGTAGTAAAGATGCACCATAAGTAAGAAGTGATAGGAGAGATGAGGAGGCAATCTTGATACAAGAGGCAGACGTGAGAAAGGGGCAGATACAGTAAAGGAGTTCCAGCTTCTGGTTCAATGTTTTGACCAGGGTGGAGACATGGGCATTGATGGATAAAATGGTATCCAGGGTGACGCCCAGATACTTAAAGGTGGGGACAGACTCGAGAGTGTCACCATTATGGGAGGTGAGACACAGAGATGGGAGGGGCCTAGAGAAGGGAGGACATGAGAGAAGAGCAAACATTTAATTTTTTTGTATTGAGAACTAACTGGTTACACCAGAACCAATCTTCAAGGTACACAAAGTCAGTGAAAAGTTCCCTATTGATCAAGGCAACGTCAGGAGAAGAGCGATAAATAATAGCATTGTCCATGTAAAGGTGCACAGAGGCCTCTCCACAATGTCTAGGCAGTTCATTTATAAATAGTGAGAAAAACATTGGGCCCAATATGGAGTCCTGTGGGACACCATGGGTAATATGTTTGAAGCTAGAGAGAGCACCAGCCCATTTGAATCCTTGAGAATGGCAGGAGCGATATCTCCGGACCCAGAGTAAGGCACTGGAATCCAAACCAATAGCCTGTAACTGTTGCAGCAAGAGACCTTGATTCAGAAGGTCGAACGCTTTTGTTAGGTTGATGAAGATGGCACCAGTTGCAGATCCTTGATCCATGGCATGGTAAATATCAGAAATTACTTTCAACAGGGCTGTGAGGGTGCTGTGGCTCTTTCTGAAGCCATGCTGGTAAGGTGACAACAGTTTGTGGTGCTCTAAGTAAACCTGGAGATGACTGTAGACAATACACTCCTGGATCTTGGCAAGCAGACAGAAAATGGAGATCAGTCAGAAGTTCTCAACAATGGTATTAGGCTCCCGTTTGTGCACTGGTACAACTACTGCAACTTTTCACTTGTCAGGTACTGTGCTGGATAGAAAAGAACAATTTATTAAATCGCGCACGGGGCAAGCAAGAGTAGGAGCACCAAGCTTTAGGAATTTAAGCTCCAGGGTGTCATGACCAGGAGAACTCTCAGCCTTCAGGTTTGTAAGGAGCCTCTGCACCTCTTTGCAGGTGTCCAGCTTCAGATGGAAGGCTGGGCATGTACTCGAGTAGCCTTCAGTGGTAGGTATTGAGGATAGGTTGGGATACTGTGGAAACCGTGAGGTATATTTGAGCTAATCAGTAAAAAAAATCATTAAATCCAGAGGCAATAGACAGGGGTTCAGTAAGGGTGGTGCCCTGGGCAATGAGGGAGTTTGGGGGTTCCATGGCCTTCTCGTTGACCAGAGAATTAACCTGTCACCAGAACTCTTTGGGGTTACAAAGGTGTTCCATTTGTAGCTTTTTAAAGTACTGGTATTTGGCTCTATAAAGGGAGTTCTTACATTGATTTCTAAGCTGCCTGTAGACAAGCCAGTCAGAGGGTAATCCACTGTTTTTAAAGGACTGCCAAGCCTGGTCATGAGAGGACATAAGCATCATTAGCTCTTTGCTGAGACAGGGAGCTTTAAAACCCTTAGATCTACATTTTTTTAGGGGAGCATGGGTATCGACAATTTGAGTAAAGGTAGTTATAAAAAAATCCAGGGCTTGGTTAATATATGGGAGAGTCGTGATGGGGCTCCGGTCCGTGCTGTTAATGGAGGTAATGAAGCTGTTAACTTCTAACTTGGACAAGGGTAATTTTGGGTGGGGGATTTGGGCAGTTATTCCTCTAGACACACATAGTTGGAAAGTGATCACTTATACTTTTTGACAGTACACCTGCATATCTGACCTTCAGAGGACAGTTGATAACCCAGTCCAGTAAGGTTTCCTTGCTGGACTTGATGCAAGTGGGGCGTTGAATGAGTTTCACTAGGTTGGAGTCAAAACAGAACTTAGAGGGATCCATTTCAGGGCCAGGTGTCTTGCTTTGCACAGCATGTTCATCTTTATTGTCCCTTGGTGCCTGGTCCATGGGGAGGAATGTGGTCAGGTCTGTGAAGGCCGCATTAAAGATATCTGCTATTTCTGAGGGAACGATTGTGTTTTTTCCCATCAGAGTTTAGCATTGTAGGAGATGCTTTGGAGTTACTGCCAAGGAGGTCTTTTAAGCAGTCCCAAAATTTCTTCCCATTGCTCCAGGTTCTTACCTGTTTTTCCTTGTAGAAATCTGCCTTCACTTTCCTGATTTAATGGGTGCATTTGTTGCGGGCATCTTGTATTTTAACATATCAGCAGGCAATCCAGAATCCTTAGTGCGGGACCAGAGATTATCCCTGGTCTGAAATAGTGCAGGTAACTTTGGGGTGATTCATTTTGATGTAATACCTTTAATTGTATGCTTTTTAAGGATGCAAATTTGTTGCAAGCCATAGTAAACTGAGAAATGAACTAATCAAGCACAGAGTTGACATCCGGGATGGCATCAAGGAAGCTTCAGTCTACTTGGTCAAGTAAGATTTGAAGGCAGTAGTTGACTCTTTTGGGAGAAATCTTTAGGAGATGGTTTTGGGGGGATCTTAGGTTTTCTGGTGGACCATTGACAGAGTACAGGCAAGTTATCACTGATTGCGTTGGGCAGGACCTCATCCTTGCTTATTGTTCCTGGGTGTGTGACTAAAGTCCTCTCTATTAGGGTTTTTGTCCCCTTTTTGTAATTAACACTTGTGCAGGCTTGAACCATCTGGGTTAGGAACAGGCTGGCAACCAAGTCCTTATGGGAAACATAAAATTTTGTCACACAATTGATGTTAAAATCCCCCGTGACTATTGCTTCACCTTTAGGGCGAGGTTTGGTTGTAGTATCTAGCAAACAACTCCAGACCCTTTTTTTGTTTCCTGGGGGGATATAGACCGATAGAACTTTCAGAGATTTTTAAAATGCCTAATAAGATTGCTCAAGCTTCAAAGACTTTTATGAGAGCCCATATGATGAAACAGAGAGACTTGAGGAAGTACAGGATTGCGCAGTTAGCTTTTTAGAGGGGATCCAACCTAACTCATTATTTGAGGAAGTAAGTACCAAGTTTGAAAGACCCATCTCAGACAAAGTGACAGCCACAGTGTTTCTCAGGTCTGAAAGTGGCAAAGCTCTGGGGCCGGTTGGGTTCAGTGCCAAATTTTACAAAATGTTTGGAGAGGATCTCATCCCATCCTGAGAAAAGTTTACAATGCCTGCATGGAAGAAGATGCTACCCTACACACATTGCAAGGAGCCAGGGAAAGGCAGAGACACATACAGCATATAGAAAACTCTCTCTCCTGACCAGAACATGAAGCTTTTCACTGAAATACTGGCCAACAGGATCAAAAATTGCACAGGCACTCATACATATCCAGACCAGATGGGATTTATCCCTAAGAGACATCTACATAATAACATTAGACGTCTGTTGAATGTAATGCCACATCACAGTCACATCACCACTCCAAAACTAGCACTATTTTTAGATGCAGAAAAAGCATTCAGTCACTTGAACTGGATATATCTGCAGGGAGTACTGAAAGCCATGGGTATTGGGCAGAGATTCATGTCCAGGATAACAATGTTATATGCACAACCAGTGGGAAAAGTTAAAGTTGATGCCACTATTTCAGAGGAATTCAAGGTTAAGAGGGGGGGATGAGGATGGGATGTCCAGTTTCCACTGCTCTTTGCACTCAGCATGGAGCCACTGGCTGCAGCAATAAGACAAGCAGATGCCTTTCAAGGCATTATAGCACGTGAATGGGACAATAGGATATCCCTGTAAACAGATGTAACTTTTATATTTGTGCGGGACCCCCAACAGTCCTTTGCTACCCTGCTTAGCATACTAGAGTACTTTGGGCTAGCCTCTGGTTTCAAAGTTAACACAGACAAAACAGAAACCCTGCTCCTTAGGGGCACCCTGACAGAGCGACTAAAGGCACAGATTCCATTTAAATAGGTTAAAGATGAAGTCTGATATCTAGATATTCAAGCCCCCACCAGATTACATAAGCATTATAGTATTAATTATAGTCCTCTTAAACAAAAAGTATTTGTAGGCCTAAGCAGATGGACTTCCTTCCCTTTCTCATTTTCTGACAGGCTAAAAACTTTCAAAATGAACATCCTCCCTAAGTATTTATTTTTGTACTCCTCACTGCCACCACATATCCTACAAAAAGATGGGAAAGAGTTTAGAAAAAGGCTTTCCTGGTTCATATGGGATGCTAGAAAACCCCAGATCCACTAGGATGTCCTTTCCCAAGGCAAGGGTTTGCAGGGGGGGTCTTCCCAGCTTTCCCTAGTGCTACAAAGCTGCACAGTTAGTGCATGTTGCTGAGACGACATCTAACTCTGAGGACAACAGTTGCACAAATATAGAACAAAGAGCTCATGCCTCCCCGCCCGCTACACATGCTACCATGAGTAGTAGACCAACAGGGTTTAGGGAACTTAGTAACATGCAGAGCAAAAAACAATGCAGGTTGACACACCCAATATGGCAAAAAATTCCTATTCGATGGCTGCCACTCTTTTCCCTCAGCCAGACAGGACACCAGGTTTTCAGTTTGGGATAAAAAGAAGTTGGTTTACCTGACTCAGTTCCTTACAGAAGGCCAAATTAAAAGCTTCCAACCCCTTAAGCAAGACTTTGGGTTACACCAAAGGGACTTTCAGAAATATTTGCAGTGCAGAGATTACATACTTAAAGGGCTAGGGCTTGCACACCTTAAGGCAGATGTGCCACCTGGGGTATCGTCCCTATGGATTAAAACACAGCTACTATATCAGAAGGGCTTTGTCTCACAGGCATACCCTCTTGTGTTAGGGGAAGGGATAAAATGGCCATAGAACAAATTCAAAATAAATGGACTATGGAGGCAAATATTCAATTAACACCAGAGGACTGAAATAAAATTTGGCAAGGAATACAAATCACCACTGCCTCTTTATCATGGACAGAATTCAGGTGGAAGGTACAAGCCAGGTTCTTTACTAACCCAGTAGTTTCTAAACATTATGGCACTGATGCCACAGACAGGTCATGGATGGGAGGGGGGTGGAGGACAAGAGTCACAACATCATATCTTCTGGGATTGCCTGGAATTGTGGTCCGAGGTAAGTTCTGCAATAAAAAAAACATGTTAGAACTTCCTCTTGGTCTTACATTTGAGAATTTGGTCCTAGGCCTGCCACACAGAGGGCCCAATCTGCCCATAAAAAAATACTTGTTTTTAATATTATTAGTAGTGGCAAGCAATGCTATAACACAGCATTGCCTGGCAAATAACTGGCCCTCAGAGAGGCAATTGCTTACAGTGTTTTGAAGATTGAGAATATGGAAGCAATAACAGCATCATTGAGACAAAAACAGGAAACATTTAGCTCCCTGTGGCTTCCATTTTTTCACTTTAGGGAGGAGAGGAAAAACTTCCCAGTGATAGAGCTGCTACTGAGCTAACCGTTTCAACACACTATTTGTAGTTCTTGTCTTATTTCTGTTAGATCATAGCAATATATTTTTTAAACAGACATGTAGAGCACACGAGTTCTGTCTATTGTTATGTCTATTAATTTGTACTACAGTTCATGTGCAAATCTCAGATTTAATACAGGTTTGTCACAACATACAAGGACTTTTCAGAGATGGTAACCTTTTTGTATTAAACTCTGACAACTCTTTGACAAATGACAATGGGCACAAAACAGTAGGACAATAGGATTCAGAGGCACTGCTAATGTAAGAGAAAAAGACTGGTTACCACCAGTACCCCCACAAGGGGGGATATAAGGGCAGTCTAGATGAGCCAGTGTGGTCCTTTTCTGACATCATATTTCTGTGATTCTGTGGTTAAATTTTTCCACAACTTCATAAGGAGGTGCCCAGAGAATTTTAAGACTCTCTTATATCTACAGTTCTATGAATGCTTACATGCGATATAAGTCCTGTTGAGTTGAATGGGCATTAATGCTGCATGCTGTAACCTATGCATTTTTTTTAAATAGGTAGGTTTAAAAAAAACTTCAGAATTCATTTTTTTGTGACAACATGGTCATCACCATCTTGGACACCTTTGACCCAAGGAAAGGTCAATCAGAAGCCAGCAGGTCACAGAAAAGCTGAGAGAAACATTATGGAATGCATAGAATCAATGTGCTTTGGTGTGTATGGCTACACCAGTTTGAGTTTGTGTTCTATAAAAGGCGTTATATAAAATCACAGTCCATTCTGCCCTATTAAAAAAGGTATTATATAATACTATATTCAATTCTGTTCAATGAAAGGCAGTATATAGAACAACATTCCATTCTGTTCTATGAAGGGCATTTTATAAAACCATATTCCATTATGTTCTATTCTATTCTGTTCTATTCTATTGGTATCAAATTTCAACAAAACATTAATAAACTTTGTTTTCTAGTAAAATGTTGAAGATGAATTACTGCAGTTTACAACATACATTCTGAAGTACTATAGAAAACTGCCCCCAAAATAGATGCAAAAAGGCCTGCTTCAGAATAACAGTAAACACATAAAGAGTTAGGCTGTGTGTGGAGGGACCTAGATAAGTCAGTCGTGGCTTCACCACTCAGTAAGTGACTTAGCATTGCATCACAAACAGACGATGCGCATGCTGGCCCTGGAACTAGAATTGCACTTCTCACAGGTAGGCTTCACAGCAAAAACTGCAACCGTGTTCGTTCCGCCTGGAACTGGCATTGAAACAACTCAGACAAGCACACTTCAATACAAACATTGTATCTGATTGTGTTGGAATTAGCATTTCATCCCACACAGGCATACCTCACTCCAAACATTGTAATCAGTTTGAACCTGCAGCTATCTCTGTAGCCCACAAGACAGACTGCACTGCAAATAATGTGTCATATTGGAACTAGTACTAGCATTATAACCAAGGCCCCTAGAATTCTGCGGCCTCAGAATTTTGCACAGAACTTGCAATCTACCGCTGAACTTCTGCAGTGCATGAAATTCACTCTTCTTGGTGATTTTTATTAATAATTCTGTTTATACATAGAATCTGGTTCCCTTCCCCTCTTTTTATATCCAAAACCCCCTATATGTTCAGAATGTGATGTTATCATTGCTATAACATCATACATTAGCTAATGAAATGGCTGCATTCTGCAACAGAAATGAACAGTCACTTATCTACCACAGCTCCCACTGCCAGAGACGGTGGCACAGGCGCATCATGCATGGTGATATTTGCTCAACCTGCACCACAGCCTAATACAATTTTCAGTCTTACATTGTTGCACTAGGGCCAACAAACAAAGCCTTGTCAATAGCACAGACCTGTTAAGTCCATACCTCACTTTGTACAAACCTATTTGTGCCTTTAAGGTATAGAGCGCTATCTGAAATGAATAACTGGTAAAATGAATTTAACTGTCTAAATTTTTAAGAAAATAAAGTAATTATGCCCAGAAAAGTGAAATATAATAATGTGTGACCTGTTGAAAGAATAGACCTGTTAAATAAATAATTGCACTATACATAATTTGCTGGGGTTATTGATTACATATTGTCAATGGTTGATAGAATCACCTAAAAGTTATTGAGAAATGTTGTGTGCAGGGACAGCTGTTGGGCAGAGGGTAGCATGCTGTGTTTCCGTGCCGGCAACTCAGGTTCTGGGAGCTGGATGGGCGGCACGAGGATTGGTGGAACACATCACTGCTCGGAGCCTGGGAAGGTATGGTGCAGTGTTCTGTCACATGGTGGACACGTTGTGATGGGCCAGAGATCTGTATCTCACAATTGGTTCACATGCATGTCGTGGCCTGATGGTGTTATGCAGTGCGTCAGGAAAAGCAGGTTGACATGAAAAATTAGTTTTGCAATAACTCCTCTATTCCATTTCAATGGGACCTGTATGAATGAGGATGCAAGTTCATGGAAATTAAAAATATATATATATATATATATATATATATATATATATATATATATATATATATATACACACACACACACACACACACACACACACACACACACACATACAGTTTCTCTGTCTCTGTCACCACACACACACACACACACATATTTGTATGTATGTTACAGATTGCATATAAATATATAAGTGATACACAGTGGGAACCTCATGAGTGGTATAGAAAGCACATACAAATATATAAGTGATAGACAGTGGAAATCTCATTAGTGGGATAGATAGCATGCATATAGAAATACCTTATTTATCATATAAGATCCTCTATGCATATGTCATTTATGCAACAGGCTAGGACCTTAAGGGAGAGACATTTGTTTTGCTTTTTTAGACATAGAATTATTTTTATAAGCCTGTTTTTTTTTTTGAACTAGTGTTACTGTGCTTTCCACCATCCTGATTGCTATAACCACTGCCATGAAAGTGAATTCAGGATGACAAGCTGACACTGTGATATGGTAGTTTGTTAGTGCCGCAGAACTTCCGCAGAAATTACAAACCACCGCCGCACAAGTTCTGCGGCAAATGGTAGTCTTGCCGCAGAACTTGGTTCCACTGAGCCTCAGAAAAGTAGGGGCCCTGATTATAACCCACACAATCACACAACATGGCAAATGCTGTGTCAGTGTTGTAGTGGAAATTAAACATTAATCCCACACAATGACACAGCATGGCAAACATTGTGTATTGGATCAAGTACTAGCATTATAACCCACACAATGACACAACATGGCAAACATAGTGTCAATGCTGGATCTGAAATTAGCATCACATTTCACACTATCACACAACCTGCAAACAGTGTCCAAGTGGAATCTGGAATTCACATTACATTTTGCACAAGCTCACAACCTGGCAAACATCATGTCCATGTTGGATCTAGAATGTTATTACATTTCACCTAGTCATACAGCATGGAAAACATTGTGTCTGCATTGGATCTGGAACTAGTATTACATTGTACACAATCACACTATATGACAAACGCTACCCATGTTGAATCTGGAATCAGCAGTGCCAGCCACACAATCACACTACTATTACACCACTATTTAGGCTCTGAAATTAAAATTATAGAAGAAAGACTTACTGTAATGTAAAGGTTTGTCGAATTTTCTAAATTTATTATGTGTAACGTGTACTACTATTTATTGTATCTGTATTTTAATGTAAAGACATACATTGTTGAAAAATAAACTCAAGACCTCTTCCAGTACAGTACATGGCAAACATTCTGTGCATGCTGAATCTGGAACAGCAGACATAAAGAGTTAGGCTGGTATTTATCCCACGTGTGTGGAGGGACCTAGATAAAGTAAATCACTCTTGGCATCACCACTCCGTAAATGACTTACCAAACCTTTTCTGACTTGTGGGCTAAAAATATCACACTGCAAGTTACTTCTGTTTCCTATATCTGTTTATTTGACTAATACAATGTTAAAACTGCACTCTGCATTCCTTTGCATTAGTGGTATGTTGGAAATACCAAAGGGGTCAGTGTGGCACACGTACTGAGCAAAACAGGCTTTCCACACAGCTCCAGTGAGAAATAACACTTGGTGGGGGTTTTTCCTTGCAAAGTGAGATGTCCTCCTATGAAAAATATTGTACTGTGGGGGATCCATACTAGAACTCATGTTTATTACTCTTGCCTCCTTCTTTGTATCCCCAACCACCACCCACTCAGTTCTAGAAATGCCACCTGTGCTCTACCTCATCCACTGAGAGGTGGGCTTGAAGACTTCCTCCAAAATCAATTTCAGGTAACTTCTATGAACCAGCTGCGTGGGTAATTGTTTATCAATATGCAGTAGACTGTCATCCTGGAGACTGAATGGATTACCTGTAACACACCTCATCCTTGCTAGGAGCAAGATGGAACCATTTCTAATTCCTTTTTGTGTTTGCTTGCATGCATGTGCAAGAAACATATTGCATCAACTTGCTGTAATAGCGAGTTGTGGAGGTACGGCAGTGTTGTGGCAAATGCCAGCTGTCCATTTTGGGGCTGGTCTCTGTGGCGCTAATAGAGGAGCACGCTGTCCATGACAGCAGTACTGTAGCATGCCATCAACTTGAAAGAAACTTGCCACTGCAATCAGGGAGTGCCCCATCATTAACAATCAGCTGTTTTTACTACTGGAGTGGTCCCTGATTCCAGAGGTGAACCACAGTGTGCCTTGTCTGGTGTCCCATTTCAGTAAACATGGTGGTGGCTATCACCATCTGCCTCTCACAGTCCCAGCAAGCTGACTTCGGGGGTGGCCAATCCCCCTGCTGGCATGCCCCCTTCCCAGTTCATTTGCCAATGGGGGAGCCCAATTCCCATTGTATATTTGCCCCATTCCTGTGCTTGTGTGCTGAGGGGTGCCCAATACCCCCTTGGCATCATCCCCCCACCCAAACACGCTTGCAGATGGGGTGCCCAATCCCCTGTCGGCATGTTTAACACCCCCCATCACATCAGCATTTTCCTGCCCCCATTGTGTGCCACACTGGGAGCCCACCCCAGTGTGGCTAACATGACCCCACAAATAACAGGACACACTTTGAGCCCACCCCAGTGTGTGTGGAAAAGGGAAAATGGTCAGTGGTGTTTTCTTTTTTTTAAACCTGAAACAAGAAGATGGTTCCACACTGTCTGTAGCACCCCCTTCCCCAACCCACACTCACCCTCTGTGCACCCCACCTCCCCACACCCCTTCACCCCATACTTACATCTGGAGCCTGGCACGACGATCTTCGGTGGACCGGGGACATGTCTGCACTCTTCAAAGCCAACCGTGAACTGAAGAAATGCTGGTAAGCTATGTAATGGCATAAATGGAGGGTTCCCAACTTATATGGACATCTCAGCCATTTTTGTGAATGTTGACACCAAATGTTCAACATGGGGGTTTTGGAATGCCATCTCCTGAATTCAGTGACTGTCATCTGGTTATTCTGTCCTGGAAAGTGATTTTGTGGTCACTGCATGGAATCACCTTCCAGGACCAGTTAATGAAATGACAGTGTCACTGTTCATGAGGTGGGCTCCCAAAAAGCCTATGTTGCAAATTTGGTGAAAAATTCCAAAAAATGACTGTGTTACAAGCACGCATTGCGCAGTTTCCACGCACACTTGTAACTTCACGAATTTATAATATTTTCACTCCAGATTTTCAACCTTGGCATTTTTTTACACCTCCTTATGAATGTTACAGATTTCATTTTTCACATCCTTGCTGAAATATGTTTTCGCACTTCTGGCACAGAATAGCACGGTCGCTGTGGGAAATCAGTGTTCAGACAGATTATGAAAATCACAGTGACACTGTTCATGAGTGGAGGTCCCAAAATGCCTATGTTGAAAATTTGGTGACAAAGGTCCATAAAATGACTATTTTCTGAGCGTGCATTGCACAGTTTCCACGCACTCTCGTAACTTTGAGAATTAGTAATATTTACACTCAAGATTTTCAACATTGTCAATTTTGCACAACTCCTTACGAACAGTAGAGCTGTCATTTTTCACATCCAGCCTGAAATGTGTTTTCGCACATCTGGCGCACAATGACGCAGTTGCTGTGGGAAATCAATGTTCAGGACAGATTAAGAAAATTATAGTGACAGTGTTCATGAGCAAATGTCACAAAATGCCTATGTTGAAAATTTGGTGAAATAATTCAACTAAATGACTGTGTTACAAGCGTGCGTTGTGCAGTTTCCACTTACGCTCGTAAGATCGAGCATTTTTATTATTTTCACTCCAGATTTTCAACACTGCCATCTCTTCACACCTCCCTATGAATGGTACAGCTGTCATTTTTCACATCCTGTCCGAACTGTGTTTTCACTCATCTGGTGCAGAATGGCACAGTTGCTGTGAGAAATCAATGTTCGGGACGGATTAACAAAACCACAGTGCCACTGTTAATGAGCAGAGGTCCCAAATGCTTTCATAAGGTGGGGGTCACAAAAGGCCATGCTGAAAATTTGTAGTGTAAATACCAACAAATACCAAGGGTGTTAGGATTTCTAATTATAACATCCCACCCTGTAGAGACTGACACGCGTCAGGGGTGTGCCTTTGGATTGCAAGCTGTAATGCTCATGTCATTCCACCCCACCCCCACCCTGAAGCCAGTGACAGGCATCAAGGTGTGCCTTGGACTCTTTGGTCACAGAGTTCACCCCATTCTCCTATGCTGCACCCATTTCAGCATATGCCCTTATGAAATAGGGTGACTGTAAAGCTGCACACCTCAACACTTGTTGGTGTCTGCAGGATAGGGTGAGGTGAAATGACATGAGCGCTATGGGCGATGACCCAAAGGCACACCCCAATGCTTGTCCATCTCTACAGGATGGAGGAGGGGTTGGCATGAGTTCAATACTTCACTGCCATTCCTATTCTGCATCTGTCTGACTCCTGCACGTCCAATGCTAATATTAGCAAGCAAACATTTGGCATTGACAAATGCTTGTTTTTTTAATTCTATTTAGTTAAATAATTTGCTACAACTCTTTTTGTACTATATTACACTAGTAAAATGACTATTACATATTTAAAAGAAAGATTATAAAAACTATTCTTCAGGTACTGAAATATTAATAAACTGATTCTCAAAGTAGTGCCAAGAGAAAAGGATAAAGAGTGTCTGCACAAGGAATATTGCTCTCCCACCTTCCCTCCTTGTGTCCTTCTGCCAACAAAAAGTAGTTGGCAGCTAAAGATTAAAACAGTAGTTCATGATACAAAACACTGAGATAACCTACTTAGCTGTTAGAATAAACACAACCTCATGAATACCAGCTGAACCCACCGGTTTATTTAATTTCCTAGGCAACAAAAGTGTTTTTAAAAGATCCCCTTTATATCCCAAGACCACCATGATAAAGATGTTTGGGGCAGAACTCTGCTGTCAATCATCATAAACTTGTGCTATTTTAGTCAAGGTATTTATCCTCCCAGCTGATTGCCCCAAACCAGAGTTTGGCCAACACCCAACTGTACTGACTGGTCCTGCTGGCACTTTGGTCCTGCATGACTTGCCTCCCATAATGGCGCTAATGGGGTGTGAGTTTGATCTCTGGATGCCCTCATCCTTATGCAAGGATAAGTAAAGCTAGGTTGGAGGAGTCCCTGGTAGTGCCAGAACTGGTTAAAGAAAATCCTCATGGTATGGAACACAATCTCCAATTAAGAGAGAGATGTGGTGGATATTTCAAATGAGAATTCTAAATAAAGACAGAGGTATGACTGAGAATGAAGACTGGGGCATTGTTCAATAGGTCATACTTATCATTTCTAACAGGATTACATGAATGTAAAGTAGCATTGACAGTATATCAGACATGCTCTGTTTTATGTCTGCTGAATTCAGATATTCCAAAATGATATTGACCTCTAACTATATTAAGACTGCTTATCATGATACAATAGTTAAATCCCAAGGATCATTTGTGTGGGATATATTTAGGGTAATTGTTATGTTTGCTTGTTTTTATCTCACTAGTTATTCAAACATGTGATGGCTCACTTAGCCCTAGGCAGCCATTTTGAATAAGGTTACGTATAGAACATTGACTCACATGTGAGTTCTGGGGCTGAGTGAAACTGTATTTTTATATCACTGCACAAGTTTTTTGTATATATAAAATTTGTTTTCACAGCTATCAGGTACAGTAGAATACAGTTATTTGGCATACAATGGTCTTTTGGAGGAAACCGGGAACTCCATCCTTTCCACCCTGGAGGGCATTGTGCCACTCTAGTGCCCTCTGTGTACCAACACAGGCTCTGCTTCTACCTCTGGTTATAGGCAAGGGCTCCCAAGGGCTTCACTTCTTTCTTTATAATTCCAAATTACTCTTTTTTTTCAACCATCATGACATGAACCAGGCTGCCTTTAAATGACAGTACATAGCAGTGGGGGGTACTGAAGATAATATCAATGTTAAAGTGCATATGTTTAATTGTACGGAGTGGAGATAGTAGGGAGAAAGCATAACTGCTTTATTACAATGGTGGATACAGAGCAGTCAACACACACACACACATACGTATATGCCTCTACCTCAGCACATCCTCTGCAGATTGAGCACTATTTTTATGTAGCCACAAGTATATTTTAGAAGAGAATGCCAATCGTACTGGGATCTCTGTAATCTGCTTAAATACTCCTAACTTTTAGGCATTCTAAGTATAGTATATCCAACTGTATCCTCAGACATACAACACAAATATTTTCACCAAATATATCCTAATATCTGTTATAGGCTCTGTTTGTATTTTAAATGCATACTGCAGCAAAACATTACGATTCTTGTTTTCAAAGCCACCAGCACTTTTTAACAGTATGTTTTCCTAAACAGAATACAAAACTGAGCTGTACACTTGAGAGACACACTACCTCCATCTACTCAGGTGTACCCCAAGGTTCTATCTTAGACCGATTTTCATTTTCCTTACTTTCCCACATCCTCAACTCCATACATCCAGTCCAGAGGATGGCAACTAGAATGGTGCAGGGTCTGCAGCAGAAACCATATGAAGAGAGACTGAGAGAGCTTAATATGTATACACTTGATGAAAGGAGGGACAGGGGGGACATTATAGAAACTTTCAAGTACCTCAAGGGAATCAACAAAGTCCAGGAGGGTAGCATCTTTCAGAAAAAGAGATGTGCAAGAACAGGGGGGCACAATTTGAAGATAGAGGGGGGATGGCTCAGAGGTAATGTGAGGAAGTATTTTTTTCCACAGAGAGGGTTGTGGATGCATGGAACAGCCTCCCTGAGGAGGTCATGGAATCAAGAACAGTGGAGGAATTCAAGAATGCATGGGACAGACATAAGGCAGTCCTAGTGGTGGGTAGGAGGAAGTAAGCTGTTAGTTAACTAGGATTTGCAGCTTATCTGTTAGGTAGGAAAATGAGCAGACTAGGTGGGCCAAGCGGTCCTTATCTGCCATTAAATTCTATGTTTCTGTGTTTCTTGCCAGAGTATGTCATTTTTCAAAAGGAAATTTGACGTGGATAGTGAGTTCCAGTCTAACAATTTCTGGAAAACACTTAAGGAATTAAGTGGCAACAAAAGTAATGAACTGCCCTTGCCTTTTTAAAGTTGGAAGCAGCATAACTAATGAAGCAATCAGATTAGCAGTGCTTATAATAATCCACTCCTAACAGCAAGTAAAGGCTTCCAAATGGGTGGAAGACAGGCACAGTTTCAGCTGTTTAAAAGGGGGGAGCAGCAAATGTTTTGATAAACTACAGGCCAGTTCCCTACTACTCATCACATTGAAGGCTCTGGAGAGGCTAGTGTTCAGACAAATGACTGGCTACTTGGATAAAAACAAGTTGTCGAATAGAAGACAGTCAGGGTTCAGAGCCAAGCACAGCACGCCCACTGCAATCCTGTGCATGACAAATGATATTCAGGTTGCCATGGACAAGCAATGCATAGTTGGGACTGTGTTCATTGACCTCCAGGGCCTCTGACATATTGAACCATGCTCTCTTGCTGCAGAGGCTGGCTGGGGTGGGATTTCAGGCTCTGATAAATAGATGGCTTGCAAGCTATCTAGAGTAAAGAAAGCAGATAGAGGAATTACCATGAAACAAAATTAGACCTTAAATTTGTAGAAAATAGGGTTCCCCAGTGGTCAGTCCTGGGCCCACTCCTGTCATCTCTATTCATTATTAACATTGATATGGATTTGCCAGATGCAAATGTGTATCATTATGCAGACACCAGTTGTCTACTGTGTTGGGGAGGAGAGGAGTGTAGTTCGAAAATAATTCCAGGAAAATCTTTTTGATAAGATACAGAACTGTAAGACTGAAAGCAGACTTTTGTTAAATTCTAAGAACATACAGGTCATGCTTTTTGGTTCATTTAAAAGAGTTGGCCTACAGGAAGAGCAGCTGTTTATTAAAACTTTGGACTTAGTAGTGTCGAAGGCAGTAGATAAGTACAGGTATATTGGGTATGGTTGAACTCCCATGTGATATGGGAGACACACACCTCATCCACAGTTAGAAAAAAGTGGATAAAGATTGGGGCCATTTGTATGTAATGCCCTTCCTTATGATACAACATTCCAGACTGTAAAAACTATTCTGTCATCACTAACTTATTGTGGTAACATTACCTATTGTATTTATTTATTTATTTAAACATTTGGTAACCAGCAAAGGCACACTGATCCTGGGCTTGTTTTGAGGTGCAACCCGGGGGAAGGGGGTACAGGCATGTTACAAGCATATAACAGTTAAAAATTTATACAGAAACTTAGAAGCACAACAGGACAAGATATATGATACAATTAATACATACACTACACAGTGAAATAAAATTTTGCACATAAATACAGAATCATGTCATGACAGGATATACAATACAATAATAATACAATACAGAGAGGTAATAATAAATGCAGAGGAGATGCAGTCAACATACTCAAGTAGGTTGTGCATGTGAAAGGCGAGGATGAAAGCTTTAGTGTAGGGATTGGGAACCAGGTGGCAGGAGCATGTGGGGGGTTGAAGAGCTTGAAACTGCTGTTTGAAAGAGTATATGGTGGTGAATCTGCCACCTTTCTTGGTAGAGTAGACATATTTTAAATTGTATGGCAGGTTTTGTGACTTGTACTCTATAAGGCATCCATAGGTGTATGTTATATATTATATAATGGCAAGAAAGAATCCTGGTTTCTGATTGGTCAGTTGGCCACCACAGCAGGGATGTTATCCTGGCATAACATCCCTGCTGATTTTTTTGCATTGCACCACTTGTTCTTGCATCTCTTGCATCTTCTCTTAAGAAACAAAAATATTTTTCTACACTAACAAAAACATTCTTTAACACTAATTTTTTTTATATTGTATAAAACAACAAGCCATTGTATAATAGGAATAATGCCCTCCAGGGTGGGTGTTATGCTGGGATAACACCCCTTCTCGGGTGTTGGATGCCCTCGGACGGTGGCCTCGGGCCCAACCACCCGTTGGGCATTATTCCTTTAGTAATAACTGGTGAGTAATTTTTCTATGGGCTCACTCAGTTAATATTTGCCATACTGACTAGTCAGTTATTATGATAAACTTGCACTGCCACAAGCACACTGAGCATGAACCCCATTCTCACGGCCACGCAGCAGCTTCCCACTGCAGCTGTGAGAATTGTTGCACTCAGTAGCATTCATTTAATGGGAAAATGACATTATCTATAAACTAGAGGCATTTTCTTGAAAATACTGAAGAGAATATAAGCTAGAATGCTAGCTTGGATAACCTCACCCCTACCTTTCTGACTTTTCCCTCATGGGCTGCTTTGGCCTCCCCTGCCCTCTCTCATTTCTTTGGACTCCTTTCTTACATCCCTCACTACCTGCTTCTCAGGCTCTCCCACTTGGCTATTGTCTTGTATGGTTTTTTTTTTCCTTTTTTTACATCATGCATTAATTTGCCCTTATCCTTTGTAAATAATTGTATAATAATTGTTGCTTATCATGACATACTGATTGTTTTTTTGTTTGTTTTTTCAGGCTCTCTTAAATTTTCTTTCCTATATTACTTTCTTTGTTCACCAATGATGTCTGTATTTCCACATGGCATGTACTCACTGTATTACTTGTCACTACCTCTGTAACTGCTGTCTGTGTAACCTGGGTCATGCCTTAAAATGGCCCCCTGGATCAGTGCACTTACCTGATTAACAAAGACTTAAATAAATAAAATAAATAAATAAATAAGAATCATGTAAACATTAATAAAGCATAATGTCAAATTTGTTCCTAAGCCTTAGTTACATCTCTATGGGATCTCCAAGTTTGTCAGAACAGAGCTCACAATAAAATATGGAAGACACCAACATAAGAAACCTTAACATGTTTTAGAGTTTCTAAACATTTTTTCCTGAACTTTTAATGTAAAAGTCAAAATATTGACAGCACTGTGCCAAAAACAGTGTGCTTCTTTTGTTTCTTTTTGTAAACTTTTAAAGATCGGAATTTTCCTCTGCTTGTATGGACTGTATATTGCCATTTTCCCGTTTTGCTGTTTTTTTGGTTCTGTGTCATAACAGCAGTCACCAAATGGTGATAGCCATTAGGGCAAGTGTACATTGCCGAAAATAAAAACAGTGATGTACACTCGCAGTGACAGCAAATGGCCAAAAACAAATCTGCTTGTTATATGGGAGGGGGGACATGACCCCCTGCACCCCCCCCAACTAAAGATCAACAACTCCAGGGGGGTGTATGTCGGGGAGGGTGTGTAACTTGGAAAAAAATGAAATTTTCCCCTCCACACCAAAAAGTAGTGTGTGCCTCCCCAGCCCCTAACCTTACACCCTCTCCACTGTGGCTGGTCACCCTCATCACTACACCACACGGCCATCCCAGAAGCCTTTTGCTGCAGTACCTCCCACATACCTGCCATCCTCTCCCATTCCCCCTGCCGTATTCTTCCATTCCCTCTCTTCCTCTTCTGCTCGCTTCTTCTTCAACCATAGCTACCCTTTCAGGGTAATTCACATTCCAGGCACTGAGACTGAGTTTCGCATACTTAAGTCATTCAATCTCAGTCACCCTTTTAATGGTACACCATTTTTTTCTAATGCATAGTTCCTGACTTTCCCATTATATATGTTACCTAGAAAACTGCAATTTTTTGTCCTTCTAAAGGTATTTAAAAAACAATTATTCAAATTACAGAGCTCTGACTGTCTTATGCTTTCTATTATACACTTCACTGTATGTCAGAGGCTTTTACTTTTTATACTTTCTGGTTGGAAAAAATTACTCACCAGAAGTTATAAAAAATGGGGTGGTGTGCATACTCAAATTTAATGCACACCCTTAGTGTGGGATGCTTTTATAAACCCCTCAAGCTTTGCTCTCAGGGTTTATGCAGCATCCCACACCTTGGGTGTGAGTTAAATTCTCATAATGCACACTATCCTGTGTATTATTCTCTATGTATGATAGGATGGATATCACTTAATGTAAGATGGAAAGTACATACTTTTAAATTTCTGCATTTTAGTTTAAAATAAAAAGTGCCCAAGCAACATATCTGATCTCCTTCAGGTTAGGCCTTTTAAGTTGTGATTGAAGTCTACCGGAGGAGTGGAATATGTGGTACCACAAACCACCACTGTGAAAGTTACAGAAAATTTTATTGTTAGTGCACCACATTTGTGGAACTCCCTGCCACTGACCATGCAACCACACTTTGGAGAGCTAGCCTCTCCTAATAATGTTCTAAGTGGTTAGTAGATAGGAAATTAAAGGCCTGTTGCTGTTAGAAATATTTATCAGTTGCCAGTAGTCTTTTGATGTTAGATTTCCTTTTCAGCTATGTTCTGTTCCTGTTTTAAATATTATTGAAGTACATGATATGATTCTTTGTAAAAGTGAAAGTTTGGTGTTATGAATCACTTAGTACCATGTAACTGTGTGTGATAAATGAGTTGAGGATGTCATTGGAAACAAGCATGACAGTTCACATGACATAACATCCTATTTATTATATTTTTAATTAATGATATTTAAACTGAATTGAACTGAATCTGGTATCAACTGATACAGTAATGACCGATTCGAGCGAGTAGTTTGAAGAAAATGGGGTGACATGATACTCCCTGGGAGCTTCATGGAGGGGGGAGGCATTCAATGCACTATTTAGTCTTCTCACCCCTAAATATAAGAGTGATATTGCTCAACAGAAGTTCAAGTAGGTATGACTCAAGGGCACCCATATTTAAAGAGAAGCTCTTCTTTACTTCAAATCTTTAAAAATGCTAAAGCAAACTCACAACAGAGAAAAAGGCATCCTAGCAGACAGAAAAAAATGGACAGCTACAATGGAATAAAAAGCATACTGTATGCAGAAATTAAAGCAGTAATGTTTATTAGCACAAAATGTCATCAAATACTGTAGTCATTTTTAGCAATAATGTTTTTCAGACATCCTGAGATGCATCCGCTGTGTATCTGTAATTCCCTCAGACATTGTAAAACAATTGTTATCATTAGGTTTGTAAATCATGACTTAAGTCAATAAAATATGACTGCCACCAACAGTTTATAAACTTGCATCCCCTGAGGATTCTTTATTACCATAATCACTAGATGCATACTATGATATATCAGGATGTCAGCGCATGTTTCTTTTGGTAAACAGCATAGCACCACACCAAGAGGCTTAGTTTTACCGTGCTGAATGAGGCAGCAGGAACTTTGAAAGAGTTCAAAACCTAACAGATTATCATAATAGTGAAACAGAGTGGAAAGGCAAGTGGGTTGTAGTACTATATGTTGTACCAGGTGAAAGCTCCATTGATCAATATTTATTTAGAAGGAGGTCTTGGACAGGACAAACAAATGATACAGAAATTAACTGACTACAGACTGGGAACAGAGATGACATATCTAGCTGTATCCAGTTTGCAGAAAATATCAAGGTGGTGACACAGCGATTCAAAATCAGCAGTGATGGCATAGCTAATTACATGGCAAATTTGCAAAAATATATCCAGGTAATTACAGACAATCCAAGTTCAGCAGAACCAGTAGGCAGATCCAGATCAGTAATGACTATTGTGCACAATTACATGACACACTGAGGTTGCAAAGTAGATCATTATTCAGTGGGAGGAGTAAAAGTGCTTTCATTGCTTTTGTCTCTACTAATTGCTGATAAAACATTTCTGGCAGTACAGCTGCTTCAAGTTAAAATCTTGAAACGTATGTTTAAATGCAGCATATGAGAGAGCATTCCTTTGCTGGTTGGTATCATCTTAAAGTGGCAGTTCTTACCCACAGTGAGCATTTTTCACACTGCCATTCTTTATCAGCTATGTATTCCTGACATCTGTCAAGTCTCTGCTACACTATTTGCCCACTCAACCACTTGTACAAGTATCCACTGTTAGCTTTGTGATTAGTGTGGCTCCCCAATAAAGAAGGCAGTCCCAGCAGTTTTGAAACGTTAACTTCCCTGAGGT
Source organism: Neoceratodus forsteri (assembly GCA_016271365.2). Taxonomy (NCBI): domain Eukaryota; kingdom Metazoa; phylum Chordata; order Ceratodontiformes; family Ceratodontidae; genus Neoceratodus; species Neoceratodus forsteri. The sequence goes on along the minus strand of CM057449.1, from coordinate 708,817,796 downwards.
CTTTCTTTAGCTATAAACACTGCTTTTAAAATGTAATTTATGACTAAGTGATGCAAGCACTAGTTGATCATGATTAGAAAATGGATAGGAGAAATCATGAAAACTGATTGGCTGGAGATGTCTTTGACCTGTGACGAAATTGTAGTATGTCACCACGGTTCAAAACTAATTATTCAGATCAGCCATTTCCTAACATTTGGGGACATTTTATTATCACAATAATACACTCCAAGATGTGGTATATCATGGGATATTATCACTTTTTGAGTGGTTAAAGGCACTCAGTGTTGCCTCTTGCCTCACATCGCACCCAATGTATCTGATGATATATCGTGCCATTGTATATTATTGCTTGTCAGCATACTGTAGTGCTGCTCATACCTACTTAGATTTACCAAGATGGGTGAGGCAAGGTAATAGGAGCTTGTAAAGATTACAAATGCATATGCACCGTAGCGTGCCACTGAAACTAGGTGCCCAGCTGACAGACAGGCCTACAATGCTGCACGGAACAAGTGTACATGGGCAATCAGGAAGGCCAAAGCCGACCACTATCAGGCCACCCTCACTGCCTCCTGGGGGAGCGCCCGTACCTTCTGGGATAAGGTCAAACAACTGAATGGGAACACCCGCTCCCCTCCCCCATCCCAGATTACCACCAACACCACCACCATCACAGACCCCGCCGACATTGCAAACCTACTCAACACCACCTTTACAGACCTTAGCCCAATCCTCCCAGTAACTTTTGATCAGCCACCCCCATCCTACCCCTGCCCTCCATCGCCCTTGCTTCCACCTTCGTAGGGTTACTACCCAGGAAGCCAGACTGCACCTGACTCGTGCTCTAAAAGGCAACAGTCCCAGTGGCGTCTCCCTGGACCACAAAATTCTCCGGTTGGTCCTGGATCAAGTCCTCACCCCACTCACCTGCCTTCTTAACAAATCCCTCTGCCTGGGACAATTCCCCTCCTCCTGGAAAACTGCAATGGTTACTCCGATCCATAAAGGGGGTGACAGGTCCTTAGCTGGGAACTATCGACCGATCTCCATTCTCCTCCCTTTCCAAGGCACTGGAAAAACTAGTTGCTGCACAAATAACTGAATACCTGACCAAATACAACATCTCTCTGCCCTGAACAGCACGGCTTCCATGGGATACACAGTACTAGCACTGCTCTCATTGGAATCAGCCTCCTTCCTTCACTCCTCTTTGGATACTGGCTCCCTGGTGAGCTGTGTTCCTTGACCTATCAAAGGCCTTTGACATGGTCTCCATCCCCTACTACTGAGGCCCTCTGTCACACTGGTTTTGCCTCTGGACCACTGGCTTGGTGTTCCCAGCTACCATTCCGCCCGCTCCAGCGGTCAGGAATGGTGGGACTCTTTCTGACCACGTTCGATCCTCTCAGGGTTCCACAGGGCTCCATCCTGGGGCCCCTTCTCTTCGCTTTACCTTAACACCCTGCCCAGTGCATGCCCTGGGAAAATACTGCTGTACACAGGCGATACCCATCCTCTTTGCCACCCAACCGTAACCCCACATCCCTCAGGTTTCCTACAAAGGGCCTTTGGTAGCTGAGGCTTGGCTTAAGAGCATAGATTGGTCATAAATCTTAAAATCGAAAACCATGCTCTTCGCCCACCCAAAATAAATCATCAACTCCCTCTCCATTATCCTTTCGGCTCCGGACTACAACGAACAAGTCCAATCCTATAAGTACTTAGGGATCTTATTTGACTCGCACTCTCCTTCCATACCCACATCGGCCTTTTCGCCTCTGTAACCAATATCCGACTCGGTATCCTGCACGTTAAAAACTGTCTCCCCCCTGATGCCCTCCGGCTTGCGGTTACTTCCTTTATACTCTCCTGGTGGACTATGGACTGCCTGTCTATGGGGCTGCCAACAGGGCCCGACCCTCAACAAAATTCGCCTCCTGGTAAATAAGGCTTGCAGGCTTATCACAGGGGCCCCTAAGCTCACTCATACCTGCCAACTCTATGACCTTGCAACTATGCTTGACCTCGATGAGACGCCTACTATACCAAACGTGCATCATTTCAAAAACCTTACTTGGACTTTCTCCCGGGCTGACTTCCTCCTCCTTCCAGCACAGCCCCTTGTCAGCACCGGACCTCCTGCAAAGCCACCTTCCTGGTTCCTCGTGCCAGGACCTCACTTGGTCAGAGATCGTTCTGCCATAGAGCCCCTGCATGGTACAACAATCTTCCCTGGGACGTCACTGATACCCCCACCATCTCCACTTTCAAAAATGCCCTCAAAAGCGAGCTATTCAGCAAGCGCTGCTGCTCCTGTGCTAAAGGATGCCCTAACCCCACCCCCTCCGCCCTGACAATGCCCTCTGGGCTGCTCCATCCCCTCCCCACCTTATTCCTAACAACCTCACTACTTCAATTGTTTTCCCTCTACCAACTGTATCGCTACTGATGGGTAGAACCACGTTGCATTCCCTATGCTACCTACAACTTACTTACTACCCAGCTACTGCTGCCAATTATACCATTTTTTTTGCTCTGTATTACTCTACCAATGTTTGCTGTAACCAGGTGCCATTAATGCGTGTTTGTTTATACTGATGCTCTTCTTTGTATGTACCCTGCTTTCTATTTTAACTGTATTATCTACCATTGTTGATGAGGTACCTTTGTAAATGAGCCGTTGGCTCAAAGGTTGTAAACTGATTACACTAATAAATAAATAAATATGCTGTGCCTTGGAAATGAAATCCAGTAGCAGTACAGATGGGTCTCTTTATATTTTTGTTTATTCTAAGTACAGTACTGACAAGTTTATTTAAATTTTAATATCATGAACTGTTGGCTTAAGGGCCAAAACAAATAGTGTTTTTGTTTTTCATGGGCAAGGTACAAACGTTGTATTTAAAATATCCCACTTCATCATAGCAGTAACATTAGAACTCATTTTTGCCATCGATTTCATTTCAGGTGTGTCAAGGGATGAAGTGAAAAGATGCCTTGGAGGGCTCAGTTTTTTTACACTTCCATAGTGGATGGTGTTTTTTCGCCATATAAGGAGGAAGTTAGGTTCTGCCTTTCAGAACTGCATGAGAAATGTTTCCCTGAAGGCAGGAACAGGCACTACATCATGCTGAGTAGCCCATACACTCTTTGATACTGGTTGTTTCCCATATAGCTAACAAGCACAGACACTCAAGATCTGGAATAGTTTCCTCTCAGTCCCTAATTAGGCACCTATTGGTCCCAGGCCACATACCATTTGTTTTAGAGATGTTGCCAGCTTGCCGCCAAAGAACTGGAAACAAGCCAAAAGCACAGCAATAGTCTAAAGCACTTCCTAAGTCATCATTTTAGTACAGTATGGAGGTGCATGATAACCCTTTGCAAATGTATCAATGCAAACAATATTAGTGCTTTTGCTTAATGTGGCAATTTGCCTCAGGCATGTGCTGATTTTTAAGTCAGGACGTCCCTGTACCCTCATATACTGCAAACTTCAATTCCCATAAACCCTAGAAATGATCATGTCAATGAAATTACTTACTATGTTTTTTTCAAGTTCAAATTTCTGCCTTGCCGTACAGCTAAGATGGCAGTGCATATCTTACCTCTGTGTATTATTAATAGGATATAGTATGTAAATGAATCACTTTTAGGTACTCTTGGCAGAGGACTGTTTTTGTTTTGTTTTAGAAGCATAGACATTGTCCAAAGAAAAAGATCACTGGTCCATCCAGTCTGCCCTGTTTTACTACTCTACCATACCCCATGACCTGTTGTCTGGATGAGGTTTTTACCCTCATCTCCTCCCACTCTTTGTTTCCTGCCATACTGCTACCCCCTGCATAAGTATCAAGCCCCCTTACTCAGTCCCAGCCATGCTTGTACTTATTTATAGTTTCCTCTTCTACCACCTCAGGTGGTAGGCTGTTTCATGGCTCAGCCACTCTCTCCATGTAGAAAAACCTCTTTATATCCCTCCTGAATCTTGCTCCCATCAGCTTCCATTCATGCCCCCTAGTTGCTGACCCCTGATGACTCCTCCCAGCTCACCTTGTTTATTCCTTTCAGGACCCTGAAGGTCTCAATCATGTCATTTCTCTTTCAGCCTCCAGTGAGTACATGTTCAGTGCCCCAAGCTGTTCCCCATAGAATCTGCCATGTCAGCCCTGAATCATTTTGGCAACTCTTTACTGTACTGTGTCCAGTCTATTATTGTCTTTCCTCATGTGGAGACTCTAGAAATGTGCACATGTGCACAGTACCCCAAATGGGGCCTCACCAGTGACCTATACAGAGGCAGTATTACCTCATTCCTCCTACTATTGAGACCCCACCCAATACACCCTAACATTGTGACTGTCATGCTCTAGGCCTTATTGCATTGGCTAGTTTGTTTGGGCTCCGTTCAACTAACAAGGGCCTTGTTACTTGACCGGTGCCCACGTCAAGTCAAGATGACTCCCAGGTCCCTTTCTTTTGTAGAGGTGATCAGCCTAACCCCTGCCATCCCATATTCCATCCAAGGATTCCTGTTCCCTATGTGCATCGCTTTGCACTGTTTGGAATTGAATCTCAACTGCCAAACTTTAGATCATCTTTCTAAACTTTCCTAGTCCTTTTGCAAATCTCTCACCTCTTGCTGTAACCTCTGCCACAAAGCTTAGTGGTATCTGCAAAGATACTCATATTACCATGTACACTTTCCCCATATATTGAAAAGGATGAACCCCAATACTGACCCCTCTGGCAGCCCACTCATGAAGTGAGGCAGTCCAGATAAGAGTAGGGATTGCCAAACAAAGTAGGGAAATGGGCAGACTAGGTGGGCTGTATGGTCCTTATCTGCTGACAGATTCTATGTATCTATGAATTCCCTATCCACTGAATTGGCCCTGCTAACCACCACCCACCATCTGCTGCCTCCCCCACCTCCAGCCAGCTTTCCACCCATTTTACCAGGTCCTTCATTGCTCTCAGGTCCTCTGACTCATTCAGAAGCCTTCTGTGTGGCATTAAGTTGAATGCCTTGCTGAAGTCAAAGCAGAATGTATCTACTGCGTGTCCCTTATCCACCATTCTTGTAACCCAAAAAACATAGTCATATTGGTCTGATAAGACATCTCCTGTCATGAACCCATGCTGTTTACTGCCCTGCAGCCCATTGCTTTCTGTGTAGGTAAACCAGTCCATCTTGACTAGTGTATCCATCAGTTTGCCCCAGGACGGGTCCATAATTTCCCTGGTACTCACTATCCCCTCCCTTGTGAAGCAGAATCAGCTCCACTATCCTTCAGTCTCTAGGAACCACCCCTGTCTTTAGAGACCTATTGAATAACTGTTCCAGGGGCTATGACCTTTCTGATGCCAATTTCTTTGCACCATGGGGGTATCCTATCTGGCCACAGAGTCTTATTTACTTCCAGGACTGCATGCCCCTTTTGTACTCTTTCTTCTGTTATCTTTACCCACCCCATGTCTTGAATTCCCCTTGCTATTGTTTTTCTGGAAGACACCCACTGTCTACCGTGAATACTGAGCAGATGTAGTCATTCCCACAGTTGCATTTTGCACACCACCCTCTGTTACCCTCCCCCACCTCTGCAATTTATTTTCCCAGGATAACCATACTAAGATACATACTGAAATAGATTAGTTGCCATATTGGTTCTTGTAAGAACAGATCCAGAAGCAAATGGTTTGATACCTTTTAATGGACCAACATAGATGTTACAAAAGAAAACAATGTCTAAACTTTCAGACCAACCAAGTCCTTCCTCAGAGACACATGACAATTGTTCAGAGAGTCACAATCTATTAACACCCAGATCATATATAAAAAAAATGATTATTGGTTAAAAGTACCTTTTTCCAAAAAATCACAAATTTCAATGGAATTAATAGAATCCCTTTTAACTTGCTATTACGGAGAATCTTTTTAAGGACTAATCCATAGATAAGCTGAACACTCTCGCAGGCAAGCCTGTAGCTGACATTATTAATGAATGTGTGTGTTAGAAGAATACATTCAAAATTAAAAGCAGGACCTTTAGATTTAATACCACAAATGTTCAAGTTAAAACTTGATAGTACTGTATGATTAAAAACTGTACAGCAGAAATATATGTATGGATATAAGAGGGAAATAAGAAAAATGTACCTTGTATGAACAACTGTGGCTCTCTCCAAATGTACATCTCACCAAATATACATGCGTATGGGGGGTTGATGGAGGTTGGGTTGTCTTGGGTGAGTGTATATTAGGGTGGAGTTTACTGTGTGTGTGGAGAGTAATGTTCTGGATTTTTTGGGGGATGGAAGAATTTCTTTGTGGGGAAGGTGTTGTGTGTGTGTGGGGAAGGGTTGGGGTTGTGCTTACATATTTATGTAGGCTTATACTCGGGTACATGTTATAATAATGCTACAGTGGTAGCCTCAGACATTGCAAGCTATTTCCAGATATTTCGCGAAATTTCTGAAGAGTTTCTCTCTGCTGCCTCTACTGTTTAAATGCAAAAAGCATTAGATATTTCTGGAAATATCACAGAAATTTCAGGAAATAGCTTGCAGTGTCTGTGGCTACTACTGTACAAGGTGTTAGGACTCTTGGGTCACTTATATAGTTAATATACACTTCTTTTCTTGTTATCTTTTCCTGAGGGGCTAATATCATGAGGGTTTTATATAGATTCTTAAGATTGTTTCTGCTCATATAGTTAATTGATTATATACCGACTAATTATTGAACTATAACCATTTTAGGTTGCTTGAACTCATTTTCTAGGTGGTCCTTGAGAGATTTATTTTTTTATTATTTTTGTATTTGGCAATAATACGGACAATTGATATTATCTTGTAAATAATATTGTTACAACACTGTAGGTTTTAATGTTTATGGAGTGTGTTAACTGGTTGAGAGTATAGTTTAGAAAATATCTCTAGATTAGTTGAATTCTGTATGAATGTTTTAAACAGTTGTTCATACAAGGTACATTTTTCTTGTTCCCCTCTTATATCCATACATATATTTCTGTTGTACCGTTTTTAATCATACAATACTATTAAGTTTTAACTTGAACATTTGAGGTATTGATTGTTTTATTTATTTCAAATTGGGATTAATAACTTTGAGTCAGGGACTCATTTACAAAGGCCGTAAATATACGTAAGGCAATCAAACAACACATAGGTTACATAAGGTTACACAGCTTCAGTAGTAAGTTACAAAAGGGTCCACATGAGACTATTGATTGTAAAGGAACTTAGTGAACCTGGTAGCCCAGGACACTACATAACGAGATTTGAACTCTGTGTAAAATAGAGAGAGCTGTTTACATTTCAAATGCAGATTGTAGCCTAAAGCTATGCCAGGGTAAGTGCAGAGTACAGCAAGAGGTCTAGAATCCAAAACTTGCTTGAATTACTGAAGTAGCCAGAGAAGGCTTTGTCAGCACCTGGCATAGGGGAGGGAGTGCGGTGGGGAGGAGAATTGTAGTGGCGGTGAACAGAGGAGAAGGGGAGTAGGCAGAGGAGGAGGGGGGAATACCAAGGGGTGAACCATAGGAGTGGGGAGGGGTGGCAAGGGGGAGCTGATAGGAAGAAGGAGGTGGGGTGGCATGGGGTGGTGTGGGGGAGGTCAAGGGGAGGGGGAAGAGATGCAAGGTAGGGGCAACAGTGACTGGGGGAAGGGAGATCATTTCAACAGTTTACACTGGTATCCGAAGGGGTGGTATGAAAGAAGCCAGGGATCCCTGCTTTGGCAAGGGCTAGATATTTTCAGGGTTTATGGAAACATTTAAAGACATTCTCTTCGGTTAAGTGTGCTTGGAGGCCTGATTGTAATTGGCTAACCTTATTGTACTTCATCAGGTCCTTCCGGGGTTCGTTGAGCCACTTGAGACCATGGAAGGAGAGGGATCTCTAGACTTGTGCTGTTTGCTTGAATGGCACCACAAGCCCCCCCTTAACTGCATTTCAGGTCCTAATACTAGGTTGAGCGGTTCGGAATAGGCAGGAGGTTGATCTAGGGGTAAACCCCAGCAAGGATTTCTTAACATCTAAAGGTCCTGCTTTTAATTTTTAATGCATTCTTCTAACACACACATTCATTAATAATGTCAGTTACAGGCTTACCTGCTTGAGTGTTCAGCTTATCTATGGATTTGTCCTTGAAAAGATTCTCAGTACTAGCAAGCTAAAAGGGATGCTATTCATTCCATTGAAATTTGTGATTTTTTTCCAAAAGGTACTTTTAACCAATGATAATTTTTTCTGTATGATCTGAGTGTTAATAGATTGTGACTCTCTAAACAATTGTCATAAGTCTTTGAGGAAGAACTTGGTTGGTCCAAAAGCTTAGACATTGTTTTCTTTTTGTAACATCTGTATTGGTCAATTAAAAGGTATCAAATCATTTGCATCTGGATCTATACTAAGGTACAGCATCTTGCTTCTAGTGGGGATCCTGCTTCTACCCATTTATGCATTATCTTCCTAACCATTAACTCATTTTCTACCTCTCATTATGTGCTATGCATACCTAAACTCTGGAAATAAGTATATGGTTAAATGAATACTTTGGATCATGTCAGTATAGATAAACCCTGTAGAAAAAGAAACACAGAGGACTGGCTGAACTGCATTAAGGTAAGGGGGAGGTGTGCTGTTAATTCTTCTGTTCTGCTGCGTTACCAGTCTAATTATCAAATCTGTTGGTTGGGACTGGGATAAAAAGAAGTCAAAATGCAGGAGGGAATTTTGGGCCAGCGATGGGGAGCTCTGCTAGAGGCAAATAAGTCCTAGCAGTCAGGGTTCAAAATAGCATCACTTTTCCTTCATTTCAGCCAGAGTAGAGAGAGAAGAGCACAGAGGACTAGCAGAGCTGCAAACTCATTGCCTCCTAGAATACACCTGTAGGTGGCAGCAAATGTACTGCAGTGTGTCCCAGAATGACTACAGAAGTCACCTACAGACTTTCTGTGTGCCCTAGTAACGTCTGGAGATGTCACTCACATGTTTTAATATTACTTGCCAGCCATAATTGATTAGAATTGACTGCATAGCACCATTAGAAAGGTAATATTGTATTGAACAATGTTGCTACTGACACTTTGTGTGTATCATGTTCTCTTTAGGAGTTATTCACATTTGTTTATGACATGGTGTGTATGGCAGACATTTTGTCCATCAAGAACCAACTAAGCACTTTGAAGAAAACACGCATTCTGGGTATCTCAGCTAGTATAAAACAAAAACTGAATTGAGCACATTTGATTGCACAGCACTGTTGGAATGGCAATTTTGTGTGGAACAACTCTGCCACTGATACGTTTTGTGTATAATGTATACTTTAGAAGTTATATGCATTTGTTTATGGTATGGTGTGTATGGTTCACCAATGCACCTTGACTAAAATGGGGGAAAATTATGTTTAATACTACAGAAATTGCTGTTTGTTTGTTTGTTACAAACAAATTATTAAAACTACATGTAATGTCTGGATGCTTAATTTGGTGTTGATATGTTACATATTTCCCAACAAAAAAAGGCTTACCGTGCATTTTTTAGTGGAAATAATTTTTTTTTTTTTTTGCTGTTTTGACCAGCATAGAAAAAAAAAACTAAATTACCTAATATTACTTGCATGCACCATTGTAAAGGTAATTTGATTCTGAACAAGTTTGCCACTCATAATCTGTGTCTAGCACTTACAGTTTGTGTGCTATTAGCATTTGTTTGCTGCTTTCTGATTATGGCATGATTTTTCTTAGAAAGGCCCAGGATTTACTGTTAACAGTGTACAGGAGACAAGTAAATAAATAAAATAAAATAAAATAAAAATAAATAAATAAAGTGCTGCAACTTCAGAGAGCTCCTGTGAAGGCACAGTAGTGCCACTATAGTTAGAGTTCATCAGTCACTTCTATGTTAAACTCAAAATGTTGCACTGTAATAACTTTGCAACCATATGACTGATTTGCCTGAAATTATGCATGCGCCATCGGGGATCATAGGTCTCTTGATATGGCAAGTTTCGTTTCAGTTGAATGCACAGTTGTGGAGATGCAGAGTGTCAAAAAATGTGAAAATTACCATTTTGGGGCAAATCCATTGTCATGCCATTTCTGCAAAATGGCTTGGGGGTTTGGTCTGACATATATTGCGTACACGGGGTTTTGGTCATAGATGGGCCTTGTGAAGGTTTGGTGAAAAAATTTTAATTGGTTCAAAAGTTATTAAAGTTTAAAGTTCCCCATTATTTCCTATGGTAAAAAATGTGATGTGCCATACTTAAGTACTGTTTTGTTGCCGTGAAAGCCAGTTTTGCTTTTTCAAATGTGGAATGCAGTGTTGAGGTTCTGTCATCTTGTTTTCAGTTAGCAACGTGGAATAACTTAAAAAATACTGTGAGTTGGTAAACACCAACAGTTGTGTTTACCTAATCGGGGCCCGAGGAATCTGATTCTGTCATTACTTTGCTCAAGAAATGCCCAAAAATGTGTTTATTTTAATTGTGCCATATTTGCGTTCACAAATTGTGGCAGTATTGCCACACTTTGCAAAAGTACTTTTGTGAAAGTGCCACAAACTGTGGCACTATTTCACGAAACACCGAGGGTTTTGCCACAAATTGCGGCACTGTTTCACGAAACACTGGGGCAATTTGCGGCACAACTACCTCCACTGACAGCAATAACATTTCTCAGCTTTTTTTGAGCAAACAGACCCTAGAATCAGATTCCTCAGTCCCCGATTTGGTAAACGCAAGTGTTTGTGTTTACCCAAATCAAGCCTTTTTATCACTTTTCCACTTGTAGAATGAACATTACTTGTTTCTCTATATACACCTATTTTTAGTATTGTTCCACGTTTTTCACCATTGCTTGAGAGAACTGTTCTCTCCCAACTCTTTTGCCCATTTCTGTTTAGCTGCTTAAGTGAGGGGAAGCATGATTCTCAGTGTTCAGCAGTGGTTTTATGTCAGGCCTTTTCTGAGTGTAGCTAATTTACAAATTGAAGCCATTTTTTATTTTCAGGAAGAGAGATTTTATTCCAAGACTGAGTCATAAAGTGTCTTTCTTAACTGTAAACAAAATGCAAACTGAAATCTATGTAGCTTAAACTTAGGTGTAAGGCCCTCAAAGGATAAAATACCCTTTGTTTGGATCTAGTAAATCATCCAGTCGTAATTCCAGCAGGCTCCACCCTGGATTCTCCAATGATCAATTATTGTACAGCAACTCATTATTATCCCAAATGTTCATCAGATGCATAGGCAGCTTATGTATTTTAAGTGTATTCTGTACCTTTTGTATGGCTGAAATGGCACTAGAGATGCACATGTTTTCCCTCAAATATGGATGTGGTAGAATAGAAAGATAATCTGACAATTTGTGGGGAGTTGCTATTTGTCATTCAGCAGTAATCCAGAAAGTGGTAGTCTCACTGTCTGAATTGTTGAGGTATAACACTGCTTGTCTGAATAAAAAAGCTAAATGATATGTCGCCCAATATGGACGTTCAAAGCTACCCTCGGACCATGTGGTTCTAAGTTTATTTCGAGAAAGCCTGAGAGGTTTGTCCCCCAAAGAAATTTTCTAATGGCATTTCTTCAAAGGCTAAAACATTTCTTTTCTATTTTAAAGGGTATGTTTTGAAAAAGACAGTCTAGTTTTAGGGATTTACTTGTAGCCTGTGAAAAAAAAGTCCCCCAATGTCTTTTTGTTTTTAAAACCTGAAAAAAAAGAAAACGGTTTCTCATTGTCCCTGCCATCCCCCTTCCTATCCTGACCCTCCAACTGAGTGCCTGCCACCCCACCCCTCCTTGCCCTATACTTACCACCAGAGGTCATTGGCTGTCATCTTCTGTGGACCGGGACATGTCTGCACTCTTCAAACCGAACCACAAACTGAGGAGTTAAAATAAGTGCCATATAATGTATTTCAATGAACTTATGTTGATAACTTTGACATTTTTTATATTTTTTGCACCAAATTTTCAACATGGCCTTTTTGGGACTTCACCTCATGAACACTCTGACTGTTGTTTTGTTACCTGGGCCCGGAAGGAGATTTCACAGTCACTGTATGAAATCACCTTTCGGGCCTGAATAATGAAATTTCACCACCAGTGTTCATGAAGTGGGGCCTCAGAAAGGCCATGCTGAAAATATGGTGCAAAAAGTACAAAAAATGCCTGAGTTACGTGCATTCATTGAAATTGTTCTATGCATGAGCATAACTTTGATGATTTAAATATTTTGACATCAAAATTTCAACATAGCCATTTTTTCACACCACCTCATGAACATGAATGTGCTGTCATATTTCACATCCTGTCCAGAAAATGTTTTTTGCACCTGTGGCACGAAATAGCATTTCAGTATGGATTTTTAAATTTTAACCTATAGGGTTTATGAGGTGGGGTCATAAGAAGAGTATGTTGAAAATCTGGGGTCAAAATATGAAAACATGGCAAACTTATGACAATTCAGTGCAATTTCGCTACACCGGTTCATAACTTCAGAAATGGTAAATATTTTTACCCAGATTTTCAACATAACGGTAGCCTCCTTATTATCCCACCTCATGTATGTAACAGCTGTCATTTTTCAAACCTGCCCAAAACATGTTTTCACACTTGTGGCACAGAATGGTGTTGCAGTTGTGCAGAATTACATTTTGGCATGGATTTGACAATTTCTCTGTACTGGGGTACATAAGGTGGGGCAATAAGATGGCTATACTGACAATTTAGTCACTGTTGTCCTAGAAATGGAAGCACAGGGTCCACACATACATACTCCACACACAAATAAGGATATGATTAAACTATCTGAAAAAGTAGGGAAATTCATTGCAAAAAAGTTAATTAATGCATCAGTTAGGTTCTTACTAAAGCAATAAAAGCAGGGAAATGTGGTGTTAGGGTTTCCAACCCTAACACCCCACCACCCATCTCACATGCAGTTGAGTCAGCTGGCAGCCATACAATTCCCAATATGCAGTAAAAGGTGAAAGTACTTTTGATATTGAAAAATGGATTGTGTAGTTAGCAATTAAAGTATCTAAAACAGGATTTTACACTGGTGTACATCCAGTCATTTTTGAACAAACAGCAGGTTGTGAGACATGTTGTGGACAAATCAGTCAATCAATCAATCACTTTATTTAATGTTTGAAACACACGGAATAATATATACTACTTAATGTGAAATATAAGACCAAATGAAACAACTCAAAAACCTGGAAAACATGACATTAAAAGCAGCAGTGCATGTTACAGTGAACATTTTGCAACCATACATTTTATTTTGTTTTAGATTGCGTTTTTTTCTCCTATCTCATAAGATTCTCTTTTTCCCCAGTTTTGGGTTTGTTCCAGCTGTTTTCTAGATCTGAAATAACTAAATTAGCACTTTGTTAGTTAATTTATGGCTAGTCCCAGATGTTAATTGACACATATTTATTTAGGTGTAGTTGAGCATCCTGTGTCGGTGAATGCGTGTGCTTGGTACGCATGTGACCATTAGTTTGCCCTGCAACTACTGCTGTTTGAGAGGACAAGGGATTTTCTAAAAGCCTGTGGCATGAATAAGAATGGTTGTCTGCCAGATTAAACATAAATAGGAGTAAATCATGTCTCAGTGGTAAACTCACTGGCAAACTTTTGTAATAAATCACATAGAAACACCGACACATAGAGATTGTTAGCAGTTAAGGACCACCAGTCCCATCCAGTCTGCTCAATTTTCCTACCTTAATTGGCAGCCGAACACAGCATAACATATGCAGTGCCTAACTGGTGGTTTCTTTGCTTTCTGTGTGCTACTGCTCAATCAGTTCCCCAGATGTGCTGCCTTTCTGTGAACTAACATGCATTAGATACTGTTCCTTGAACTCATGGGATAATCAGTGTTCAAAAGCAGCCAATAATCCTGCTGAAAACCTGGGTATATCCATAATAAAGCCACTGTGCAGGTTATGGAAACAGTTTTGACCTATACATTTTAATGTTATATTAGATTGCCTCATATCACCTGTTTTGCACAGTATTATTTTTTCTCCATTTTGAATCTTCTTTAGCATTTTTTTACATTTGAAATATTAAAAGGAACACTCCTTTTAACATGGCTATTCCCAAGTTTTCATGGGTGTTCACAGCTGTTTTTGTAGTCCTACTGTATTGTCCTGTAAGATCAGGGAACAGTGTATGTTGCATGCAAGTTAATTTAAGTCACAAGAAAGTGATCTTAAACATTTGGGGAAGGAATTTCTAAAAGGCTGGATGCGGACGCAAATGCATGCTGCATTTGCATCAGTTTTCTTGCATACAGGCAGCTATGTTGCTATTTTCAGATGTTGCATCCATTTATGACAACTAATGACAATTTGTTGCAAAAAAAAGATGCAATTGCTTCCAATTTGGACGCAAGTGCAATTGTGTCCATTTTCAGATGCATCTGTGTTCCATTTTGGACACAAATTTCATACACTGTTAGGCCATCTAATAAATGGTCCAACAGGTTTGAACGCATTTCTGCTTTGAAAGTAGCAGCAGGCGCAGCTTGGGCAGGTCTCCTTGAAAATCCTTCCTTGATTTTCAAAAACAACAGAGAATACTGATGAAAACCAAAGGGTAGCCATATTTAAAAAAGGGGAGCACCTGTTATTATTTCAATAGTAAAAACAACAGTGCTGAAACAGACTCAAAATGGGAGAGAAAGGGTATCACACAAGAAAGAAGATAAGGAGCTATCTAAAATAGAATAAAAAAGCATAGGTCACATTTTTTGCTGCCAACATGCACTGCTACTTTAAAATGTGTGTCTAAATTATTTCAAATATAAGAACATTGCTAAATCACACTCAAAATGGGGCGGTAGGTTAGCTCAAGCTAAATTAAAAGGCTTAACAACATGTTCACTGTGAAAATGTGCTGCTGTTTTATATAAAATTGGTCCAGACATAAAGGTTTCAAACCTTTTATTTTTGTGGATGCTGTTCTTTAAACTCTGCTTATAAATGTTTTGCAATGCTGTCCAAAACTGGTCATCAGTCTATTTTATTTAGGTTGGGTCACCTTCTGAGCAGGACATGTTCAGTTGTTGGCAGCCTGTAATATTTGAATGAGGCCAGTTTATCATGAGCTGCAGAAAGCTCCAACGTAGGTGGCTTTCTGTATTTACAGTTCATGAGACTAGATTCTGAATAGCAAAAAGATGAGTCATAGGTGAGTTCTAGCTTTGAAATGAAATGGCCACCTACAGAGTAGCAAAGTTCATTAAACAGACTTAAGATTAACAACATTATCCCCCTCAACAATCTTGGCTTGAAAGTTTTTACTGAAATGCAGAACATACGAAAAAGGACTGTCGAACAACAGAGCACCAGCAGATTTAACTTGCAAAGTATCAGCCATTACCTCCCTGGGACAGAAAACAGCTGCTTTCTGCCAAGTGGAATCTCAAAGCAAGCATTTTACATTCTTTTTTGTGAAAATGTTTACAAAAAAATCTCTGCTCCCTGCTACAAAGCAAAATGCTACATTTATATTCTATTTTGGGAAATCCAGATGTTAAGTCTTATTTCTAAGGTGAGGGTATGGAACGAGTTATAACCTGAATGGAATGGAGGGTCTCAAATATAGATGATTTAAGAGGTTCAGCTGATAACCCAAAGGCAGATTTATCAGGGAAATGCAGTGTTTCGTAATTCACATGAACTGTCCACATAAATGCTAAGTGTTATCAAAGGAATGCTCTGACAGATTTTGCCACCTGTGTTGCTAGACTTGTGTGTGCTACAGGCTCACAAGAGGTGGTACTGTTGCCAGAAGTGTCCCCCATACCCACACGGTGCTGCCTGCCCATACATAAAGGTCTGCTTCTAGGTAACTGCCATTGATAATTTTCCTGTTATCCTGCTGTTATAAATGGTGATCTCTCATCAGCTCCTGGTGATCAGAGGAACCCCTCCCTAGGCCCATCCCATAATGAGCTATGTCTCCTGCCTGTTCATTGGCACTCTGTTCCTTCTCATCTAACTGTCCTATAAGGAACTCCATTTCCTGCCTCCTACTTGGCACTCTATAGCTCCTCATTCAACTATCCCATGATGGGCTCCATCCCTTGCCTGCTCCTCCATACTCTGTACCTCTTCTGAATCCAGTTATCCCATGATGAACTCTATTCACTGCCTTCTCCTTAGTACTCTGTAGCTCCTTATCCAACTATCCAATGATGAGCGCTATCTCCTCTCAGCTCCTTGGCACACTTCATCTCCTCCTCCTCCAACTATCAGTTTCTACCTGTTCATACTGCATATTGCTTGCTTGTGGTGCTGTGTTAGTCTCAGGAGAATCTAGTACAATTTTTACTTTCATACTTGTTTTTAGACTAATTGAATAATTTTTACACAAGCTTTTGAGACATTCAAGGTCCCTTCATCAGGTTTCAGAATATATACAAGAGTTTGTGGATTTCAGATTGTTTAATAAATGGGAGGGTAGAGAGGAAGTAATTTAATATTACAGAGGTGACTACCAGGAGATAGGTCAAATTTGTAAGTTACCAAAAGGCACAGTTGCTGAAAAAAGTATGAAGGATATATGAGGCTGATAGTACAGAAAGTTATTTGAGTTATGTCTGAATAGGTGGCTCCTGTAAGTCAATTCTGTCCCAAAAATAGAGGGGGGAATTAAAAATTAAAATGGTAGGGCCCAGAGCTGAAGTGGGAACTATTAGAACTCATTTTGGAATCTGGAATTGTGTGAGGAAGCTTAACTCTGTTCTGCCCATGTATCTCCATTTCAAAACGCCTCATGAATTTGCTTCCAACAGAAGTATTATCTGAGTGTCTTTGATGTTGGCTCACAAAACTGCCACTTTATTTTTATTTATTTAGTTTTTGATTACCAGGTAAGTACTCTAGACAAAGAAATTGCCTATTTTCAGTCACAACCTGGGAGAGTTACAGACATACTGTAGGTAAAAGCACATCACATTACAGTGGTTACTATTACACAATACAGACGTGGGTCAAACACATTACAGTATAGACAGGCACAGGGATGCCTACGGTACAGGAGAAATTAGATATTACACTAAGCTATCCATAGATACAGGGGGGGATATACAATACTGTTTCAAGGAGATAGACCACATGACATGGGTGCAGGCAGGCATATTCCAAGCACTCCATGGTGTGCAATTTTATTTAAGGGGGTAGCAAATAGGCTCTGAACAGCTTCCTTTTTCCATGAAAACTAACAAAATACTGAAACTTTCTGTAATTTTATTCATAGGAGTTGAAACTAGAAGAAGTGGTCACTAATAATCTCTTTGCATCCCAAGGACAATACAACTTTTTACAGGCTCTGGACTGGTATGTAGGTGTCTTAGGGAATAATGCATGGCATTTGTATTTACCCATGCATGGCAACAACCACTGCGATGAAATACAAAAGTTGTATTTATTGTGCCACATGAGGCAACAAACACGGTC
Source organism: Neoceratodus forsteri (assembly GCA_016271365.2). NCBI lineage: Eukaryota > Metazoa > Chordata > Ceratodontiformes > Ceratodontidae > Neoceratodus > Neoceratodus forsteri. The sequence continues at coordinate 708,800,288 of CM057449.1, read as the reverse complement.
TTGGTGTACATTTGTATATTGTCTGGCTACACCCGGGGGGGGGGAGAACTCACTCTAACAAGGGGGGGTGGTGTAGCAGTGAGTCCACTTGGTGTGCAGATCTGAAATCCCTGGCTACACCCCTGCCACATGGTATAAGTAAATACAGAAACTATTCCAGGCAGTCTCATGGTGGGAGATCTCACAGACTGTCCTTGCCTGCTATTTAAAAGTGGACGAGAGTGATAAGTGCCTGAATATGTGCTGAAGGGACATGCAAAGGAAGCCTAACTAGATGTCCTCCCCAGAAGTTCAGTCACAAGTGCATCTATCAGAGGCCAGGAGTCAGGCATGGAGCTCATTTTTAAAGATCAGGTGTGTAGTGGAGTGCCTCACAGTTGAAGGCAGGGAGTTCCATAGCTTTGGGGCAGACACCGCAAATGCCTGCTCACCCATCCTAGTGTTTTTTTTAAGTGTATTAAGGAGCAACTTTTCAGTAGCTCTCAGGGGGTAAGTCTGATGGGCCGGGTTCATCAAGCATGTAAGGGACATTGGTGTTCCAGTCCAGATGATACTGTCAGTTGTGCATCCTGTAGCATGGACTTGGTAAGAAGCAGGAGAGAGGAAGGGGTCATGGCTTGCAGCCTACTGAGCAGGTTGCATACCCTAAAGCGCTCTCCGACTTTATAAAAAATAAAGGCATACACCTTGAAAACTATCCACTCAAATGTCTCAGGCACTGTGGTATAGTTGTCCAGAACTTACTGTGCATTTTGTTTAGAAGATTCTCTATCAGAAGAAATGGGGAATCTGAGGAAAACAGAACAACACTAATCAGGCAGAGGAAAGCATGGCAGGTCATCTGAAGGCATTGGATCCAGCGGCCTTGCGACCCGAGTAGAAGGAGGCTCTGAGCCTACCAACAACGTTGGTCTCCAGGATGTGAAAGCACTTGATGTTACAGTTAAAGCAGTGGATGCCAAACTCGACACCTACAACTCTCAGGTGTCAGCCCTAAAAACCAAAACAGAAACCATCGTAGTGGAGGCGCACTTGGTGAAGGAATCGACCCACAGAACTTCTGCCACGACAGTGAGGCTTATTTCGGAGAACAAATTACTCCAATTGCAATTAGAGCAGCTGGAAAATGGGGCCTGACTGCACCATGTGTGTTTGCTAGGGATACCAGAAGGAGTGGAAGGGGATGATCTCCTACAGTATGTCTGCAATCTGCTGCAATCTACTTTACATTTTTAAACAGTGGAGGCCATCTTTAAAGTCTATAGAATTACACCTCAAAAACCAGCAGAGATCTCTGATGTTACACCTGCAATAATAATTGTGACTATGGGGCAACATATTCGGGACCAGATCCTCTACCTGGCTAAAATGAAGGGGATAATACATCTTCCTGAAGGCCCTCATTTCAATTTTTTTTTCCAGACCTCAGTTATGCCACCAGGCAATGCAGGAAGGCATTTGATGATGTTCCTGGGGAACTTAAATCTTTGGGTATAAGCCACTCTCTACTACTCCCTGCAAAGCTACGGATCTCCTACGCAGGTGAAACTTTCATTTTCATTGACCTGTCTGAAATGGGAAAACGGCTCCTTAAAATCAAGGCCGATTTCATCCAGCAAGGGTTGGACCCTGAGGAACTTACTGACACTTGAAAAAGATGACTCTGTCCTGTTCCTAATTATCACTGGAGTTTAATTCCTCTGGTCCAATTCCACCATATCTCTACAGTTTAGTTCTGAACAATGCTGTACTGTCTGAGTTTGTAAAGCTTGTGCCATCTTATTATTTTATTGTTTGTTTGTAATGCCTTTCTTTAAGTTGGAGTGTTTGCTTAATGGCAGCAACCCTTATCATGGTACTTATCACATTATCAGTGTTTACATGGACTTTATAAGAGTCTTATTGACTTAGTGGGTCTGGCACCCCGGGACTTATCATTTAAATTTAAGGTGTATAGTCCATGGCCATGGCTGAGAAAGCAATTGATACATATATTGTATAAATGTTATTATAACTGAACTTCCTCTCCCATTATGTAACAAAGGGAGATACGAAACTTGTTCCTGTATACTCACTATGCCTATATCTATTACTATGCCTTGGAACCAGAAATATCACTTGTCAGTGTTTGGTAAACTGAATAAAAATAAAGTATAAAAAAAAAAAAGAAGCGGGAGAGAGCCAGCCCAGACTGGAGTAAAGTACGCAGCAGTGTGTGCACCTAGGTGCTTATAGTGCGAAGCAACAGATACTATTATAACAGATGTCCCACTTCTGCAATAGTCCCTTGTTCATGTCTTTACAGGAAGTGATTCCATAAGTCAGGCTGTGTCACAGTACCCCCCTGCACGATCGCTAATTTTGTCCTAGAGTCTAAAAATGCTCTGACTTAGTAGGCCAGCCCCAACCTGATATTGACCACCTTACAAGTGTTGGTGATATGGAGGCTGAAATCCAATGAAGGATTGAGGGTTATACCCGGGTATCTGTAAGAGTCCACCAAATCCAGGAGCAAGCTGTCTGAGCCAAGTATGGCCAGTATAGCAGAGCTGGCTTGACCCTTGGTGCTGATCCAAACAGCATTGCCACCATTTTTTTTTTTGATATGCTGAAGAAGTTTGTTTTGAACTAGCTACTCATGTAGACAGGCAAAGTCTTACTCAAGTGTGGTATTAATGGAGGCAATGTTCTTGGCTCTGGTGTATAACACCAACATCATCCACATACAAGATGGTAGAGGTAGTGCTCGACATTTGAGGCAGCCTATTCACAAACAGTGAGATAAGTAGTGGTCCGAGAATTGAGCCTCGTGGTTCACCAATGCCAGTAGGAGAGAAATCAGATTTGCAATTGTCAATCTGAAAAAATTGTGTCCACCCAGATAGGTAACTGCTGAACCATGTTGAGGAGCCTTGGGAGAATTCAAGTGTGGCCAATGTATCTAGTAGCAACGTGTGATTCACCAGGTCGAACGCTTTAGTTAAACCCATGAAAATCACTCCAGTGTATAGCCCTTTGTCCATTGATAGTTTGATGTCATTAGTGAGTTTGATAAGCACTGTGGCCATACTGTATCCCTTCCTGAAGCCATGCTGGGCAGGGGTGAGAAGGTTGTTTTGTTGTATGTAGTCCGTGACCTGGTCGGTTACTAGTTTTTCAAGAATTTTGTTTAATGCTGATAATATTGCAATTGGGTGATAGTTATTCATGTCTTTTGTGTCCCCTTTTTTACGGGTGGGGACAACTCATGCTTTCTTCCAGAGAGATGGTACCTCCTGCATACTGATGGAAAGGTTGCAGATCCTAGCAACTGGTGTCGCTAGGAGTAGTGGTTTAAGGAATCTAGGTAGTAGTCCATCTAATCCCACTGATCCATGCTCAGGTAGTTTCCTCAAAACCTCAAGCATGGTGACCTGCTTAAAACTAAGTGAAGTGGAGGCCTGAACTGGGGACACAGTTGGCGAGAGATAGAGGATTGACTGGTCAGCCCCTCATAGTACGAGAGGTTGGGGAAGTGGATGTTTAGGGCATTTCCAATGGTATATGTGTCAATGCAGCTGGCACCATTAACAGGCATATCAGTGATCACTGAGCATTCACCTTATCCCAAGAAAGCATTAATATGGTTCCAGAAACCACATGCATTGTTGGTCAATTTCTGTAGTAGCTTAAGAGAGTAAGTCCTTTTTGCTGCCCAAATTTCTCTCTTGCATGTGTTCCTCTGCCTACAATATTAATCCCAGTCAGCTTGTTGACTGCTTTTTTCTTTGCAGCAACCCAGGTCTTGTCCCTGTTCTTCATGCTGGTCAGGATCTCACTATTCACCCATCTTGTTGCTGTACCTCTGACCTTCCTCCTTTTCATGGGAAGGTGCTTATTTTGAGATTCCTGTAGGGTGGTTACTGTGACGTGGACAGCCAGTTCCAAGTGCTGTATCATTTTTTTAATATAAAATGTAATACTGACTGTCTCTGCTGAAAATCTGGTGCTTTAGGAGTGACCTCACCCCCCCAGGTTTCAGCTGAAAGATGAAAGCCATGAGAAAATGCTGAAACAGCATGTGAGATCACACACACACCGGTTTTAGATATCAGGCGTTACATGGCAGGCTAGAAGCTATTTACAGACTTTTCTAAGTTAATTATAGATGTTGTTGTTAAGAAGAAAATCATAAAAAAAGTTTATGTTGTTAGAAGGGGAAAACAAGGTTTAGCAAACTGGTACAAAGTTGTAAATGTTCCTCTGATGCCTGTGTGAGAGGATACTGAAAAGATCAAAGAGATGTCATTTGAAGAACATATGAGTATGCTGAGGTTGCAGAATTTAATTCTTGAAAAAGACATCCTGTTTTTATGAAGATCTATTTTTTTATATATTCTGACAGGGAGGAGCTAGGTGACCTCATGCAAAGTAGGTGGGGAAAACCAGTTTTTAAAGGTTATTCTGTTTTCCTTCAGGGACACTTTTATCTAGACTCTGACAAGGACACATCTGTGAGCACTTTTAAACAGCTATTTAGAAAGAGTCAAATCTAAGTACTGTAAGTAGGAATTTGCACTGTTTAAACCTTGTTCTTTTAAAAGATTTGTATGTCTTGTGATATAAGAGTTCTGTATTTTGTGTTTTACATATTTTTATCTATTGTAGTAAAACTCTTTTTAGAGCATATTTGGTCTGTCTTTGATTTCTTTTCATTTGTAAGAAAAGTATATATGGTTTTAGTAGACACAAGGCTTAAGCTTGAAGGGTGATACCAAACTGGAAGAGAAGCGCTTTAAAATCTGAGGTCTTTATTAAAGTTTTTAAGGGTTCATCTCTGTATACCTGGTTAGGTGCCCATAGGCAAAGATATCTGGCCCCCCAAAGACAGAAATATCTGAGCCTGTGCATTGGGTACGCTAGCAAGAGGTTCACAGTTTGAATCCCTTCAAGACCTAAGACCAAAGGTTGATCTGAACTCACAAAAACAGACAAGAGGGTTACCTTGTTCTGTTAAACTGTTCACAAGACTGTGCTCCGAGGTTGGTCCTTTGGGAGTAGAGGGCCTGACCTGCTAAGTGGGTTTGTGACAGTTACAAAGTAGGAGAGAGCAATGTCGACATCATCTGCCTGGTAAATTGGGGACCAGTCGGTGTCGCGGAGATCAGCATGTAGCTTGCAAATGTTAATTCAGGATAAGTCCCAAAAGTGTATTTCTTTGGGGGGAGGCTTTGGGATGTGTGCCCTCCATATGCAATAAACCAGTTTAAGTATATCTTGGTCATTTGTAGACCTAGGAACCTTAAATCTAGCTTAGAAAATGGCAAGAAAGAATTCTCACTCCTGATTGGCTGACACTGCCTCCGAGCTAGGCATTTATTTCTCAATAGATGCCCAGCTAAAAACAAATGCCACCAAAGTCCACTTCACAAGATACCCTGCTGCCCAGTCTACTTCCTCATTGGCTGAAGGCAACTCATAAATTTAAAATCCCCGCCATGTTTTTCTCTCACTTAGCGAGAGACAACTATCCCCCCCACCTCCCCGCTTTCTCTCAGTAGCAGGTAATAAATAAATAAAAACTAGCACTACGTCCTGTCATTTTGCAGTCAGAAGACTGAAAAGAGACATCTCATTTAAAAATTACACCAGTCTCCTGACCGCGTTCTCGCAATCCGTACTCCCGAAGCCAACATTCACGTCAGCTTCATCCTGCACATGCCATTTCAAAAAAACAGAAAAGCAGGAAACCATTAATGAAAACCACAATTCAAATCTGCCACATTCTCTTCATTTCAAATACAAACAAATCAGTCATGTACCTCACATGTCTCCCAGAAAATGCAGCATTCAGTTCCAGTAAGATCAAAGGGCTTGAACTCAACAGACACATTCCAAGTTTCGACTTGCGACCATAATGAAATGAAACAAAACAAGGTTTAAGAATTCAAAAGAAATATAAACAGCCGACACTGTTAAGTCAATTTCTTTTAAGGCACACTTCTTTTGTTCTTCAGTTTGCGCGTGTGTGTGTGTGTGTGTGTGTGTGTGTGTGTCTTGGAGGGGTTCAGGAAATCAGAAAGGCACTGTAGGCAGCAGGGAGGAGTAACAGTACCTAGAACAGCTGGTGCACTACTTTTTGGTTTTACATTTCACAAAAATGTACTTGCATGGCCATTTTCTAAGTGCAATAATACCCTCCAGGGTGGACATTATTGAAAAATACCGGACCTTCCAGGGGCTATAAGGCCCTCCGCCTGCGGTGTCGGGCCTCATTACGCCCCTGGGTGGTCCGGTATTTCCCAATAATGCCCACCCTGTTGGGTATTATTGCTTACATGCCTTCCCTTTGTGGCAGGGTCTTGACTCCCTACAAATCTGGTGAAACTCAGTTTAGTAGTTTCAAAGTTAGAAGAGGGGTCACAGATGTGGGGAGTATCTATTTTAAAGGGTTTTTCTTTGTTTTTTTACTGAACAGTAAAGATGTGAAATCTAAAACTTTCAAACTGAAGGAGAGCCTTATACATCTAGGTGCTTTTTTATGTAATCTAAATTCCTTTTCCATGTCAGTTTCTTAGCAAATGTAAGCCCTAGATAAATGTACGCATTAACAACCTCCAGCGCTGTTTAAGAAACCATTTAGGGCTTCCTACTTTGTGGTAGTTGTCTACAATCATAACTTTTAGCTCTACTGATTGCCAATATCAGTTCAGAGGAGATTTTTTGAGAGATTATTCAGTTGTGGTTAGAGTCCCTTTGGACTGAGCATAAATAGTATGATTTTGTCCACATAATCTAGTGTAGAAATACAATTTTTTTTAATTTTGGAACACAAAAATCACTGGTACAAATTTAACCAAGATCTCATTTAAATTTAACCAAGATCTCACATATATACTGTGTGTGTATGTGTGTATATATGTATGTCCAGCATCATGGCTCGACATTCAGACCATGATTTTATTAATTTTTAGCCTCTGTTTCCAAACAAATTTTGTGCTAAAAGAAAGTGTATTTAACTGAACTTGGGTTCAATAGTCAGCACACGAGCCTCGGTGCCATGCACAAATGTGACCATGCTGTGGCATCAGGCATGGACAATAGCAGTGGACCAGCAGGGTTTTGCTTTTTATTAAAATTATTAAAAGTTACTAACATTTATGGGGATTGAGTTGCTGCTAAAAATATTATGGCACAAGAGGGACTGCTGCAGTCAGTGAAGGCACATTCCTGAGTGCTGGGTCAAAATGCAAGTAAGGGGCTGACAGTGTTCTTTAAATGGTTGCTGTCATGTGACCTCATTCAGGTGCACTGCTGGGCCATTAAGATTCAAGCAGGCAGAGAGTTTGACCTGTTCTTTGTTTCTAGGTATGTAGTATTTTATTAGCTTTTACAGCAATGTTTGCCGAAGGTTTTCTGATGGTTTAGTGATGTATGTATGTATGTTTCTGATAATTTTGAAATATATTTTGTGTTTTTATTATGTGTTTAAAATGTTTTTTTCTTGTGTGAGCAGCCCTGAGACTTTTTAGGTTTGGATTTCTAAGAAGGAAGCGCTGTATGTTTTTTCAAAGTTGTTGGATGCATTTCCTTTGCACTTTGTGATTCTTGAGCAATGCTGTTGTGTAGTGGGGACGGGTCACGTGTTGTTGTTTTTTCTAAGTTGCATGATTTGTTTGTAATGCTACTGTGTTGTTTGATCTGCATGTTGACCGTTTTGACCCTGACTGGTTGTACTCTTGATTAATGCACCCTATCATGTCTTCTGAACAGGAGTATATGCTAGGTTAACACAGTACCATGCTTTCATTTATGAAAATAATATGTTCCTAACCCTAACAGCTCCAAAGTTTACCCTTCTAAAATCAAGAATCTTTAGAAAGATCTTACTTTTGAACTGCTAAAGCTAGAAACTTAATTTTTTACACATGAAACTCACATGCAGTCATATAGCTATAGTTTTGTCTCTACAAGAGGTATACTGTATGTTGATACATAAACATGCACTATTAAAAGTATAGCAAGCAAGCAATAATACCCAACAGGGTGGGCAGTATTGGGTAATACCGGACTGCCCAGGGGCGTAATGAGGCCTGACGCCGCAGGTCCCTGGAAGGTCTGGTATTGCCCATACTGCCCACTCTGGAGGGTATTATTGCACTTGGAAAATAGGCTAGATGTGTCATTTTTTTATGGGATTACAAAAAAAATAAAGTAATTCTATAAATATGACTACAATTCAATGTTTCTCCTTTGCTGGTAAAGTAGTCCCTCTACTACTGGCATTGAGAGTAGAGGGCACTGTTATGTCTGGCAGTGTGCTGTCAAAGTTTTCCTACCTCCCCCATTAGTCTGTCCCCTTTTGTTTAACTCATTTCCTTTCTATCATCCCATCCATGCAATTTATTTATTTCAATATTCAGTAAAGCAAGAAGGGAATGCAGCATCGCATGAAAGTGAAAGTGTTTTAGATTCTGCAGTGACTCGCAGTCCCTCTCTCTCCGGTGGCTCTGCCCCTAAGTTGTCCCTCTTTTCTTTTCAGTTGCTCCCTTTGTCCTGCTTGCTGGAGTGTGCTCCAGTTTATTAAAATAACTAGTGGTCTTTTTTTAAAATACAGTCTGTCAGCTGAATGCGGTAGCCTAGATGGCAGAGTGGCTCATTATTGGGACAACGTGCTTCTGGACAAGAGCAGCATAGAAAGGAGGCGGTCAAGTGGCCGGAGTCCTTGGCAGTGTGGAGAACAATGCAGTGGAAAGCTGACAGGGAAGGTGGCCTGACAGACTCCATTTATGTCCGAGTGTGAAATATTTTGTGTATGTTTTTTTTAAAATCGTGGTTAAAAGCAGTTCAGTGGGAGCAGAAGCAGAACAGACACCCTAAAGCAACGGTTACCATGCAATGGACTAGTGCTGTCTTGTAGAGCGAGTACTACTGAGCATAGAACATGCTAGCGCTAGTGATTTAAAAGGTAAGTTTTTTTTTCTTCTGTGGCAGATAATGATGAATTATTCCTTGTGTAATTCTGGGAGTGGGGCACCTTTCTCACTGGGGGGGTGCTGGCACTTAAGCAGGGAGCCATGGTGGTGTCATTGTCACTCGCTAAGCGAGAGAGAATACATGGTGCCTAATGAACAAGCAGGGTGGGCACAAGGATAGTCTAGTTGGTGATGAGGTCAGGTGACTGGCACTTTTTATTTGCTGGGCATCTATTGAAAGTTAATGTACCCCCTGGCAAGGATACTAGCCAGTCAGAACCCAGCAAATAAAAAGCCCATGTTCTATTGTCTATCAGCATACAGTATATCAACATTTACATGATCAGTCAGACCTTACAGATGCATGAATGATTGTACACATTGAAGCATTCTAAATGAAAATAAATAATTTCAATCAGTGTTAGGTGGGTTATTATCATTTATCTCCATTTTAGGCAGGTCACAGAAGAACCCATAACCAGTGGGACAGCAGCTTGCATAATGCCTGATGATATCACAATGGCCTCAACTGTGCTCAAACCGGAGCAGAGAAACCAAACAGAAACCATTAAATCTTCATTAAAAGAACTTATCTGAAAGCTGTACTATTTCAAACACATTGTATAAACTGGATACGCAATGGTCTCCCTCAGCGTATGCTATTTATCATCACATGTTATGGGGAAGGACTTTTACAACTCTCTCAAGGCTCTGTCCCTCATGAGTTTCGTCTGGCCCCATACTTACGAAGATGAATGGCATATTGTGAGTCGGGCCATTGTGGATCCCTTAGGGAAAGGGAAAGGGGAAATTGTTTAACCAGGAAAGGTACACTATTTATTTATTTATTTTATTTATTTATTTGTACATAGGTTTACAACCTGTGAGCCAGAGGCTCATTTCCAAAGGTACCTCGTCACATTGAGGACAGACAGAAACAAAATTTAGGTTACAGCATAAAAGTCAACTGACTTAAAAAAGTTACACATAAATGGTTTCTTACGTTTAAACAATTTACACAGAAATGGTTTCTTACATTTCAACAATTTAGTAGTAATTACAATGATACAGCTTAGCACATGCTGGTAATGACAGAGGCAATATGCAAGGGGGGGGATAAAGTGGGCGGGGTGAGGTGGAGTGCCACCCTGTGGGCGTTGTCAAGTGTGAAGAGATCAAGGCCTCATTTAGACACAGGAGCAGCTGTGAGTGTTAAACAGTAGGCTCCACAGGGTGGTTTTGAAGTTGGAGATTGTGGGGGCATTGGAGATGGGAGTCAGGAGAGAGTTAAACTAGGATGGAGCTCTGTAGCAGAAGGACCTCTGACCATGGGTGGTCCTGGATCTGGGGACCAGTAGAGTGGTCTTGTTGGAGGTTCAGGTTGCTATAGTGGGTTGGGTGTGGCGGATGGAGGCTGTCACCCCAGGAGGGGATAGCCCGAGTAGAGTTTTTTTGTGAGGAGGCAGGTTTGATAGCATAGCTGTTCATCTAGGTTAAGCAGTTTTGCATCGTCATAGAGTTGACAAGTATGTCTGAGCCTGGGGGCTCCAGTAATTAGCCTGCAGGCCTTATTTAGGGTGAGGTGAATTTTTTTGAGGGCGGTAGTGTCAGCAGCACCATAGACTGGCAGACTACAGCCAACTAGGGACAGTACTGAAGATGTAACCGCAAGTCGGAGAGCATCAGGGGGAGGCAGTTTTTATAGCGGTAGAGGATGCCAAGCCGTGTATTAGTGGCGGATGCAGTGGCATCAATGCAGGTGTGGTAGGTGATGGCTGAATCGAAAGTAACCCCAAGGTATGTGTAGGAGCAGACTTGTTCAAGCGGGTGTTTGGTACTAGGGAGGACAGGGAGTGGGAAGTTGCAGGCTTTGATTTGGGGGTGGGCAAAAAGCATTGTTTTGTTTTTTTTGAGATTAATGAGGAGTCTGTGCTTTTTAAACCAGGCCTCGGCATCACTGTAGGATTGTTGTAGGGTGTCCTGGAGGGAGATGGGATTACAGTGGTGGCAAAAATGACAGCATCGTCTGCATACATAAGAATTTTGCCAGAGCATGCACTGGGCAGGGTGTTTAGATAGAGTGAGAATAGTAGGGGGCCCAGGATGGAGCCCTGGGGTACCCCTTAGTGGATGGGATGAGTTTCAGAGACTGTCTCATTGATTTTTATACATTGGGAGTGAGCAGATAGATAGCTTGTGCACCAGGCGAGAGGGCCAGTAGAGAAACCAGTATGGCAGAGGGCATCCAGCAGGAGAGGGTGGGAGACAGTGTCGAAAGCCTTTGAGGGGTCAACGAACACTGCACCAGCTAGGGAGCTGACGTCCAGGGAGGAGTGTAGAAAATTGGAGAACTCACCTAGTGCAGTGCTGGTACTGTGACCAGCATGGAAGCTGTGCTGCTCTGGGCATAAGATGTTATGCTTAGTCAGCTATTCATTGATTTGAATGGCCACCATTTTTTCTAGGGCTTTGGGGGGGGTGAAGATTAGCCGGTAGTTCCCAGCGGAGGACCTGTCGCCCCCACTTTATGAATGGGTGTGACTATGGCTGTTTTCCATGCTGTGGGGAATTGTCCCAGGCAGAGGGATCGGTTGAGTAAGCTAGTGAGTGGGGCAAGAACTTCATCCAGCACCAGCCGGAGAATACTGGAGTCCAGGGAGTCGTTGACAGGACTATTGCTGTTTAATGCTTTAATTAGGAGAGGTCTGGCTTCCTGGGCAGATACCTTACGTAGAAGTAAGCTGGGGCGTTGGAGGACCGGCAGAGGTAGGGTGGGGGGGTCAAAGAAATTACTGGGGAGGACAGAGCTAAGGTCAGTAAAGGAGATGTTGTTAAGGTAGTTAGCTATGCAGGCAGGATCGGTGGAGGTAGAGCCATCAATAGTGAGCTGGGATGGGGGAGGGGAGCGTGATTTCCCATTTAGTTGTTTAACATTGTCCCAGAAAGTCTGGGCACACCCCCAGGAGGAGGTGAGGGTGGCCTGGTAATGGTCAGCCTTGGCTTTACGGACGGCCCATGTGCACCTGTTTCATGCAGCATTGTAGGCCTGTCTATCAGCCATCAGGCCCATTTCAGTGGCAAGGTGCTGGAGGTTATCCCTATTTCTGATCATTTGTAGTAAGGCAGGGATGACCCAGGGTGCATTACTTTTTTTGGATCAAATTCTTGTGAGGGGTGCAAAGAGGTCACAGGCCTTGTTAAAGGTTTGGGAGAAAAAGGCAAGGGTAGTGTCTATGTCAGGTGCACGATGAATGGGGGACCAATTAATCTGGGCAAGAAATTGTTTGAGTTTTATCAGCCTACCAGGCTGGAGGCACCTGCAGAGTGTGAGGCTGGAGGCAGTGAGTTTGGGAGTGGGGGCCGCCCAAAGGAATAGGATAGGGGAGTGGTCCTTTAGTGAGTCTGGGAGGACCTGGATGTTATGGATTTTTTTTGGGCAGTTGGTGATAATTACATCCAGAAGGGTACTGGTTCCTCTCTTTGGGTTTACCCTAGTGGGTTGGGAAATAAGTTGTGTCAGGTCTAGGGCAGTGAAAGAATCTCGGGTAGTGGAAGAAGAGGCGCTGAGCCAGGTCACATTAAGGTCCCCCACTAGGATTTGTTCCGCCTTGTGGTGGAGGGTGGCAAGATATTCTGTTAAAGATATCAGTGCCAGGTTCTGGTTCTTTGGGGGAATGTAGGCAGTGGTGAGATATAGAGGGCCCCTGGAGGGATCAGAAGCAAGTTTGAGGGTAAGGGCCTATGCTCCATTTATAAGAACAGGGGCAGGGAGCACTTGTCCGATGATTGTGTCTCTGGTATAGATTGCACAGCCACCCCCGCGTTTGCCTACTCGATTCTCCCGGTATAGGGTGTAGCCTGGGAGGGAGACAAAGGAGTCCAGGGTGGATTTGGACAACCAGGTTTCAACCAGGGCTATGATGTCTGGTTGATGTAGCATGGCCCAGCATTGGAGGGCATCAAATTTTTTCAATAGGCTGCATATGTTCATGGAGGCTATGTGGAGACCAGTGGACCCAGCTAGTGGGCTGGAGGGGGGGCAGAGCCTTGGTTTGGATGTATATTACCCAATAGGAGTCGTAGGAAGACCAAGACTCTGACCAGGGGGTGGTAGTGTGTCAACTTCAGGGGGGTACGCTGGGATGGGGAGGAGGCCATAGGGGAACAAGGAATAGGCAGGGTTCGAAGGGTCGGGAGGGTGAGGACGAGTAGCAACCATGGGGAGCCAGGGTAGGCAGTGGGGGGGGGCATCCAGGGGGTGGGTGCTGCAGCTTGTTTCCAGGTGCGACCTGGGGAGCACAAGGAAGTTAAGTGACTTGCTAAAGGTCACACAGTATGCAAGTGGGGACTGTGGGATTCAAACCCTGGTCTGGTCTGCTGGATGTCACCAGATTTGCAGCTCAGAGCCTTAAACCACTGCACTATACTGCCTTCTCAACACATTATATACATCCTTATACAGTGTATCATGTGACCTGTTTGCATATAGTTGCAGTTATCTTTTCTAGGTCCTAGTGGGCATCTGTCCACATTTCAGAGGCATCAGTACAATTGGCAACCTAGTTGTCAGTCCCATAGGAGAGACAGTGTTGTCAAAACTAGGCTTAAAATGATCTGAAACCACGTAGATCTTAAGCTCTGAGTTCTAATTTGGAACTAGAACGCCCATAGGTTCAAAGAAGTATGGACTCTAAATACTGTGTAAATAAGAGATGTGCCATTGCCCTATTATAAATACCTGAGTTATTTTTCACTAATGTTGTTTAACCGTATGACATCACGAGTGGTGAAGCCACGAGTTATGTCATAGGTCAAACCATACGTGGTAACCTATTACTGCTCACTGTAGACTATCTATGTTTATCTTGCTCTCTTGTAACTCTGTACATTGCCCCTCTTGTTGTTATGTACCTTGTTTGAACCTATATTTTCATTGTACTCTCCCGGGTTGTACCTGAAAATAGGCATACAGAGTGTCTAGTGTACCTACCTGGTCAACAAAAGCTAAATAAAAATAACTTAGATATAATTACTGGTGACCCCCTTTATCACATGGTTAACAGGGGTCCGTAAAATGCTGTTATAACCTGAAAATGAGTTATTACAGTGTTCTGAAAACTTTCTTTAACTCATTACCTCCTGGGCGGCCATTTTGTGTCAGGTAAACAATGGATTTCATATGGAGCTATTGGAGGTAATGAGTTAACTAGCACTGCCAATCTGAGTTTGCGTGCCACCTCATTGGCTCATACTCTGTGTCTGGACCCGCAGTGATGGATAGCCTCTCAGTCTCACAGTGATAAATAATGTATTACTTTATTTCCGTATTTATTTGGTTGATCCTGCCTTTCAAGACTATAAATGTGTCTGGTTGATCCTGCTTTTTGTGTGCTTCTGGTGGAGCTTCGGCAGTCAGACGGGAACTCAGGAATGGACCATCTGCCTGACTGCTGTCATTTGGTTTCATGGTGTATTAAAAAAGAAAGAAAGAGAGAAAAAAGAAAATGTGCTGCAGAGGGAGACTGTGTGTGTGTCACAGAAGGCTGCAGTACCTGTGGCAATCATTCCCTTGCACCAGTAATTATAAAAACAAATACCTGTGCAAGGTCAGTGTCATGATGATTTTTCACACACCTGAAGTATGTGATAATCTCATAAACCCCTCAAGCATCACTCTCAGGATTTATGGATTATCACACCCCTCAGGTGTGTGAAAAATCATCATAACACACACCTGAACAGGCATTATTCTCTATATTTATAATGGGGCCATAGTATATTCCATTTATGCAATGTCCAACATTTTTAAGTGTTTTTGTTTTATTAAATGTATGTTTTCATGATGGCTGAGCCATATTTTAGGATGACAGAGTGGTTGTTTGAAGTCAGTGATACACCCAAGTGGTTGTTTGTAGTCAGTAAAACACACAACACTACTGCATGCATCATTGCATCAGTGCATGTGTTGGTGGTGCGAGGTATGCCAAGGAAGTGATCAGCTGATGGAGTTATCAGGTTTGGAGGAGTGAGGGTGCATGTGGCATGTTACCCTGCAGAGCTGAGGAGAGAGAGGTTGCCGACAAACAGTGTAACTACAGTGGCGTGAAAAAGTATTTGCCCCCTTCCTGATTTTCCCTATTATTGCATATTTGTCACACTGGATGTTTTCAGGTCTTTAGACAAAATGTAATATTAGATAAAGGGAACCTGAGTGAACAAATAACACTTGTTTTTTTTTACTTATTTCATTTGTTTAATGAAAAAAGTTAACCAACACCAACTGGCACTGTGTGAAAAAGTAATTGCCCCCCTAATTAAATCAACCCAATTAAAGGGATAATTAGAGTCAGCTGATTGAACACAGCCAGGCTTGATTACAGCCAGCCCTGCTCAATATAAACCTCACTTATTTTGACCCTTACCATCAGAGTCACGTTGCCAGCACAAAGATTCAACAAGCACGTTATGCCACGATCAAAGGAAGTTCCTGAAAAGATCAGAAAAAAGTTGTTGGTATCTATCAGTCTGGAAAGGGTTACAAAGCTATTTCTAAGGCTCTGGGACTCCATCGAACCACAGTGAGAAACATAATCCCAAATAGAGAACATTTGGAGCAGTAGTGAATCTTCCCAGGAGTGGGCGGCCTGCCAAAATTACTCCAAGGGCAGCATAAAATCATCCAGGAAGTCTCAAAGGATCCTAAAACAACATCCAAAGAACTGCAGGCTTCTCTTGCCTCAGCTAAGGTCAGTGTTCATGACTCCACAATCAGAAAGAGACTTAGCAAAATGGGCTTCATGGGAAAGTAGCAAGGTGAAACCACTGCTAATCAAGAAGAACATAAATGCTCATCTCTCATTTGCCAAGAAGCACCTGGATGATCCACAAGCCTTTTGGGAAAATGTTCTATGGACAGATGAGTCCAAAGTGGAACTTTTGGACGACATGGATCCCATAATGTCTGGCGAAGCATACACAGCATTCCACAGTAAGAACATCATACCAACAGTCAAACATGGTGGTGGTAGTGTGATGGTGTGGGATGCTTGCTGTCTCAGGACCTGGACGATTTGCCATAATTGTAGGAACCATGAATTCTGCTCTGTACCAGAAAATTCTAAGGGAGAATGTCCGTCATCCGTCCGTCAGCTGAAGCTGAAGCGTAGTTGGGTCATGCAGCAAGACAATGATCCAAAACACAAAGCAAGTCCACATCAGAATGGCTGAAAAGAAGTAAAATTAAAGTTTTGGAGTGGCCTAGTCAAAGTCCAGACCTAAACCCAATAGAGATGCTGTGGCAGGACCTGAAACAAGCAGTTCATGCTCAAAAACCTACCAATGTTACTGAATTAAAGCAGTTCTGCGAGGAAGAGTGGGCTACAATTCCTCCACAGCGATGTGAAAGACTGATATTGAATTATACGAAGCGTTTGGTTGCAGTCATTGCAGCTAAAGGTGGCGTAACCAGTTATTAAGTGTAAGGGGGCAATTACTTTTTCACACAGTGCCAGTTGGTGTTGGTTAACTTTTTTCATTAAATAAATGAAATAAGTAAAAAAAACAAGTGTTATTTGTTCACTCAGGTTCCCTTTATCTAATATAACATTTTGTCTAAAGACCTGAAAACATCCAGTGTGCCAAATATGCAACAACAGAGAAAATCAGGAAGGGGGCAAATACTTTTTCACGCCACTGTAAGTAGTGGCCGGAGTGATGGAGCTTCACGCTTGTATGATGGGGGGAAGTAGGATTGCTGGAAATGGAGTAAAATATATTAATCATGCTGATAAATTTATTTTAGCAGAGATTTAAATACAAAACACTTTCACGTTTAAATAAAAGAGTAAATTTACTAGTAACTGCTTGGTAGGGTTAAAAGTGAAAGTGCTGGGCAGGATGCTCCCAGCAACTGAAACAGTGGAACTCTAAATGTAACCGTGTGAAGCTCCTGCTGCTGGAGCCTTAAATGTAACCGTGTGAAGCTCCTGCTGCTGGAGCCTTAAATGTAACCGTGTGAAGCTCCTGCTGCTGGAGCCTTAAATGTAACCGTGTGAAGCTCCTGCTGCTGGAACCTTAAATGTAACCGTTTGAAGCTCCTGCTGCTGGAATTCTAAATGTAACCGTGTGAAGCTTCTGCTGCTAGAACTCTAAATGTAACCATGTGAAGCTTCTGCTGCTAGAACTCTAAATGTAACCGTGTGAAGCTCCTGCTGCTGGAACCTTAAATGTAACCGTGTGAAGCTCCTGCTGCTGGAACTCTAAATGTAACCGTGTGAAGCTCTGCTGCTGGAACCTTAAATGTAACCGTGTGAAGCTCCTGCTGCTGGAATTCTAAATGTAACCGTGTGAAGCTCCTGCTGCTGGAACTCTAAATGTAACAGTGTGAAGCTCCTGCTGCTGGAATTCTAAATGTAACCGTGTGAAGCTCCTGCTGCTAGAACTCTAAATGTAACTGTGTGAAGCTCCTGCTGCTGGAACTCTAAATGTAACCATGTAAAGCTCCTGCTGCTGGAACTTTAAATGTAACCATGTGAAGCTCCTGCTGCTGGAACTCTAAATGTAACCGTGTGAAGCTCCTGCTGCTGGAACTCTAAATGTAACCGTGTGAAGCTCCTGCTGCTGGAACTCTAAATGTAACCGTGTGAAGCTCCTGCTGCTGGAACTCTAAATGTAACCGTGCGAAGCTCCTGCTGCTGGAACTCTAAATGTAACCGTGTGAAGCTCCTACTGCTGGAACTCTAAATGTAACAGTGTGAAGCTCCTGCTGCTGGCTGGAACTCTAAATGTAACAGTGTGAAGCTCCTGCTGCTGGCTGGGACAATCAGGATACAGTGAGAATATTTTGCTCATGGGGACCTGGAGCAAGAATATTTTGATATTTCACTCTAGGACTGGAGGGAGCAAAAATATGTGCCTGAAAATATACTCACAGGCATTGCATAATAGGGGAATACTTATCAACAGTGGGCTGGCCCTCAGAGTTCCAAAACCCTGCTAACTAAAGTATTGGGCTGACCTGTGGTTGTCAGGAGTCTGGAACAATCCATGACCAGGTCTGTTTGACATTTAAGAGCTAGTGTAACCAAAACAGGCAAATAGGAAAATAACACAGATTTGAAGTAGTCAGTTGTAACTTCTCGTTTCTGAAGTATTTTGTTTTTCCTTTTGCTCACTAGAAAGTCATCTATGTGATAATATTGTGCTGGATGAGTGAAACAGCTCTTAGCCTGGCAGCTGACATATCTAGCTCTAGCTCTAGCTATACAATTACGTTACCAGACATCACTGGGTCCAGTCCTCTTCAATATCTTTATCGGTGACATTACAGAGGACCTAGAGGGGAACATCTGCCTGTTCACTGATGACACAAAGCTCTGCAACAGGGTGGACATGCCGGAGGGTGTAAAAAGAATGAGGAGAGATATGTAGAAGCTTGAGGACTGGTCAAATGATTGGTAGTTGAGATTTAATACAAAAAAGTGTATGATGATGCATATAGGGCACAAAAACCCAGAAACAACATATCAGCTTGGGGGGTATAGAAAGTTCGAAGCAGAAAAGGGACCTAGGGGTTATAATCTCTGATTTCCTCAAGGTAGTGAGTCAGTGTGACAAGATGGCAGGAAAAGCAAACAGAATGCTGGGATGCATAGGCAGGGGTATCACCAGCAGGAAAAGGGAGGTCATAATTCCACTATACAGGACATTAGTGAGGCCACACATCGAGTACAGTGTCCAGTTCTGGAGACCTTGCCTATGAAAGGACATAGATAGGGTGGAGGCAGTTCAGAGGACAGCAACCAAGATGGTGCAAGAATTGCATCACAAGCCCTATGAGGACAGGCTGAAAGACTTAAATATGTACTCCCTGGAGGAGAAGGGGTGACAAGATTGAGACATACAAGTACCTTACAGGGAAGAACAAGGTGCAGAAAAACACAATTTTTCACAGAAAATGATGCTCCGGGACTAGAGGACATAGGATGAAACTAGAGGGGGAGGGAGAGAGAGAGAGGTTCAGAGGGAACATGAGGAAGTACTTCTTCATGGAAAGGGTGGTGGACAAATGGAACAGCCTGCCAGAAGAGGTGGTGGGGGCAGATACTATTACAGGATTTAAGAATGCATGGGGTAGGCATAAGGGGATCTTGATAGTAGGGGAAAGGGGACTACCTAGTTCCAGGGAAGCTTAAAAAAAAACACAGTTAATCATGTCCATGGGCAGACTAGGTGGGCTAAAGGCCCTTACTGACGACAACTTCTGTGTATCTATGTATCTATGTATTGTGATCTCACTGACAGTGACATCACAGGTGACTGACCTGGCAGTCATCAAGTGGCTGTTCCTAAGCAGCTGTGATGTCACAGTCAGTGAGGCCACAATGCCAGTGATATAGTGGGGGGGGGGGTAGAGACAGATATGTCAGCTACCAGGCAGAATGTTGTCCCACACATCACATCTACTAACAACAGGTAAGAAAAATCTTCTAATTAAAGGGAAAACAAAAAGAACCTCAGATATAAAAGGTAATGGCTGACTGCTTTTAAAAATGAATATTAATTTTAGGCAGTACACTCGCTCTTCAATACCATACTGCTACCATTCTTTAGAACCTTTTGATGTCATATATGGGGAAGCTGTACCAAACTGCATTGCAGTTAGACATGGTTTCACCATGATTAGCATCACAAAGCTCCATAAAATGGTTGCTGCCGTATATCAGTGTAGAGCATACTTTACTTACTAATGGATATTCATTTAAATTTGGTAACTCGGAAAGGCACACTGAGCCAAGGCTCATTTCCAGGTGTGACCCAGGGACATGAGAGACAAAAACATATTAGGGGGGATAATACAGGTATATACAGGAGCTGAGTAATTGTTAATGCAGGCTATTTATAGAGAAAGAATAGGTTTGACTATCCCAAAACATTTATTTACACATTTTACATATGGTAGACAGTTAGATATTAAAGTGGGACTATGGTCAAAAGTTCAGCATCAGTAAATTCAGAATTTGGATCAGCATAGACCCAATCAGCCTCATACCAAAAATGAGATCTCTTAGTTATGTTATTTAAAAGTTACAAGTCATTTTACAACCCTAAATTTGCTGCTTGTTCAAAAAAGCTAGGTTCGGTGAAGAGCTGCTGATGATGTCATCTCCTGAATTCACAGTCTAGTCCTCCCTGTCAGCAAGCTTATAGGACCTGTTTTCTCCAAAGTTTAAAGTGATTTATGGAAGTTCCCCAAATGCCTGTTTCACATAGTATGTCATTGCCAGCCATGTTTCAGATATTGAAGCTGCAATTTGTTGTGTAAGAAAATCTGTCATAGTTTAATTAAGCAATAATGCACGACAGGGTGTGTGTTGTGCTGGGATAACGTCACGCCTGGGGTGATTGGGCATGAGGGCGCTGGGCCGAGTCGTAAATCACCCCAGAAGTGACGTTATCCCAGCACAAACACACACCCTGGAGTGTATTATTGCTATTATACAATGGCTTTTGAGGTAAAAAGAAGAAAAAATTATTAAAAATTATGTTTACAAGTGAATTTTTGGGTGTTTTTTTAATGTGTAGGTTTACCTTTTAAGAAAATAGTGTGTATTTCTTCTGTTCGCCAGCAGGTGGAGCTCTTATGTTGAAAGTGTGGCTTCATACTCTACAGATACCTTTCTGTGTTGTTGTTCTTGTCTGTCTGCCCTGTTTCTTTTCTTTGGTGTAAATTAAGTTTTTTATATTTAGTGGTTTTTTTTTTTTTTTGTCTCACTATCCTGTATATGTGTCTGTTTTCTTCCTGGTGCCTCCAGGAAATGTGAACGTTGAGAAGATGTCAGCGTGACCCCCCCCCCCGTGCTGCTCTCAGGATCGCTGCTGTGGACATTGCCCCCAAACACCACCATCTGACTGTGGTGCTTGTGTGTTTTCTGTCGGGTACTGATATTACCCGCAGTGACAGAGTTTGGAAAACAATGTTAAGGTAAAACGGAGCGGACTGTTAGGCACGTGCTCAGTATGTTTGCCAGCGGGGACTTGTGATTGCGATGAAAGCAATAGGGAAGCCAATTGTCATGACGGCTTTGCAGGTGGCAGTGAGACCGGGAGGCAGTGGAGGTGCTTCATTCTGAAGCCGATGTGATGGCTTTCAGTGTGTGTGTCTTCTTTCTGTTAAATTAAAAAAAGTGAGCACATATATTGTGTCGACAGCAGAGACTGTCATAGAGCAAGTGGGGGAGTGCTGCGAAGCCGATCGCAATGTTGCCTTTCACTTGGCTAATTTTTTTTTTAACAGTAAGAAAATGACAGTTTTAGGGGTCTGCGTCAGGGTTTTTGATATTTTTTGGGTTGTCTTCTGTGCTGTGGCAGGGAGGGATTTAAACTGAGAGGGGTGCACATAGCATGTGTGTGGTTGAAAAGCTGGCGTGGAGCGGGGATCATCACAGGAGCAGGCTCCGTGATTTTAATAACGGTACATGCGGTCATTTGTGTGCTGGGACTAGACCCGTGATGTTGTACTGGGATAACATCACGGGTCCAGTCCCAGACTGACCAATCAGAGACAAGGAAATTTTCTTGCCATTGTATAATTGATGTTTTCTCAGCACTTTTTTTTCTGCCTGCCCTCCAGTTTTCCCTGTCCGGCCACATCCCCAGAATGATGTCATGCAAGGGATCTGTCAATGTTTTATATACAGCACCAATGAATTCTGGGTAAATTATAAAGGTGATTTAAATGTTAGTTACTCAGAGGTGCAGTCACACCTAATATGTAAATGTACATAACAAGGCATTGTGGGTACAAAAAGAAGTTGTTTTCCAGTTCCCTTACTGTGAGGTGCAGTCTCATATCTCTGTAGTGGCTTCAACAATACAAACTCTCATATGTTTATTTTCCAAACAAGGCATTATGCATATAGTATCTAGCTGACAAGAATTCTTTACTGAGAGAGATGGTCTCCTATGTCGGTAGTGTAGATGTCTGCAATACCAAGACTAACAGAGGTCTCTGTTTCAAAACAGTGCTTATAAACTTTGTTTCCCATGCATGATGTCACACTTGTGGGTTGCAGCACTGAGAAAAAAAGGGATGGGCTATGCAAATGAAGCACAGCACAGAAATAAAAGCATTTTTTATGAACAAAAGCACTGGTTGGCAGTTTGAATGGTAGGAGATGGAATCACAGCTCCTACAAGTTGATATAGTTTACTACTCCCATTTGCTATGGCAAAGCTTACTAAATCACTTTAAAACTTTATTTTCTTTGTAAGATGTAAAGGTTGGAGGTTGCAGCACTGAGAAAACAACAGTTTGTCAATGCCAAATGTTGTCTTGCTGGCATTGGGATTGGTAGTGCAGGAGTCAGAGAGATGCAGAATAGGAATGGCAGTGAAGTACGGAACTGATGTCAACCCCACCCCACCATGCAGACAGGCAGGCATTGAGGTGTGCCTTTGGGTCATTGGCCATAATGCTCATGCCATTTCACCTCACCCTACCTGCAGACTCCGACAAGTGTCATGTTGTGCCTTGGTGTTGTTGGGCCTTACGCTCACCCCATTCCATAAGGAAATATGTTGAGATGGGTGCAGTATAGGAGAATGGGGTGAACTGGCTGAAGAGTCCAAGGCACACCTTGATGCCTGTCACTGGCTGCAGCTGTACCATTCATAAGGAGGTATGAAGAAATGGCAATGTTGAAAATCTGGAGTGAAAATATTAAAAATTCTCGAATTTATGGACATGCGTGGAAACTGCGCAATGCATGCTCGTAACACAGTCATTTTGTAGAATTCTTTCAACAAATTTTCAACATAGGCATTTTGGGACCTCAGCTCATAAACAGTGTCACTGTAATTTTCTTAATCTCTCCTGAACATTGGTTTCCCCACAGCCACTGTGCCATTGTGTCCCAGATGTGCAAAAACACATTTTGGGCAGGATATGAAAAATGACAGCTGTACTGTTCATAAGGAGGTGTGAAAAAATGGCAATGTTGAAAATCTGGAGTGAAAATATTAAAAATTCTCGAACTTATGAACATGCATGGAAACTGTGCAATGCACACTCCTAACGCAGTTATTTTTGGAATTTTTTCACCAAATTTGCAACATAGGCTTTTTGATAGCCCACCTCATGAACAGTGGTGCTGTCATTTCATTAATCAGTCCCAAAAGGTGATTCTGCACAGTGAATGAAAAATCACCTTTCGGGACCAAATACCAACATGACAGTGACTGAGTTCATGAGGTGGGGTCCCAAGAACCCCATGTTGAAAATTTGGAGCCAAAAGTCACAAAAATGGCCGAGATATCCACCTAAGTTGAAACCCCCCATTTATGCCATTATACAGCTTACCATCATTTCTTCAGTTCGCGGTCGGTTTTGAAGAGTGCAGACATGTTCCCGCCTCCACCGAAGATCGCCGTGCCAGGCTCTGGAGGCAAGTATGGGGTGAGGGGGTGCAGGAGGTGGTGGCGCAGAGGGTGAGTGCGGGTTGGGAGGGGCTGCAACAGACAGCAAGGACTGTTTTCTTGTTTACAGGTGAAAAAAAAACACTTTGTGGGAAGGTTTTCTTTTTTTCAGGTACTACATTTGGCACGCTGGGGTTGGCTCCCAGTGTGCCACCTGGGTGTTTTGGGGAGGCTGAAGTTGATGGGGATTGGGCACCCCATCAGCAAAGAAAATGTGTCTGTGTTTGGGGGGCATGATGTCGAGGGGGACTGGACACCCCCTTGGCAGAAAAATTAAACTGGGGGACATTATGCCAATGGGGATTGGGCACCCCCATTGGCAAACCAATTGAACTGGGGAGGGCATGCTGACAGGGGGATGGGGCACCCCCGAAGTCAGATTGCTGTGGATTGTGAGAGGCGGACGGCAACAGCTGTTGCCATGTTTATTGAAATGTTACACCAGGCAAGGCATGCCCTGCAATGATGGAAGGCTCACTCATTGCAGCGGTGAATTTCTTTCAAGTTGGTAGCATGCTTCTGAACTGCTGTCATAGGCAGTATGCTCATTCATTGCTGCCACAGAGACCAGCCCAAAAAAGCAGTGGCGTCAGTGGCCACAACACAACCGCACCTCCACAACCTGCTACTCCACCAAGCTGTCACAAAATGTTGCTTGAGCTGCACGCATAAGACAACATAAAAAGGTGCAGGGCTATGCAAATAAAAAGGAGCACTGAAATAAAAGGTTTTTTTCATGGAAAGCAATACTTTTTGGCAGTTTGAATGGTAGGAGACTGATTCACAACTCCTACGGGTTACTATGCCCATTTGTTATGGCAACCAGGGTTACAAAATAGCTCATAACTTTAAAACGAATCAACGCAGAAACCTAATTTTTGGTATGGGATTTAATGGGGTATGCTTATTCTAATTCTGCAATGTAGCACTTTTGGTCAGAGCCCCTCTTTAAAGGACAGTTTAGAGGAGGGAAAGGAGCTCTACTTAGAGGAGAAGAGAGGAACTATATTGAGGGTGCATCAAGGGGAGGGGAAGGGAGCTAGGTACAGCATGAGGAGCAGTGGTGGAGGGACAGTGGGTGAGGGAACAGGTAGCGGGGGTGATGAGATAGATTTAAGTTAGTGTTTGAAGGCCAGGAGGGATTGGAAATCTTTGTGCTGCTGCTGCTATATACATGCAAGCCCACTGCTTCTTTCAAAAGAGCTTTTGACAAGGCCACTGTTAACCATCTGTCTCTTTTAAGCACTTTCTTAGTTCATTCTTCCCCCAAAAAACAGCCTAGTCAGAAAACTATTCTACTGCAACTAATTTAATAAATATTATTGGAAAGGGGCAAGGGAACATTGTTAACCAGGAATAGCACACTAAGCCAAAGCTTGTTTCCAGATGCAATCTGGGAGCACAAGGAAGTTAAGTGACTTGGTCAGGAACACACAGTATGCACCTAGGTGGCTGTGGGATTCAAACCCAGGTCTCCAGATCTGTAGCTCAGAGCCTTAACCCACTGCGCTATACTGCCTCCCTGAAATGTAAATATTGTGTAAATAATATGATCCAATATCATGCCATTACTGTTTCATGGCCATTTCATGTTGTATGGTGTTATGTCTCCCTAGTGTTAACTAACTACTGTAATTCTGCATGCAATATGTCAGAATATCACAAATAAGATGAGAGAGCATATCTTAAGATATTTTCCTCTTTGTGTCTCACCCTCGTCTTCCCCTCCAGCACTATACATGAAAGAATTGGAGTCTGAAGAAAGCTTAGAGCCAAGGAACTAACTGGGGTGTTATACAGGTACACTGATGAGTCCTGGTAGGACGAAACACGTGTCTGTGTCTTTCTATTGACACCCTTTGCAAACTGTGTGAGAGGCCTTTCGGCACCATGCATTTTTGCTTAAAGTTGAACCAACATAATATTCTGTGGTGATTTGCATATACAGCCCATGATGCTTTGCATTGTGGGGTATGTGTGATTTTGTATTTCTTTGAAACTTGGCTTCCCGGCCAGTGCCCTTGGGGTAACCATTGTCTTGGTTCTTGCGCAGTGAGGTTCTTTGTAATTTAAAAGTTGTAGACTAGACCTAGAACATCACTGGGTTCTGTCTATGTATGGGTTGAATAGTACTTTTTAGAATTTGACCGAATAGCTGATTAAATTATTCATTGAATAACAAATACAAATAGTGACTGAATACACCAGACTTGTAATCTTTATTATTTTCATTTTTATTTTATTTAAGGCATGTCGAGCCATAATGGAAAATCAAAGTGAAGCAGTGACAGTGAGATAGTGGCAGTCACTGTGCAAACTAGCATGTGGCATTTCATATTTCAGTACTTCAGCTAGTGCAACATTAGCAATCAGCAGCTTTTTGAGGGTAAGAACATATTATGGTCTAGATTAAGGTGGTGGTAAGATTCCACTAAATGCAAAAATTACTATTCAGTATTCTGATCGGTTTCAATTAGATATTCTACTGCATGCGAATAGTTGGAGTGGGACACTGTTCAGGTACAAAGTGAATATGAAATGAATATTCGTCTCATTCCTGGTTCTGACACCCTTAATGAGAGACTGCGGCTTGAATGGGCCTAGAATCTGAACTAAGATCTCATTCACTGGAGGCAGCCCTTCCATGACAAAGTTGAGGCAGACTGGTGGGGTAGTGTGTGGAAAGTTCAAAAAGAGATTGGCAAAACCAAAACAGAAAGTCCACTGTGTTATTCAGGTGTTTCATTTATGATTATGAAATAAGTAGGAGAAATCCAGAAACATGATTGGCCTGGAGCTCAGAGCGCCATGCTGATATCTCAACACAGCAGTGGTGGAAAGAGATCAGTGACCTCTTCACTAGCTGAATGACCCACAGAACCAGTACGCTACCCACTTACCAGGCTATACCAACACCTAACATGGCTGCCCTGGCATCAGTTCACATACTGTTCAAAAGAAAAAAAAAGTAGTGACATTGTAAAATCCACCCCCCCACAGTACAAAACATACATTCCATCTCAGCCCTGCACTCAACCCATCTCTCATTCAGGCAGCTTCCTCCTGACTGCCATGCTACCTCCATAACTGCCATTAAACTCACATGCCACAGTAAACAGCCAGACAGACTGAACAGGGATGCTGCAATTCCACCCAGCAAATCAATAAAAAATAAAATACCTGCTGCTGGCTGCATGGTGTCGAGCAACAGGGCATCACTGTGGCATGCTGGTGACCTGGGTTTGTGCCCCAATCCCTGAAGCCAGGAGTGGAGGCTGGCAGGGAAGGAGTTCAGAGCATCCTTTTGATGCTACCCTCTTGGGATGGGTGGGTTGCTATGTGCCGCTTTGGTAGTGACTCCTGGTGGTTGCAATGTGGAGGTGTTCTTGGCATGGGTGACCACACACCAGCCACCCCCGTCCCCAGGATGCAGCTGTGGTCACATCACAGGGTGGTGGATGGAGCCCCAGAAAATGACCAATCACATCCCCAAATGATGGTCTCTGGTAAGGCTGCCTTATGCTGCCCCAGGTTGCACAGCCCAGACCATTCCTGCCCCTCCCAACCTCCCCAGATCAGTCCCTCCCAGGGCCCAGTTGGATAACTTGGTGTGCCTGACAGGTCAAACTGGAAACAGGGTCTGATGAGCAATATGCAGTGGAGCTAGACACCACCTCGGTGGCTGGACAGAGACCAGCAGGAATGCCTGAAGGAGTGGGGCCATGGGAAAATTGCAGAAAGGTGCATTTAAAAAAAATACCTTTCTTGTCCATTGTCCATTATGTCCACACAGCCATTAACTGCCACAACTGTTGGCTATCATGTTATCCACCAAGGTGGCACTTTGAATGTGCTCATCATTCCCGATGCTCTTCAAGCTGCCCACTCCCACCAGCCATGCCAACAAAACCAAAAACTCTCCCGACACTGCTTAAACTGCCCACTCACACCTTCCACACTGTCAAAACCAAAGTTGCTCCAAACACTCCTCTCCACAATCCCACTGCAGCACATGATGAAATGCCCTATTAGACTGGCACTGTGATATCAGATGTAATGCTGAACTCTACTACTTGCAGTCTGAGCACACTATACACACCTATGCTGGCACTCATGCTGCCATATACACTGCCCTTACTACAATATAGCAAAAGCTGCTCAATGTGAGCACCACCTACTGGGCAATCTAAACAGTATAACACTTGAAAGAAACTATTTTCTATTTTGCTGGAGGGTGTTTTTTTGTTTGTTTTTTTTTTTTTTCACTTTTTCCCCTTTTTTTACAAATTCTAATTAAAAAAAGACTAAAAAAATTATCTTCTTTACTCACAGTATGGGACCCACCTCATAATCGCCATAAAGCTCTCCAGGGTGTGCATTATACTACGATAACAGCACTTCTCATGTGGTGGCAGCACTCAGCCTTTGGTCCCATGCTTAAACAAAGTGCAGCACACCCTGTTGTACCTTATTGCCACTATGACCTTTAGGAATTCTTTGCAATCCCTAAAATGTGCATTGCAACATCAAGGAA
Organism: Neoceratodus forsteri; assembly: GCA_016271365.2. Lineage (NCBI taxonomy): Eukaryota > Metazoa > Chordata > Ceratodontiformes > Ceratodontidae > Neoceratodus > Neoceratodus forsteri. The sequence goes on along the minus strand of CM057449.1, from coordinate 708,772,325 downwards.
CCCCAGAAGCTTTACAATCCTTATGATTCTGCTGAAATGAGACTTTGCAACCCCAATGATTCTGGTGAAAGGGCATTACTGATTTTATTAACATCTTCTTTATCTTTACCCATAATAACCCAACTGAACTGCAGCTTCTCACAGACAGTGGGGTTCTGCTTCTATGCAATGTTATTACTTTGCTGAAGGAAGCATATGATACTCATGTGACCTGCTCAAGGTCGCCTGTCTCAGCCACATTAGTTTTGGTGGGGTATCACTAAAATTCACTACTTATGCGTAAACAGTCCTAGCTTATCATCATTTTTCTTAGTCTGTTTATGTTCCTTCAGGCTCCAGAATCAGTTCCTTCTTTAGCCAAAACAAGACTAAGTAAAGTAAAGTAAAACTTTATTTATAGAGTGCCTTTCCAAAACCAAGGCACTGTACAATCATAAAATCATAACCTTAAAACAATTTAAAACAAATAGTAACATCCATAGGCAGCTGCAGATTTTAAAAACCATCAAGAAAAGCCAAATGGCCAGCCTGTCGGCGCAGCAGTCGGATTTCCACTTGTGACACCAGCGACCCGGGTTTGGGAACAGACTCGGGTGCTGGAGGTTTGGCTGGGGAGAGAGGGCTCCGGCGTTGTCTGGACGGCCCGCCTCCTCACAGGAGGGCAGGGACATGACCCGGGCGTTTACGACTTTAGCGGAGGGCGGGGGCATGGCAATGCGTGGGATCCCACTCACTAAGGAGGTGTGGTGATCATTGGTGTCAGTCTTACATTGTGGCACACCACGCCCCCTGGGGAGCAAACAGGAAAAGTGCCCCATAACTGACTGGATGACGGTAGCCAGCTCCCGTTGTCGCAAGTCCGAGGACAGTGCATGCCTCATCCCCAGCAGCACCCCGGAGCAGGTTTGGTGCTGATCACCCCCACCAGTGCCATCCCCCTTTGAGGGGGGACCCACCCAGTGAAGGGTTACGTCCAGGGGTCACCCGGGCGGGCTGCTACAGGGGGGTGAAGAGGTGGTTGATCCGAGGCAGTGCAGCTCAGAGGATATAGGTGGCCTGAAGGAGAGGCTGGCCTGGAGCTGGGAGGGAGCAAAAAAAAAAGCCAAATGAAACAGGTAGGTTTTAAACTCAGACGTAAAACTTGAGATGGTCAGGCATTCCCTTAACTGACAAGGTAGAGCATTCCACAGGGTAGGGGCAGCAAAAGAAAAAGCATGTGCACCCAAAGTTTTTAACCGAACCCTGGGAATCTCCAGCAATCCTTCATTGGTGGATCAGAGTGGGCAGGAGGGGCAGTAGGGAGTCAGAAGATCTTGCAGGTACCGGGGTCCCTGTTCATGTAGGGCTTTGCAGGTCAGTAGACCGACCTTAAAGGTGATCTGCCACTGTACAGGCAGCCAGTGCAGTTCATGTAGCACAGGCATAATATGACTAGTCCTAGATGTACCAGTCAAAAGCCTGGCCTCCGGATTCTGCACTAGCTGCAAGCAATGGCTATCAATCCCTGGAAGCCCCAGGTAGAGGGCACTGCAGTAATCAAGGTGGGTCATCACGAAGGCGTGAACCAATGTAGGAAAGTCAGCCAGAGGAACCAGGCATTTCACCCAAGTGATATTCCTCAGAAGATAGAACAAGAATTTGGCAATGGCAGACACCTGAGATTTCAAGGTTAAGCCATTGTCAAAAACAATACCCAGGTTATGCACCCAGTCTGAGGACTCCCTAATTTGAGGCACCACCCAGTTATTGATACGCTGATCCACCAAGGCTACACTCCCAAATCACAGCTAATGTCTTATGACAAAGATAGAGTCACTCACAGTTTGTGGTGCCTCTGATAAATGCAGCAATTCAAAACCAAGAAAACCTTGTTTGCTGTGTTGGTTTGGCGGAGGCATTGTGAGTGCTGAAAATTTTAATAAAGGACTGAATCCTGTATTTGTTTCAGATCATTTCAGCGTGAGTGTGTGCCGAGGTTTTCTTGGTTTTGAATCACAGCTAAAGTCACTTCCCAGCTTGCCCCTTAGGGTGAAATCCAGTCTAACTCTATTACCTATGAAACCTCAAATCTGGAACACCAGGAAGGGTGGAATAGAAGTTGTATGGGAACAGTCAACAGCCAGAGAGACTCATGTTGGATGTGGGGTGTGGCTGCCCACATCTGCCCACTCAGATCCTTTGTTTCTCATTCACTCCCCCTTCACCCTGCCTCATCTGTGCTGCCAGTGCCCGTGTGCATGCTCACACACTGCTGAGATACGCAGCTAAATGGAGGGACTTTCCCTTCCTGGAGGCGGACAGCATACGATGGACTAAGACAAGTGCTTCAGGTAGCAACATTCTGAAAGAAATTTACCTTCCAAAAATAGACAAAACACCTCCAAACTAAAGAGGGAAGAAGTGTTTGACTCCTAAAAAGGGAGAAAAATTGGTGATAACTAGTTTTGCCAGCACGGAAGTCAAAAATTGTTGATTCTTCTGCATTCAAGGGTATTTTGCCATTATTATTTTATAAAACTTTCTATAAACTGTTCTCTTACAATACTGACTGCCTCAACTCTGGACCTAGGAACTACTGGACTACCAAAAATTGAGATTACTTCCAGATTTTGACCAATGACTGTGTTTGACTTCTACTAAACAAAAACTGTAGGCAAATCCCATGGGCATACCCCTGCTTGTTGCTTAAACTGATGAGCATCACAAAGCCAGGCCAACAGCGTGGCAAGTAACACCCCTAGTTATCAAATGTCTTTTAGAGTTACATGGCCTAACAGTGCTTCTTTCAGGCATTACAGCTCACCAAAATTCAAAGCTAATACAGACTGAATAGTTATATTCATCCATATTATCAGCTGATGTATATCACAAAAACCATGTTGGCCCTTCATAAGTACCCACACATTGCACCTCTGAAACAAGGGTTCTATTTTCCAGGAATTCTCATGCACTGACCCTGTGGTAAAACTTGTCACCAGCTCCTTTAGTCTAGGTCAAAGCCCTCACCCCACACACACTCTCTTACTTCATACTATCTACTTACTATCATCTTACTAGCTTACTGCATAACAGTTCTCAAACAAAAATAAATGGGTATGCTTACCTTTGATGTGCTTTCAAATGGAATATAGCCTGGAATAATAAAAGAAAAGAAATTCAGTGGTAGCACAAACAAAAGAGAGAATAAGGATTTGCCTGTTCTTGATTCATAAAGCATAGATGTTGATATAAGTAAAGCAAGCAGTGAATAATAACCCAAAAAGAAAACTAGCAAACCACACAAATAACCACACATCCTACAAACAGTGTAGCTCCCACGATGACTACACTGTATTCATCTGTCAATATACACACATCAGCCCCTTGGCCTTCAGTCTGTGGGTTGCTTTCTATACACCCAAGTCAGTTTTTTGTTCACTTGGAGAAAGTCAGTAAAGGATATGGTTAATGTTTTCAGTTGGTCCTCGCCCAATATTTTCTGACCTAATTTGCAGTTAGACATTACAGCTGGTATAGTCTCTGATAATTAGGACTGCAGTTTTATTTAGTTAATTTTGTTTTGATTGTACTAGGATACAAGGAGATGAAGATGATGGACCCACTAAGTTACTTTTTATCTAGCATTTCCTGTTCCAGTTAGTGCTTCTGCTGTGTCATGGGGCCAGAGTACAGCCACAGTGTTCCAAGGCTATGTTCCCCGTCCACAGAAAGGAGTGATCCAGGACTATCTGTAGTCATAAGCCTGCACACTGCCAGGGCACAAGAAAACTGAACCCATGCAAGATTTTCATTCTGGATTATTTTGTTTTGTAATAGTATTCACTTTTAGGGCACAGTTAGGGGTAAGGACAGTGTCAGTTTATCTTACCCTAGAATGATTCATGAAGCATCACACAAATCTAGGTCCCTAACCCTGTTTTCTTGTGTATTTTACTGTGCGCTTGTTAATCTTGTACACTGTATCACTTCCAGTGCCCTCACTCAATGTGTGTGTGCACCGATGCTATTGTATTGCCTGAAAATAGCTATTTGGTCATCTACAGCCTTTACCTGGTAAATGAAAACTAAATAAAGAAATAAATTGCAGTTCCCAACCCCCCTGAGGGTTATATGTTAATATGCCTTTGGCTGTGGTGGCTCCAAGCCCTTGTATGCTATCTGCAAAAGTGCTGCTAGCCATACTGATTGCCAGCCCCAGAGGGTTATCTATATTTCAGATGTGCTGCAGGTTACTACAGCTGCCTGCCCCAGGGGGCTATCTGCATCAGCGCTGTCTTCAGCATATCCCATCAGCAGAGTGCTGTCTGCTAAATAGCCTCTGTCTGTGATGCCTCACAACTATAGATGGTCATCTGCACAAGTTCTGCCAGCCACAGTGGCTCGCAAGCAACAAGAATGTTTTCTGAAAAAATGCCACCGGCCGCAGTAGCTCCCAGTAGAAAAAAGGGCTATCTGCAGCCTTGCTTTAAGCTGTAGTGGGGCTAAGAGAATGTGGTTTTGTTTTAAATGTTCTGGGATATTGCCACTCATGTGGTGGCTTGGTTATTAATGTTCCCCTCTCCGGAGGGGGATCAAGAGATTATTGCTGAGCTGGCAGCTTTGTTTGGGTCTGTTTTTCATGTCACTTGTTGCTAGGGACTACAGTCACTACATCTGCAGATGAACAACTTGTTTCCCCATCAGGAATATGATGAGAGAAGTTTGGGAATGGCAGTTGATGGGGACCCTAATCACCTATGGACACGCATCAGCCAAATATTTTCTGACAGCTGCTGTTTCATATCCATAAGGAACAAGAACTACTTTCTGATATGCTTGGGTGGCCAAAAACTATGAGGAGAGGTCAGAGGCCCTTTACTTCTTCAGTCTGGAGAAAAAGATGCTGAAAGGGTACATAATCTCAGATGGGACAAGATGGCAGATTGCTGAGCAGCTGTGGCGGAGCTAGCAAACCAGAACGTTTTTCTGCTTGACTGTACTTCTATTTGGTATGTGAACTTGCCCCTGGATTTGTTATTGCAATTTATTTCTCATTTGTGTGTTTTGATCTGCACTTGGAGGTCTGTTATGTCTCTTTTTTAGGAGTTCAAGCATAGCACCTTGAGAGCTGGAGAACCAGAGAGAGAGAGGGATGGTGAGCTGGTGTGCCAGAGAGCTGGAGAGAAAGAGAGAGCTGAAGAGATGAAGCTGGCTTACGGGAGAGGAGAGCAGTGAGCTGGAAGTCATGAGCTGGGAGCCAGGAGACAGAGCCGGACCTAGAAATCTGAGAGCTGAGAGTGGAGTGACAGGAGCTGAGAGTTCCAAAAGCAGAAATGTTACCACTGAACAGGTCACTGAGATAAAATCCAGTGAATGTGGTGGCAGGGAAGTCCTGTGGTGTGAGTACAAGCTTGCTAGCCATGTGGCTGTAAGGTTATTAAGTAAGGTGACAGTGAGCCAGACAGAGCATCACAGTATACAGAGTTGAAATGACACAGGGGATATTAAAGTATTAAGTAAGCATTAATGCACAACAGGGTGTGCTAATAATGTGGATTAACATACACCTTGGAGGCGTTGTGAGGCACTAGGGATTTGGGGTGCTGCAGTTACCCCCAAGTGTGAAGTTTACACGTGCACAGGAATATTTGACATATAAGTATAAGAAGTTCTGTAAAAATCATGGTTAAGTCTTTAGAAAAGAGTTATATTATATAATATATTGTGCAATACATGATGTAATATAGTGCAATACAGTGCAAGCTGCATTTTTAAGTCCTTTTATTTAAATGGTGATATATTTTTAACTTTTTTATAAAAGGAAAGAAATACTTTTAAAATTCTTTTAAATGTTGGCACCTTTCTGAGCTCACAGAATTAAAGTCAGAATATGTTAAAAACACCATCTTGTCTGCTGAATTCAGTTACACCACATCCACTTACCAGCGCAGATGAGAATTCATCGAGAGAGTGAGCTGTGCAGATACAGAGCTGCAGACTTTCTTTATCATATTGAAATTACATTCTTTATACAAAATTAGCCACTCTAACTTGCACTTACACTGATAGCTCTCTTTTACAGCTCTGACTGAAACAGAACTTTGGTTTAGGAGCCAGTATTGTGCTAAAGTAAAAGTTGAAGTCTGGCAGTTTGGTACTGCGATTGCAGCACCATTTCTAAACAGCAGCTGAGTTGAGGCATGCTAATCAGCACTGAGCAAGTTATTTCATTTGCTGGAATGGCCTTCCTGAGGGGGGTTGTGGGGTCAAAAACAGTAGGGAAATTCAAGAATACGTGGGACAGACATAAGGCAATTCTAGAGGGAGGGGGCAGGAAGAAGTAAGCTGTTGGTTAACTAGGATCTGCAGCTTATCCAATAGGTAGGAAAATAGGCAGACTAGGTTGGCCAAGTGGTCCTTATCTGCCATCAAAGATTATGTTTCCATGGAGGACATTGGGATTATATGTCTATATGTATAGCACATTTACACAATGGAAGTACCATTGATCATTGCATTAGGAAGACAGGCAAAACCAAGAGAAGAAGGAGGCTGCTCTGGTTCACCAGAGAGGTGGCAAGGGCAATAAGTAAAAGGAAGCAAGCATTTAGGACATATGAAAGAACACAGAGAGTGGAGGATAGGGAGGTATACAGAGAGAAGCTAAGGGCTGCAGGGCAGACAAATAGGAGGGCGAAGGCAGATACAGAGGAGAGGATAGCGAGTGAGGCCAAAAGGAGGGATAAGACTTTCTACAGACATGTCAGTGAGAGAAGGAAATCCAAACAGGGGATAGTGAGACTTAAAGGGGAGGGGGAAGTTCTGGTAGAGGGTGACTTCAAGAAGGTGGACTTGCTAAAAAGGGCACTTCTGTTCAGTTTTCATGGTGAAAATGCAGGTTAAGTGACCAGAGTTGCTGGGGAGGAGCACAGAGGGCAGTGGGGTGGACTCTAGCCCATTCAAAGAAGGCAGGGTAGGGGAGGAACTGGGTAAGTTGAGGGTAGATAAGGCAATGGGTCTGGATGCCCTACAGTACATCTAAGGGTGCTCTGGGAGCTTAGGAAGAAACTGGCAGTACCATTGACAAGACTGTTTAATCTGTCACCAGACACAGGGATGGTTCCAAGGGACTAGAAAAGGGTGGATGTGGTGCCCCTGCACAAGAGCAGTGGCAGGGAGGAGGTGGGAAATTATTGTCCGGTCAGCCTTACCTCAGTGGTAGGTAAGATTATGGAGGCACTCCTAAAGGAAAGAATTGTCAACTACCTTGCAGCCAGTGGTCTCCAAGATGACAGGTAGCATGGGTTCATGGGGAGAAGGTCATGCCAGATGAATATGATCACATTTTTTGACTGAGTGATGAGGGTGGTTGATCAGGGAGGGGTGGTGAACATGACCTATCTGGACTTCAGCAAGGCACTTGACACCGTCCCTCACAGGAGGTTGGTGAACCAGTTGGGTAATTTAGGAGTGTGGCAAAAAATAACTAAATGGATGGTGAGCTGGCTTAGCAACAGATGCCAGGGGCTGGTAGAAAATGAGGTGCACTCCAGGAAGGAAAGGGTGACAAGTGGGGTGCCCCAGGGGTCAGTATTGGGGCCCATCCTCTTTAACATCTACATCAGAGATATTGCGAAGGGACTGAAAGGGAAGATGTGCCTATTTGCAGAGATACTAAGATTTGCAATAGGGTGAACACTTCAGGGGGATGGAAACAATGAGGGAGGACCTGATAAAACTGGAAGGGTGGTAGGATAGTTGGCAATTAGGATTTAATGCAAAGAAGTGCAGAGTAATGTACATAGGGCACAAAAACTTAAAGGCCACGTGCACACTGGGGGGGGTGAGGAAGTTTTGGTAAAGAAGCAGGAGAGGGATCTGGGGATTATCATTTCAGACAACCTAAAGGAGGCAAACCAGTGCAACAAAGCAGCAGAAAAGGCAACGAGAATGCTGACATGCATAGGGAGGGGTATAATAAGCAGAAGGAAGGAGGTGTTAATGCCCCTATCCAGGTCCATGGTGAGACCTCACCTAAAGTATGGTGTCCAGTTCTGGAGACCTCACCTACATAAGGATATAGATAAGGTGGAGAGAGTCCAGAGGAGGGTGACCAAAATGGTACATGGCATGCAGAAGAAGACCTATGAGGAGAGAATGGAAGAGCTTGATCTGTATCCCCTGGAAGTTAGGAGGGAGAGGGGAATATGATTGAGGCATTTAAATATTTGAAAGGGATTAGCAAGGTGAAGGAAGAGAGCATCTTTTGGAGGAAAGAAAGTCCCAAAACTAGGGGGAACAGTTTGAAGTTGGAGGGAGGAAAGTTCAGAGGTAACAGAAGAGGGTATTAATTCACAGAGAAGGTGGTGGGCCCCTGGAACAGACTACCAGAAGAGGTGGTGGGGTGAAAATGGTAGGGGAGTTTAAGAGGTCATGGGATAATTACATGGGAATAACCAGAAGAGAGAAGTGGATAAACCTGGAAGAAAAGAGGGAACTGGAGTTTCCATTGGGGGGGTGCAGGGGGGGAACAAAGAGGTAGGTCTAGGGCTACCTATGGAGATGGGATAGGGGCAGACTAGATGAACCAATGGGTCCTTTTCTGCCATCACATTTCTATGTTTCTTATATGAAGAAGTTAAAAAGAAAACTGCACCCTCATATCTTCTAAATGTCATCTGTTTCCATGTCAACGGACAACACTTTTCATGTAGTTGTTAAAGATGTATGCAACTACTTCTGTTAGTTTTTACATGTCATACTGGGCCCTGTCACTGTCCTGGTAGGGTCCATTTTGTGGTTGTTGAAATCTCATTGTTCCTGAGAGCTGCATTAGCATATGAGAATGTGATGTATAATCAACCTTTAAACTCCCCAGTATGCTTATCTACTTAAGAAGTTTTAAGAGAAACAAGCTGCAAGAAGGTGTGAAATATCACATTTACCTTCAGTGAGTTTTACAAACTATCTGAGTTGTAATGCAAGTTTTTTCCCCCCTTTAAACTCCATTCAGTTTATTGGTTTCCAGAGAGTTTTTTTGCAGGGTATTTGTTATTTCAGCATAGAGATACATAATATAAATGGCTGATCTGACATCATGTTCTCATATGCTAATACAGCTCTCAGGGACAATGAGATTTTAACAACCATGAAATGGACCCTCCCAGGACAGTGACGGGGCCTAGTATGAAGTATGAAAACTAACTGAAGCAGTTGCATACATTTTTAACAGCTACACGAAAAGAGTTGCCTGTTGACATGGAAACAAATAACATTTAGAAGATATGAGGGTAGTTTTCCTTTAAGAACCACTTGCAAGAAATCCACCAGATAGCCCACATTTATGGTCTAATAAGGAGATAAATATAAATGTGGATGAAAGTGAGATATATAAAAGTAATGTTAATGGAAAAGATCTCAAAATTAATCTGGTTGTGAATAATTTAATTGAATTTAGAAATATAATATGGCAACTCGCAACTAACAGAACTGATAGTTCTATTATCTACATTTATTGATACTTTTTTAACAAAGCAAACAAGGTTGCTATTGCTCCATCTATAAGTGTAACTAGGGATATAATAACAGCATCACTAATTAGTGAGGCTGGTGATAATACTGTGAATGTAAAAAACATATTCACAATTACATGAGAAATAGCACTTAAAGATCAATGGCAAACACTTTGTACATTGTAAAAAAAAGCCTAAAACGCCTGAATTCAAGTCCCAGTGTTATAAGTAGTGTTTCCTGAAAGTTACATGCTGTTTGGTTTTGTGGTTTGCTTTAAAGTATCATTTGTTAACTTGTTCTGCCCTAGCTGAAAATAGTCAGGCTGTTTCTGTCCCTCTGACTGAGCCTGGGAGAGTGATGACATCATATGGGACCTGGCTACAGCTTCAGCAGTGTAAGTACCTGCTTGACTGACAAGCTGTTAACGTTCCAGTTAGAAAAATCTGTGAGGTATCTCAAATCAGATCTCTGGAAGCTAACCTTCCAGCTAATCCCCCAGATGAGGATACTCAGAAACTCCTTAAATTAAAGGATAAATACCTGGGGTTACTTCAAGAGAGAGCAGAACTAGCTATTATTCATACCAGAGCTAAATACACTGATCAGGGGAAAAAAGTGGGACGTTTACTAGCATTGCGTATTAAACAACAGGAATCAATGAGATTTATCCTGCCTATCAGGTCAGTAGCAGACGGATCTCTTAAGGTGTCTCCTACTGAGGTAGCCCAAGAATTTGCTGCTTATTATTCTAAACTGTATAATGACATGGAGCACCCTCCCTGTCCTGAAGATATACAAGGCTATCTAAGAGACTCCCACTTGCCCCTTCTCCCTGACAGGTGCGGTGATACTCTGGTTGTCCCTATTTCCCAGGAGGAAATTGCTAAGGTTATTAGTGAATTGCCTGCCGATAAGGTCCCTGGTCCAGATGGACTTTCTGCTTTATTTTACAAGGTCTTTTGAGACCTTCTTGTACCAATACTTGGCCGTTTATTTCAGCAAATCCTATCTGGGGAGGAGACAGATTCATATCTCTATGAGGCTCTGATTGTTCTGCTTCCCAAACCCGATAAAGACCTCGAAAAGGTTCAAAGTTATAGACCCATCTCTCTTTTAAACCAGGACATTAAGATTCTCTCTCTAAAATACTGGCCAACAGGTTGGCACTGGTTCTTCCTAGGTACAATTCAGGTTGAATTTATGAAAGGGCACTCATCTTCCAACCATTTACGCACTTTGTCGCATGTCTTCTCGGCTATCAGGGATGTGGAGTTCCCTGCTGGCTTGGTCTGCTTGGATGCCGAGAAGGCATTCGACTGTGTGAACTGGAATTTCTTGTTCCGCACTTTGGAGGCCTTCCATTTCCCTTCTCTGTTTATCTCCTGGATTGCCGCCCTTTATAAAAATCCCTCGGCAAGAATATCTGCGAATGGGGCCTTTTCCCATCCTTTCTCACTTCACTCAGGTACTAGACAGGGGTGCCCCCTCTCCCCTTTATTATTTAACTTATGTCTGGAACCTCTTATCCAAAATATTCTCAATAGTGATTCTATACAAGGAGTGAGAATTGGGCGGCATGAAGTGAAAGTCACTGCATATGCTGATGATCTGTTAATACATCTGTCCCATCCGGTATCCTCCATCCCGGCCTTATTAAGTGAAGTGGCAAGGTTTAGTGCTCTGTCTAACTATAAATTGAATGCCAGTAAGTCCCTATTTTTTTCATTAAATCACAAAGTCTTTAAGACTGATATTAGCCCCCTTGGGCTATGCTGGACACCCAGGTCTTTTAAGTATCTGGGTATCAAACTTTCACATAACCCCCTAGTATGGTTCAAGGAAAACCTAGATTCCTTATTGCAGGGGATTACACATGACCTAGAGAGGTGGTCTAAACTCCCTATCTCTCTGTGGGGCCGAATTAATATAATTAAAATGAATGTATTTCCTAGGATTTTTTATCCATTGTCCCTTCTCAATGCCTTTATTCCTTTACTCTGGTTCAAAAAGGTTCATGGCATTTTTACTAGATTCATCAGGGCTGACAGGTATCCTCGTTTGGCTTATCATAAGCTGGCAGCCCCAAAACTGGAGGGGGGGGGTTGCGAATCCCCCATCTGGCTATTTATCATTGGGCTAGTCACCTTGCGAAATGTTCATGGTGGGTATCCCCCAGCCCAGAGGAAACGCAACCTATCTGGCTCAAAATAGAATTGGATGCAATCAATGCCAAAAATCTGGACCCTCTCACGTTATTTTTCCTTAAGTTATCCCTAGTAAGTATGGCCGTAGACTGTCCCACAATAAGGATCTCCTTAAAGGTCTACTTACAGATATGTTCTTTTTTGCAGTACTCTCCCCATCTGGACCTGGCCCAGTCTATCTGGAACTCTCCATCATTTACTATTAACAAGAACCAATTCTCCCATCTTTGGTTGCCTCAACTGGGAGAGGGGAAGCTCTCGACCTTTACTGATGGTGAGGGGCATTGGTTATCAGTGGAGGAGATGGTTAGAACATTTTTCATCCTGACTTCTTCTTACTTCAAAGTCTTGCAATTGAGACATTTACTGGTAATCACCCTGGGGAGTACTCCTCCCTCTCAGAGCATCTCCTCTCTGATACCCGAGGTATCCCCACTTTCTGGGTCTTCTGGTGTAATCTCTAAACTATATCAGGTTTTGTTTCATAAAAAATTCGGAGGCCCATTTGGGCCATCAAGATTTTGGAGTAACTTTCTCCCATCTGCAGCTGGATTGGCATCTCTCTGGAAGTCATGTCATAAATTTATTTCTCAGGATAGATCTGCCTCATGCAATATCATGTATTGCACAACTTATATTACTCCCGTTGCTTCATAAGTGGGCTACTTAGACTCTAACAAGTGCAATACATGTTTGCAGGATGAGGGCACACTTTTTCATATGCTTTGGTCTTGTCCAAGAATCTCCACCTTTTGGGTTTCAATCCAAACTTCCTCAGACCCCTTGTTGGGCCTTCAAGAATATTTTATTCTTGAGGTATGTGTGTTAGGGGACCTGTCCTCTATTAGAGTCAAGGCATGTTAATTCCACATATCCATGGTCGCCTTGTTGGCTAAGAAAATAATTCTCCGTCATTGGAAGGACAGGTCCTCCCCTTCTTTCCAGGAATGGGTAAGAGAAGTATTATCCAATTTGCACACAGAAAAAGCAATAGCCAGCCTACATAACAGACTGGCAGTTTATGCTAGAATTTGGGATCCCCTTCACTCACTAATCTCTCTGGTTCCAAACTAAACCTATGATAGGGTTGATGCTTCTATATGGTCTTTTGATTAGAGGCTCGGCACCTACGGGCACTGAGATGGGTTACTGCAGTAAGGGGAGGTGGGGGGGCAGCATCTTTTTACTATGCATCAATGAGACTCTTTCAGTTTCTTTGCATGCTGCCTTTTATGGTGGAAAATGTATGAATAAACTTTAAATTACCAAAAAAAAAAAGAAAAATCTGTGAGGTAATTGTTTGCTGTCCAGTGTTTTTACAAACTCAGTCTCTGGTGTTTGTTCAGATGAATTAGCTGAAAATCCACATTTTGTTCTTCTAAGTAACTGACCATTTGAGTTTCAGTGCTGAACTGAAGTGGTATGTATTTGAGAAATTTGCTTATCTGTATCACAGGTGCTGCCAGTTCTTTCTCATCAACATGCTATGTTTTTCTCTAGCTATAACACTGGGTTGTTTATTTAATGGATATAAACTAAGTCTAAAGTTTGTTAGTTCATACAAGTAGTTTGCCTTTTTAATGTATTCTCAATAAATAGGTTCATGTAAGAACATTATTTTCCTCTCAGATTGACAGAAATACATCGTGCATATGTATAACTAGAAACACTTCATGGCATCCTGATGCCCCCATCTCCTGCCTACAGTTGAGGCAGTAGCACTCTGCTGCCCCATGTTACCAGCCCCACATGCACCCTGTCTCCTGCCCCAAATTTGAGAATGCTGCACCCTATTGCCCCCTCTCTTGTCCCATAGAGTCAGGGCTGCTGCAACCTGTTGTCCTATATCCTGCCTGAACAACCAGGGCCTCAGTACCCTGCTGCCCCTTGCCTGAAAAGTTGAGGTTACTGCATCCTACTGTGGCCCTTTGTCCCCCAACCCCTCAATCAGAGCCACTGCACCCTGTTCCCCCTATTCCTGTTACCATAGTCGGGGCTGCTATGCACTTCTATACCCCAGAATCCCATGACCCCTGCTTCCACATTTGGGGCTGCTGCACCATGATGCCCATGCCACCAGAGGTGGGGTTTTTACTGCACTCTGCTACCTACATCCATTTTCCCAAATGGGCAGGGCTGCTGCACCATGCACATCCCATCCCACAGTCGAGGCTGCCCCCCATGTTCTGCCCCACAATCAAGGCTTCTTCACCATGCTGTAGTTGGTCTCATGCCACCATAGCTAGAGTTGCTGCACCCTGTTCCTGTCTAGACAGTCAGGGCTGATATACCCTCTTGCACCCTACAACCCAGTTCCTCCACAGCCCCATTACTTTGCAGTTAGTGTTTCTGCACTGTGCTGTCCCTTGCCACCACAGTCAGATTTGTTTGCTGCACTGCCCAAAAGAAAAAAAAAAAAAAAAAATGCTTTCATCGTATATTATGAGGGTGAAGGACAGAGAGCATTAGGGTGCTGAAGTCCCAACCGTTTGGTCTGAAGACAAGGGTGGCATTAGGATACCGCAGCCCAAGCTGTGGGACCGGATGCAGCAGCCACACCTGGGTGGAATTGACACAACTATGGAAGTAGAGGACAGGGGGCAGCAAATGCCCTAACTCTTGTGGCAAGTGGCAACATGATGCACCAGCCCTAACTGTAGAGGCAAGGGGCTCTAGGGCACAGCAGCCCTGCCTGAGTATTCCAGAGTAGGGTGCAACAGCCCTGGCTATGGTAGTAGGGGACTATGGATAGCATGGTGCAGAAGCCTTGACTGTGGGGCAGGACACAGGGGGGCATCAGGGTACATCAGCCCTGGCTGTGGGATGGAGTGCTCATGCTGCAGCAGCCCTGTTCATTTGGGACATTGGATGTGGATAGCAGGGTGAATCAAAAGCCCTACCTCTGGTGGCATGGGGCAGCTTAGTGCAGCAGCCCCAATTGTAGAGGCAAGATACAATGAACCCTAGGGTATAGCAGAGCTCAGCAGCCCTGACTATGGAGACAGGAAAAAGGGGCAAACAGGATGCAATGTTCTCAACTGTGGGTTTGGGGGACAGTGGATAGCAAGCTGCAACAACCACAACTGTTCTGGCATGGGGAAGCATGGTGCAGCAGCCCTGGCTGTTCAAGCTGAATGGTGAGCAACAGGCTGCGGCAACCCCAACTGTGTGGGAGAAGACAGTGGGCAGCAGGGTGCAGTGGCCTTGAATGTGGGGCAAGAGACAGAGGGCTTATGGGGGCAGAGGACAGGTCATCCGAGACAGCTGCCTCAACTATGGTGTAGGAGAAAAGGGGCATCAGGATGGTATATACTGTTTCTAATTATACATGATGTATTGTCACACGGAAATCATCAAAGAACTGGAATTTGTGAGTTCATATAGTACATGTGCCTGAAATAGAGTGTGGAAGGCATCTGTTTGTCAATCTAAGAGGAAGAAAAATTTTTCTTACATGTACCTATGTATTGAGGCTACATCAAACTACTTGTATGAATTAAACTTTAGATTTATGTTATATCCATTAAATAAACAACCCAGTGTTATACAGAGAGAAAAAAAAAACTATTTTAATGAGAAAGAACAGGCAGCACCTGTGATACAGATAAGCAGATTTCTCAAATGCATACCACTTCAGTTCAGCACTGAAACTCAAATGATCAACTCTTTAGAAGGACAAAATGCGGATTTTCAGCTAATTCATCTGAACAAACACCAGAGACTGAGTTTGTAAAAACCCTGGACAGCAAACAATTACCTCACAGATTGTTCTAATTGGGAAGTTAACAGATTGTCAGTCAAGCAGGTACTTACACTGCTGAAGCTGTAGCCTGGTCCCATATGATGTCATCACTCTCCCAGGCTCAGTCGGAGGGACAGAAACAGCCTGACTGTTTTCAGTTATTGCAGAACAGGTCATTAAATGTTGATATAAGAAAACCACAAAACCAAACAGCATGAAATTTTCAGGAAACACTACTCATAACACAGGGACTTGAATTCAGATGTTTTAAGGCTTTTTTTAAACAATGTGTAAAAGGATTGCCATCAGTCTTTAAAGAGGCCAAAGAAATCCATGTCATTGTTGAAGCATTAAATGAAGGAAAAAACAACCAGAAGTGGACTTTGCTACAGGGGTCAAGAAAGCTAATGGTAAGAAAAGGGATAACAAAAGAAAACATACAAATAAACGTGAAATTGCAAAAAGAACACCAGAAGCAGAAAGTGAAAATGGCAAAGAAAAAGGGGTTGTATAGCTAGCAAAGTGATGAATGGAAGTGAACCCCATGTAAGTGAAAAGGGCAAAGGTAAATACAGTAAAATGTAAAATAAAAAAAAATTATAATGTAGTGAAACATTGAGTTTTAAGAGCACCGGGACTTAATGACACATTTGAATTTTCATCGTTCTTAAAAAAGAAGAAAAAAATAATAAAAATGGTTGGGTGACCTTGCGACCTCCCTCTGCATCCAACAAAGTATTAGGCATTGTATTTTTGGCATTTTTGTTATCTAAATATAATTTTGCACTTCATTCCACATTGTGACTCACTATAGTGTTTCGGGGCATTCTTTGACCTTTTCACCTCCCTATCAAATTATGCGCAGTGAGTGTTATAATAGTATGAGACAGCCAATAGATTTCAGATGGACTGATTCTCACATCATATTTTTTTCTTACAGGTCCCAAGTCTAATACTGTGGGGTTTTGGGGGGGGATCAAGCAGTGTTTAAACTGATTATGTGGCTTGACATAAAAGGAAATGTTAATTTGAATTGAAGATACCCATTTTCAAGCTTCAGAAGAAACTTAAAATGAAACTTAAAAGGACTTTCTAAACATTTATTATTTCACACTATGGGGTGCGTGTATATATACTGAATTAAATGTATAAAATAAGTTTTTCACAATGATGCACACGGGAGGTTTTATCTATGTCTCCATTGTTGCTGGGGTAGTAGCACCAGAAATGTTTTAGAAATTGATTGATTGTGACTGGTCAATGTTTTAATTGATCTTTTCAGCATATGTATATGAGAGCACACCCTTTTAGTTATAGCCAGCTCTGATGAAGCCCTGAGTGCAGGGTGAAACATAAGCACCTGGTGGCAGTGCTTTTGCACTGACTGGTTTGACTGCTTCATGTTCACAGGTTGTGAGTAAACTGTTGAAACTACTATAATGCAAGTCTGTTCTCAGCTTATTGGTGAATGGTGAGTGCTTCCACTCTTTCTGTGGCTAAGTTCTTAATAATATCTTTGGATGGGCTGATATCAGATGGGCATATAGACATAAAGTTCAGCCAAATGAGGGGTTGGTCTGTGTAACCTCAGCTAGTACTGAAAAAAGAAACCTCCTTATTACCGTAACTCTAAACACTGTTTTGCAGACATTGGAATTACCTTAGATTCTGCCATTAGAATAAGCAAGAAACCTGAAGTAGACAGGAAAGTAACAAAACAAAACTGTAATAAATCAAGGATGGAAAAAAGTTCAGTTATACGGCAGCAAAGAACAACAGCTTTTATGAAGCAATTAGAACAGGAACACAGCTTGAAGGGGGGTGAGAGCCAAAGAGAATTATCAGAGGAAGAAGTACAAAAGGAGCATGCATTAATAACAGTGCATATACATAAGCGCATGTCCAGTGTCACGGCTCGATATACTTAAGCGCATGCCCAGTGTCACTGCTTGATATGCATAAGGGCATGCCCAGTGTCACGTCTCAATAAGCATAAGTGCATGCCCAGTGTCATGTCTCAATATGCATAAGCGCATGCCCAGTGTCACGGCTCAATATACATAAGTGCATGGCATGCCCAGTGTCAAGGCTCGATATGCATAAGTGCATGCCCAGTGTCACGTCTCAATATACATAAGCGCATGACCAGTGTCATGGCTCAATATACATTAGTGCATGGCATGCCCAGTGTCACGGCTCAATATGCATAAGTGCATGCCCAGCGTCACGTCTCAATATACATAAGCACATGACCAGTGTCACGGCTCAATATACATTAGTGCATGGCATGCCCAGTGTCACGGCTCGATATGCATAAGTGCATGCCCAGTGTCACAGCTCGATATGCATAAGCGCATGCCCAGTGTCACGTCTCAATATGTATAAGCGCATGCCCAGTGTCACAACTCGACTCTGAGACTATGTATTTCCCACTTTTTAGCCCTCGGTTTTCAAAAATAATCACTTCCCTGAGTTCAGCTATGTTTACACTACTAGAAACAATCTTTAGCTGAACTCGGGTCGGAAGACCCATCTGCAGTCATTGTGGTGCCGTCACCCCAACTTGACTGCATCCTCCTTGCCAGAAACCTCCTCCAAATGCCGGAACTTCAGGCAGCATCCCTACAGCACTCCAGGGCCATGCTGTCTGAATGCTGCTCCACAGCGTTTCTGCACACATGACCAGGAAGAATTGCATGGTGCCGAAGTAAATCTCTTGTTATGTGAGTGAGGTATTAGATTCTGGTAGCACATGGACAGTAGGATACAAGAGTTTAGTTTAAAACCAAGGCTTTCATACTCACTGTACTCTAAAGTGTTTTTTTTACATGATACAGGAGTTACATATCAGCAGCACAGGGAATAGAGAATATATCTCTGATGCCCAAGCTGGCTGAACAAGGAATAAAATGAACATCTGGCCCCCTTCCACCACCAACTCTTTGGTGGGCCTGTTGCCCAGCCCAGCCTGCCATGGAATAAATGAAAATAAATATATTGGTGGTACCATTGTACAACTCCCTAGTGAGGCCTCATCAAGAGTACTGTGTTTAGTTCTGGAGGCCCCATCTCCAGAAAGACATAGACAGGATGGAGACGGTACAGAGGAGGGCAGCAAAAATGGTGTCCAGGATGCAGCATAAGTCATATGAGGAGAGACTCAGAGCTCTCAATATGTACTCCCTGGAGGAAAGGAGAGAGAGGGGGGACATGATAGAAACCTTCAAGTATCTGAAGGGGATCAACAGGGTACCAGAGGGGAGCATCTTTCACATGAAGGGAAATAGCAGAAAAACGAGGCACAGCATGAGACTAAAAGGGGGAAAACTTAGGGGGAACTTGAGGAAATTCTACTTCACTGAAAGGGTGGTGGAAAGATGGAACAGTCTCCCCCAGGAAGTGTTGGGATGGCCACGGTTCAGGGATTCAAGAATGTGTGGGATAGGCACATGGGAATTATCAAACCAGGGCAAAAGGGGGGGGGTTTGTAGCATCTAGGGTACCTTAAGCATTAGAAAGAGGGATAGGGCAGACTGGATGGGCCACAAGGCCCTTATGTGCTGACAACATCTATGTATCTCTTTCCCCACAACTAACTAACGAGTGCAGAGACCAACCTAGCCCATCAAGGAGTAAAAAGAAATCTGTCCACCTCCCCCATACAACCTGATGGATCTAGTGCCTGACCTTTCTGGGAATAAAACAAATCTGACCCTCTCCCCCAAACTACTTGATGGTCTAGTGCCCAACCCAACCTGTCAGGGAATAAAACAAAATACTGTACCCCACTTCTGCCATGCAGTGTATGACCTAGGGTGTCAGCATGGCTCGTTTGGTAGCGCATCCACCTCTGGACCAGTAGGTCATGAGATCTAGTCCCACACTGGGATTGGGCTCATACCTAAAAACACTGGCGCCCAAGTGCAGTACTAGAGGGGTGCTATACTGTTGGGGTGTGCTGTCCTTTGCAAGACATCAAACTGAGGTCCCTTCTACCCATCTCTGGTGCTGTACTGGTGGGTGTACAGGTGGAAGTAAAAGAACCCAAGGCACTTTTCACAAGAGTAGTGGAGTTTCCCCAGTGTCTTGGCCAAAATTTCCCTTGCCATAAAACCAGTTCATGCAATTGTCCAAGGGTGTGTGTGGGTGTCTGTGCGAAATTGCTACCACTATATGTTCAGTCACTTCGCTGCTAGACTAGAATTGCTTGTAAAGTACTTAGGGATATAGTGTGTGTGACAAGCACTATATAAAAGCTTCTTCTTTATGCTACTGTTACAGCCAGTGGGTTTGGGTCTCTCCATCACTTCCAGCCTGCAATGTGCTAGTGTGGGAGACAAGACCGAGGGAGACTGACAGTACGCACTTCAGAGACTGTGATGCCAAGTGCACATGATCCCAGTTCTGCCACCTGACTCTCCCTCTCCCACTGTTTTTCCTTCTCTGGTGCTTAGTCACAGCTCAGCACTCTCCCTGACACACGCATACTCAGGAGTCACTTGCCATGCATGCTCCAACCCAGCATGCTGAGCAGTGCAGCACCAACCCCTGGGCCAGCACCATTGGCTGACAGTGTCCATCAGAAACAAAGTCATTTGGAATAAAAGGGCAGATGTGGCCATCATCAATTTACTATACTTTCTCCCAGGGAATACAAAAATCTGTCCTGCCTCCCTCCCCTCAACTTCTTTATGGATGTGGTGCCCAACCTAGCCTGTCAGGAAATAAATATGTCCCTCTCTCCCCAACTATGACAGCTCCAGTGCTTTACAAAGCACAATAGTTATATTCTTATAGCACATGGACTGTAGAATATAATAGAACTGTGTTTTATATAATGGCTTTCATACACACTGTAGCCCAAAGTGTTTTACAAGATACATGTGTTCCATACTGGTGCTGCATGGAATATAGATCAGAACAGGATTTCTGGTGACCACGACTTGAAAAAAAGGGCACCATTCACCAACATCTATTACAGGGATGGAAATGCTGGACTCTCAAGTTCGATACAGATGTCCATTCCTTTATTTTTCCACACATAAAGCATCAAAAACTCCCAGTGCTCAGGCATGCACCCGCAGGTCCTGACATTTCACACTTGTGCTCTTTGACAAGAGACTGCCCCGTGCTGCCCAGACTGCACATCTAAACAGACAGACAGGTAAAAACACCAAAGTGCAACTCTGCAAACATCAGACAATTATGATGCATTAAAGTTACTGACAAACAGACAAGTTAAAATAATTCATTATGCAAAAGGGCACTGAGACTAAGATTTGGTAAAGATTTTTTAAAACTTGAGAGTTCGGCATTTCCTTCCCTGTAATAGACGTTGGTGAGTGGTGCCCTTTCTTTTCAAGTTTTGGACTCAGTTATTTGGGCTAGCATCACCTACGCTCTGTGCTGCCCTTTCATTTTTTACATTTCTGGTGACCAGCCCAGCCCGTCAGGGAATAAAAAAAAAAAAAATCGCCTCCCAACTCACACACACACACACACACAAAGCTACCTGCTTGCATTTAATGCCTAATCCAGCTTGTCAGGAAAGAACACTTGTCCCTCTCCCCCCCAACAATGACGGGTCCGGTTCTTTACAAAGCATAGGAGTTACATTTTGATAGGTTAGTAGCAAGGGGGCATGAGGGGAATGTGAGAAAGTTTTACTTCACAGATAGTACTGAGCCCTGGGGCAGAATATCGGCAGAGGTGACGGGGTTGGGACTGTAGATGTGTTCAAGCATGGCTGAGTCACAGTTCTGGTAGTTACACCAAGAACTAGGTAGGTGAAGGTTTTCGGGTATGGGGTGAGAGTAGAAACCCTGTCAGTACATTAGGTCTGGGGGTAATGTAGGGTAACCTATTCTGGCAGACCAGATAGACTATTGATCTTTTTCTGCCAACAGTGTCTATGTTTCTAGTGCTGTTATGAACTTTCAGTGGAAATATTTTTCAGAGTGATTTTGCTTACTTGTTTAACTATCATTTACAAGACAGTAAGTTGAGTAACTGAGTCCCCATGGGAGTTTCTTTTGGCAAGGAGTATAAAGCGTCCCTTGTGGCAGTCCAAGGTAATAAACCAGGGAGTTAGACATTGTCTGTCCTATTGTATGAGGATTCTATAGTACAGGTAATGGGAGCAGGTACTGGAATTAGAACATCTGCTTTTCACCACCCAGGTGTAATATGTACATTATGATATCTTAATATAATACATGTTTGACTGTGCAGCCTTGTTTTTGCACAATGCATTTCATGCAATGAATGTGTTATTTTAGGAAAATGCAATAAAATATGTTTAAAAGAAAAACAACATGTGCCTGCACGGCTGTGGAGGGGAGGTTTATATGTGTCTCTTGTCACCACCCTGTATTCTGCATCTTTGTCATTAACACTCTGACTGCGGTGACATGGCTGGCAGACTACCTTCCACGATGACACTCAGCAGGTATTCCACCTCTACTGTTATGAATGTCTGCAACAGCATGCAGTATTTATGTTATTACATGGGGGACTGTCACAGTTATCTGAGTGGTTGGTGCTGAGATGTTATTTCACTCCCTTGAGAGGCACACGTACTGGTGACATTTGGCAAGCACTGTGCACAGCTTTGTATGGAGCACCAGAAAACTAGGTCTCACCATAGAGCTTAGTCGTGGATGAATCAGGAACGAGACTTAAAATGCAAACTAATTGCAGGTGAACCACAGAATGCAGAAGTGGCAGGCAGCCTCAGTACTTCCTGTTTCTGCAACGTTACTACTCAACCTTTCAAGCCTTGTTTCTGTTCCACTGGTGACGAAGATCTACTGCTGTACTGAGTCTAAGGCCCAGTCAAGGATTATTAGTTATAGTATGGGGCTGAATGAAAATATTGCCATGTCAGAAGAACTATGTAGTGTCAAATAAGATGTGTATAGTTGTTTTCTTTTCTTTGCATTTCAATTTCCTATACAATGCATTTTTTGTAATGTGTATTTTGGAAATAATGTGAGACTGGTCTCTCAGTTAATTGGTTCTGCTCTTTCATATCAGATAGGTTTCAATCAGTCCTCGTAGGTGACTCCCTACCCACCAATCACTTCTGGTGTCCCCCAATGCTCTCTATGGGGTTTATATTCTCCATCTTCCTAAACTGCCTCTGTAAAGCCTGTTTTTCCTGCATACTGTATATTAGTAAGACAAACCTTGTACAGTGATATTTCTCAGTGGCCCATCTGCTCCTATGTTGAAATTGGACCACCAATGTGACTTTGATAGTGTCCAACATGGATTCCAATTGAATCAACTAATCCTGAATGCTACGAAAATGGTCCCCATAGCCTTAGATAGCACTCAGTGACTGGTCTGGACCCCCAGTCCCCCAGTTTGTTCTAACCTGGATGATGCCAGTTGGGCAGAGGCACCTTCCCTCTAATACTTTTTGTAACTGGTTGGATCAGCATTTAAAATTCCTTCAGACACATTGATGCCACTCACTGTAAATTCCTCCTGAAACTGGGCACAAGGTACAGGAACAAATCTCATGTCACCTACCCTGTGCATCATGAATTCATGCTCAGAATTATTCTTCTGATGTCTGACTGGGAATTTAGTCTACAGTGCAGCCTCCAAGATCAAACTTTTCTGACTGCCACCACCACAACTACTCCAGTCTATCATGTTGCACTAAAAATGTCCTCCCCACCAGTGCCACAGCCAAGAATTTTGGGACCCAGGACAAGTCCCTTTGAGAAGGGTCCCTCTCCCTCTCAATCCAGCTAAGGCGGGGGTCTGGGGCCACTAGGGCCCCAAAAGTTCTAGGGGTTTAGATGCTATGTGATGAGCTCGGGGACTATTATTGAAGATAAAACATACTTTTGTTATGTCTTCCCTACCCCTGACACCAGGGAAAAAATTATTTTCCTCCCTGGAGTCAGGGGTGTGGTAGACTCTAGCTGGCCTTAGATTCTGCAGCTGCAACTGGGGTGGGCAACTGGCTGACCAACAATGTCATCGACCACCCACCCCATAGGCATTATTGTAATATATTGTGAAAGATTTTATATAAGGGCTGGGGGTCTGGGGGCTGCTAGGATATTAGATGCTCTGTGGTGAGTTTGAGGGCTTTTATTAAAGATAAAACATGCTTGTAAACATATGTAAAATTTCCCCCCCTATAGGGATTAGTAGTCTATATAAACTACATAAAATAGAGCATACATATAGTTTAAGGAATAACTGTGCACATAAATTATCTTCCCCAAGGATAGTAGACAAATTCAGAGCCATGATTTTTCCCTATACAGTTATGAAATACTGGGATGCACTATATAACCAAGATGAAGAATTAAAGAAAAATCTGAGACTTTTTTCAACACTCCTTAAACAAGCATTTGTCAATGCCAAATGTTGACTTGCTGGCATTGGCATTGGTAGTGCAGGAGTTAGAAATGCAAAATAGGAATGGCAGTGAAGTATTGAAGTAACACTAACACCCCACCCCAACCCCCACAGAGACTGAAAGGCATTGGGAGTGTGGCTTTGAGTCGGCCATAATGCTGACACCATTCCACCTCACCCCACAGAGAGCGACAGGTGTAGGGGTGTGCATTGGGGTCTTCGTCCTTTATGCTCACCCCATTCCATAAGGAAATAAGTTGAGATGGGTGCAATATAGGAGAATGGGGTGCATGTTAGGGTGACAGAACCCAAGGTACACCTCAGTGCCTGTCAGTGGCTGTAAGGTGGGGGAGTGGGAGTAGAAGTCTGCAAACATTATGGCCGACGACCCCAAGTTACGCCCCTGACGCCTGTCAGTCTCTACAGGATGGATGTATGGCTGTAAATCTTAATGCCCCAGGTGTTTGTTGGTATTTTCACTCCAAATTTTCAGCTGTGGCTTTTTGGGACCCCACCTCATGAACAGTGGCATTATCATTTCGTTACTCAATCCTGAAAGGTGATTTTGGACAGCAACTGTGACATTAGGAGTCACAGGTTTGGAAACACATTTTGGGCAGGATGCAAAAAATGACAGCTGTACTGTTCATGAGGAGGTGTAAAAAAAATGATAATGTTGAAAATCTGGAGAGAAAATATGAAAAATTTGTAAGCTTATGAGCGTGCGTAGATACTGCGCAATACACGCCCATAATGCTGTCATTTTGGGGATTTCTTTTACCAGATTTTCTACATGGCATTTTGGAGCCTCTCCTCATGAACAGTGGCACTGTGATTTTGTTACTCTGTCCCGAAAGTCGATTTCACACAGCGACCGCACCAATTGTGCGCCACAGGTGCAAAAACATATTTTGGGCAGGATGTGAAAAAATGACAGCTGTACTGTTCATAAGGAGGTGTACAAAAATGAAAGTGTTGAAAATCTGGAGTGAAAATATAAAAAATTCTCTGAGTTACGAGCGTGCATGGAAACTGCGCAATGCACGCTTGTGACATAGTCATTTTTTGGAATGTTTTCACCAAATTCTGAATATAGGCATTTTGGGAACTCCTCTCATGAACAGCATCACTGTGATTTTCTTAATCTGTCCCGAACATTGATTTTCCACAGCGATCGCGCCATTTGTGCCACATATGTGAAAACACATTTTGGGCAGGATGTGAAAAATGACTGCTGTACTGTTCATAAGGAGGTGTGAAAAAATGGCAATGTTGAAAATCTGGAGTGAAAATATTAAAAATTCTCGAAATTAAGAGCGTGCATGGAAACTGCGCAATGCACGCTCATAACACAGTCATTTTTGGGAATTTTTTCACTAAATTTGCAACATGGGCTTTTTGGGAGCCCATCTCATGAACAGTGGTACTGTTGTTTTGTTAATCAGTCCCAAAAGGTGATTTCATGCAGTGACTGCAAAATCACCTTTCGGTCCCGAATAATGAAATGACAGTGACTGATTTCATGAGGTGGGGTCCCAAGAACCCCATGTTGAAAATTTGGAGCCAAAAGTCAAAGAAATGGCCGAGATAGCCACCTAAGTTGAACCCCCCATTCATGCCATTGTACAGCTTACCGGCATTTCTTCAGTTCGCAGTCAGCTTTGAAGAGTGGAGACGTGTTCCCGTTCCACCGAAGATCACCATGCCAACCTACGGAGGTAAGTATGGGGTGAGGAGGATGGGGGAGGTGGAGTGCGCAGAGGCTGGGTGCTGGTTGGGGAGGGGGTGCGGTGGACAATGAGGGACCATTTTCTTGTTTTGCAGGGAAACACAAAAAAAAACTTTGGGGGAAGGTTTTTGGTTTTACAGGTAACACTAAGACATTTGGACACACTGGGGGTGGGCTCACAGTGTGCCAACTGGGTTTTTTGGGGGGGGGACTGGAGCCAACAGGGATTGGGCACCCCGTTGGCAAACAAAGCTTGTCTGTGTTGGGGGGGCCTGATGCCGAGGGGGATTGGGCATCCCCATTGGCAGACAAATAAAACTGGGAGGGCATTATGCCGATGGGGATTGGGCACCCCTGTCGGCAAAAAAATTGAACTGGGGAGAGGGCATGCCAACAGAGGGATTGGGTACCCCCAAAGT
The DNA here is from genome assembly GCA_016271365.2 of Neoceratodus forsteri. NCBI lineage: Eukaryota > Metazoa > Chordata > Ceratodontiformes > Ceratodontidae > Neoceratodus > Neoceratodus forsteri. The sequence continues at coordinate 708,746,357 of CM057449.1, read as the reverse complement.
CAGCTTTCTAGGGATTGCGAGAGGCAGATGGCAGGAGCCGCCACCATGTTTATTGAAATGTTTCACCAGGAATGGCACATAATGGAGGCATGTCAGATCTGCTGCTGCAGTGACGAGCCTGTCTCTCATTGCAGCAGCAGATTTCTTTTAAGTTAGTTGCACTCTCTGAAACTGGTGTAATTGACAGCATGCTCACTGGTTGGCAGCTGAGGGACACACTGGCTAAAGCATCCCCTGGATTCGCCGCAAGACTGACACACCTTTGAAAGTGCTAGTACAGTGCTACTACCACAAGATGCTGGTTGCACATGCGCACAAGCTAACATAAAAAGAACTTAAGGTTATATGTAACCGTGAACAGTAACTTTATGTAAAAAACAAATTGGCTTAATAGCTCCTGGAATCTGGATACCTCTGGTATATTTTCTACCCTAACTTGATTAAGGATTGAATGGAATTGAATGGTATATTGTATGTAAGAGGACAGATAGAGTACTGATCACACTGAATTGTAGTGAATTTTAAGTATGCCAATTTTGATATGAAATAAGATGTGCGTTACTAATCACCTTTGAGAGTATGTTTATATGCTGTTATAGTGATCAAGTATCAGAATGTATGTTGTATAGATTTTATAGTTGAAACATTATCCTATGCTCAAACAGAATCGCCTTGAAAACAAGACTTCTGGTCCTAATAGTGTAAATCTCCAACTTCCTGTATAGAAATTAAGATTTTACTACTACTGCATATAAAATAATCAAAAATAACAATTCAGGTTTTTCTTCTGCAGATATACAGCAGTACCCCCATCTACCACCAACCTGGAAGCCAGTAACTTAGACTACCCCCCACCCCCGCAGGAGATGCATCCAACTATTACAAGATAAGGAGAACCAAACAGCAGCATCCCTTGGCACCAAATGCACAGTACTACAGTGTTCCCCCAAGATAGCCACCTGTCCATCCCACATTAGCCCATAAAGCCCAATGCTCCCCATTGTTAGCTGAGTCTCGAGTCACTTGTGAGGTTATAGTCCCAGAGGGTTTAGTTTGGTGGGCAATTAATGCTCACATGCTGCTCTAGGCAATATTAAACCATTCTGTTACACAGTTTGTCAATGTAGAGCACCTGAAACATGGCCATCTAATATTTATTCAGACAACTCATTGTTGAGTATGCTGGACAAGTTTGTCTTCTGGACAAGTTTGTCAGTAACCCCCAACCCCAGCAGGCAAAGAACCCAAAAAGATTTGTTTAAAGCCGGTCAGTCAGCAGCTGTCATTGGTTACCTGGTGAAGAACATGTCCAGTCCCTGTTTGATATCGACAATAAGGGCATGAATGAATGAATATGACACTGAGATATTTGCCTATAGTAAAACCTGATTGGCTGAGGCTCAGCCAATCAGGTTTTACTACAGACAAATACAGATCACCATTATTCTTTCATGCTCTTATTGATAGCGAACACTGAACAGATTGGATGCACTCAGCACCGGGTGACAAACAGTCACCGACTGGCTTTGAACAAATCTTTTTGGGGTGCTGGGGGGGAAGAGGGTGGTGGGGGTCAGAACGGGTTGGTGGGTGGGAGGATGTATCCGCTGGGAGCTACACTACATTTTGTGGTGAGGTGGTTTTGGAGAATGGGTTACTATTTCTGGACCTGAACTTCTGGGTCAGTGGGGCCCCCCTCCCACCCAGAGCTTGGGCCTGGGACAACAGTCATGGTTTCCCCCCCCTAACAGTGTGCCTGCTCCCCACATTCATCACTGCTCTCACTATTTCATTCTTTCTCTCTCTACTCTTAAAGGAAGAAGTCGTTCCAACTCTGCTTCCGTCATATCCAAATACTGATTCTTGGTCCTACTTTGCTACCTCTCTTTACTTTTCTCTTCCTTCATTTCCACAGCCTACTCCCTCAGAAACTCTAGCAACCACTCCTTCCCATTCGTTTTCCTTAAATCTTACTATCTGGAACAACCTACCTCTCTCTAGCCTGTGTTTTCCCTTCGCTTTTGTCCTATGGCACTACCCATAATCACACTGTAGTTTGCTCCTGCTCCAGTCCCAAATGGCCCCTGTCTTGCTTTCCTATTCTATCCTGCAGCTGATAGTAAATTAATTATGCAGGTAACAGTCTTCTCAGTGATTTTCTCTATGACTGAATATCAAATCCTGCAAGTGTTTATTATACCCTAGTAAACATTCTACAGTGCTGGTCCAATCTGGCAGACACTTTCCAGCTTACATTTTATTTATTTATTTATTTATTGAAATGTTTCACCAGGAAAACATACTGAGCAACAAGTTGCTCATCTCCCGGTGCAACCTGTGGGGGAGGGTAAAGAGGATGAATAGAAATACATATAAGGTGCAATAAGACATCACTTACATTTGTTGAATATACAGTTGGTAAATTGTAATATACCCATGGTACATAAGACAACAGTTCCATTACAAAGAACATACAGATTGGAATTTACAGTAGGCTATTTAGAGTATTTGGAGGGGAACAAAAGGATGCACTAAGCATGAAGATATACTAAAATGAATAAAATAGTAGGGATTACTATTGTATGAACAGAGCAGGTGAAAATATGGCAGAGGTGGCGGAACATAAAGGTGCTTAGGTAAACAACAAGAGCAAGTGATATACGTGGATTATTAAGTGCCGTGGGGTGGGGGGGTTGGACACTTAGGTATCAACTGCAAAGGGAAGAACAAGGGGAGGTGAGATGTGTGAAGGGGAGTGAAAGAGGACCCAGAGACCCAACAGGATGTTTAGAACTCAGCATAGGGTAGACAAGGCAGAGGAATTGGAGCAAGCCCAAAGAAGAAGGGATTAAGCAGGAAGGTACGTAAGTGCTATGGGTGAAAGGGGGAGAATGGGGAGCAGAAAAGACGAGCTCAGAGGCCTAGTCAAGATAAAGGAAGGAGGGATGTGGGAGCTGAACCCTGGGGCCTCTTCAGGATGTTGAGAACCCCGCAAGGGGTAGGGAGGGCGGAAAGAGAAGGGGGACCCTGTCAGGATGCAGGAATGAGGGAGGGGGGAGCCAAACCTTGGGGCCTTTCCAAGATGCTGCGAACCCTGCAAGGGGTACGGAAGTCTTGAAGAGATAAAGGGAAAGCGGGGAAAAGACAAAAAAGGGTGGAGCAGGTAGGTAACAAGTGCAAGGGAAGACAAGGAATAAATGGGTAAGAAGAGTGGGAGGAGTGGAAGGAGAGCCATGCCCGAGGGTACCCTTTAGGGTGCAGAAGAGCCCTGCAAGGGGAGCTGGGGAGGCAAGAAGGGGAAAAGAAAGGTTAAGCAAGGAGTAGGGAGGGGAGAAAGGAGAGACAAGACCTAGGGACCCCTTCAGGATGCAGGGAACCCTGAAAGAGGGTGGGGACATTTACCTACTATATGTATAAAATCCTATATAATCAGTACTGTCCTCAGAGGCAGTATAGCCTAGAAGTTAAAGCACCAAGCTGGCTATCTTGAGACTTGGAAGAGTTCGGTATGAAACATACAACTTCTATTTGCATACTGTGACCCTGAGTAAGTCACCCAGCTTTCCTGTGCTCCCAAGTCGCACCTGGAAATTAGTTTCAGCCTAGAGTGTCTTTTCCGACAAAACTTAAAAAAAAATGAAATTTATAGGAATTGTGTTCAAGCCTCATAATTATTATACAGGCCTTTGTTCTAGCATGCAAATGTTATGTTTGATGTATTTCTTCCAATGTCCTCTCCCCCAGGTTGCACCAGGAAATAAACCTCATCTCAGTGTGCCTTCTGGTCAAGCAATTTTAAATAAATAAATAAAAATGTTAGTTTTTTTTATGTTACATAACTAGTTACTACAGTATATTACATATGATGTACCACATATGCATGTTTTGAAGTCATTCAAGGCTAATACATTGAAGAGTGTAATGTGTTGAATCTGGTGGAGATGAAGCATTTCTTAGAAACCCTACTGATGTCTAGCCTTCAAACTGGAAAGAGTAACTACTCCGCAGTGTCATGGGGATTCTTAAGACCAACCAACACGTAAGCCCCCCTGCGTTCCTCCTCCAGTCTATTACTAGAAATCCCATGGGTTAGATGAGGCTCTGGCAAGAGGTCCTTCTCCTTTACTGCCCCATCCCTGTGGAACAAGCCCCTGAGGGATGTTCTAAATTGCCCCTCCCTCACAATGTTTAAGAAAAGGCTTCAGGCTTACTTTCTTGAGGGTAGTCAGTGCAGGCATAGCCGTTGATGCTTCCTTCAATTTGCCCCAAAGACAATTGGGATCCCTACCTGTTATCTGCTGTCTGTTTCTGAGGGCTGAAATCTCTACTTTTATGAGCAATATGCAGTGTTGCGTAATGTCACATAATGTCCTAAAAACTGATTGAATTTTTTTGTCCTCTGAGTTTAACTAACTTATGTATCAAGTATGCTTGACTGAATCTGTGTAAGTTCTGTTTTTCTAAAGTATGTGCAACTTTGTCACTGTATGTCATTAATTCAGTGTCACCCCTGAAAAAGGGACATGCTTGTCTCAGTGGGCCCACTCAGTGAGTTTTCAGTAAAGACAGACAAGTGAGTCTCTGGGAGATGCAGATAAGTAGGGACATCATGCCAAAAGAATGTCTGAGGGGGCACACCATTAAAAATAAATCAAGAGATGACAGGAATTTACACTTTTATGGCCCTTCCTTTGCAAACATTGCAGTACTTGGATGGGAAGTTTGAAAGGGAATGTGCCCCCAAGCTATATGGGCATGATAGCCATGTGGACAAGTGAGTCTTTGAGTGAGACGGACAAGTAGGTCTTTGAGTAGGGGGCTGAGCGGGTCTTCAGGAAAGGTGAATGAGTGAATTTTTGGCAAATGAATTTAATATAAACTATGATGCCATAGCACATTTTAGGAAATTTAGGGGAGAGGTAACTCTCAAAAGTGGATCAACTCTGTTATCCAGAACCTCATGCATTTTAAAGATTATTATTAGGGAAAAATAAAAAGCTATGAGTAACCAGTCTTTTAACATAAAATGTTGAAAGCTTAGGGGGAAAAAGGAAAGTAAAACCTGATTTTTTTTAAAACAAAAATAAACTGAGACAGTTAAAGATCTATATGTTTTTTTTAAAACTATGTTACAGTATGTTGGGTAGAAGGATTAGAACAACCCCTAGAATGCTCAAATCTAATTGTGAATTTAATACTGATGCAGGTAAACTAGCATACCATTTTTTTTTTCACATTTAATATGCTTTATTTATTCATGAAGTGAGGCAGAGTTACAATCAGATTCATTACAATGAGTCAGATTTAGTAAGTATGCTTTTACATAACATAATTCTTATACAGTGGGAAATACTTGTCTGTTCCCAATATCTCTGCACTGAAGTAAACAAGTGTAGTTTTTTATTATAACATATGTCCCCCTCCCCCCCCCAAAACCACCAGAGCATGTATCACAATAACAGCCTAATATTCCAGTCATCTTATAAAAGTTAGAACTGTAGGATAGTAGGTTAACAAAATAATGCGTATAAGACGGAAAGGAGGGATAAGTCAAGCCTAATGTTCCTCCTGATTTGATATTGTTAACAGGGTTTGCAATGGTTCCCAAATCTTGTATCTGGCTGATTTGCTAGACATATTTGCCACCAACTGTTCAGCTTGTAAAGCAAACAAGAATTCCCTATACCATTTCAGGAAGTGAGGGGTGTTCTGATCCAACCAATGTCTAAGGATGACCTTTTTTGCACATGCTGATATCAGGGTCACGTGAGCCTTCTGATTACCAATAAGGGAGCCTGAAAAGTCACCCACTATGCATATTTCAGGGAGAAATGCCTCTGAGAGCCCTAGAAGAGGGTCCAAAATTGAACAAATTGAATTCCAGAAAGGGGTGACCTTCAGGCATGTCCATAGAATATGGCATAAAGAACTGGATCACATCTGGAACAGAGATCACTGGAAAGGCAACCCATCTTATGCAGCCTCACTGGGGTATAATAGAGATTGTGGAGAATCTGAAATTGCATAAGGTGGTACCGATTCCATCTTATGAACTGGTATAGATGCGTCCAGATAAGTGGCCATTTTCTGGGGAACGTAGTGGGAGGAAGAGTCTGGTCCCAACCATAAATCCTGGGGCCCTCATTGGCAGCCAGAAATGTTTGTAGAGAGTGGTAATAGTATGATATGAGATGTGAGGGAGGGGCAGAGGAGATTAGTGGGAGGACAACAGAACCAAAAGGACTTTGCCACAGGCCTGTGCCAAAATATTGTGTGAGCATATGCGTCATCTGGAGGTATTTAAAGCATGATAGGTTGGACCATTGATATACTAGTATTTACCTTGCTGTCTGGAATGGCAGTAATTTACCATCTAATGTTAGCTCTTGCATTGTTTCTACTCCTATATCAGGCCAGAAATGCCTGCACAGCATTTGTCCAGTTATTCACAGATTAGGATTTCCTGTGAGGGGCTGTAGGATATCTTGGGCAGGGCAGACCTTCAGAAAAGAACATAACTGGGACTGAATCAGCAAAGATGCCCCAAGAGGTGTCTCCTTTAATGGGCAGACTAGGTGGACCAAGCGGTCCATATCTGCTGTCAAAGTCTATGTTTCTGTCAGGGTGATAACCTTTTCCTGGGTATGAAAGAGAGTGCCCTGTAGTCCATTCCATGGATGGAACAGAGGGAACGCTCTATGTCTACCCACTATGGGGTGTAACCTCGAGTGCCTGATGGACATAACCAATGGGATATTTTGTGGAAATGAAGGGCTAAATGGTATATAAAAAAATTAGTAACTGGAAGACCACCATCCTGCTTAGTTCTCATTAACTTAAAGAGCACCAGATGGGCTGTTTTACCCTTCAATAGAAAGGAGACTAGAATTCTATGTACTTAGGTAAACCAAGATTGGGGAGAAACCAGTTATACATCTGTAGGGGGTATAACAGCTGGCGTAAAACATTCATCTTTATAATGTTTAGTCTATCCCATAGTGAGAAAGGTAGACGAGACCAACATTCCAAATCCATTTTAATATGAGAAATGATAGTGTCTAGATTATATTGTTTAAACCTATTGGGAGAGGTACTGAGAAAAATACCTAAATATTTAATTTTATCCTTCCTCCAAGTCAGGCCAAGATAATCCACTTTTGCTTGAAAGGTTCTGTTATTAAGGGGCATGATCTCCGTCTTGCTAAGGTTAAGTTTGTAGTTAGATATAATACCGAATCAAGAAATAATCTGCTGTGCTGGGGGTAGTGAAGTGGCCGGGAAAGAAAGGTGTAGAAGAATATCATCCACGTATACAGAAAGCTTATACTGTGTATTATGAATTGAGATACCAGTAACCTGTGGTGAGGAGTTAAGCTTCCTGATGAGAGGTTCCAGAAACAAGTTAAAGGGGGAATAAAGGGCAGCCTTGCCTGGTACCTTGCTATAAGGAAAAGGTTTGGGACAGCATACCATTACGCAGGACCTGAATCATAGGGGAAGAATATAAAACCTTAACCCATTGTGTAAATTCGCTGGGGATACCAAATTTCAGTAAAAGTATAAATAAGTAATTCCATGAAACTCTGTGACAAAGGCTTTCTTGGCATCCAGGGACACCAAGGCGGCAGGGATTTCTAAATCCCTGGATGCTGAGAGGATATATGAGATTTTCCAAAGGTGATCAGCAGAAAGACTCCCCCTGACAAACCCCACCTGTTCCCAACTGATTAGGGACCCCCAGAAGACAACTAGTCTTTCAGCTAGAACTTTTGAGAGAATCTTGAGGTTGACATTAATAAGTTAAATCAGCCTATAGTTGGTAAGCAGCAGTGGATCCCAATCCTGCCTAGGGATAACCTCAGTGGAGGCAGTAGTCAGTGAAAGGTCACATATGCCTTTATCGAAAATGTAGTTGTATGTGTCTAGGAAAATAGGCGCTATCTGTTCTTTTAGTGCTTTATGAAAATTTGTAGTAAATCCATCGGGGTCTGCGGCGAGAGTATCAATTACCTGAGCAATTTCTGTTAGGGTTTGTGGGGCCTTCAGAAATGCCTGTTGGGGAGCTGAAAGTTTAGGAAGCAAGATGCCCTGAAGAAAGGAGTTAAACTATTTTTGATCAAAAGAAGAAGGTGGGGGGCATATAACTGTTGGTAAAAATCTCTAAAGGCTTCTAAACTGGCATACCATTTTAACAACTATTCAGTAATATAGGTCAGCAGGTAGCAAATCTGGTTTTGGTCAGCTCTAATCCAGATGGTCAAGTACCTTGTGGATTTGAATAAACCATCTTGTTTTTTTTTTTTTTTATTTTAAGATTCTTAACTAATACTGGTACAGTAAACTATGTCTTTAGACTGAGGATAAATACTAGAATGGGTGGACATGTTAGTGCTTTAAAACGTGTTAACACAGCAATGAATGAGATGGCAGTCCCTATTATAAAGCAATCTACAGAACTGTGTCCCTGATAGTTTAATCTATTCTGAGTATGTGAAAATAAGTGGTTGTAATGTAGTACGCATCCACAAAAGTAGCTCTCCCTCAGATAGGGACAACTATAAACCAATCTCTGTGTTGTCCTCGCTATCTATGACCCTTGAAATAATTGCATATGACCAACTAGTTGCTTACCTTGAATAACACAATGTGCAGACTGTGGTTCAGCATGCACTGTATTTACTGTAGTAAAAATCATAGTGCAACTGCAACATTAGTTGAACTAATGGAGTAACTTCATAGGGCATTGGACAGTGGGGACTATGCAGAGGTGGTCTACATTTATCTTACAAAAGCTTTCAGCTTGATGAATCACATATGGCATTTAAATTAGGTGAGCTAGGTTAATCTCACAAAATGATGGGGTGCTTTAAGTACTATTTGGCTGACAGAACTCAGATTATGAAAATAAATTATGTGTTTTCATTTGTTTTACCTTCGAAAACTGACGTCCCATGGGGTCCATTTTAACGCCCCTACTTTTTAACTTATTTCTAAATGAAATATTTTAGGGATGCACCCATTGTGAGTTGATTCTGTATGTTGATAATGCAGTTATCTTTACTAATGATGATTGCTAGCCTGCCCTTTTGAACCACCTACAGGGTGACTTTGAATGGGTATAGAAGCTTGCAAAAAAATTGAATATGATTGAAAATAAAACAATATATATATTATTTTAGGAACAAATAAAAATTAAGACAGTCTCCTAAAGTAAAGTTTAAAATCCTAGAGGGGGAGTCAATAAAGCAGGTAAACAGTTTTAAATACCTTGACTTGTACTGTACCTCGAAAGTGCACTGTCACGTAAGCTCCAAATTATCAACCTATTTAAATCTGTCAAAGAATGATTAGGACTAATTTTATAGAAATAAAACTAATGTTACTAAAGATTCTTGTCATGATTGACTATGGCATTGTCAACTATTCTGTGGCATCTGATAGTACACTGTAGGGGGTTCAAAGAGCACTTGACGAAGATGACCATTGTCTCTAGAAACAGAATTTAATACTCATCACTACAATTTATAGAAGTTGACAAGTTGGCCTGTGCTAGCCTTAAGACAGTAATATTTCATTGGTCTTTTATGTAAGAATACTCTTGTGGCTCAAGCACCTACTTAGATGCAAGATTTGCTCTGCTACAGTATATCTAATAATAAGAATAATACAAGACTTACGGCATGGACATATTAAGCCTAGTATTCCCTTTTAGGATAAGAAGTCAAGGATAATAATTCTTTGCATACAGAGCTACAAAGATCTGGAATATCTCGCCTGCAACTATGACCAGTTGCTTCAATTTTAATTTCTTTAAAGGAGGAATAAGGTCTTTGTAATATATAGCTCTAATGTTTTATTATTAACACAGTAGTTGTTGTACTCCTTGTGATATCTGTTAGTATATCTATTTTTACTTGTTGTAATGTTACAGACCAAGATCTCCTTTGAAAATGGACACTTCATACGCAAAGGATTATCTCAAATAAATAAAATCTAAAATCTAATCTTTCACACCTGGATCTGAAATCTAATTAAGGTCTTTGTTCATGCAGTAGCCCGAAGCTAGGAGAATATATAGTGGTGTCAAACCTATCCTCATGTTCCGTTTGCATTTAGTGTTCTGGGGCACATGAAAAGAAAAGGGGTGTCACCCATAAAGTGATCGTGTTTCCTGTAGATTAATCAGTGTGAGAGTATGTTTCTGTCAGTTAAAAAAGCTCAGCAGAGATCACTTCTAAAACAAAGCAGGCCTTTCTCTAGCATCAAGCAGACAACAGTGTGGTATCAACATCAAATGGTCAGAATCCATTCTCCACCTTAATCATCTACAATTTATTATGGGCAGAATTATGTTACACTCTGATCCCTGTGGATTTCTGACTTGACTACTGAGTTTAGGAAGACTGGTCTTTCTGTGCCGAGTGAAATACCGTAATGGCAGTTTCAGATACTCAGTGGTATGCTCACAGACAGGCACCCTTACAGAGAAGTAGGGCACATGACCCAGTTAGACATTTAAGACTCCCAATCCCATATGAACAGTGGTCAAACCAAGAAGAAAGGTTAATATTAATTCTGGATTGACCTTATTTTGACCATCAGCCTAACATAGTGGAAACAGTAGGCTAGGCAGAATATGGAACTGGGTTACAGTGTCACACTGCTGTCTATAGAATGATGGAAAGTAACTTAGAGGCTTTTGTGTTAGAGACTGTTTCCTGGTGAAGTTTCTCGGCATGCTAATAACTAAAGTACTATAAATGTGGATATCTGGTCAATGTTTTGCTGCCTTGTAAATCCTGTAAATTTTAATTTAATTTGTTTGTTTTCTGCACCAGGATAGCCTTGCTAAGGTGTAGCACTTACTGTACTTAGCAAATGGGTCCCAGAGCACATGAGCAACAGCATGAAGCAATGCAGTCAGTTCCAGTTTCCATACAAAAACACACCTCTCACATTACAATACACTGTATAGGATTACAGGATGAACTATGATGACGATGCACTTGTATTACAGCATGGTACTATACACAAGAGTACCATGGTGAATTGAAACACTGCAAATTAACTGCATGGCATGCCGGATACCTAGATCCATGCCTGAAACACGAAGTCCAAAACAAACTAGGACATAGACCAAATGTTTGCGTGGAATGCTCCTAATGGCCTAGGAGTGCTCCTGATAGCCTATGCGATCAGAAGGAGTCTGTGTGTCGTGGAAAATTGCGTGAGGATGTACTTTCTAACCATCCTCATATTGGGAGTGATATACTGGATGGCAGCATTCAGTGACTCCAGGGCAGGGAAGAAATTATGGAAAATGTATAGGGTCCTTGATAGGCAAACAACATATGTTTCACTCTCACTCTCTCCACATCCAAATGGGATTTTCCTCTGGATGTTCCCCTACCCGCCCTGTCATAGTCCTCATATTGAGTTCACTCCCCTGGCTTTGGATTAGTGTGGCTAGGTAGGTTTCACCTGTCAGGGGCATGTTTTGGTAACTTGTAGCACTGGTATTGTTCAGTCACATGCACAGCCCAGAGCTGGTTACCAGGCCTGGCAGTAGGATCTGTGGTTTGAAGGTATTTTTTTCTAGATACATACTGTAGATACATAGATGTTGTTGGCAGATAAGGGCCTTGTGGCCCATCCAGTCTGCCCTATCCCTCATTTTAATGCTTAAGGTACCCTAAACGCTACAAGTCCCCCCCTTTCACCCTTGCTTGATAATTCCCATGTGCCTATCCCACGCATTCTTGAATCCCTGAACTGTGGCCGCACCTATCACTTCTTGGGGGAGACTGTTCCATCTCTCCAACACCCTTTCAGTGAAGTAGAATTTCCTCAAGTTCCTCCTAAGTTTTCCCCCTTTCAGTATCATGCTGTGCCCCCTTGTTCTGCTATTTCCCTTCATGTGAAAGATGCTCCCCTCTGGTACCCTGTTGATCCCTGTTAGATACTTGAAAGTCTCTAACATGGGTGCCCCGAAGTACATATTGAGAGCTATGAGCTGATCATGTATGATGTGAGTAAACAAATAATCAAAATGTGCAAACTGTATAAATGCAATCAAAACAGTTTGCATTGCCTAATTAGTAAATAATTAGTGAATTAATAGAAAGTTAAATAAGAGAGATATAGTTTTTTTTTTTTTTTTTTTTTTAGATTATACAATTCAGTTTTGGAAAGGGGGCTGCTTTTAGCATTAGTAAATAATTACTGAAAAATAGTTACTAAACTGTATGTAGTCATCATCCTTTACTTTCTTAAATCTCAATAGAGTGCCAAAATGACTGGTTTGCAAAAATCGCATGAGTGCCAAAATGGTTGGTTTGCAACAATATATTGCTTAAAAAATTATATCCAGTCTGCTAGCATAAGGAAATGCTATCATACAGAGTCATATCTTTGATGACCTGTAATGGCACAGATTAAACAGTAACTCCGCACTTCAGCATCTACTTTAATAATGTTTCAAACAGTTCAAACATGGGACAGGAGGCACTGTGGAAAAAGAAAAGGCACTAAAAGAAGCTGGCATGGAGATCCCAAGGGCCATAAAAAAAAGTAGGCAAATTTAGAAAAAAAAATACTAACAGCAAAACAAAGGATATTATGCACTAATACTATACACACACATCAAAGCACGGCACATGTTTTGTAACTTTTGACTGTAGGTCTCCTTAAAGGTGTTAATCAAGGTAAGATTGGAAGTTGAAATCTGAGGTAGAGAACTATGTTTCTAAGGGAGATCTGAGGGAAAAAAAGAGACTGGGTTGTCAAACCCACGAAAGAGAGGTTGGTCCCAAGCATAACGTCCCTCAAGGCATACATCATGGACCATGGATTTTTACTAGCATGTCAGAATGTGAAGGGTACAAAGGCAGGAACACATAGTCCCTGTGAATTTTGGCCTCTCTGGCACCACTGGCACCACTGGCACCACCATTTGCAGCACCTCAGCAGTTTAGGTTTTGGTGAGTCAGGACCACGTGTTTATCCGACCTGCTCTGTTATTAGTTTGTCACAAGTAGACATGCAGCACACTGCTACAGCCCACACATACTGGATATGGAAAAAGGCTTCTGCAGTGACTCAAACTGAAACAAGTCTTGCAACAAAAAAGAGCATTGCTCACGTAAACACAGAGCTACAGGAAGACACACAGAGAAGCATGTTTGATACATGGAAAATGTAAATGATCACTAATCTTACACAGTATGTATATGTACAGTGATAGACCTGGGCTACAACAATTAAACTATTGCTCACAGAGAACAAAGCTCAGCTTCTTGTGTAAACCATTAGTTCTCCATTCCAGCATAGCCCTTTGCTGTTGATATGAGGTTCTACTGTACAGTATATCAGGGTGTGAAAAACTTCTTCGCATTTGGTCACCATGTGACTACTAGATCAAAATGTTTAGTAGCCAAAGTGCACATTATGGTGACAACCTTGTGTACAGTAATTGTACAGGATAGGTACAAGGAACCTGACCATGTAGGCACATACACACTTCTTTCAGTGGCTACCAGTAATTTCTTAGTGACCACTGGCTATGTTTACCACACCATTGTTTATGTCTTGCCTGAGATTGGTTAGACATATTTTCACACCTTTTTCCAAAAATAAATTTTTTGAAGAGCATCCATTTGTTTACCAATGAAAAGTCCAGTTTGCACTCATTTGCAAAATATTATACAGATAACATTTACCTTCAAAAGTAGTTAAGAAAGACAGTGCAAAAGAAGAATATTCTTTTTTTTTTTTTTTAAAGAAACCCTAGTGCACACTGATGGGTAAAAAGTATATATAAACTAAGGGCTTGATCTGCAAAAGGTTCTCAACCCTTCTGCATGTGTGATGAGCTAGGAATGGCTGAGGCATGCCCCTCCACATATGCAGCATACATGCAGTGCAGTCTGTGTCATCCACAATGCCAGATGCTTACCCCCTTGCACCTGATCCCGATTTGCCTGCCATGCTTGTTGCCTGGTTTGTGAGCACTGGGGAAGAGAAACACATCTGCATAATTTAAAATTCATTTCCATACTGATGATGAGGTGAGGATGGTAGCAGTATTTCACAACCATGGGGGGCTGCTGTAACCCTTGCACACCCTCATCAAAGGCATGCCCTGTACTCCTTAGACCATCCTGTAGCCTGGTTGGGTCTTTTGCCACATAATCCCAGCCCTACAAGTTGACATTGATGGATGAGGTAATTTTTCTGAATGAGATACACTCCTTGGAGGATTACATTATCACACAACCCACTGCTCTGCTTAGAGCAGGGGATCCAATCTGAAGATGTGCTCTGCCCCCTGCAGCACCTCTAAGCTAGCTTTTGGTGTCTCAGGTGCAGAAGTAGCAACACACCGTTGTTCAGTCACCAATTGTTTTGGGTAACCAAGAAAGGACTGCAGAGGGAATTTCTTATTTATGTAAAAAGGTTTCACCAGGAGGGCACACTGAGATGAGGCTCATTTCCAGGTTCGACCTGGGGGAAGGGGGTAGGGGGGAAATTAGCAATAAATACACAGACAGGTAAAAGCAGTTATATATATATATATATATATATACACACACACACACATACATACATACAGGTAAATCAATTACAACATTCCAGTAAACAATACATACAAATATACAGGTAGAACAGTTATAGCAGTATAACGATTCATAGCTGCAGAAGTGGAACAGTGACATGTGACCTGTGTATAGATATATGAAGTAGGTACGAGTGTGGAAATGGAGGGAAGAGTGTGATGAGGCTGATAAATGAACAAAGAATTTAGATTGCCCATAGTGAGGACAGAAGAAGCAGTGTAAGATTAGAAGGGATAGAGAGGTGTGTTAATTGCAAGCGCAGATGTGAGGAGGGAGTTTGCGAAGGAGAGAGCAAAGGGTGAGGGGGCATGACAAAGGGGCAAGGGGATGGAGTTCCACAATTTAGGCAGGTGGTAGGAATAAGCAGATTGGCCTTTAGAAGTGGATCTTCTGGGGATAGTTAAGGAGTAGTGGTCACAACTATGGAAAGAGTGGGGGGAGTGGTGAGAATGAGGAAAGAGATAAGAATGGAGGGAACCAAACTAGTATTTAGCTGTGAAGGAGATACAGTGAGAGCATCTCCTATCCCCGAGAGAGAGGAAGGAGAGGGAGTTATAGAGGTCACAGTGATGAGAGAGGAGGAGCATCAAGTGCAAAGCGGCAGAAGGAATTATAGATGGTGTCCAGTCTGGCAAGGGAGGTTTTGGGAGCAGCACTAAAGACTACATCACCATAGTTAACAACTGTGAGGATCATTTTCTGTACTACAGTGTGGCAGGCATGCAGCAGGATGCAGCTGTGGTTATGATAGAGGGTACCAAGCTTGGGGTGGAGTTTTTTGGCAATTGCATCCATGTGTACAGAAAAGTAAAGGTGCCTGTCAAGCCAGATACCAAGATACTTAGCAGAGGAAGAATCCTCCAGTTTAGTCCCATCGAGGGTGTGGAAGGAGGGCAGGGAGGGGATGCAGGACAATCTTTGACTAGTGTCAAAGGTCATGGAGACTGTCTTTTTGGCATTAAGGAATAGTTGATGTGAAACTAGCCAGCGTTGGACATTGTCAAAGTCCAGCTGCAGGGTGTTAGTGGCACTAGATGGGGATGAACCAGATGTATACAGAACAGTGTTATCTGCATACATGTGGATGCTAGAAGAGGAGCAGACAGAGAGGAGGTCATTAAGAAAAATGGAGAAAAGTAGAGGGCCCAAGACCGAGCCCAGAGGAACACCTGTTTGGATGGGGAGGGGAGGGGATACAGAGTCAGTTATCCTAACTGACTGGGTTCTGTCGAGCAGGTAGGAACTAAACCAATCAACAGCTGAGGGAAAGAGCTCAGCCAAAGAGAGTTTGGATAGGAGGATAGGAGGATAGGGTGAGAGACTGTCAAAATGCCTTGGCAAGGTCGATAAAAATGGCGGAGGTGATGAGTCCACTGTCCATACTAGTAAATATGGAGTCAGTGAGCCAGAGGAGTGAGGTTGTGGTGGAGTGATTCTTCCAGAAGCCAGGCTGAAAAGGGGTAAAGAAGGAGAAAGAGCCAAGGTAGGAGGATAGTTGAGATAATACAATATGTTTTTGCAGTTTGGACAGGATAGGGAGAAGGAGGGAGATGGGCCAGTAGTTGCTAGGAGAGGAGGCGTCACCCACTTTTGGAAGGGGGATAACTGGCATGTTTCCAGGCCATAGGGACAGATGAAAGGGAGAAGGAAAGGTTCAGAAGTAAGGTGAGAGGAAGGGCTATAGCAGGAGCAGATAGGAAGAGGAGCTTTGGATCTAGGCTGTCGGGGCAGGATCCAGAAGAGGGGTTCAAGGAAAGAAGGGCCTTAAGAGTGGTAGAGGAGGGTATGCTGGAGAAGGAGAAAGAGAGGTGGGGGAAGTACAGTAGAGTCAAGTGATGAGGGTGGGTGGAGGGAGAGAGCTGAGAAGGTTGGCAGCACAAGAGGTAAAGTAAGAGTTGAATTTGGAGGCAACCTCTAAGGAGTCTGATAAGACTGCATCATTGTCTTGGAGAATGGGGACGGGGGATTGGGTGGAAGTGAAGAAGAGGACTTGCACGACTTTTCAAAATTTTGACAGGTGATTTAGGTTGGTGTTGAAGGTGGAATGGAAATATTCAGCATGTGCATATCTTATGGCATGGGTGCATGAGTTGCGGAAGGTGAGATAACACTGCAGATTAATCAGGGAGCCTGAGGATTTATGAGTTTTCCAGACTTGGTCATGAGCCTGGATTCATGCTTAGAGTTCAGGGGTGATCCAGCGGAGGTGATTTCCCCTCACTCTGATCCACCTGGGGGGGGGGGCAAACCTATTCCAGATGGTCATGAAGTTGGTATGAAAGAACTCCCAAGCTGAGTCAACAGAGGATGCAGAAGTGATGGGGGACCAGTCAGTGATTGATAGGTCTGTAAGTACAAGGTAGAGGTCTAGGTATTTGTAGGAGCAAGTCACAATACATCTCGGGGGAGCCTTCGGACAATGGATCTTTTTTTTCCTTTTTCAATTGTTTAACCAAAAGTGGTGCACTAAGCTGAAAGCTTGTTTACAGTTGCAACCTGGGAGCACAGGGAAGTTGAGTGATTTGCTCAGGGTCACACAGTATGCAAGTGGGGGCTGTGGGATTCAAACCCAGGTCTCCAGATTTGCAGCTCAGAACCTTAAACCACTGCACTATACTGCCTCCTGATCTTGCGTACAATGTAGATTAGGTGGTGGTCACTTATGGCATCAGGGTAGAGGGCAGGGCAGCGATGACCTGGTGAGTAGTGAGGGCTCAGTTAATGAGTGTGTGTTTGAGGGTTTTACTGTTTAGACGGGTGGGGTCGGAGATGAGATGGGTCATGTTAAATGAAGATATGTCATTACAAGTTTTGGAACGTTGAGTGGATAACAAGTTGAGATTAAAGTCTCCAAGAACATAGAGTTCACCTGTAGAGGTATGGGACAGGATGGTGGCCATGAGGGTAGATAAGGAGGAGGGGTGTAGGCTGGGGTGACAATTAACTCCTGCTACAAAGATAAGGGGAGGAGATGGGAAGAGTAATTTTAATGATTAGAAGTTCATAAGCATCAGCAGATGTGGATGCATGTACAGGGGAAAACTGCAGGGAGGAGGCTATGCACATGGCCACACCTCCACTATGACTGGCTCTGTCTTGGAAAACTAGGGAGTAGCCAGGTAGGGAGATGGAGCAGTCAGGGACCTTAGAGTTTAGCCAAGTTTCAGAGATGATAAAAATATCTGGAAATAGAGTTATGGTTAGGGGGAGCAGCAAGGGAATTTTGTGCTGCAAACTCTAGTGTTCAGATG
The DNA here is from genome assembly GCA_016271365.2 of Neoceratodus forsteri. Lineage (NCBI taxonomy): Eukaryota > Metazoa > Chordata > Ceratodontiformes > Ceratodontidae > Neoceratodus > Neoceratodus forsteri. Next base: position 708,728,491 of record CM057449.1, on the reverse strand, counting down.
GGCAATTCTGAGTCCATGAGGAAGTTGGGAGGGGCAGTGGGTTGAGGGGCAGGATTGAATTTGACATCACCTGCTGTTAGTAACAGGATTGCAAGCAGTAGCTTGGTACAGTAAGAGACTTGCCTGTGAGGGACAAGGAAGGAGGGGCAGTAGGTGGAGGGGTGAGAGGAGTAGCTACTGAAGGAGAATTTGGGATAGAGGGGTATAGAAGGGAGGTAAGAAGGGGGGAGAACAGACATAGAAACAGAATTTGATGGCAGATATGGACTGCTTGGCCCACTTAGTCTGCCCATTTCCCTACCTAACGGATAAGCTGCAGATCCTAGTTAAGCAACAGCCTACTTCTTCCTACCCCCCCACTAGAATTGCCTTATGTCTGTCCCATGCATTCTTGAATTCCCCCACTGTTTTTGACTCTACGACCTCCTCAGGAAAGCCGTTCCATGCATCTACAACTCTCTCTGTGAAGAAATACTTCCTCACATTACCTCTGAGCCATCCCCCTCTATCTTCAAATTGTGCCCCCTTGTTCTATACTTCCTATAAACCAAGTATTATGGGACTAAGGTAAGAGGTAGAGGTGAAGGGGAAATGCAGGTTAGTAGGAGGAGGGATGGAAACAAGGGGTGGAGATGCAGGTGGAGGAGGTATGGAGTAGAGGGAGGGAGGGTGGAAATGAAAAGAAGAAGGGGAGGATTCTGATAGGTAACATTGAAGAAGCTAGAATTTCAACTGGAGTTTGCTGCACTGTTTATCCTACAATATGTTTCTTGTGACTTGAACTTCTACAAGACTAGCCAATAATAAGACTGACTTAGTAATGGTTATGATGTATAAAGTGTATTCTGACTTCTGAGGAGGAATTAGAGACATCTGATTTGTCATTTAAGCTTGGATCTGTGGGGTTGCAGATAGTCGTATGCTGGTACTGCAAACATAATTCTTCACAGTAGATTACAGAAGATGGGAAGGGGAGACACTGGAATTTGGTGAGGCTGCTAAAAAGAACAAGCATTTGTCAATGCTGCATGCTTGCTGCTTGCATTGCTGTTGTACTGGGTTCTGCTTTTACACATTTTTACTACTGTATGTACTTACCCAAGAGAGACCAGATGAGATGTAATGTGTCATTTGCAGTTGGGTCCTGATTTAATTGCAGTTGCATACTGCATTTACCCAGGGTAGTAAAGGCAAGATGCAAGATCTCATTTTTAGCATGGTTCTGCTTTTATAATGTATTTTTTCTAGGACAGATCAGCTTAGATTTAACATTTCCTTTTCAAGGGGGTTCTGCTGTTGGATGTTGTTTCTACATACAGTAGTTTTGCAATGTATTAACCCAGAATAACTCAGCTGAGATACAATATCTCTTCCTCAATAGGGTCCTGCTTTGACCCATTTTTGTACCATATTCATCCAGGATAGCAGAGCTTAGATGCTATCTTTTTGTCAGTGGGATCCTTTTTTTCTCGGTTTCTATGTTGTATTTACCCAAGATAGCAGAGCCAAGATGCAATATCTCGTTTTTGATGTGGCCCTGCTTTTACCCATTTTTAATGTATTTACCCAGGGTAGCCCACCTGAAAGGTAAGGATGGCACTTTATTTCAAGTGTCAGTTTCAGTGTAACAGCAGGGTAGTAGGCAATCAATTACATGCAACAGGGGTAACTACACTGTAATTACAAGCAACAGGGGTAACTACACTGTAATTACATGCAATGGGGTAACTACACTGTTGTTGCATGTTTGTGGTATGTAAGTGCATTACAATTGCAACACAGTTACAGTGTAGTTCTACTGTCACTATGCTGTAGTTGAGGAAACTGTAAGTGTTACTGGCAAGTTAATTTTCAGTTTGGTCCAACTTTTACAATGTATTTTTCCTAGGATAGGGCAGCAGAGAAGCACGGTTTGGTGTATCTGCTGTACTGGGGCCCTGCTTTTTACACAGTTTTACTATATATTTACCCAGGATAGAGCAGATGAGATGCAATGTCTCATTTTCAGTGGTGACCTGCTTTTATATACTTTTAGACTGTCTTTACCTAGGATAGGACAGCGAAGGGCAATATCTAATTTACAATGGGCTCTCACATTTTGACCTCAAATTTCCAACATAGTCTTTTTATTACCTGATGTTATGATCAACATGGATGGAATTTTTTGAAATCCCATCCAAAGTGTAATTTTGCAGTGTGACTGTGAAAACATGTTTCAAAGGGGATTTGAAAAATGACACCTGTCATGTTAATGAGGTGGGGTAACCCATGAGATATGTTGAACGTTAGGTGCCAGAATCTGCAAAATAAAGTTATGAGTAAACATTGGAGCAGTTCTATGTTTATTTCTTAACTTGGTGGTTGTTGTGTTTTTTTTTTCACATTTTGATCCCATATTTTCAACATAATCTTTTTATGACACCATGTTATGATCCAGACAGGTGGATTTTTTCAGTCCTGTTCGAAAGATGGTTTCACAGAGGTACTGAAAAAACATGTTTCATATGGGATTTGAGGGGATTTTAAAAATTACACCTGTCACGTTCAACAGGAGGGGTAGCAAAACGGCTATGTGCATATTTGGGGCCAAAATCTGCAAAAATCACAAAGTTATGACTGAACATTGAAAAATTCTGAATTTCCTTACAACTTCATTATTTTTTGGCATTTTGATGCCAAAATTCTCATCACTGTCTTCTTATGACCCCCACCTTATAAGTATGACAGGTGGATTTTTTTAACTCCTGTCCAAAAGGTGACTTTATGGAGCAAATGCAAAAACATTATTTTGGAGGAGATTTGAAAAAATACACATAATGTTCATGAGGTGGGGTAACAGGAGGGCTATGTTGAACATTGGGTGCTGAAATTTGCACACATCACAATGTTATGAGTAAACATTGAAAAAAATCAATGTTTCTTCACAACATCATTTTTATGTGACATTTTGACCACCAATTTTTCAACATAGTCTTTTTATGTTCCCTCTTTCTGAACATGACAGGTTTCATTTATAAAATATTGGTTGAAACGTCATTTTGTGCCACAAGTGTGAAAACACATTTTGGCCAGGATTTGAAAAATGACACCCGTCATGTTCATGAGGTGGTATGAAACAATGGCTATGTTTAATATTAGGGGTCAAAATATTGAAAATTACAAAAGTCATGAGTGAGCATTGAAAAATGTTCACTGTACCCTCATAACTTTGTTGTTTAGTATTTTGATCCCAAAATTTCAATATAGTCTTCCTATGACCCCACCTTATGAACCCAGTAGGTGAAAGTTTTTAAATCCCATCCAAAAGGTGATTTTGTAGAGTGACTGCGAAACCATCTTTCAGGCCAGATTTGAAAGATGTGCCTACTTTGTTTATGAGGTGGGGTCCCAAAAAGACCATGCTGAAGATTTGGGGGATATATATAAGAAAATGACGAAGTTATGAGTACAAGTTCAAAACGCACACTGAAATACATTTACCACAGCTTATCTGAGTTCCTCAGTTCCTAGTCCAACACTGAAGTGTGGAAGACATGTCTCCAGTTTGGAGAGAATTACAGTGTTGGACCCCTAGTAGGTAGGTAAGTAAAGGGTAGGGGTGTGGGGTGGTGGGTGCTGACTGGGAGGGTCAGATGGGGTGAGGGTAATGGCAGCAGGGGCAGCAGCAACAACAGACATCAATAGACCATTTGTTTTACAGTATAAAAAAATCAAAAAAGTCCTTATGGGATGGTTTTCCTTGTTTCAGATACTGACACTGGGGATTGGGCAGTCCAGTGTCAGTACCTATTTATGAGGAATGTAAAGTGTTGGGGAGGTGGGAGGTACACTTGGCAGAGGGTGGGATCTTTGTAAAAGGGACATTGGAAGCAAATGGGGAAGTGGGAGGGGTATTTGGTAGAAGGTAGAATTCTTTAAACAGGGCATGGATAGTGACAGAGAGGTGGGAGGAATACCTGGCAGAGGGTGGGATTCCTTAAACAGGGCAAAGGAAGCAATGGGGAGGTGGGAGGGACACTTAGCAGAGGATGGGAGCTCAATAAAGCTGAGTTTAAAAAGGGGTAAACAGAGGTTGTGCAGTCAGTTACATTGTGGGGAGGAGTACGAGGCACAGGCTGACTGTGGCATCAATTAGCTTGTCTTGCAGGGTGGCATCATGCAGATCAAAGCAGAGAACTGCCCTGTGATTTGGGTGACTTTTTTCATTGAACTTCATGAAGTCTCCACCCAGCAAGCACAGAAGGGTGTCATGCAGTCCAGAGGAGGGCAACTAAAATGGTGCAGGGTCTGCAGCAGAAACCATATGAAGAGAGACTGAGAGAGCTTAATATGTATACTCTTGATGAAAGGAGGGACAGGGGGGACATGATAGAAACGTTCAAGTACCTCAAGGGAATCAACAAAGTCCAGGAGGGTAGCATCTTTCAGAAAAAGAGATGTGTAAGAACAAGGGGGCACACTTTAAAGATGGAAGGTGGATGGCTCAGGGGTAATGTGAGGAAATTTTTTTTCACGGAGAGAGTGGTGGATACATGGAACAGCCTTCCTGAGGAGGTTGTTGGGTCTAAAACAGTGGGGGAATTCAAACATGCATGGAACAGACACAAGGCAATTATAGTGGGGGGTTGCAGGAAGTAGACTGTTGGTTAACTAGAATCTGCAGCTTATCCAGTAGGTAGGGAAATGGGCAGACTGGGTGGGCCAAGTGGTCCTTATCTGCCGTCAAAGTCTATGTTTCTATGATCAGCCTGGCTGATGATTGGTCTGACACTATTGAGCCCTCTGCAGACTGCCCAACATTGGACCAACAGCGACACGCCTCTCAAATCCACTTTCATAGCAATAAGTTCATTTCGAACAAGAACAAACAACAGAAAGGGTATTTCTCCTCATTTTGTTGTGATTGTTAAAGGGTTGGAGGAAGGATGTTGAATTCTCCTTGATTTGCCTTAACCCTGTTCAGATGGCTGATTTCCTTATATAGGATGTTACAGATGTTAGGGGAGATTGGAGACTGCAAAGGGGTGATTTGTTTATCTGAGTTTCAGTGTTGATTGTTATTGGGTAAAACAGCTCTTGAGCCAAAAGGTGTGACATGTTCTATTCCTAGAAGTTTAAATAAGCAAGATACAAAATTTTTGGTTATGCTACAATAAATGCATGCCTAAGGGTATACTGTGGCACAAGGCCCCATGCTGAGTGCCATACTGCCCCATAAGTGTATTTATTTCAGCATAACCAGTACACCAAAGTGTCTTACTGCACATATAAAATGGGTATTACACTTATAGGGCTCGATTTTCAAAGCACGGAGCATGCCCCAAGCCCCTGGTGAGCCGATCATTTGACACACAGGGCTTGTGACATTCTCCCAGCTGATGAGTAGGATTTTCAATCCCAAGTGCTAAATGCCGCAAGTTAGACCAGATTGTCCCTGGTCTAACTTGCACCATTTGGGGACCTTTTTCACAGGACGTGCATCAAATTTTGGCACAAGCTGCCGTAAACTCAGGAAACTGATGAAACTGCACCCACTGTACTAAAATCGGGTGCAGTTTCTTTAAAGGAGCTTGGCACAGCTGTGCCAAAATACAGGTTTGATGCAAGGCTTGACGCCAACTCTGCATCACCCTTTGAAAATTGAGCCCATAAAATGTGTTTTGTATGCAAATTTATTTAAAAATGTGTAAAAATAGTAAAATGTTAATTTTCTGGAAAATAGTCCCTCACTTGGTGGGTGGGTTGCCACTAGGAGAGCTATTGTACCACATACTGTAGGACTTATTTAGTACTGCATATCTTTTCTGTTTTGCTTTCTAAGCAGAGATGTCATTTACTTGGTTTCAAGCATTGCTTTATATAGCTCAAATTTCTCCGGTTTCTTTTTGTGATGGATTGTCATGAGGAGAACAGGTTCAGAGAGTGAGTGAGCGCTGCTGATTTGGGAGGGTAACCAAGGAGCTGTTGTGTAGAGCACTTTTTGTGATCCTTCAGGTGAATGAGAGATGCTGAGCAGGTCGGGGAAGAGAGAGAGAGACAGACTAAGCAGTTTGGGGGACTGAGATCAGTGGGACATCCGGTAATTTAGAGCTTCTGAGTATGCTCGAGAAGAGAACGAGAAACACTACACAGTTGGTGGGGGTGAGGTCTGCGAGTCATCAGGTGAGTGAGAGCTGCTGAGCACATGCACTGGGAGGGAGGAAGAGTGAATCAGCAAAAGTGTCAAGAGCCAGTGGCAGTGACATTAAATTTGGAGCAAAGTCAGCTTGGAATGTGATAGTTTATTTAAAAAAAATAATGGTGTGTGGCATTCTAGAGGGTTGGAGTTTGCAATGTGACCATTAAAAAACAAAAAAAACACTGGTGTGTAGCATTCCAGGGGGCCAGGACTGAAAATATAAACATTTTTTTTTTTTATTTTCCCATCAAGATTTTGATTTGGGATCTGCAAGAGGTCCCTAACAGTCAACACAATGTACCTCACACTCAAGTGTGGAACTGATTCCCAATGTGCACTTTGTGGGTGAAAACATTTTGGTTTACTGACTGTTTACTGTATTACAGTAGATTAGAACAGACTAATCTTGCTTAGGTATAGGCTGACATCTTTTACTACATATCCCAGAATCCCCTGCAGCTCACATCAGAGCAGTCGGCAGCAGTGGGAGATTCAATGGACTGCAGTGCATGCTAGAGTGTTTATAATCATTGGTCAGATGTTTTCTGGAACTGCTTTTTTCCAGGGGCTAAGTACAGTCCTCTCTAACTATACTTAGCCTAGGGAGGACAGCAGGACCAGCAAACAAAAGATCGGAGCTGATATAAACTCTCTGCGGCCTATTGAATACTGCTCTGACGTCATCTGCAGCAGTGGGGGCATTCTCGGATTTGTAGTAATGTCAGCCTACAAATAAAGGAAATTAGTTTGATACAATCTACTTTACTACAATAAACAGCAAGTAAACCAAACTGTTTATACACAAAGAATGTGCATTGGAACAGCCCACACCTGAGCATGGGGCCTCAGGAATTGCCCTCTTGAAAATGATATATATACACCTTACTACAGATTAGTAGAGTTATGCTTTTATACTGTATTATAAAATGGGTAGAGACAGTAAAGGAACTTGACTGGCTAAAACGGGATTCCAGCCATATCTTTTTTTTGATGCAGCATACAAAATAAAAAGTGCCAATACCTGTGGACTTACAACCAACAATATCAATGTGCCACTTTTCAAAAAGCAGATTCCCGCCATCTTTTTTTCTAAGTGAGCACTCACTTTCAGCCCCCCAAAAATCAAAGTAACAGTTAAAACAAGATATTTAGTTTTAAAATGCCTCCAGTTATCCCACCAGATCCACTTGCTGATACTCCCAATGCTTAAACATAACTTGTTCACTTATGAGCTGACTGCGCTAGTGCACCACCCCAGTACTACTCCTGCCCCAAACACAGTCAGAAGACTAGCACTTTGGTATCACTTGCTAACACTGTTGGTAGCATGCTGCTGGCAAGACCAAAACAAAATCATGGTCTTCCTGGAGGCCTAGTGTAGTGGCCCCGAGGGTCTGCTGCAGATATATCAGCTCAGCACAGCGCCCCTAGTGACAGCCAAAAATATGTCAGCACTTCCAGTAACAGCAGAAACCTTATAGGAAGTGGAGGGACTATTTATGGTAAAATTAGAGTTATTGTGTTACCTATTTTTTTAAACAACATTACAGTTTCTCAATATATGCTGATTTTACAAGTGCAATAACACACTATGGGGTGTGCGCCATGTTCTAATATTCGCACTCCTAGTGGCAGTAAGACACACAGCCTGTGGCCTCGTGCCTCATTATGCCTCTAGTTGTGCATTTATCAGAGGACAAAGCACATCACATCATGTGTTATTGCTTACATAGTAGAGCAGTCACAATGATGTACCATCTGGCAGATTTTTGTTCATATAAACTGCTATTTCACATCCCAGTCAAAGAAGATGACAGTACTACTAGGACCTTATTCTCAGAACAGTTCCACACATTTTGTGCCCATGGCAAAACATACTGCGATAATAAATATCTAAAGATTCAGCTTTCAGTTTCTTTCAAAGAAAGACTTCTTCTGATGAGATCCTTAACTGCTGTCAAGGAAACCATTAGTCTAAAATAAACTCACCGGCTAAACTGTAGGAAGTTACTTTCAACTACATTAAATAGCCTAAATATTAGACTGCTATTGCACACCTAAACCATAACCTTTTTAGTGATGTTAGCCTTTGTTCCTGGAATTTATTTATTTATTTTTGCCATAGAGTGTTTTATCCTTCTGGGAGCCCTGGTAGGTGGCTGTGGTCTCTCCTTGCGGAGAGATTCACTCTCTGGCTTCCCTGCATCTCTGTATCACTGACCAGATCAGTCCCCTGTGGGTTTCCCCCCACAGCGGGACCAGGAGGGAGGGCACCAGCACTCTGCCCCCCCAAGAGACCCAGGTCGACCTCCGCAGATGAAGGAGCCATCACGGCACCTGCCAGGCTCCATTTTCCACTTTTCCCCGCCCCTTCTTCCCACTAACATAATGACATTGGCAAGTGTTTACTGACCCATACTGCCCTCCAGCCGCCACCAGAGAGCAGTCAGCAAGCAGGACGACAAGTCTCCCCCACCCCCAAGAGAGAAGAGCAGTCCAGATGCTTGATCCTCACTCCTCCCTGCTGACTTCCGGCGGCCTGAGCTCATTCCCGAACCCGGATTGCCAACATGGTAGGAGGTGTGTCCTGGAAAGTATTTTATAATATATGGTTAGCACTTGTTACTGTATGTATGAAATCATCCCCTTCAAAAATGCTGTAGTACATGGTTAGCCCCTATTGTGTGTGAATTTCTATACACACAATTTTCTTGTTATAGGACAGTTCAAAGGTCAACAAAAGCTAATGAAATAAAATTCAATGATCATCACAAGTTGCTGTAGTATAATAGTGACAACACTACTGTACTGCAACAACTTGTCAGTTAGAAGTTTGTCCTAGCAATCTCTCCTCATAATGCTCCCCTGCCCTCCACTCTCCCTCGAAACACAAATCTTCCATTCGCAGTTTACATTTTAGATTTAAAAAGCAATTATTTTCCTTGTTTTTGTTAAAATACCTGTCCACGATCCAACTTGCCTAGGGGGTGTATACGACAATGTTATAAGTTATATTATGATCAATCCAGTCCTTGAGCTATGCTCCACTCCTATGTATGATGACCTGTATATATCTGTCAGTTGAACTAGCTAGTCTAGAGTGTATAATCTGAAATGTGCCTACTACTATATGTTTCCCCTAGTGTCAAATGATGCATTTCCCACATGTTTGTCTACTGTGACAAAAAACTGTACTCTCTTTGCCATGTCTCCTTGACTGTTGTTCCTCATGTTGTACTCTCCCGGGTCGTTCCTGAAAATAGGCATAATACTCGTCTAGTGTACTTACCCGGTAAACAAAAGATAAATAAATGAATAAATAAATAAATAAATAAGAACAGAAGTACCACAGCCCACTCTGTTTTATTTACTCGTATACTATAGAACCCCTATAACATAAAAAATAATGTATGGGCAACCAAAACACCACTCTGCATGTGTTTCCATCTCAAGATTGAGATGACAACAGGGACCTCTCAAGCTTTGCTCTCAAGGTCCCTGTGATGCCATCTCAACCCCTCGATGGAGATAACCTTGTTCTGTATGGTTGTCCATACATTAGTCTATATGTTTTTTATTTTTTATTTATTTTAGTTTTTTTCTTGACCGGGTTAAGTGCACTAGACAAATCCTGCCTATTTTCAGGCACGACCTGGGGGAGGGGGATACAGATGAATACCAACTGACCTTGAACCAGATTAAGCTGTTGATGGTATTTTTAGTGAATGAGAGAAATTTGACCAGGAGACCGAGGAAATTCCCCTACACTTTTCGATAAGTGCCATGGGATCTTTAACATCCACCTGAACTACCACCAATCCAGGCAGATGGGACCTCGGTTTAACATCTCATCTGAAAGACGGCACCTCAGAAGTACAGCACCCCCCTCATGCTGCACTACAGTGTCAGTACTGGGATATTAACCCAAGTGCCAGATGTGGGAACTGAACCCACAGCCCTCTGATCTCCCAGCCTCAGAGGCGAGTGTGCTACCTATTGAGCCCCTGACACTGATTGTTGTGTAGGTTCTGCATTGCTATGCACATTCTAAAAAGTTGTGTGCATTAGTCAGCCTGGTGGCATGACGGGCTAAGATACTGAATACCTTACCTCCTGCCACGCCGGTGACCTGTGTTCGGGAACAAGCACAGGTCACCAGGGGTCAGCATTTTGTGAGAGGATCAAGCATCCCAGGGACTGCTCTCCTCTCCCAGGGAGGGTTAGCCAGCCTTTTTGGCCTATGACTGCCACTGGCTGGAGGTTTGCTGGCATTGCAGGCTCGAGTGACTCGAAGGGAGGGGCTGCAGGTGTGCAGGACATGTGCACCTCCATGTACACATACTGGTACTGTAGCAGGGGACTGGGACAGAAAAATGGAAAATGGGAGGATAGGCTAAGTGAAGGCCTGTCCATATCCCAGTGACCCACTCCACCACTAAGATCAGGGTGAGTGTCTGGATTTGTTGCCCAGAGAGGAGGATAGTCCTCCCCTTCCTGAACCCAGCATGGGGGAAAATCCAGAGGGAATAGTAACCCCCAAATCTAAGAGACGGGGGAGCTGATTGTGAGACATGGGGACAGGACTGAAGAGCCACCTGTCTAACCCAAGGTGAGAAAAACCTTTATGGAAGGATAAAATGTGCGCATTCCAAATCAAACTCTGTTGTGTCGCTAGCCCGGTGGCACTGAGGGTCGAGGCACTGAACGCTACACCTCATGCCACACTGGCAACCCAAGTTCGGGAGCGAGCTCGGGTGCCATGGGTCAGCAGGGGAGTGATCAGATTGAGTACCCAGCGGGCTGCTCTCCTATCCTGGGGGGAGGGCAATGGGATGCCTGGCACTCCGGTGGCCCCTGGTGGAGATCGGGGGCACCACAGAAGCGTGGGCAGCATGTTACAGCATGCCCAATGCTGGCAGGGTTGCCATGCCCAAGCGTCGAGGGCGAGTGTGCAAGCGGGGGGAGGCAGAAAAAGGAAAAACCCAGATCGGAGGGATAGGCACGGCACCTATCCTCCATGCCCAGCGCTGGATCTGACTCGGCCGGGCCTCATTACTCCTCCACCCGGGCCCCGCCCATTTGCCAGAGTCTGCCTTACTAAGGAGCCCAAGGAAGTAGCCGGGCTACCCTTCCTGTGCTTGTTAAACCGGGGGTGCTGGCAGTGGGTGGGGGGGAGAGGGCACTAGACCACAGAGGACCTCAGGTGGGCAGGCACAAGGATAGGATGCCTGAGTGATTTCCTCCGAGCCGTGACCGGAGGGAAACAGAGTTGAGAAAAAAATAAATAACTTCTGTTGTGTCCTGCCACACTGTTAACACAGTCACTCTTTGCTGAAACCATGGCTCTTTCCATTATATCTATACCTCAAACCTCTGAAGTATCTTGTCTTTGCCTCAGTCAGCCACAAGTCAAACTTCCATCCTGAGTAATCCTCTCTGCTGCCTTAAGGGCTTACCAAGACTTTCCTCTAATCCTGCAATGGCTCAGCCACCTCATCATGGTGGGCTTTAGAGTGGGAGAGTCTCTCAGGGTTCAGGATTTAATGAGGAAGAAGGTGTGCCACCATTTCCAGAGGTAACAGAGCAGCCATGGCAATTGAAGCAATAGGTCTCTGGGGAGGAATTAAAGCTGTTCTGCCTTTGTAGCCATCCTTTTGTGGCCTAGGTTGAGAGGGACACACCAACACAGAAATTCCTGCCTTTACTACAGAAGCTGGTTCGGATTGTTGTAGTGCTGCTTTGAATATCTTTACATCTCCCCTGCTACTGGCACTGTATTTCTCATCTGGAGCAGGATTCGAAGAGCATCCCTGACATTAAGGTTCTGCCTGTCATGAATGAAGACTGGCCCTCAATGTGGTTAGCCATGTGGTGTAGAGGACATTACAGATGTCATCTGGGAATGGAGTTCACTTTGGAGTCACAGATAGTGGGGGAAGGGGCCACGAGGGGCATGGGCTTGCTGTGAGGAGGAAAATTAAGCAAATCTCACCCCCAAGAAAGATAAAATAATATAATGGTTCCCCAAGTCTAAGTTCCTGCATTACTTTTTTCTGATTGCAATATAATATCACTCCCTTTGTGTACTTCAATTGAATTATCTCAGAACCATAATTCTCTAGTTACCTTGCAAGTCCGAATACACTTTAAACTTCAAATAAAATGAACCAACCATGAAGAAAAGTCATGGTTCCCCAAAGACCATCCCTGTTTGCTGTGTGTGTGTGTGTGTGTGTCACGTGGCCATTCCAATACATTGGCTAAAGTGGACTCCTGTTGTATCCCTGGACACAACGAAGCTACAGTACCACTGTAGCTGAAATCTTTCCTGTCTGGGTCAGATTTCTTGAAGCCCTGGGATTCTGCCACAAGCTGCAGGTCACTTAGAGTTGTCCTGTTGTTTGTGGCAGAATCCTGAGTTGTTTACCAATTATAATGCAATTTGCAGCAAAAGTCATTGTTTATAGATACATACAGATAAATTTTCCCGCCAGCACCTGTTACAGCTCTGACTTGTATGAGGGTATCACTATTTAGAGAAGAGAAAAAAATAAGCAGTACCTTGAAACTACTTAGGTATTCAGGTTACTAAAAATAGTAGCCAGGTATTGCAATACACTTTCCCCTTTTTACCTAATACTAATTGCAAATGTTTGATACAGTAGTTTAGCCTCTACCCTACTGATATCATTCTACATGATCCAGATGGTGTGATGTTTTCTGTGTATTTAAACTGGATGTCAGACCCCTGTTTATCTTATCATGTCTTCATTCTTTTTGTATGCTCTTATGGTCAGATATGCAAATAGAAGATGGTGGTTTGCATAGTCCTTATCTACTGTTATGCTCTCAAAAGACAAACTGCAGTGTGAGAAAGAAATAATGTGACTGGCCTAACTGAGAATTGAACTCAAGGACAAGGGGGCATGATATGAAGCTGGTAGGGGGAAGACTTAAGAGTGAGAAAATACTTTTTTACAAAAAGGGTGGTGGATGTCTGGAACAGCCTCCCAGCAGAGGTGGTGGGTACCGAAACAGTAAACATGAATGAAATAGACATGGAGGACTGCTCTATGTAGCACAGTAGGTAGGGACTTTAGGGCGGACTAGGTGGGTCAAGAGGTCCTTTTCTACCGACAACTTCTATTTTTCTATGTTTCTGTAGGCTCCCAACATACTGTCCCAGTGCTCTACCAAATGAGCTATGAGACACCTGGTTAATGTGAGATTCCTGTAGCCTGGCCATTTTCTTTCACAGACTGCAAATCTTGTACAGTAGCTCAGAATGGTACATATGCAAACAGTATGGCCCCCATATTCGAAGATTTGCACTGGCACTCCAGGTGGGGCCATATTCAAAAGCCCCTGGAGTGCTGTCCAACCCAGCAGTGCCAAGGCACTAGCTATACTGCTACACCTAAGTGAATGAGGGGGCCCTCTTGCGTACCAGTACATCGCGATATTCAAAGGTTTGTGGTGACAGTAAACAGCCTCCAGAGTCACACTGTTTACCACCATCTTATCTGGGTGCTATGCCGGTGCCCATCCTGCAATTATAAAGTATTTATTCATATATTTGTATATTTGGAAAAATCCTTTGAGTATGAACTCTTTTTTACAAAGGTTTCATGTCATTAAACAAGAAACAAGACAAAATAGACAAGGATTTCTTACAATATAGTTTGTTGACAGGCAGGTGGTTTAAACTGGTAATCAGAATCATTTCGATACTAGTAATCATGGTCATTTATTACAACAGCATGTAGAGCTGCACCTAGGAGAAAGTGAATGGCAGCCTCAGGGAGCCTTGTCAGAGAAAGAAACATTGGTATAGAGGACCAGTAGGTGCCAGGAGAAAAGGGTATAGGCAAGAAGGGAAGGAATAGAGATGAGAGGTGGGGAGGGAGAGAGTAGTAGGTGACCAGAGGGAAGGAGTAGGACAGGAAGAGGAGGCAGATTTGAGGGAAGTATAATCTGGTGGTTTAGTTGTCCCCCAACGCCTTGATCACCCATACTGCAGTTGAAAAGTATAACCCAACCCCCGACTCACCCGCTGATCACCCCCATCACACCCCCCTCATCCCGATCACCAGTCACCATTTGGACGGGTGCAGAGCAGTGGCTAGCACAGCTTTCTGCTCACCTCCTCAGCTGTCTGCAGTCTGACAGTCTTGGAGCACAATTGCACGTGTGATCACATAATGTGACTGTCAGATGGCAGCCAGCCAAGAAGGTGAGCAGAGGGCCTCAGCAGGTGGGAGAGTTGGGGGGTAGGGTTACACTTTTCAACTGCAGATAAGGTGATTGGGGGATGGGGGGACCACAAAGCCACCAGGGTATATTTAACAACTGTAGGATGGTGATTAGGGGATGGGGGGAACCACTAAACCATCAGGGTATATTTTACAACTGCAGGATGGTTGCTTGGGGAGCTGAGGGCACCACTAAACCACTAGGGTATATTTTACAACTGCAGGACCAGTGATCGAGGACTACTAAACATGATGTGTTATCGGGGGGGGGACTGGGGGGACTACTAAGTAAAGCACAGCAAAGAAAACTTTATTTATAAAGCACTCATTCTTATGTGCTCTGAGTGTTGTACAATATACACAATGAAGCGATAGAGCAAAACAGGACAATATCACAGCGTATACATCACCAAACTGTTAACACAATCAAACTATCTAAGAAAAAGCTAAACTAGATTAAATGAAAGCAGAATAAATGCAGTAAAATAAGCCTAGAATTATGAACAGAATTTATTTATTTATTTGTTCACCAGGTATGCTAGGATAAATTAAAAGCTGCTGTAAAAAGATGGAACGTCAGACCCCTTTTAAAGACCTCCAGTGAGAGGCCTCTCTCAGAGATATGGGAAGCTAGTTCCATAGGGTCCGGCCAGCAACATCAAAGGCCCTCTCACCTGCAGATTTTAGCTGATCCCTGGGAACTACTAGGAAGCCCACCTCTGAGGAGTGGAGAAATCAGGAAGTCTGGTGAGGAGACAAAAACTCTTGCATGTAGTTCAGGCCCAGTCCATGTAGAACTTTATAGGTCAGCAAGCCAACCTTAAAGGAGATCCACCACCTAACCAGCAGTCAATGGAGTTCGCACAGGACCAAGGTCAAGTGACAGAACCTTGGATGGCCTGTCAACAGCATTCTGCACCAACTACAGATGACGTAGGGTTCTTCCATTTATCCCAAGGTAGAGGGCATTACAGTAACCAAGTCTGGATGTAACAAAAGCATGTATGAGTGAGTGTAGGTCACGGGCGGGGGGAATAACAGGCTTTATCAAGGTGATATTTCTGAGATGGTAAAAACCATTAGGGTCAACAGATGACACCTGAGCCTCCAACATTGGTTCGCTGTCAAAAATAACACCCAGATTCTTCACCTTTCCTGAGGTGGTTGGAGAGGAGGAAACAAGCACTAGTCTGGTCTCCCCTCGGCCCCCATGTCAGCTCCCTGCCGGTGACCAAGCTTGATCACCAATACTTCCCTCTTATCAGGATTGAGCCTCAGTCAGTTGGGGGACTTCCAGTCCTGTATCTCAGGCAGACAGCAATTCAGAACCAAGACTGCACCCTGTGTCCCTAGTGCAAATGACATATACAGTTCAATGTGCTACACAACTACATGAGATGAGATGATGCTTGTGTAACTTGATTTACTTTGTAGCTTTCCACCTCTCTATCCATAGGATATACCACCCTGTAGGGGTTCGACACAAGGAACCCTAGAGGAGGGCCCCCCCACAGGTGCCATGGGAATGATTGCATCGGCTAAAGGTAGCTTAGGAAGAAGCCCGTGGGTAAGAGAGATGAGCCACTGGAGGAGGAGGGATGGATGGATGGTGGGCAACAAGAAACGAATCTAGAAGGACCCAGGATAAGTGACCTTATAAGCCTGATGGGGGAGTGACGTAGTTGCTCCACCCATCGAACCTCGGGCTTAAAGCCCTCCCAATCAATGTGCTTATGCAACTAGATGAGATAAGATGATGCTTGTGTAACTTGATTTACTTTGTGGCTTTCCACCTCTCTATCTGTGGGAAATACCACCTAGGGGTACAACGCAAAGAACGCTAGAGGAGGGTTCCCCCCCTACAGGTACCACTGGAATGATTGCGTCGGCTAAAGGTAGCTTAGGAAGAAGCCTAAAAAGAATACCCAATCGAGTGTTGAACATTGAAGAGGTGAGGATGGTTAATGAATGAATTCTGAGAAGATGATTAACGGCGGACTTCCTAAGGAGAGAGGGGAAAGCCGGGACCACCATCCACCTCTGTCCTACAGCGGAACCTAACTAATTAACCTAAGAAAGCACTAACTCCAACTAATATTATGACCACTGGCATGAAGGAGAGGAACTCCCCCTGCCCTTTAAGGAGGAAACCTCTGGGGGATCCAAGGCCTATGTCGCCTTCCCTCCAGGCTGACTACATTTGATTTGAGGATGTATGTCATTAAAGAGAAGGATATGAGTAGGGAATATGATGACTGGATAGGGAAAACCCCAAAATAAAGCACAGATCAAAGAAGGGGCATGAGGCAGCAGGGACCAAGAAGGGTATGCTGAGGAGTCGATGGGAAGGAGTAGATCCATGTAGAAGTCAGGGGAGCAAGGGGTATCCAGATGCGCTCATGAGAAGCCTGAGCAAGGATGATGCAGACTGATGATGATCGCCGCAGCAGTCCAATATGAGAAGACTGAGGATGATGAAGATGGATGATGATGAGCACTGCAGGGGTGCAGTGGGTTGATGAGGTAGCATAAGACCTCATGAGAGGTATGCTCTATTGATCGATGTGAGTGTGAGGAAGAGGAGACAGGAAATGAACTTGAAAATAAACTTGGACGATGGGGGTATGCTCAATAGAGCAATGTGATGAAGTAGGCTCCTCGAAAGGAGGTAGATTGGAAGTGAACTTGAAAAGGAACTTGAACAATGGTGGAGAGCCTCCAGCCAACTTTTAGCAAAGGGAGACGGACAGGAAGGCATGGCAGCATGCTCGATTATGTGATGTGATTGATGAGACCTTCGTTGGGAACTAGATGCTCAAAGGTGAGAAAGTATGAGGGGGTAAGGATGAGCCAATAATGACCAGAATCATGAACCTGATACATGTGGTAAGAGGGTCACAAGTCACATGCTCAGGTGGAGTGCTCAATGGGAGCAAAACGGGCTATGGGCATGGGATTCGAATGAGAGATGGAAGCCATGATTGGAGTGAATCCTTGATGGCTGATGATGGATTGAAGTCATGATTGGATGCTTGATGAGGTAAGAAATGGTGAATGATGACCGGAGTCAGGAACCTGATACATGCGGCTTGAGGGCTGCGGATCGATGAGGTGGCATATGAGTAATGATAGGCATGCCCAAAAGAAATATTGATTGCAGGCCAGACAGAGTCAGCCAAGGCATACAGAGTGAGTGATTGAAAGAGATGAGCAGGACGAGGCACCAAGAGAAGAGAAGCTCAAGTGATTGATGAGAGTAAGTAGACTCAGAGGGCCTACACCAAGTCAAAAAGGCACAAAAGGGCTCCGGAGAATCAAGAGAGGTGCCTGCCGAGGCAAGTCAGGAACATAGGGAATGAGACAGCAAAGCACCAATACTACCAGTGACCAGGAGTCCCAGGCAGCACCAGCATGAAATGACCAGAATAGGGACAGAGGGCCAATAGGGCAGAAAATCCCAAAAGAAGTGGAGAGCCGAAGAGCAGAGGTGAGCCCCAAGGCCAGGCAGTTGAAGGCCTCCTTTTAGCGTGTGGCAGATGAAGGGGGCTCAGCCAGTGCACAAAAGCCTATAGGGGAAAACAGGAATCCAATTGAAAGAAACAGCACAGTAGTGAAGATACCAGAGGCAGAGTGAGCAGGGGAGAGCAAGCAGCTGACCAGGCAACAAGAAAAGGCAGCAGACTCTGAAGAGCTGTGTGCCCGGTGGTCAGGTATTGGGAAGTCTAAAGAATATCTTTAAGGACTGGATCATGGCAATTTCCAAACCAGATAACCGAGGAATGAACGTACCTGAAGCACAGCGGACACTGAGAGAGAGATAGTCACATCCAAATAGACTTCACATGCCACCAAACTGAAAGTCAAATGGCAGAAAGTTTAGAATGCATTGATGCTTTGAGGATCCAAATAGAGTAACGAATGTCCATGTGCCTAACCGAGGGGAACATAGAATGGAATTCATTATTTATTTATTAAAATTTTTTTGGTGTTATAAGTTATGGAAATACGAACAACCTGCAAGAACTTGTGAAAGATTAATAGAAATGGGAGAGAACAGCAATGACTGGGTGGGGGCAGAAGAAAATGACCAAGCTTCATGCATAGTAAGCCATAAGAACTTAGAACTTCTCAATGCACCAACCACTAGACCACACTTTAAGCTTCCATAGAAGCCTGCATTAGCCTTCAGCATGGCCTGTAATAATTTACCACTGACACTGAAGGCCATAAAATGCAAACTAGAAAAGAGATTCCACAGCCGATGCAGGGGAAGGGAGTAATGTGTTAGGGATGAGCAGACTTGCCCTTGATGCCGGTCCCGTAATCTGGACCCAAGCCATATGAAACAAATAGAAATGGAGCCAGGAGAAAATAGAAAATGGAAAGATTACCACTCACCAACAGCAGTTCCGTGAGCACTGAGTAGATGACATGGTCGGCTGATCCACTGAACAGGTCCGCTCACACAGCGGTGATCTCACATGCCACTACCAGCAATCTGAGTGACTGAGTCATCCTGAATGTATGGACAAATGAAGGAAATCTGACAACAGGAAAATTGGCAGGCAAATGCCAGGCAGGTGGGAGAGCCTGCCATCAGAGAGGAGTGAAATGGGGAGTGGGTACACGGGGCATGACGGCCAATCCTGAGCGCCAGCCGAGAACAGAGCAATGGCTCTGCTAAGAACAGAGCAACAGCTCTGCTAAGAACAGGGCAGTGGAGAAATGAGGGACAAGTGGTAGAAAATACTGCTGAAGGAGCGAGTTCCAATGAGGAGATGAAGGAGCCGTTGATGCGAACGGGAGCAGCCAGAGGCCAAGCGATCAGAGAATGGAGCAGGAGATTGTGCAGCTGTCCTGGCAGCCAACATGGCCTCCGGCTGCAATAAGAAATGAATCCTGAAGAGACCCAGGATGAGTGACCTTATAAGCCTGATGGGGGAGTGACGTAGTTGCTCCACCCATCGAACCTCGGGCTTAAAGCCCCCCCATTGAGTAACACCTGCATAACTGTGAAAACCCACCCTGTAGCATCTAATGATATTACCCAAGGGTAGCATGTATACCGTAAATAACATGGGTGAGAGGATCGAACCCTGGGAAACTCCACAGGACTGGGGCATTGGGCAGGAGGAATAAGTTCCCATTACCACCCTTTGCATCCTACCTGTAAGAAAGGACTTGAACCAGTTGATGACAGTACCGGCAAGTCCACAGAGATCCCTTAGGCAACCCAGCAACACTCCATGATCCACAGTGTCAAATGTTGAAGAGAGATCAAGGAGGATGAGAACTGACCATTCGCCTCAATCTCTTGCCCTGGGGAGATCATTCTCCATCTTGACTAGTGCCATCTCCTTACTGTCAAAACTGACAGTTACCACAGTGCTCAAACAGGAGGACAGGGCGCAAGGGCGAGATGTGGCACACCTCCAAGGACAAACAGCAAAACAATAGAAAGCCCTGCACTCCAGAGGTCAGGTAGAAGTCCACAAAGCATGCTAAAATGCAATTATGCTGAAAAATTATTGAGGTTTATTCAAGTTGTTTCCAAACACATCATGACAACAATGGGATCACCATTACCCAGCAGCATTTTTGACCTGATGTGTTTGGAAACAACTTGAATAAACCTCAATGCTTTTTCAGCACAATTGCATTTTAGCATGATTTGTGGACTTCTACCTGACCTCATTGTTTTGCCATCTCCGTACTGTGCCTAGACCAGAATCTGGACTGAAGTGGCTCGTAGATGTCAAAGGTAGCAAGATGTGCCTCCAGCTGAATGGCAACTACTTTCTCAATAACCTTCTTAAAAAAGGGAAGGTTAGAGACAGGTCTGTAATTTGCGAGACAATCTGGGACGAGGGATGGTTTCTGCAAGAGGGGTTTCAATAATGCATCTTTAAAAGCAATGGGGAACACCCTGTTTTGAGAGGAGCACCAGCCTATCTCAGCAAACACTGGGCCCAAAGACCACACACATTCCATTAAGAGATGCATTGGGCCTGGGTCCAGTTCACAACATGTAGGCCACAGCTTTGAGATTATCTTGTTAATTTCTTCCACCCCCTCTGAGCTGAACTCTCACCAGACATGATGATTGCTTCTTTTTGCTGCAGATCTGACACTGCATGTCTGATGAAACCCCCGCTGGAGTGATACCTGCCCTAATGGAAGACACTTTAACATAGAAACATAGAAATTGTCAGCAGCTAAGGACCACCAGGCCCATCCAGTCTGCCCGTAGGCCCTATACATTGCATGTGGCTACGAACCCTATATGATCAATGGCTTTTCATCACTTTGTCAGACAAGAACAGAGCAAACTCATCACATTTAGCAGTAGACAATGCCGTTACTGGCTGGAGACAGGAAGGATAGATAAGCCTATCTACCATCCAGAAAAGCTGAGCTGGTCTGTTCTTTGTTGCAGAAATCTCCCTGGACAGGAACTGTGCCTTCTTATGGGAGATTGTCTTTTGATACTCAGTATGATGAGTTTTTAAAGCCAATCTGTCATCCTCGGTGTACGACCTCCACCAACAGTGTTCTAACCTCTGATACAAGGTCTTCAAGTCTCTGAGCTCCCCATCAAACCAGGGGGACCTGAAGTGTGAAAGCCTGGGTCATACACAGACTGGTGCCACAGAATCAAGAGTCTCGATGACAGCTTTGTTATAGGCTGCCACTGCCTCCTCTGTTCCTGTCACACAAGCCTCTAACATACTCAATAGGTCCAGTTTCACCATCAGTCCTTCAGGAGTCACACCCTTTATGGCTGGAAATGGACCATCTCCACAGGGGGGGAGGACTCTCATGGGGGGGTGGCCAAACAGGAACTTTAATGTGCAATGATCTGACCAAGTGACTGGATCAATCTTGAGATTATTTATCTTGAGTCCCAGTGAGAATACCAAGTCCAAGGTATGGCCATGAGTGTGGGTCACAGAAATAACAACTTAGGTCAGGCCCAGCAATTCCATAGTCTGGAGGAAGTCATACCCAAATTGAGAGATTTTGTCATCAACCCAGGCATTGAAGTCACCTAGAATTAGCCATCTGGGTGACTCCAACACCCAATCAGTGGCAAATCTGCTATTTCTCACAGGAAATCCCTCTCATGACCCTTCAATACATGAGAAGGACCTTGCAGCCTGCACTGGGACCCCCTTCAAATGGCCACACATTCAAACGATGAGGTACTGTAGTCTCAACTGTGAAAACAGAGAGGTTCAGGCTGGATCTAAAACAAATAACCACTCCCCCACCCCTGCTATCCCTCCTCAGGCAGTGCACAATGGAGAACACGGGTGGGACCAATGCTTCTAATATTGGTCCAGCGTCGTCACTCATTCAGGTCTCTGTAATGCAAGCCAGGTTGACTGATGAAATCGGGTCTGCCATAATTGCAGTATTATTTTTCATTGACCTGGTGTTACATAGCATTGCCTGGGTGGGATGAGCAGCAGCTGCTGCCTCAAATGCTAGCTGTCCACTCAGTCCGGTGGGAGCTCTGGGTATGGGAACCAGCCAGGGCAAACCCCTCTCATTTTCGACCCAGGGCGCCTTCTGAATCTCACCACCCTAATGCCACACCCTCCACTAGCACTCCCTGACCCCCTCCACCTGACCGCTTGCCTTCTCACTATTCCTGCTGGCCTACAGTGACCATAAGTGATGGCTGACAGAGGGCAGTCAATGAAGGGGTGAAGATCTGGTAGCTGAGCTGGGGAGTAGCTAAGCCTAAGGGGCCTGTCCACCCTACACATCCTAGCTGGCTACTATTGAACTTGCTAAGTACATTCACTATCCTAATAGAAATGCAATGACTGATTGCTCTCTGATTCTTTAAAACGTAAACCTATCTATCACATACATTCCACCATACACACAAATTACTTCAAATAAATAAAACACTCACTCTGATACTCAAACCAACTATCTAAACCCATTAATTCTGCCCATGCCACTCTAAAACAACTTTACCCACAAATTATAAAAACTGATAATAGGAGTCCCCCCCCCACCAAAAAAAAATTGCTATAATGCCAATAGTCCCAAATACAAACATGTGGCAAGTAGCAGTAGTCCAAAAACTCTTAAACCAAGTACTTAATGACAACAGTTTAACAGATAGATTGCCAATAGTTATAGTTTGTTTTTATTCTCTGTTCTCAACAGAGATACAAAAACTGGAATTATGTAGGGGGAGTGCAGTACTCTCACTACTGCCCACGATCTTTGTCCACAAAAGAGTATATAGATGCCAGAAAGTTTAAAACTGTGTATTGTAGAATGTTCTGCTTGCTCTCACCATGGATAAATTAAGAAAATCCACAAAGGCAGTTAGTAGTAAGGAAGATAGTGAACCATGGGTTCTGTCGCCACCCACAGTAAAAATCATCAATGAGACATAGTCAGTTAACAACGCAACAGTCCCCCACCAAGTACACTGGCCTCAGTGATTAAGTCCTGCCATCAGCTAGAGTAAGCCACTCCCCTATTGTAGTGTTTACTCCATGCACGCCAGCCATAAGTAGGATGCAGAAAGCACAAGAATGCAAAAAGTTCCACTCTGACAGATGAATCCCTGCTCAACAGTGGTCCAATGATGGTCCGGTTCGGCAACAAGGAGGCACAAACATTGACCAGTCCTCAAACCTGCTAAAATTCCTATTCCTGGTTCAATGGCTCCTGCTCACCCTTAACTCTTGACTCCCTCCGCTTACCAAACCTGGGGTCCTCGGACACACTCTACAAGGACACAGGGAGCACTGAGGGCAGGGAACAGATGGCTCTGGCACTGAAGTGAGGGAACAAATGACTCCAATGTGCAAACCACACTGGGACTAAGGCACGAGATAAATCCTTTTACTCCTACCTCTAACTCACTTCAGATCCTTAATGAACACTCCTCCACTACTCTAAAAACTGGTTAATTTAGTTAGATCACTCAGTTTTATTAAAATTCTAAATTGAATCACTAAGTTAAATCACTGGGTTCTCCAGGATAAAGGAATAAAAACATTTTTGTCAGAGCAGGATGCTTAGACGGATAGCATGCCCAGCCTGGTGGCCATCTTGAATCCTAAATAACCAGGGTATACTTTACAAATGCAGCAAGGGTGATCAGGAGGTGGAGGAGACCACTAGAAAACCAGGGCTTTATTACCACTGTACTGGCGCTAGGTTTCAATGTGCCAAAAGCAAATGAATGCAGATGGACCCTTAGCACCTTGCATGCCCAATTGGCTCATCTGCATTCTCGGGCTGAATAAGGACCACTGGAGAACTAGTGCTATCCCATTTAGGGCAACCATATCTCCAGTGGGCCATATGCAGCCTTGGTCCATGATGGCACAGTGCAGTTCCACTTAGCACTACACTGACATGGCCCGATATTCAGTCAGTTAGTGCCACTCCATCAGCGAGCACTAACCATCTGAATATCACTCGGAGCTGGTCGTGCACTATCACAAGCACAGTAGTGCTACGATTGTGCCTGGCTCTGAATGTGGGGCCCATAATTTTGTATTAGGTCTGCCATGCACTAGTTTTCTGTTCAAAAATCTTACTAGTTCGATGTTATTTTTTATTTTACTGACTTCTATGATCATTTAGGTGGATTATATCCAGCACATGGCTGATGTCTTATTAAATAAATAAGTTATTTTTTCATTTGTGCATTGTGATTGTCACGTAACATTATTTACATTCTATACTGTTTTTGATTTTACTGATTCACTCATCACCGTTTATCATAATTTGCAGCACTAACAGTCCTACTTCTTTTAATTCCACTGCTTTCACTGTCTGTACTCCTTTTATTATCTACACATCTACTAGATAACTATATATTTTATTATTGGATTTTTTGGGGATGCACATGAATGAAAGACTTCATTTAAAATAATTGCACATCTGGCATTCAACCACAAACAAAAAGAATGACAACCCCCACAATGTACATTTCTGTGACTTAAAACAACCTACAGCTGACTCCTAAAACCTATGTAGGAATTAACTTGACTTTAGAATTTGGTTTTCTAAGTATGCCCAAACTTTTGACTCTTCGTAGTTTTTTTTTTTATTTGGAGATCTGAACAGAGCGGCAATGAATGAGCCACAATGTTTAAAAGTTAAACCATTGCCTTTATAGTTAGGATCTGCTGTTTCCAGGGGATTATATTACTCTACAGCTGATCTTTGCTTGAAGCAATTCAGAAGCCATCCTGGCTAGGATTAGAGGTCTTACACCCTAAGGACTGTTTTTTGCATGTTCCACTACTCACCTTGAAGAGATCAACAAACTTCCCTTGAAACTCCAACTCTGGCAGCCTACCTCAAGACCTGGGTTTCCATACTGATAAGAAGTAGGATTTCTACTTGGTGACTTGGTGCACAATTCACAAGAAAAAAAAAATTCCTTTCCCATTTGTGAAGGAGTGACTGTGACCACAGGGTACCCCCTCCGCATATGCAGAGCACGTTGTGGCTATCACGGAGGGGATGAGCAGACAAGCTACACCTGATCCCACTTCATTAGTGCATCAGGGGTCTTCAATATTCTCTGTTACATTTAAACACTGGGGTCAGGCTTTGCAATGGGGATGAAGCAGGTACAGCTTCCGGTTTGGAGTTGTGACTGCATCATCAAAAATGTGCTAAAATGTGTGTTTGCTGTTTTTAAGTGTTTTGCTGCATTTGCAACAACTTCAGTGTTTTATGGTAGCTTGCATCAAGAACACGATGCATGCATCAGTTTCTTTACCCAAGTGGGAGCCAAAAATGCTGTAACTTGTGGCAGTTGTGCACAGATGTTGAACTCCCTTTTAGGTGGTCTCGCTTTCAAAAGCACTTTATGGGATGGCACCAAAATGGTTGCATAAGTCCGAGAGATGGTTTTGAAAATAATGCCATCACTGTGTAACCAATGACATGTCCTGAACCTTCTTAACTCCAACCAGCCCGCCCCTTTTACACATTTGCTACTTGATCTCATGCTCAGAAATCAGTTCTTCAGATTTGGTCTCAGTTTCTCCAAACTTTTGGATGTTTATTTGACTGTCATGCAAAATAAATGATATGTTTGGCACTTCTAATATCATCCAAACACACTATTGTGCCTTATAGAAGTCACAGATTGTTCAGGAAAATCGCTAAATGGCTTTGATACAAACTTTGTTATGCCTAAGAAAATTGCATTAAATTCTGATAAGTCCAAGGTCATGACCTTTGGATCGCAATCCAAACGGGAGCTTTGACTTCTTCTTCATGGGTTAGAACATCAGAGAATATTTCTCTTTCAGTTATACAGTACCTCAGTACTTGAGAATCTTACTCAATGCCCTGCATAACTGGTCATTTCATTTTAATGAATTGGTAAACAAATGAGGCCACCAAACTGGATTTTTGAATCAACACAAGAATTGTCGGACAACTAAAGTTAGAAAAGAGATAATAAATACAATGTTGCTACCACAGTTTGATTATGAGGACTTTCTATTCAGAAGTGCTTCACACTGCCTGTTAAAAAATGTGATGTCATCTACAACCATTTGGGGTTTACTCTAAATACCCCTTGCAATACCCATCCTTGCAACCTATATTGTAATTTGGGATGCCTGATATTATCTGACCACAGGAAATTGCACTTGCTTTAGTTAATGCACTGATGCACCCAGACAGATGCATTAGTGCATGACCTGATGCAAGCAGATAGAGGCATAATTTCCTGCACTGATGCATCTATCTTGGTGCTGCCAGCTTCATTTATGGACTTATTACACATCAAACTGATACAGTTCAACCTTCTCTCAAAATGAGGTCTGAAACATTCAGTCCCATTAGCAAAAAAAAACACATGGTGAAAATTCAGCCACCATTTGTGGCCCACAAGCCTGTTACACTCTTTGAGTTAATGCGAAGTAGTGTCCAGGGTTCTGCACTGGCCTATCGGTTAAAGCATCTGCCTTCTACTTGGGGATCCATGTGTTCACATCTTGGACTTGCAATTACAGTCAGGATGGAAGAAGCTGGAGGAGCTGTCCCAACAATTCTAACTCCACTCCCCAGAGGGCTTCCTCTACCACTCATAGAATGGCTGCCCCCTGGTGGGCCAGTGGGATGGGGGCCATTCCATGAGGAATTGTTTCTAGTCCCACCCCTCTCCCGAATATTGGGGATTCAAAGAAGCCACTGATAAAAGAACACAGGGGCAGAGGCACCAACACCAGTCTCCACTCCTGATGTCCCCATGGTTATTTTTCTTGAGGTGCTTGCCGCTATGGCAATGGAGTCACCACTAAAACTCTTAGACCATGCTCAGGAAGTGCCCCCTTCATATGCAGCCCCACCATCACTTAATGCTGACTACATAAATGGCCAGGTGGAGCGACCAGCATTTCAACACAATGGCGGCACCACTACTGGCCAGAGAGCTGACCCTACTGGAAGGCAAAGCAAGGCAACTTTATTTATTGGGTGCTCAATCCCGGAGGCTCTGGGCACCTAACAAACATTAATAAGATGAACAAAGATTTAAAAAAACTAGGAGAAAATATAATATTCCAATAATTCAGAACACAAATTACAGTTTGGAACATTAAAAAAAAAGGCTTAAGGTTGCCAAGATCAAGAGACTGGACAATGATGACGGAATCAGCAGTCTGCGAAAGCTAGGCTAAAGAGGTAGGTCTTCAGCCTCCACTTAAACACCTCAATCGAGGGAGCCTCATGGACTGCAAGTGGAAGTGAGATCCACAGGATCAGCCCAGAGACACTAAAAGCACAATCTCCTGAGGTCCTGAGCCAAACCCTGGGAACATCCAGAAGGCCCATCAAAGAAGAGCAGAGGTCACCAGCGCTGGGAGCTCTGATAGATAACCAGAACCCATCCATATAGGGCCTAAAAGGTGAATAAACCCACCTTGAAAAGGACCCTTCACCTGACCAACAGCCAGTGCAGGCAGGGCACGCAGGACCAGGGTCACATGACTGGACCTTGAAAGGCCCGTCAGTAACCGGGCCACTGCATTCTGCACCAGCTGCAGTCTGCGAAACTCAGAAGCACAAATAAGAAACAGGAAAGAAGGCCTAAACAGACTTGGTGGGATCCCTATGTGGTATGTAGAAGTGCCCAGAGTTGGTGGGTGACAGCCATACCAGCAAAAGAGAATGGTAAAAAAATGAGTAGTATTTGTCCACATCCATTTTTTAAGCAAGTAGCTTGTTCTCTGACTCTTTCTCTCAAACCAGTTTGTGCTATATTGTTGTCTTGTTTACCGTACAACCTGCACACTATATACTATGTGTCTAGCCAAACCTAAGGCAGCTGGACTCTGCCTCCATTGTTGAGTGATTCTGGTTCTACCTTGAGGGCAGGTTGCAAGCTGTCTATATTGGTGATTTTCTCCCCCACCGATCAGCTCTGGCATTCCCCAAGGACCTGTCCTGGGTCCAGTCCTTTTCTCCATATTTGTAAACATTGTTGTAAATGACCTCCCCACTGCCTGATCCTCTGTGTCCATTCATATGTATGCAGATGCTACGGTGCTGTTTACTTCAGGCTCCTCTGCCCCTGACTTCCTGAAACAGCTTCAAGTGGACTTTAACAACATCCAGTTCTGGTTCAGAGAAAATGTGTTATCCCTCAATGCTAAGAAAATGGTATCCATGACTTTTGGCACCTGGCAGAGCAGAGGTTTGCTAGAGTTTCTTCCCTTCCTTCCTTTCTTTCTTACCTTTTATGGTGCAGCTGTTGAAGATGTCTCCTCCATCAAGTACCTTGGTGTCTGGTTGGATCATTAGATTGACTTTTCTGTTTATGTGGATGCTATCCACAAGAAGCACAACCCCAGACCTGGTACACTTTATTAAAATGAGAGAAGCATCCCGCTTCCTGCATGCAGAGAAATCCTCACTAAAGTGATTCTCCCGATTTTTGACTATGGAGACATTGTTTACAGTGCTGCTCTTAAGTCCAGTTTAGCTAGACTGCACCCCCTCTTTCACTGTCAATTTGCCCTTGAGAAACCCCTGTATACTAATCATTGTTCACTTTATACCTCCCTCTTACTTCCCTCTTTTGATGCCAGGTGCCTTATCCACTCTGCCTTCTTCATCTCCAAATTTTGGTTTGGCTTTCTTCCCTTGTATCATGCTTGCCTCCTCTCTCTCCCCATTTCTACCTCTTACTCCTTTCATAATGCTTGCTCTTGTTCTCTTGTGCTCCCGTCAATAAATCTACTGCTGGCCAAGCTTCCTTCTCATTCCGCTTCCCAAAACTCTGGGGCTCTCTCCCACCTTCCATTCAGTCTCCTCCTTCCTTTCTTAAATCTCTCCTCTGTGATTTCTTTATTCACGCATGTAGTTGCTTCTGATATTTCGGTGGATTCCACACACCTGCCTTACACCACACATCTTCTTTAGTAGTGCTGCTGTCCCTCAGTTCATCAGTTATGACTCCATGCTTATTTTTTTTTTTTTGTGAACTGTTTATTTGTTCTTTGCCAGTCCCACAGTTTACAGTATGGTACATACTGTATGGAATTTTTTCATAAGCATTCTTGTAATTGTATATTTTGTTATATGTATTTCCATATTCTATCATTTGTGTACATTGTACTTTGTACTGTTGTAGTCCCCCCCCCCCCGACGCATCTAGAAATGAGTTGATACCAGTTCAGTATGACTTTCCTGGTAAAATGTTGGAAATAAATAAATAAATATTAATATGAAGTGTTTTGTACAGTAGGTGTAACTGTTTGTCCATCTGTTCATCAGTTGAATGAAACTGCATTTTCTTGTCCTCACTTCTGGTTAGTCTTGTTTTGAATGCTCAGAATTCTATTGTACAGTAAATGAGTCATTACTCAATGGTAATTCTCTAGATATTCTGCACAATGGCCCCTATGCATTAAGGGGTGGGTTGTCAATGCACTGCAGATTCACAGCAAGCCTATGTCTGAATGCCATGACCCAGGGGTCCCAAAGACCCCTGTGTGCATTCACAGAAGGAATGCATGTCCCTTCCACACAGGATGCCCCAGCCAGTCATTGTGGTGTGTCTGTGAGCATGCCCACACTCCATGCCACTTATCGAGACACAAGTGCCTGGCAAGGGGTGGACAGGAAACAGCAGCAGGACCCCACTGTATCTTTGGCATTCCCTCTTGGTTTACACTTGCTGGCTGCAGCGGGATGAGAAATCCCACCACTGTGCTGCTCCAGCCCTCTGGGATGACTTGGAGGGCTCGGGGCAGCCATATGGGCACTCACCCATCTTTTTAAAAAATAGACATGCTGCACTGTCCCAGAATCCCCTACTTTGCATGGAGCAGGAGAGCCACAATCAGATGACCATTGGGGGCAGAGCCACAGACAGGCACTATGTGGTGGTGTTAGTTAGTGCATGCCGCACCCCACACACCTGTCCATCAGTATGGAGCTGCATGAGCTGGGTACATGCCTCTCACACGTACCCAGATTGCATTCATGCATAGCCCCCAATAAGCATACTTTGCTACTACTACTCACTAACATCTCAAACTTCTTCTCCCTGAGGGAGGTGCATGGAGCACCAATGAAGATGGCTGCCTGAATGATCATCATTCTTCACTGGAACTGACAGTTCTAAAAATATTTCTTTCAAAAACAAACCTGTCTGTTTAAGAGGGTTTTATTTGTTTGTGTGATACCTCCTTGAATGAAACCTCAAGTTTCAGTGCTCAGTTCAGAGTTTTTATTGTTTTGTCCTGTCAAAAAAAATTGTATCTGACACAGCGAGTTATGGCGTTGGAAACAGCAAATCAATGGAATCCAGCAGAGCTTTGAGCAGCACACTGAACTTGCAGAAATCAGCTACCAACCATGATTACAGTAAGCCTGAAAAATCTGACATGTCATTTATTAGAGAATCGCTGTCCTCTATTAAAGGAGATGTAGAAGACTTTAAAAGATCTATTTCTTCAGTCAAATCAGATGCAGCAATCACGGCAGGGTGGGTGGACGTGATAGAATCTCAGCTTAGGATTGTAGAAGATTTATTACATAGGCTTGAAGAAAAATATGATAAACACACAAGCCAATAAATTATTTGTTGAAAAAAATTGATGACCTCAAATATCGAGGAAGGAGTAACAATTTAATGATTATTGGAGTTCCTGAAGGGGTGGGGGGGGTGTTATTTAATTGCTTCAAGACTTTATCCCAGAACTGCTTAACTACCAGGGGCCATGACCACTAGAAGTCAAAAGGGCACATAGTTCTCTAGCCCCTCACCCTCAATCAGGTGGCACACCTCGGCTAGTCATTGCTAATTTTCTCTGCTTTTCAGTGAAGGAGGAAATTTGAACAGTGACAAGAGAGAGAAGGGACTTATCCTGGACTGGAGAAAAGATCTGTATCTTTCAGGATTTCTCAGGGAGGTCACTGAAAAGTAGAAAGTTTAAGCTGGAGTAAGGAAGGAATTGCAGCATTTGGGAGTTGCCAATTTTGTCAAATACCCTGCAGCGTAGATTATTTTGAGTAATAATGAGTAATATCAGTGCGGTTCCCCAGAGGCTGCTTTTGCATACATTGAGACACACTAGTCATGGGCCAGGAAAGCAACTGTCTACCATGACCAAGGTCCCAGGGCTGTTGCCAGGATTTTCACAAGGGGGCTTCTTTTTATGCAGTCTGCAACCTTTAAAAAAAGCTGTGGGTCTTAGGGCCGCCAGGACCCCAGAAGCCATGTGGTGAATTTAGGGCTTATTTTGAAGCTAAAGAAGTCATATCTGAGACCTCCTACACCCCTTGCTCTAAGCAAAATTATTATCTGGCTGGCTGCAGGGTGAATACATATATGCATTCAATACCAGAGGACAGCAAGATGCTGCTACTGTAATATACCTAAGGTATTGTCTCAGATATAGTATGTCCCCCAGAAACTATGTGCTATGGTATGCTCTGTGGTGCACTTTTGTGGCTTATTTTAAGCCTATATAACTCATATCTGAGCTCCCTCGACCCCTTGCTGTAACCCCCACCTCTTCAACTCAATATACCATTTAAGCAACAGAGTCAGTGCAACATGGCCTATAGCAAGGCTAGCAGGATGCTGGGATGTATCGGTAGGAGTATTGATAGCAGAAGAAAGGAGATAATGCTTCCCCTCTACAGATCCCTGGTGTGGTCTCACCTAGAGTACTGTGCCCAGTTCTGGAGTCCTCACCTCAGAAAGAGTAAGGATAAATTGGAGACAGTGCAGCACAGAGTAACTAAAATGATTCAAAGACAACAAGGTAGATCCTATGAGGAGCGCCTCAAGGCACTAAATATGTACTCATTGGAGACCAGAAGGGAGAGGAGAGATGTGATAGGGACCTTTAAGTTCCTTAAAGGAACTAACAAAGTGAACTTCGGGGTACTATTTAGCCTGAGTACCAATTCATGGTCACATGGACACGAGTGGAAATTAACAGGAGGTAGGTTCTGGAGAGATGTGAGGAAGTACTGCTTTACGGAAAGGGTGGTGGAATTTTGGAAGAGCCTGTCAGCTGAATTGGTGGGTGCAAAAACAATCAGAGGATTCAAGCAGGGCTGGGACATAATGAAGGGAATAATGGTTACCGGGGGCAACAGAAAGAAGGACGAGAATAGAGAGAGGATGGGGAGGGTTAGTACCCTGGAGAAATGGTAGGTTCCAGGGATTATAGGGAACTTGGGCAGACTGGATGGAACTCTGTCTTTTTGTGCCATCACTGTCTATGTTTCTATACCAAGCACCCTGCTTGAAAAAAAATCTGTAACACAATTCTTAGTTCTGTATTGATTACTACAGTTGTTGCACCCACTTCATTCTCCAGTGTGGTAGGCATGCAATGGGAGTGAGGGGAAAGGTAATTTGACAGTGGCGGAGATTCCCAGTGCAAATGCCCACCTCCTCACCCCCACCCCCACCATACTTCCAAAAGTATAGTGGGTATGATCATAACACTGAACTATAGCAACAAATGTCATTCTATGGACACATGAGATCATCTGGAGAAAATGCTTATCACAACGTATTTGTTTTAACTGCGTCTGGCACAGATAGCACAGACAAAAGTGGAACTGAATGTCAGTAAAAATGGTACCACAGTGAAGACCTCTCCGAACAGCACAATTAGTGAGGTGGCAGTGTATTTATTTATTTATTTAGCTTTTGTTGACTAGGTAAGTACACTAGACAAAACAATTGCCTATTTTCAGGTATGACCTGGGAGAGTACAGGAATTACTGATTTAAGTACATAGGACAACATGATACAGAGTAAAACAGCTTACAGGTCATGTAAGGCATAATTTTGTACAGTATGTACACAACAGAATAACACATGTAGAAACTAAGAGCAGTACAAAAGGTACAAGTTGAGATGCAGCAGATACGACACTATTTACAACTTAAAGGCCCCAGGAAGTGGAGTCACAGTTAGAGCAACACTCCTTTATGGTACATTGTATACCCAACAAACAACCCATACTTCTCCAGAACACATCCAGGAGAAAGGAGTGCTGTGAAGGTTCAGGATAGATCACGGGGGTTTGGGACAACCACAGGCCAAAGAGAGTTTGAGGTGGCTCCATAGGGAGGATTGAAGGCACACCTGTGAGTGGGAGGAGTGAACCTGGGCAGGGACTGCGTTCCACAGTCTGGGAGCACACACAGCAAAATCTCTATCCCCCATTAGAGTCTGGGTAGCAGGTATCTTAAGGATGGCGGGAACCAGAGACCTGAGGGAATAGGATGAGGAGGCTGCCAGGACAAGGAATTTCGTCAGCCCCGGAGGGGTGCCAGTGACTAGGACCTTGCCCGTGAAGCACCTCAGAACAAAATCTATGTGATATGAGGGAGAGAGCCAGTTCAGCTTGCTATAAAGGTCACAATAATGGGTGAGACGTGAGGCAGCTAGAGCAAAGTGGCAGACATTATTGTAGGCAGTAGACCACCTAGAAAGGTGAGCTTTGCTGGAGCAGTCAAACAAAAGGAGCCCGTAGCAAAGCGAAGGGAGGAACACACCTCTGGCAAGAGCAAGATGGGAAGCAGGCGTAAGGTTGCTCTTAGCTCTGTAGGCCAGACCCAGTTTGCAGTTGACAGTCTTACATACATTCTGAATATGGTGGCCAAGGTCAAGCTGCAGGTCAAGCGTCACCCCAAGATATTTAAAGTGATCAGTAACAGGGATCGGAACACCGTCGGTACCAGTAACACATAACGGAGCAGGAGAGGCCTTAATCTTGGCCTGGGACCCAAAGAGCATGGCCTGGGTTTTTTTAAGATTAAGAACCAACTTATGGGACGAGATCCAGGACTGAATGTTTCCTAAGTCCTCACTCAGGTGGCGATTAATGACCCCTATGTCTGGGGAGTGAGTGAGGATGACCAGGTCATCCACATAGAGGATTGGCTTACAGTGGACAGAGGCGGTGGGGAGATTGTTTACAAAAATGGAGAAGAGTGGGGGCCCTAGGACAGAGCCTTGGGGGACACCCATGGTTACAGAAGTAGAGCCCGAGAGCTCCTTGCCATATTTGACAAGCTGCTTTCTGCCGTGTAGATAGTTGGTGAATCAACGGAGCACACCAGGTGATAGACCATAGGACCTAAGCTGAGTGTAGAGCATGGCATAATCAACAAGATCAAAGGCCTTGGAAGGATCTATAAAGATAGCCCCAGAGAGTTTGCCCTGGTCCATAGCCGCCCTGATCCAGGATGAGACAGTGACAAGGGCAGAGGATGTGCTGTGTCCTTTCTGAAAGCCATGCTGCACAGATGACAATAGGTCATGTGACTGCAAGTGCTCCAAGAGCTGCCCTGCCACAACTTTCTCAAGAAGTTTGCTGACCGCTGACAAAATGGTTGTTGGACGGTAGTTTTCAATCAGTTAGGGGTTCCCCTGTTTAAGGATAGGGACCACCCTAGCGACCTTCCATATGTCCAGGATAACACCAGATGACACGGACAGATTGAAAATATGGGCCACCAGGGGGGCAATACTATAAGCACCAAGACAGAGGAGCTTCGGTTCCAACCCATCATGGTCAGCACTCGAGAAGGGGGAGAGGCCCAAGAGCAATCTCTGCACCTCTTGCACCATCACAGCCTTAAAATGAAAGGGCGGGCGGGTGGTGGAGGGGCTGGGACCTGTTCACCGTTATCATCTCCACCAGGGGGGAATGACGAGGTGAAAGCAGACAAGTCAGAGAAATACAGGTTAAATGCATTTGCAATGGTTAGCGAGTTGTTGCAGCTAGCACCATCAATAAGCATATCAGAGGTCTCACCACTCGGGGAACCACTAACTATGTTTTTAATGTTCCTCCAGAACATCCTGGGGTCCCTAGCTGAGCGCAGCAGTACAGTTTTACAAAACTCACTTTTAGCAGCCCTTATTGCCTTCTTGCACTCATTTCTGATTCTCCAGTACTGCTGAAATACAGCCTGATCCACCGTGGCCCTGAATTTTGCCCAGCACTTATCTCTGTACTTCACAGATCCCAGCCAGACCCTTCCAAACACTTGCATTGCCTTTCCACTGTGTACCTCTTTTGCTTAATTTGTGAAAAGTTAAAACAGGCATATGAAATATGACAACTTTGAATTTTATATAGAGGAGGATTTAAGTAATTTATTTCTAAATCTTCAGCCCACCCACCTGAAAAGCTTCTTTGCCCAGTTCTGCACAGCCTATCCCTTGATATACAGTTAATAAGGGACACATCTTTGGCAATTATGGCCAGCAAAATGTATCTGCCGGTGACTGGTAATATTATAAGTCTAGGTCCTCTACTTTTTTTTCCGCTCCTGGAGATTTCGTCTCTGAGCCTGCCGCCATGCTCCATCTTCCTTGAGTGCCAGCTGACAGTGTGAATTGTAGGCAGCAGCCATGCTGTATTCCAGTCGCATTCATGATGCTGACATGAGCTGCAATTAGCCAGCCAGCCATAGGGGGACAGTGCTGAGAAAGACTCAAAAAGCAGCTCCAGTCATCTTACTGGCACTGAGGAAACTGATTAACAGCAGATGAGGAGGGGGGACGCATGCAAAGAGAAAGTGCTGGGGTTCATCCTGTGTGCATAAGCACTCTGTGGCAGTCACAAAATAAACAGAAATATTGAAAAAAATGTTACAAATAATGAGAAAAGGGGGGATTTCAAAAGAGGGGTTCTTTAGAACCATACGAACCCCCCCTGGCAACGGCTATGGGTCCTATCCGATAACTTATATATATAAATAAATAAATAAATTATTCAGATGCCTCATGGAATGTTCACATCAGAGAACCTGCATGCACTGACTCTAACCATAGCAGTTCATGCCAGTCAACCATCACTACAAATGCACATGTCACTCCTATGTGCCAGGAAATATCAACTTGATCAGTGCAACACCCCCTTTCAAAAGCAGATATGGCACAAAAAAAAGTTTCTGCCCCCAAGAATCTGATCTGCAGTGCCTCACAACTCTGCAAAACAAAAGAGCAATCAGCAGCAGTGATCCAGTAGCAGGAGTAGGAATAGTAGGTGCCAAGGCTCTAGCACCTCAGAAATATCTTCTCCTGAGCCATTGGATATGGAGCAATCTACATCAATAGCTGATTGAAAGCTGTGATATTTTTTAACTGTTTATCACTCTGCCAACTTCACTTACAGCTCAGTCATTATCAGTCTCCTATACCTCAATTGTTTTTACTGGTAAATAATTTCAACTCTTTTGTGCAGTTATCTCCCCCCCCCCCCAATCTTGTTACATGTCAAGTTTCAGACTTTATGAGCTTTACACAGCCCAATCGATTTCCCCAGTTCTGCTGTTCCTAAGATATTATTGCTACTTACATTTACACAATTTGACACGTAGTGTAATCCTTCCATTGATGGATACC
Organism: Neoceratodus forsteri; assembly: GCA_016271365.2. Classification (NCBI taxonomy): domain Eukaryota; kingdom Metazoa; phylum Chordata; order Ceratodontiformes; family Ceratodontidae; genus Neoceratodus; species Neoceratodus forsteri. The sequence goes on along the minus strand of CM057449.1, from coordinate 708,692,154 downwards.
ACGCTCATGGACCTCATGGACAAGGTGGCAGCTGCCTTGGATGCGGGGAGTCCATGGGTGCGATGTTCGTGGACCTGTCCAAAGCCTTTGATTTAGTGGACCACCACATCCTTTTTGAGAGGATGGAGAGGACCAGAATGGCATTAAGAACCATACAATGGTTTAAATCCTATTTAGCTGAAAGGAAACAACAGGTAGCAATAGACAACAATTTATCAGATTTGGGTACCATAACAAGAGGTGTGCCCCAAAGGTCAATCTTGGGGCCACTGTTGTTTTTGATTTATGTTAACGAAATGCCAAATTATATCCATAATACATGTATAAAGCTTTACGCAGATAATATAGTATTGTTAGCTACAGCAAAAACTCAGGATAAAATGTTAAACAAACTTCAGATGGATTATGATATCCTTCAGGACTGGCTTTATAATTGAGAATTAGTGATGAGTGAGAAGAAAACGCAACTAATGATTTTTAATAGGAAAACAAATAAAAACAGTAATAATAACAAATTGGACAAGAGGGTTTTGACAAGAAGTGGGAAATATTTGCCAAATGCAAATCAATATAAATATTCAGAGGTAAGCTTAGTTCATTAACATTCAATAATAATATAGAACAAATTACAAAGAAAGTCAATTCTAGAATAGGGGCATTGCGTAGATCCTCATTTATAGTGACTTACTAAATGAGGGAAACAATTGCAGCATGGGTAATACTACCATATTAGAGTATGGTAGCCTGGTCTATGACTTTGCTGAACAGAAATATCTAGACACAGAAGGTAATTGTAAATGGAGTCCACTCTGAAGAAAGAAAGGTTACTAGTGGGGTACCGCAGGGTTCAGTAGTGGGTCCAGTCCTTTTTAATGTCTTCATTAGTGACATTGCAGAGGGACTGGAAGGAAAAGTATGCCTTTTGCAGATGACACAAAGATCTGCAAGGGTTGATACAAGGAGGCGTGGAAAGGATGAAAAGGGACTTGGCAAGGTTGGAGGAATGGTCAGAAGTATGGAAGCTAGGATTCAATGCAAAGAAGTGCAAATAATGCACCTGGGAAACAAGAACCAGGGAAGAATACACAATGGGTGGGAGGTAGGTAGCAACAACAAAAGGAAAGGGACCTGGGGTAATCATATCAGATGACCTTAAGGTTAGCAAGCAATGTGAGAAGGCAGTAGGGAGGGCTGGGGGTATACTGGGATGTATAGGGAGAGGCATCAGCAGCAGAAAACAGGAAGTTGTTATCCTCTGTACAGACAGTTGGTGAGACCCCATCTGGAGTACTGTGTCCAGTTCTGGAGAACCCATCTCCACAAGGACATAGACAGGATAGAGGTAGTCCAGAGGAGGGCAACTAAAATGGTGCAGGGTCTGCAAGAGAAGCCATTATGAGGAGAGACTAAAGGAGCTAATATGTATACCCTTGAGGAAAGAAGGAGAGGGGGACATGATAGAAACTTTTAAGTACCTCAGTGGAATCAACAAAGTCCAAGAGGGTAGCATTTTTCAGAAAAAGAGACTTGCAAGAACAAGGGGACACAATTTAAAGATAGAAGGAGGGCGGTTCAGGGGCAATGTGAGGAAGTATTATTTCACAGAGAGGGTAGTGGATGCATGGAACAGCCTTCCTGAGGAGGTTGTGGGGTCTAAAACTGTGGTAGAATTCAAGAATGCATGGGACAGACATAAGGCAATTCTTGTTGGGGGAAGGAAGAAATAGGCTGTTGGTTAACTAGGATCTACTGCCTATCCTGTAGGTAGGGAAATGGGCAGACTAGATGGGCCAAGCGGTCCTTATTTGCCGTCAAAGTCTATGTTTCTATGTTTCTAGACATGGTCAACAAATCATAGTTGATTGGCAAGATTTGTTCTTGGGTGCCCATTTAAGACTCATCATTGCTTAATGTATAAAGAACTGAAATGGGACACTGTGGGGGTACAGTTAAAAAACAATATTCAGTGTTAATTTTTAAGATTAATAAATGGCTGATTAAGGGTAACCTAAACATTCAGTTTGAAAATATTCCGGTACATTTTATTGTATGCACTTAACTGATAAACAGTAAGCTATGATTTTGTGAAGTTACATGAAATGTACTTTATTCATGTAGTAATATAATCTAATAAGGGTCACTGTAAGTGCCTTGATATTTAAGCTAACCATCCAGGCAGGTTATAGGAAGTAATGGACAATGCAGATTATAATTATGATTATAGTCTAGAGTGACTGGTACCTTTCTAGCATCACTTTATTGGCTGTTTTTGTTTGAATGCACTCCCTGTTCTACCTGACTTTGCACATCTGATTATATTTGGGGTGCAGAGTTCCATAATAGCTCTGGAAGGCTTAAAAGACACAGTGGCAATAGATGGGCACTAAGCCTTTTAGTATGAGGGTGCCTTGATAAGGAAACCTGGGCTCATCAGGTTGGCCTTATTAAACCACCATCATTTTCTCAGCAATGTGCTGGTACATCAAGTGACTTCAGTTTCTTTGCATAGCACTTCATATATTCTGGATGACTGTACCTACACCTGCAAGTGCTTTTTTGAGTGAAGTCTTGCAGAGGGGGGAGATCACAAAAATAGGCAAGGCAATTTTATTTATATTACACCCAATCCCAAGGGCTCTGGGCACCTCACAGCAAATGCAACTAAAAACAGTATAAGATCAGTAAATAGCAGTTAAAACCATATGTCATGAATCCAAACCAAAACTTAAAATAAAGAGATGTGTTTTTAAGGATTTTTAAACAAAAAAAATAGCCAGTGAAGGAACACATCTCACCTCCCAGGGAAGGGTGTTCCAAAAAACAAAGCAAGACAAAGCCATCTTTACTGTCTGTGGGCCATTACTTTCTATATATAGTTGGATAACTAAGGAGGCACTTTTCTTGTACATGAAATCATGTATTCTGTGACTTCACATTATTTAGGCAGAGACCTTGAGGAGCATCAAACCTCTAACTACTGTAGAGCAAACAATGCTGACTGCTGACACACAGCAGTATCCTCCAGTGCAACGCAGACTAACAACCTATAAGGTTGTTATTAACCAACTCTGTTTTTATTCCTAGTTTTATTTTCATAATAATTTACTTCAGCTGTTAGCTGTTCAACTGTGTTAACTACTATTTCTATTTCTGTTATTTCACCCTGAATAAGACAGATTATATTGTAAGTAAGAATTGCACTATAAATTCATTGCAAGGTTACCTAACATTTTATTTCTGTTGGAAATAATTGTTCTAGTCCATTTGAAAAGTATATTTTTTTCCTTGATACAAAAATAGAAAGTTTCACACATTAGACTAAGGTTTTTAGACTGGTTATCTAACGGAAACTCTCCCTAGGTGAGTATATATTATTCAGTGATGCACTGTGATTAATTTTATTGTTAATTATTAGTATTGTAAGAGTAGTTGCCTGTAAGGAATAGTATAAGCCCATATAAGATAACATCCTGGAATGTAAACGGTATTAACACTCCTGTAAAAAGAAAAAAAAAAGATGCTGAGCTAACTCAAAAAACCTAAAGCGGATGTTTCCTTTTTGTAGGAGACACACTTAATCCTGAGTGATGCAGACAAGCTCTGTAGGGACTGGGTAGCTTCCCTAGAGCATTGCTGCTATAACTCCAAACGAAGAGGTGTAGCTATTCAAATTAAAAAAAATGAATTAATTTTGTAAAACTCAATCATGTAACTGAAAAGGAAGGGAGATTTACAATACTGTTAGGTACTTTAAATGCTACAAAGGTTACATTATGTAATGTATATGCAACTAACTCCAGACAAGCTGAATTTTTTGAAGTGGCTCTGAAGTTAAATGATACCTCAGGTTATGATGAGATTATCCTGGAAGGGGATATGGATGAAGTGCTAGACCTGCTGTTAGACAGGGATGACCCCACACCAAAACTTGAAAATACTAAAGCAAGAATTGCACTGCACAAACTTTTGAAAGACTGGTCTGACAGATTGTTGGCAAATCCAAAAGAAAGAGACAATTCTTTGTGTTTTTTTTTTTTGCAAGCAGACATAAATCACACAGTGGAATAGAGTACATCTTTCTTTCCAAAAATCTTGTGAATACAATGCCCACAGTTGGGACTGACAACATTCACCTCTCAGATCATACACCTATTGATGTGTGTATCTCTCTGTATACTGATAGTCAACAAACATTTAGGTGGAAATTTAATTTAGCTCTGCTAAGGGTCAAAGGGTTCCAAGAGTGGCTTAAAAAAGAAACTTCAGAATATTTTATTAATAACAAAAATATAGAGGTATCTCATTTATGTTTGAGGGAAACCTTTAAGTCATACCTCAGAGGCAGAATAATTAATCACCTACAAAGAAAAAGGCAGGAATTCAGCAAAGTAAAAACATGCTTGCACTATTTGAACTAGCAGTTTGCTCATGTATACCCCGCCATCCCGCCTTATCATCCGACGTCAGAGCAGCTGCTGGAGGTGCACACCAATCCGTAGCTGGCCATGGCATACTTCAAGGCAGATGAAACAGCTAAAGTGACTTGTTCAGGAGCCCAGAGGGTGAGTACTGTCACTTGAACAACAGCACAACCCAAACACAGTCAACCACTGCTCAGATTAACCACCTCCTGCATTTTATCAATCAATCAATCAATTAAATCTTTATTTATCCAGGCGAGCACCATTGAGCAAGCTCATTTACAAGGTGGACCTGCATTACACATGGTCATAAAGAAAACAGACAACATAATTGGCAGCGATATAAAAAATAAGACAAGGTACAAACATTGATGTAAAGACAATGATAAATGTGTTCAGTCAAACAGGTATATTAAGTGTCTCACCTAACTTTGAGAATTAATCAGTGCAGTGGACCCAGATAGGAGGCAAATCCATGATGGGACTAAGAGTGGGGAGAGTTAGGGCTGGCCAGCAATGGCACGAGGCGGCACTGGCAGCCAAGCTCACGGCAGAGGGGTTTGTGGCTCATAGGGGCGGGGTATGTAGCATGGATCAAGTTGTAGTTCAGAGAGGTGACGGCCGCCCAGAGGCAACAAGTGGTATCCTAGTGGTACTCTTGGATGAATTTGGGGCATGAGGAGCGCAAGCTGCTCTGGACAATTACAGATAGCGGTTTAGAAGGCGCCACCGCGGATATCCTTGGTTGTGTAGTGACTATTCTTGGAGGACTTAGGGGGGTCAGTGGCCCTAGGAGAGGAGAGAACAGAGCCAGAGAAGGATGAAGAGAGGTAGGGTGAGGCAATGGTAGGGGAAGGAGGTGGGTAAAAGCACTGACGAGATGGAAAAGCGTAGGTGAGTATATAGCAAGGTAAAGTCAGTGAAAGCAGAGGCATTTGTCTTCGGTTAGCTTTGCATATAGGGACTTAAACACTGAGATAGTTACTGTGGTTCTTAATTTCAAGATTTTCTGGATTTCATTCCAAAGCGATGGAAGTGAGTAGCTAATGGCCGCAGTCCCATAACGTGTGCGGACCCTGGGGATATTCAGGGTGATGAAGGAGTAGCTCCTTAGGGTGTATTTTCTGACTTTGCTTAACGACAGGAGATCAGAGATGTAGCATGGAAGTTTTCCAGCAAGTGCTTTCAGAGTCCAGGTGGCCACGTTTCCTTTTCTTCTCGATTGAAGGGAGGTCCATTCTACAGCTTCATACAGGGAACAGTGGTGGGTGGAGGAGGGAAGACCAGTAATGAAGTGCAGAGCTCTGTGATACAGAACATCCAGCTTACTCAGATATGAGGCATTGCAGTGACAGTAGATAAAGTCAGTGTAGTCTAGCAGGGAGATGAAGGTAGCCTGTACGAGCTGTTTCCTTGCCTCCGTAGTTAGAAAGCAGTTTATCTGATAAAAGAGCCCTAGCCTCTGTCTTAGCTTTTTTACCATGTCCTCCAAATGTTCTCCGAAGGAGAGCTTGTGATCTAGCTAGACTCCCCGGTATTTGAACTTGGTGACATAGTCCAAGTTTTCCCCCCAATAGGGTAGTGATGGGGGGGGGGGTTGCCAAGGGCAGAGTGGGATGGTGAGTTGCCAGGAGAGAGAATCATCGCCTTAGTTTTTTTAGCATTAAGGAGCAGTTTTTTACTGAGAAGCTGGTGTTGGAGAATGTCGAAGTCCGATTGCAATGCTTTACAGGCAGCTTCAGGTATAGACTGACTTAGGTACAGTACCATATCATCTGCAAACAGGTGGATATTGGCATTTTTGATACCAAGGTCAATATTGTTGATATATATGGTGAAGAGTATTGGTCCCAGTATGGATTCTTGAGGGACACCTCTAAGTAACGGTTTGGGGGGGACAACTCCCCTTCTGCTTTTACCTGTTGTTGCCTATCCATTAGGTAGTTCTGAAACCAGCCCATAGAGGTGTCATCTAGGCCTAACGTTTTTAATGATGAGAGAAGTAGGGAGTGGTCAACGGTATTGAATGCTTTGCTGAGATCCAGGAAGACAGCACATACGAACTGTTTGTTGTCGAGGTCATGGAGCCAATCAGTGGTGACCTTGGCCAGTGCTGAGACCATACTGTGATTTGTGCAGAAGCCTGATTGCATAGGGTTTAGAAAATTTGTCATTTCCAGGTAGTCGCACAGCTGTGCATTTACTATTTTTTCCAGGATTTTTGAGAGTATGGGGAGTAGTGAAATAGGTCTATAGTTATTTGGGTCACATGGGTCCCCGGATTTGAAGAGCGGTATAATATGGGCAGTTTTCCATAGTTCAGGAAGGGACCCCTTGGAGAGTGAGAGATTGAACAGATGGGTGATGGGCACTGCCAGTATATGCCAGGCAATTTTTACGAAGTAGGGGTCCAGGGCGTCCGCATCGGCGCTTTTCTTGATATCCAGGAGAAGTAGGTGTTCTTCAACTTCTTTTAAGGTAACTGGTGAGAAGGAGAAGGTGGCTTTCATTGGATTTGGGTCCAGAGGTAATATGTTCATGTGGGAGTACAGTTTACAGGCAGGCGAGTTGTCAAAGGCCAGGCCAGCTAAGGCAAAGTGGTTGCTGAATGCTTGTAATATTTCATTTTTGTCACTAATGATACCGTTATTGGTGGAGATTTTTGAGGGGAGTGCATTGCCTGTTGTGTGTCTAGTGAGATTTTTTTAAGGTGGTCCAGAATTTTGTTGGGCAGTTTGAAGTGGCGTTTAACTCTGAACAATAGAAATTGGATTTGGTTTCCCTGATCAGCTTTTTACATAGGTTCCTGGCGGTTCTGAAGAGATACCAAGCCTTATCCAGCTGCGATTTGCGAGCGCGTTTCCAAAGCTTGTCCCTGTTTAGTAAAACAGCTTTGAGGTCTGCAGCAAACCAGCGGTATGTTCTTGGCTTTATACGGGTTTTGATCATAGGAGCATGGGTGTTAAGGGCATGGGTTAAGATTTCTTGGAAGATGGTAAAAGCATTGTTTACTGATTTTGCTAGGTAGAAGTTCTGCCAAAGAGGAGAGTCCTTAAGGTCATTGATATAGACCAGTGGGTCAAAGTTCCTTTTAGATCTCTTGGTCGAAAATCTCGAGTTTGGTTTGGGCATATGACTGGATCTCACACCTGCAATAAAACAGTGGTCGCTGACATCTACGTGGAAGATTCCTGCATGGGAGAAAAGGTGGGATTTATTTACTAATAGGACATCTAGGAGGGTGCTACTTGATGGGTTTTTTCTTATTTGTACGTGTAGGTTCATTGATAAGTTGTGAGAGACCATGGGAGTCGCAGAAGGATTTAGGTGGAAGTGGGGTGTTGGACAGCCAGTCGTAGTTTAGGTCACCCATTATTATAGTTTCAAGGTTGGTGGAGTCCATCATGGATGAAAGGTGGGTTAGTAGCTGTGGTACCACGGAAGGGGGTCTGTAGCAGCTGATCAGTCTGATGGCTGATGCAGGGGATGTTTCAATTTTTAGGGACAGACATTCATATGCGCTTGAGAGCGAGGAGGAGTCGAGGATAGTGACTGACAGTTTGTCCTTTGTATAGACGACAGCTCCACTGCCCCTGGTTTGTCTGTCGGCTCTGAATAGGAGATAATTCGGTATGGCAATCTCCACATCCAGCGTAGACGGACGAAGCCAGGATTCTGTTATGACAAGCACGTCGGGTTCTGTATGAGTAATCCAAGCTTGTATAGTGGACAGGTTTTTCAGGAGGCTACATGCATTAACACGCATGAAGTTGATACCCTTGAGCCTAGGGAGATCTGTAGGTGAGGCAATGTCGTTTGAGGGCCCAGGATTAAGTTCCACATTACCTGAACATAATAACAGGAGGAGTATAAGCTTCTTTAATGCTACAAGTGATAATTTAGAGATTTATTTACTTCTCCTATTGGAAGTAACATCTGAGTCTGATTACAGAGGTGTGTTGTAGGTGGTGTGTTGTCCTGCCATTACATAGCATAGCGCCCTAGCTGTGAAGTACCACAGGGTTTCTTCACTGGGCGGAGATGGCTGACTCTTTCCCACTGGTATCTGATGTCCTATTACAAGCTGATAGTATCCTCCGAGGTAAGAGTGCAGAGGTGCAGAGGTGTTACAGTAGTGGAGGAGAGGCTTGATGTACATGCATTCAAAGGGGGAAGAATGGAATTCCCCAGTAATATACGTCCAACCTCGAAGTTCCCCTAGTAGGGGTAGTATGCATAAGGTGCTAATGATCTGAAGCCACTTTGCCATGATTTGATGTATAGGGAGGTCAATATAGAGATGCTTTTTCTGAGTTACAATTCCTTCTTTAAGTTAAAGGCTAGGGTGGTGCACTAGGTAGCATCACAATGAGTTTGACCGAGGGAAAAAAAGGTAGGGGAGAGGTAGAAGAGAAGTATATAGAGAGGGCCAATAGCTGAGGTGGGCGGGGCAAGAAGGTCTATATAAGAATGTACAGGGAGGGGGGATGGGCAGGTGGGCATAAAGTTTGTGGCTTTCCCATACCCCTCCGCTTGTTGAGTCCACACTTGTGGTCTCGGGCGCCGGCTTGTGGAGCGCCGACCGCCCGGTGGCCACGGATCGTGCAGCGGTGCACCTGGGAGCCCTAGGAGGGTCTCGGCTGAGGAGGGAAGGAGAGAGGAGCCAATTAGTACTGCAGAAAGACAAAGGGTCTCACAAGCCAGTGAAAAATAACAATTTGCACTTGAATAGGGGTGATTTCCTTGGCGCCTGAGAGTCTGGCTGCAGTTACCAAGTCTAAGAAGGGCTGTAATCACTCTGGCATTTAGGAAGCTTCAGTAAAGTAAAAACAGCTTTTCTGTGTAAAATTTAACAATTTCTAGGCAGTTATAAACAGTAAAAACAGCCTAGGAGATAGATTACAGTCTGAATTTAGTGTAAAATGTGCCTTTTCAGTCCACTAGATAGGAATGAATGGAGGAGTAAAAGGGACCAATCGGAGCGAGCCTGGAGAAAGGCGCTTGTGCTCCGATTGGTTTGCAGCTTTCCCGTACCTCTCCGCTTGTTGAGTCCACACTTGTGGTCTCGGGCGCCGGCTTGCACTGACCACCTGGTGGCCATGGATCATGTGGGGGTGGAGCTGGGAGCCCTAGGAGGGTCTGAGCTCTCCACTTGTTGAGTCCGAGCTTGTGGTCTCAGGCGCCAACTTGTGAAGTGCCAACCGCCTGGTGGCCGTGGATCGTGCGGCGGTGGAGCCGGAAGCCCTAGGAGGGTCTCGGAGGGTATCTATTTTATTCTCCTCCTCTGCTCCTCACTCCCCCACTTTCTCATTCTCTATCCTCACAATGTATTTACATTCTCCCCCTCACCTATCTCCACCTACACTCTCCCTGCACCCTACCAGTACTATGGTCAACTCGGGCACTTTTTATGTTTTTTTCTCACCCCCCCTTCCTTTCACTCATGTCTCCCCTCCTTTTTTCCCTCTCCCATGCCTCCCCTTCTTTCTCCCTCTTACCTTTTCCCTGTCCACCATTAATTCCTTTCTGCAAAGTATATCTCCCACTGGCACTCAACCCCTCCCATTGCCATCCTCTCATCCCCTGGTTTTTGCTCCACTCCCTCAAATGCTCTACTTTAACAAAGACATTCTCTGGCTGCTTATTTACCTCCCTTACCACTGCTCTCCTGATGCCTTCTTCCTCTCCTTCCTGCACTTTAATGTTTTGTATATTATTGCCATATTGCATCGACTGTACTATACGTGTATATTCATTGCAAAAAACTCCATTAATGCATCAGTTAGGGTTTCTGTTTCAGCAACAAAAATCTGGCAATTTGGTGTTATGGTTATCAACCCTACCACCCCACTCCCACCCTCCACACACCAGAAGGCATCGGGCTATGCCTTGAGGTCATCAGTCCTAACTCTCACCCCATTTAATGTGTAAACGAGCTGATATGGTACAGTATAGGAGAATGGGGTGAGAGTTAGGCCTGATGACAACAAGCTGTTACCTAAACTATTACATAGGCTTGCTAATGTAACATATAAACAAGTGTCACCTCACCCAACACAGTGAATAACATCCCAATATTCCCCCCAGTATTTGTGGACATTTAAAATTCTATTATAGGGCCAAGAGAGGTAGATGTACTTAAAGGGATAAAAAGAAGGGGCCCCAATCCAATAAAGTCTACTAGATCAGGTACTCTCTACGGGAAGTGTTTCTTTCCATAATAACTATCTGGTCCATCTTTGAACAAAGATATGTGTTTTCAAATTAACCTTATAAGTCAACTCTTCCATGGTTAAGATATCTTGAACTCTATCTAACCAGTGTTGGAAGAGTGGAGGTTCCGCCCCCAGCCATTTACGGGTAATGGCCTTATGGGCAGCCACCGGGAGGATATTCGAAAGGTACAGCTGGTCTGGCCCACAGATAACAGGAGGGGGTAGGCCTAGGATTATGTTGGACAAGTTTTATTCCCTATTGGTGGGAAGCCATTAGGCTCAGTTTCACCGTACCTGAGTTAGATGGTCAGTAGTCCTGACATTGCAGGATGGGGGTGCAGAGCTCTGGAGTAGGGTGGCCTAGGTACTCAAACACTGCTTCATGAATAATGGGCTACACCAGACACGCTTCAGTTTTATGCATAGGACTTATTACATGCCTTATCTTGCTAACAAGTTAGACAAGTCTAAATCAAATGCTTGCCCTAAATGTTCTGCAGCAGTTGGTACCTTTCTTCATCTGGAATGGTCCTGCCTGGACTGCAGCCTTTCTGGACTGAAACAGTACTTATCATATCTAAAAGTGTAGAACACCAGTATGAATTTGGTCTGTAACAGGTGTTACTAGAGGGGGTATGGGACAAACCCCACAGGGATGCCATGTATGACCACCCCCTTTGGTTACTGGAAATTACAATTTCTAAAAAAGTGACAGCTCAGCACTGGATGGCTAAACAGCCACCCACAGTAGCACATTGGATCAGTACTTTATTAGGCAGTATGAAACTCAAGAAAACTCAGTACAGAGTCTTAAAGGCAAACCATAAATATGAAGCCATTTGAGGTTCTCTTGTGAAAGCACTGGTGGCAGAATAGTTTACTGATTGATACTTCAGGAAATCAGCTGGGTAGACGCAGGTATATGGGGTGTGGTTGCAACATACTTAAATGTTTTAGTCCACATACTACTTGTAACACTCTAGTCATATGTGGTGACGTCAACCCACCAGGACGGTGACAGTGCTACCACCTGCGATGCCAGTGACCCAGGTTTGGGAATGAGCCTACGTCATTGGGACCGGCCACTGGGGGAAGAGGATCGAGTGTACCACAGGTAGCTCTCCTCCTCCTGTGTGACACACAATCCTCCTCTGGGGTGACTGGTCCTGAGTGCTATACTGCCACCTAGGTGACCAAGAGTGGCAGTGCACATGGAACGACAGAAACAGTGGGGATGGGACATCTGATGGCATTGCGCTCTACACACGTGAGTGTGCGAGCTTGTAAGACTACTAGACAGCATCCCAGAAACAGGAAAAAAGCACTCAGGCAGTGCAGCGTGAAAGATCTGGCCCTCACAGACCCCACACCAGTGACAGTGTGCTCTCCTTGGTGAAACTAGATCTATTCTGTGGGTGGGTTGAGGGAGCCAGCCAACCCCAACCACGGGGAGGTCCTGGAGGAACACACCTGGGATGGTAAGTCCTTAGGGACTGGGTGATAGGGCTAGGGGGTGGGGTCAATGGAATTAGCCTACACTGAAAAAGAAACAGCATTAATGAGAAAAAAAGATGAGGTGTGGCCAGTGGTCCCCCTGCGCGGGCCTCCACCAGGCTACATCCTTGCTTCCCTAATTTTCCAGCTATTGCATATTTTCTTGCAACCGTATGTACAATTGTATTTTACATGGTTGCTCAGTAAAAATAATTTGCAACACAAAATAACCCAGAATGGGCCAGCTGTAGTGTGTGTTGTACTACTCTGAAGTTGACCCAGGTACAGGACCAAGCTCCATTGTATATCAGGCAGCACAAAGACAGACATGCTGACATCGGCTGCAATCTCTGTCTCAGGGAGGAAGCAGAAAGCCCTGCACCAGACAGAAGAAGGCTGGATGTGTATGTCCTGATGCCCTGCACAGACCATCATAGACACTGGGTGGTTTGATGTACTCAGTGTTGATGGGTGGGGAGGTTGAAGAATGCCTGCCAGTATTGGAAGTGACTTGGCAATGCTGGCAGAACCTGGCAAACAAGAAAAGGGTAAACTGGACAGACTGGCATTAGGATGATGGCTGCTGCATGCTACCCAGGCATGCAATACACCAGATGCAGGCCATCCACATGCCGTGGGGAATCCAACAATGGGGGTGGGGGAGTCAGTTATAGGGAATGTAGATCCTGGGAGACAGGGTGGCTGGCCTAATAGAGGGCACCATTTCTGGTTTAGAAAGAACTGCATAAAAAAGACTGAAAGCAGCAATTCAGGTTCCTATAACACCCCCTGCTAGTATACAAATTGACAGCCCTAGGAGTCTCCCCTTCTGCCACCTGCTGGGTCTCTAGCTACCTCCAAAACCACCTAAAATTTGTTAAGTTTAACAAGGTCCACTCTACCCTAACTACCATCAATGTTGGCATTCCCCGAGATGCCATCCTGGCCCACTACCATTTTCCGCCTTCATTAATGACATCCCAAATGCCCCAGTCTGGGTTGGCTCTCCTTCACCACTTGGTGCCTCTGTACCCTAAGCTGTATGACAACATCCTCAGGTCATCCAAACCAACCTCACTGACCTCTATGTTAAGACCTGCTGACCAAGGCTACTCTCTGAGGCCCTTCTGGCCCTACCCAAGTGCTCCTCCAAAATGGGTGAGCAGACATCTGCCTATTTCACTCCTTGGGTATGCAACTCCCTACCCTCTCACCTACGGGTTTGTCAGTCCCATCACACTTTCAAAAGAGAACTACTCAGCTTTTTGAGTTCCTGAGACAAATGCTCTTGCACCTGGATCTGCTGGTGGTCATTTTCTGCACTACTTGATGTTCACTTGATTATTGCTCTTATGGCTTGACCCTTTGTTACTATTGTTTATTGGCAATGCAGCACTTATGTACTATTCTTTATCATTTTGCTGTTTGTGACTTGCTGATTCCTGCGTAACTTAATCAAATGTCCTATTGTTTTTACTATTTCTCTGAATTTGTTGTAACTTGTCAGTTTTTCTTGGGTCTTTCCTGAAAACAGGCATTTTATTGTCTACTGCACCTACCTGATCAACAAAAACTAACTAAATAAATATTTTTGCATAAAGCAAACTATACAGCATCTCAGCAAACTCCATGCTTTCTTTATGTAATCCCACCCCAATAGTGGGTTTATGGTATGAGTTTAACAGCCCAACGAATAATATGTTCATCTAACAGACAGGAACTGTGGAAAGGGAGTTTCAGTTAGCAAGCTTCGGAAGTTCCAGTCCATTCTGCAGGAGGAGAATAGAACAGGTTGAGCATGTGCTGTAAGGGCCAGGTAGCCTCAGGACCTGCAGACCCTATTCCTGAATCTGAGCTCCAAGCAGTCCTGGTGTTGAAGTAGCATAGGTATCAGCTAAGCTGCCCATAGGGGGATGAGGTAGTCACCACTCAAGGGACCAAAGGACAGAATTCAGAGCAATAAAGATTTGCAGAGGTGTTCATGCTGCCTCATAGAAACAGAAAGAATGGTGACTGTGAGTAATATGAACATACATGCGACTCGCATATAATGATGCGACCATATGAAACGCCACCAGAGCTCAAATGGTCTATCATGTCTGCTCGTTGCAAAGCTCATTCACTCCTTACATGCTTCTCTGCCCCTCCCCTGTTATCCTAACATTCTTTTTGACTTTATTCTGCTCCATTTTAAAATCCCTGACTGTTTTGTGTTTTACTTCCCCCTCTGGTAGTGCATTTCACCCTGTCACCACTCTTTCCGTGAAGAAGTGCTCCCTGTCTTCCTTCTTGTACCTACTCCCTGCTAGCATGTAGCTAATACCTCTGTGGTTCCTATTTTCACTGCTGCTAAAAAAGATCCTCAAGGTTGACCTTGTTTATACCTCTGAGGTATTTGAAGATCTTGATCATTTCCCCCTCTCAATCTCTCCTCAAGTGAGTACACATTCAGGTGCACTAGTCTCTGTTCATACGGGATGCCCTGTTACCCTTGAATCATATTTGTAATCCTTCTCTGCATCACCTCGAGATGATTTATATCCTTCCTGCAGTAGAAGCTCCAGTACGGCATGCCGTACTCCAGATGTGGCTGCAATATGGATCTGTATAGGGGCAGAATTACCTCCTTTCTGCTACTGGTGAATCCCCTCAAATGCAACCTAGCATCTCGTTTGCCTTCGCTGCCACCTTTTTGCATTGTTTTGAAAGTTTCAGGTTGCTTGTGAACGCTATCCCCAAATTCTCCTCCTCCAAGACTGTGATCATCACACCCCCAAATCTGTACTACATCCTGGAGTAATTGCAACCTAAGTGCATTATCATGCTCTTTTTTGCATGGAACCCCAATTACCAGATTTCAGGCCACCTCATCAACCTAACCATATCCTCTCTCAGGTCTCTGATGCCTTCTTCTGTGTCCACCATTCCACAGAGTTTGGTGTTGTCCACAAACAGGCATATTTTGCTTTTGATGCTGTCCCCATTGTCATTAATGAACACACTAAAAAGGATTAAATCAAGCACTGGCCCCTGCGAAACCCTGCTGGTTACTTCTTTTACCTCTAAGTTCTCCCCCGCCCACAACCACCCATTGAGTTCTTCCTCCTAGCTAGTTTGCCATGCACCTGGTATTTCCCCCCTGCCCCTGTGTCCGCCAGTTGATCAACCTCTTATGGGGGACTGAGTCAAAGGCCTTACTGAAATTCAGGTTCAGTATATCTACTGCCTGACCTCTGTCCACGGCCCGAATAACCCAACTGAAGAAGCTGACCAAATTTGTTTGTCAAGACCTCTCTGCCATAAATCAATGCTGCTAGTTATCATGTAGCCCATTTGCCTCAAAGAACTTGATCAACCATTCCTTTTGAATGGTTTCCTTCAGTTTGCCATTGATAAATGTTAAGTTGACTGGCCTATAGTTCCTCTGCTCATCCCTTGGCCCACATCTGTGCAGGGGTACAACATCAGTTGTCCTCCACCACTGGCACAGTGCCACACCTGTGTCCAAACAGCAGTTCAACATGCTTGCTACGGGTGCTGCAAGAACTGTTACCAGCTCTCTCAGCACCCTCGGATGCATGCCATCCAACCCTGAGGACTTGTCCTCCTTAAAACAGCAGTGCAATGAAAATGGGCTAAAATCTGACCCCATCTTTTTTCTTCCTAATCAATGCCAGAAAATGTTCAGTTTCCATTATCATTTTAAAATGTTATGAAAGTTTAAAATAATTATTTCTCAAAAAAAAGATGGCCGCCTCATTTTTGCATAGAAATAATATTGAGGACCTGAGGAGAGCAAGAATCCAGACAAAAATGCAAATGTACAGTACACAGCATAGGAAGCATCCAGAAAACCCAAATCAACAGGTCTGCCAATATTTTTTATACTGTAACTGTAGCAGAAAATTAGCTTTTTGGAATAAATATTTTCATTGCACTGCTGCTTTAATGGTTTTGAGCCCTTTGAGGACACTGTCCTCAGTCACTGCCTCCTCACTCATCCTTACTGCCTCCCAAATCCCTTTCTTCCTCTGTGGAACTGATCCATCCTTCTCCTTCATGAAGACTGAGCTAAAGTATTTATTTAATAATTTCAAATTTTCTTTATTGTTCTCCACCCATTCCTACCTTTTCTTTAGCTTTACTGTGCCTTCCTTTGCTAATCTTTTCTTCCAGATGTATCGACAGATGGTCTTGTCACATTCCTTGACTGTTTCAGCAATCTACTGCTTCATCCCCACCTTGGCCTGCCTTACCTTTCTGCTATTGACCTTAGCTTCTCTAAGTACTCAATCCTGTCTTCTTCCCTCTTGGTCTTCCTGTACTTTCTGAATTAAGTCCTTTTTTCTTTCACTGCTTTAACCACTTCCTCTATAAACCACAGCTGCTTCCTTGTCCTAGTCTTCTTTCCCCTCTGTTTAACACAGGTTGTAATGACAGCCTGGACCACATCCCGGCTCAAGTATCACCTTTCTTCCACTCCCATCTTCACCTTGAGGGCTGTGAGTCGCTCCCCTAATATCTCCCCCATGCATGGAAAATCTGCATTCTTGAAGTCAAGAACATGTGTTTTCATGTCCAACACTTCTCATCCCAAATCTATCTGAAACCACACTGACTGGTGAGCACTCCCTCCCTGGGGCTCAGCAACTCTGATGATTCTACTTGATAATTTATTTGTCAGTACTAGGTTCAGGATGGCTTGCTCTCTTGTCGGCTCCATTACCCCTGAGTCAAGCATCCATCCTGGACTGCTTCTAGGATCACTTGGCTCCTGATGCTGCTGGTGTGTAGGATTCTCCAGTCCAAATCATGCATGCTACATTCCCCCCGCTATTTCCATTTCCCCCACCTCTGCATCCTTACTTAACTTATCCCCAGCTCTTGATTCACAGTTTCATCTGACTTGGCTGCCGATACACTACCCCCACCCTTATTTTCCTTCCCACCTCTGACTGTATCTGCACCCATAATGTCTCTGTACTCCCTCCCCCACTATCCTCCCCGGTGACTTAATATCCCTTCCCTAACATAGCTCACTGCTCCTCCTCCCTACCTTTTGTTCTACCTCCCTGTAGAGGGTGTATCCAGGAACAAACAGATCCCAGCCATGCCAAACAGACAGTCATGGCACACCTCACAACCAGAAATAACAGTTCAAAACTCAGTTGCTCCTCTTCCTTCTCTTTTGTCTGCTTGACTTAATTATTTATTTTTTATGTTGTCTTGTGCACGCGCAAGCAACATGTTGTGGCAGTAGGAGATCAGTAGGAGAAATGCAGAGATGTGTCAGTTTGGGCGAATGCAAGGCACGCCTTAGAAGGTGCATCCCTCATTTGCCAATTAGCAAGCATGCTAGCAGTGACACAAGTGTTTTCAGTGCCACCAACTTGAAATGATTTTGCCATTGTAATCAGAGCCAAGCTCGTTGTGCAGTGGCACCAATGACACGCTTCCATTACGTGCCTTGCCTGGTGTGGCATAACAATAAACATGGTGGCAGTGCTGCCGTCCAACTCTTACAATCACTAGAAAGATGACTTCAGAAGTGCCAAATCCCCCTGTTAGCATGTGTAAACCCCCAACCCCAAGATTGTGTGGTACACTGGGAGCCCACCCCAGTGTGCCTCCCTGTATTCGGAAGCCAACCGTGTTGGCATTTTCCTGCCCCCGCCCATCCCCATCATGAGTCACACTGGGAGCCCACCTCAGTGTGGCAAACATCATACCCCAAAAGTCATGGCGCACACTGGGAGTCCACCCCAGTGTGTCCAACATTGTTTCATACACCTGTAAAGAAAAAAAATGTCCACACGGTTGTTTTTTTTTTTTTTTGAACCTGAAACAAAGAAAACGGTCCCTCGCTGTCAGTGGGCCTCCCTCCCCCAACGTGCACCCACCCTCTGCACACCCCACCTCCCCACACCCCCCTCATCTCATACTTACCTCTGGAGGCCCGGCACCGTGATCTTCGGTGGAGTGGGAACACGTCTGCACTCTTCAAAGTCGACATCAAACTGAAAAAATGCCGGTAAGCTGTATAAATTGGGAGGTTTCAACTTAAGTGAATATCTCAGCCATTTTTTTGATTTTTGACTCCAAATTTTCAACATGGGGTTCTTGGGACCCCACCTCATAAAATCAGTCACTGTCATTTTATTATTTGACCCCAAAAGGTGATTTCAAGGTCACTGAATGGAATCACCTTTTGGGACTGATTAACAAAACAACAGTGCCACTGTTCATGAGGTGGGCTCCCAAAATGCTTATGTTGGAAAATTTGCGAACAAATCTCCAAAATGACTGTGTTATGAACGCATTGTGTAGTTTCCATGCACGCTCATAACTTCGAGAATTTTTAACATTTTTACTCCAGATTTTCAACATTGCCATTTTTTTACACCTCCTTATGAACAGTATAGCAGTCATTTTTCATATCCTGCCCAAAATGTGTTTTCACACATCTTGCGCACAATGGCACAGTCGCTGTGGGAAAACAATGTTCGGGACAAATTAAGAAAATCATAGTGGGGCTGTTCATGAGCAGAGGTCTCAAAATGCCTATGTTGAAAATATGGTGACAAAATTCCACAACATGACTGTTACGAGTGTGCGTTGCGCAGTTTCCAAGCATGCTCGAAACATCGAGATTTTTTAAATATTTTCGCTCCAGATTTTCAACATTGCCATTTCTTCACACCTTCTTATGAATGGTACAGCTGTCATATTCATCAGCAGAGGTTCCAAAATGCCTACATTGAAAATCTGGTTAAAAAATTCCCAAAATAATTGTGTTACGGGCATCTGTTGCCCAGTTTCTACGCACGCTCATAACCTCACCACTTTTCCATATTATCACTCCAGATTTTCAACATTACCACTTTTTGCACCTCCTCATGAACAGTATAGGTGTAATTTTCCACATCCTCCCCGAAATGCGTTTTCGCACAAATGGCGCAGTTGCGGTGCAAAAATCACCTTTCGGCTAATGAACTGATAGTGCCATTGCTCATGAAGTGGGGTCACAAAAAGCCCATGTTGAAAATTTGGAGTGAAAATAACCAACACACACCTGGGGCATTAGGGTTTCCAACTGTAATGCCCCACCCTGTAGAAACTGACAGGCATCAGGGGTGCGATTTGGGATTTTCGGCTGTAATGCTCATACCATTCCACCCCCAGCCTGCACCCACTGACAGGCATTGAGGTGTGCCTTGGACTCTTCGGCCCCAAAGTTCACCCTATTCTCTTATAGTGCACCCATCTCAGTGTAATTTCTTATGGCATGGGGTGAGCGCAAGGCCGGAAGACCCCAAGGCACATTGTGACACTTGTCGGTGTCTGCAGGGTAGGATGAGGTGAAATAGCATGAGCATTATGGCTGATGACTCAAAGGCACAACCCAGTGCCTGTCAGTCTCTACAGGGTGGGGGTTGGGTTCACGTCAGTTCAATACTTCACTGCCATTCCTATTATGCATCTCTCTAACTTCTGCACTACCAATGCCAATGCCAGCAAGACAACATTCGGCATTGACAAATGCTTGTTATTACCTGTCATTGGTCCTCTTTTCTCTGACCCCTTTTAACTTGCTTATTAGCCATATACTACATAAAGAATTTGTATTTAATAAAGGCTTAGCAAGATCTCTGTAGGGGCAGTATATTAAAATAAAATGAAATAAAACATACATTGAAGTTTTTTGCTCTCACACTCATCATTTTGTTTCTCTATTTCTGGAAATGCCCTTTGTAAACTTAAAAGATATATAATGTGTCGGATGAAATGTTGTTAATGTGTTCAAGGGCAAAAAATTGAGTCAAACGGTTGATGAGTTTTTAAAGTGTTGTCTGTGTCCAGATGGTGCTATTTATTAAACTAGGATTATCACTGTATACTAATTTTTTTTAAATGTAGGGGCATGTCATTGCATGTTACACTAGCACTTTAAATAACTGATTGATATGCACTTTATCATGTGATTATAATTCACTAGCTATATAAGCATTTTATCACTAGATGGCACTATCTTCGACAAAGCGAATGATTTCGTGAAGCGTTAGAAGCTGTTCATTGTGGGTCTCCAGCCCCCACTTGAGTTGGTTGTTCTATTGTGGTGGAAAATAAAAAAAATTGTCATTATTCATCGCAAGTGAGTTTTGAAATGTTATTTCTGATTGTGAGGTGTGCCATGACTGTCTGTTTGGTATAAGCTTTCGAGTCACTGAGCACCCGGCCCCCTGTTGCGGCTCTGTCTTTTTCTAGATCCCAACCATGGTTTGGTGTCACCTGGTCTCGGTGATCATCACCAGATCCACTGGTCCCTCCATCATCATGGCCTGAAGGTCATCTGTCTTTATTCCCCAGACAAATGACATTCACAGATATCACCCTCCACAACCCCTGTTTCCCTTCCCTTCATCCTCCCTTTCCATTTCCCCCTTCCTCCTTCCTCTGGATGACATGCTGGTTTCACCCCTCCTTGCTTTGACCTCTCCCTCCTCCAAGTGTGTTCCTCACACCCATCCTCATGAACCCCTAAATCCTTTTTGTTTAAAATGCCCTCTGTTTGGGGGGAGGATTTCCTACCTCGTCCTGTTGAGAACCCTAGGTTCTGCACCCCCTAGTAGTCCACCCCCCCAATCTAAATTCTAACTGTCCATGATGTAGTCTCTAGTCCTGGCACTGAGCACCTTGGTTCCCCACTTGTTGAGGTGTAGTCTATACAGGCAATACAGGGATTTCTCTTCATAGATGCTACTCAAGTCTCCCATACAGCCAAAGTTCTCCTCCTTGCACCAGTTCCTAAGCCACCAGTTGAACTCAGACATCCTGATCTTCCTAGCTGAACTGACTCTCAGTTCTGATAGCACCTCTGAGAAAGCCACAGGCCTTGACACACCCATAATTATCCATCTGATGTCCCTGAACCTATCCTGAACCACTGCTACCTCACACCCTGCTAGGTCATTCGTGCCCAGGTGGAGGACTACATTGGGTTTTTCCCTACTCCCCCTGCACTAGTGAGTGTACCATTGGTATGATCTGTTCTGCTGTCATACCTGGGAGGCACACTACTCTCCTTCTATGTGCTCCAACTCTACCCTGTGGCCATCTCACTCTCTTTACAATTGAATACATTATGCCAAGAACCCTACCAGTTTTCCTCTGGTTTTATACCCCCAGTTGCTCCTGTCCTGTTATCCTTCCCTCTCCCTTCTGCTCCTACTCCCCCCTCCTTCTCTATAAACTCATCTCTATCATGACCCTTACCTGGTCCTTGTTTAACCTAGTCCCGCTCCCTGTGCTCAATCCCCTATGCTCGGTTGACCCTCGCCCTGCTCTTGTATAGCACTTTCTCCATAGCCTGGAGTTTCTACTGCTATCCTTCACCCTTGTTTCACCTCTTGGGCCCTCTCCTAATTTGCCCCTTGAGCTATCCCCCATGCCACTTCTCTGTCAAACTTTAAGTCTATTCTTATCACCTCCCTTCTTCCCCTCTTTATCCCTGTCTCTTGAGTCATTGTCTATGCTAACCTGGATATCTGCTTCCCCCAGAGAGCTGAGTGAGGCATTAGTACTTGGGATAAATGGCAAACCAAAGAAGTAAAGGAGTTTCTGACCTAGGCAGGAGCACCATTGGGTCTTCCTTAAGTGAAAGTAGGTCCCCAAATGTATCTGCTCAAGCACCACTCTACCTGTGCCAGGGCAAGGCCTATCTTCCCAGTGCCACACAAGAAGGGTTACAAGCCTATGAATTTCAGCTGGCATGCCTCATCCCTGAGCACCCCTGAACTGAGGGTCAAGTGCACAGTGGGTCTCGTGCCACCACAAGGTTTATGTAAATTTATAAGAAGATTGCCCATTCTGGAAGCTGCCCAGTGCATTTGAAAGTCAGACCTCCCTAGGTCCTCCTTAATTCAGAAGGTGTGAGTAGAACAAATTCTAATGCATCTGCACTGCCTCCAAGGAGAGAACAGAAAGCTGAAAACAGGGTGTGTATCCTCAAATAAACCGAAATGCTGTTTTACTCTGATACTATCCTTGTGGACAACTGTTATTAAAAGCTGAAAATGCCCCACATGCCATACACCAAACACTCTGTGCCTATCTCCACAGGCAAACCCTGACTAGCCCCCTCACTTAACTGAGGGCCCTGCAGTGACTGTAGTCCATGGCTGGTTACCAAATGGCAAACAAAGTGGGACAGGGGGCAAACTGTGGTCTATGTATGACTGTAGCATTGTTATGCAACAGTGGGTGTCATAACTGAGTCAGGCTATGGGGTAAAGTAGGCCTCATTGTGCTGTGAAGAGTCACTGTTGCTACAGAGTCTGGATCAGACATGTGAGGATTCCAAGTGGGGGAGTGTCCTCTGTAAAAGACATTTAAATAATGTTGCACTGATTCATTGCTGGAGGGCAGACATGAAGGCCCCATATGGAAAATGTAGTGTTATGTATTTATTTATTTATTTATTTATTTATATATATATATTGAAATCTTGGAAGACACTACTGAGCTAGAAGCTCAATACATAGGTTCCACGTCAAGTAAGTTATTACAGAGAATGCAGAGGTTATGCTGCAAGCAGACAGCTAGCAACATTTACAATGAAATTAAAGTGATAAGGTAGTACAGTTAAGCAATGTTGTCTAGGAATAGCAAAACACAGAGAACATCCACTTATAGAGATCCATAGTACACATGAGAGGGGCAGAGAGTAAGCAGGGAAAGATGTCTTGGAGAGGAGGATAAGCCCATGAGCCTTGATGAGTAGAAGAGAGTTAGGCTTAGGCTTCAGCAAGGTGAACCAAGTCTGGAGAGGGTACCATGGGGGAATGAAGTATCAGCTCAGGAGGCCTTGTCAGTAAGGTGAGAAAGGGTAGGAGAAAGGGGAAGAGAGAATCAGCCCAGGAGGTCATGAGAGCAGGGTAAACAAGGGAGGGGAGAGAGGAAGAGGAAAGGGAGTGGCTGGGATAGGGGTGGAGTGGGGGTGATGAGGGGGAAAAAGAGGGATGCCAAGACAGCGGGAGGGTCAAGACAAAAAGTAAGGGGTGGACTGGGGGTAGTAGAGAGAGATGGAGGAAGGAAGGGGGAGCAGGAGGAGTAAGTAAGAGTGTGTATGGAGGTGGTATAGGGAGCAGGCAAAGAAACAGGAGGAGAATGTAAGAGGGTGAGGGGAAGACTAAGGAAGTGAGGGGGAGGGAGTGGAGCTTGAGGAGGATGAAGTGTTACAAGTCGTTAATGAGGTAAGGAGAGGAGGAGGGAGGTTAAGTGCTACTGGGTGTGGCTAGGTACTGGGTAGAGGTAGGTTAGTGGAAGCAATCACAACTGGCTTTTACTACTAGGTGTTGTTGCAACTTCCTCTTAAATGGGCCCAAGGTAGCAGTTGCTGATACATCATTACTGAGGGAGTTAAACCAGAGTAGGTCTTGGTGAGCAAAAGACCTTTGTTTTTGGGAGGTACAATAATGAGGGATCCTAAAGAACTGACACTCTGCACTTCTTGTATGTTGTTGGGTGTTGGACAGGGAGGTGAGCTTCTGTACCCCTGATGGCAGCAATTCAAGGCAAATTTTTTTGGCTAAAAGACAGGTTTGGTACATGAGCCTGTTCTTGAGCTGGAGCCAGTTAGCCTGGGAGTACAGATTACAAGTGTGGGTCAAGCACCCAGTGCCAGTGAGGAGGTGGCAGGCTTTGCTTAGTGCTAACTTGATTTGGCAGAGAGCAGTGTCAGTGGCTGTCCCATAAATGACGAGGCCATAGTCAATGAGTGAAACAACCGAGCTATGTATAGCAAGGTTAAGGACCTCAGGGGTTAGACAGTGCTTATGTTTGTAGAATAACCCGATGCAAGTATTAACTGATTTGGCAATATTGTTTATGTGGGGAACATAAGACAAGGTACTGTCAATAGTGACCCCCAGGTACTTAAACAGAGGGACTAGCTCCAGTGGAGAGCCCATGGCATTGTGGATGGTAAGAGGATAGGTCCTGTGCCTATTTTGAGGACTAGAGAACAGCATCATTTTGGTCTTTTTATAGTTCATTGTAAGTTTGTGTTTGCTGAACCAGTTTTCTACATCCGCAAAGTGTTGCTGGATTTGTGTCTCAAGGGTCTTGGGGTCAGGGTTACTTGCAAAGATGATGGTGTCATTTCCATAAAGCAGCATATGACCCTGACATGCAAGTGGGAGTGAGTTGAGGAAGATACTAAACAGGAGATGCCCTAGTATGGACCCTTGTGGTACTCCTGTGCAGACAAGCCTACTGTCACAATGGATGTTGCCTATCTTTACTTGCTGCTTTTGATTGTGGAGATAGCTTCTGACCAGCCCACAGTGTTATTGGAGAGGCCAGTGGCTGTGTGCTGATCAGTAAGAGGGCATGGTGCACTGTGTCAAAGGCTTTGGTTAAATCGATAAAATTTGCTCCAGCAAGGTGATCTTGATCAAAGAAACTATGTAAGAAGCCAGTGAATTCCAGTAGTGCTGTTGTGGCACTATGCGCTTGTCAAAACCCATGTTGCTGTGGGCATTGGAGTCGATATTTATTCAGGTAGTCGACCAGCTGGTCGTCAACTATCCATTCCAATGCTTTAGATAGTGGGGGGAGGATGGAAATGAGCCTGTAGTTGTGGTGAACGGCACAGTCCCTACTCTTGTGCACTGGCGTCACTACTGCTGATTTCCATTTTTATGGAAATTGCAAGTGTCTGAGGGAAAGGTTAACAATATGGGTAAGCGGAGCCAGGACTTCATCCAGAGTAAGGGCAATGAATTTGAGATTGAGACCATCATCACTATATCTAGATTTCTCTAGTACCTTAAGGAAATACGTTTTGATTTTGTTTTGTGAGATGACTTTGAAGTGGAAAGGTGGATGCATGGGAGTACAGTCGCAGTTTCCATGGTTGACATTTGCAGCACTGAGGCTGAAGAAGTCCGTGGGGAGGACACCACTGAGGTTGGTAAATATATTGCTGAACACATTTGCAATGAGACTTGGGTCAAGAAAGGGGACACCATCGATGTTTAGCATTGAGGGGGCAAGCTTGGGGTCTTTCCCAGTGACTTCTTTTAGGTTCCTCCAGAACTTTTTTCCATTGTTCCAGGATCATGAGAGGGCTTCCTTGTAGTGCTGGCTTTTTGCTGCATGGATGGCCCTTGTGCAGGCATTTCTTGATTTTTTTTTATAAACATGCAGGTCTGATTGTTTGCCAATAGCTCGGGCCCTGCACCAGAGGTGATCCCTGAGTTGAAGTCATTCAATTAATTCGGGGGTGATCCAGGGGTTGCTTGGTCCTTTAATTCTGTGATTTTTGATTGGGGCATGTTTACCACATTCTGCATTAAATTTTGAGATGAATTGTTCCAGAGCGGTATCGAGGTGGGTAGACTTCAGCCCAGTCTAAGAGATGGAGGTCTGATTTCAGGGGCTCCAGATGATCTTTAAGCAGGACCCTGCCGTGAGAGTTCTTTCTAGTAGGGGGCTTGGGAAACTTATTCAACCAACTGAATAGAATGGGGAGTGGTTGCTAATGGCATCTGGGAGGACCTTGGTATTGGAGATGTGTGCAGGACGATTTGAGAGCACCCAATCTAGTAAGGTACTGGTACCAGTCCTGTAGTTCACTCTAGCTGGAGACTCAACAAGTTGGGTGAAGTGGACTGCAGAGACTGCATCTTTGAATGAGTTTGTTTCAGGAGAGAGCCAATTGACACTGAAGTCTCCCAGTATGATGACTTCCGAGTTTAGACTCAGACTGTCTAGGCAGTTTATGAGTGAGTCGAGGCCAGGTGACATCTGTCTAGGTGAGATATAAGCAGAGAGCACAGTAAGGGCTCTGTTCTGAGGACTAAGGAGGACTTGAATAGCAAGGGCTTGCATGTTGTCCCCAGTGTTGGGCAGTTGCATGACAATGCCCTGTAAGTTGTCCTGAAGGTTGATCGCACAACCACCACCTCTCTTAGTTAGCATGTCTTGCCTAAGGACTGTGTAGCCTGGAATCAAGACTGAAGTGTCAGGTATTTTTAGAGAGAGACAGGTTTTGACAATGGATAATATGTCAGAGTTGTGCTGTGAGACCCAGACTTGCAAGCTGTCAAGCTTAGGGAGGAGGCTGCTGATATTAAGTGAAGCAAAAATAAGTCATCCAGATGCCTTTTGGGGTGCAGACTGCTGTTCTGGGTGGCCAGAATTGGGAAGTATGTTTCCCGAAAGAAGCAGTAGTAATATTGTAAGTCTACATAGATATTCCTTAAATTGTTTGTTGTTGAAATTGCGGAGCCTAGACCGAGTGCTGTGAGATTTACTGTTTACCTGTGAAGTGATTTGCCCTGAGAGGAGTATCAGAGGTGGAGT
The DNA here is from genome assembly GCA_016271365.2 of Neoceratodus forsteri. Taxonomy (NCBI): domain Eukaryota; kingdom Metazoa; phylum Chordata; order Ceratodontiformes; family Ceratodontidae; genus Neoceratodus; species Neoceratodus forsteri. The sequence continues at coordinate 708,665,657 of CM057449.1, read as the reverse complement.
CAGGCAGTGGCGGTTAGCCAATATCCAACAGCTGCAGGGTGGTGGTATTTGCCCACCTGGGTTGTGGTTGTTAGTGACAGATGGTTGGGTGGAGCCTATTGTGCTGTAAACACTGAGGGGGTCAGTTAGCAAGGTTTTCACGGCTTTTGAGGGCTCATGGTCTTGTGCAAGACCTGGGAATGTAAGCAGCAAGATCAACACAATGCCTTTGGGCAGTAAGCAGTGAGTAGGGTCCAGCACTGCCAAACCAGGTGTAATGAGAGAGGTAACTGAGTAGGCACCCACAACAGGTAGGTAAGTGAGGTAGAGAGGGAAGGGTAGGTGTATTTCCAGGAGTGCCGAAAATCAAAGTCGCACTACTAAGGTGCTGTTGTTACTTGTCGGCGTAGATTACTCCTGGAAGTTGTCTAGTCTGTGATAATTAAGCAATTTATCCTGTTAAGTGCAGGAGCTGGTGGTCAGTGCAGGGCAGGCAGATTGGGGAGATAAGACAGAACAATCTACCATGGTGCAGTTGCTAACTAACGGTGAATAAACAGAGAGGTCAGTGCAGACAAGATTTAAGGTGATGCAAGCTCTATAGGAATGAGGGTCTCTTTAACAGAAGGACAACCTGGAGGGATGAAGGATAGAGAGAGAGATGAAGTAGGGTGGCGCCAGGTGGGGGAGAAGTATTTAATAGAGGTCAGGGCCGGGGTGGGTTGGTGGGACTAAAAAGAGCAGTACTGAAAACTTGTTTGGTAAAAATAGGGCAGCGCAGGTTTGAAAATTGGTGCTGCAATTGCAAAAGCCGCTGGCAACCAAAAAAAAAAAAGTAGAGAGAGAAATCAGCCAATGGGCAGCCACAGGCTGTCTTGAGACAGCCAATTGAATTGGCAGCTTCGGAGCCGGGCTATTCCGACCATGAGCAGCATACCTTGATGACTGCAGATGGGCTGAAGCTTCAGGCACAGCCGGCTCAGAGCGGGGGTTAGTCCGCATTGGCAGCAGAGGCACCCACAGCGGCAGGAGGGTCCTGTGGAAAGGGAGAGAAAAAGACATGAGTCAGAGGGTAAACATCTGTTCAAGGCTAATCGGGTTGAAGGGCTGGGGCAACAATAGAAGTGGGAGGGAGTGAGAAAAGAAGGCGTGTGAGAGGAATTCAATGGAGAGAGCTACAAGAGGAAGATGGGGCGCAAGCGAGAGACACCAGAGCAGAGGGAGAACAAAGGGAAGGTAGCTTGAGAGACAGGTGGGAGGGAATTAGCTAAGCATGCCTGTCATTCTTGTGCTGTGCAGAAGATATAGTCCCCAGAACTGAAATTTAGAGGAGAAGAAAATGTGTGTAGGGTGAGGGAACTATATTTAAAATGGTTACATGACAGTGCTGCCAAGATGCCTGGGTGAGGGGCAGGTGTGGTATGAACAAAAAATTCACCCACTAATTGTGCTGAATTTGGCTGCTATGCATAGCATTTGTGAATTGCGCACTATGCAATTTGCTGAATTTGCGGTGAATTTCAGTACCCAAATTGTGATGTGAAGCATGGCAGCTCATATAGTAAAAATCACCACAAGATGCGTAGTGCATGCACAGTGCAGCAATTTGCCCAGTAAAATTCATGCAACTGCGTGACTTTCACTATGTGAATTTGCGCAGTACTGTATGCAAATGTTATCGTCTTTTTACTTTGCTCTCAGCCTGTGAGAGGTATGTATACATTCCATATCAATCCATTGAAAGCAGCAGTACATTACTGCCAGTAGGCCCCATAGGCAGTGTAGAACAAACACAGGATCATGATCAGCCTCTAACTGCAGGTGCAAACAGAAGGTGCAGTCATGCAGTGAACCAGAAAACAGAACAGCTGCAATCTTGGCTTTCAGCATGAGAAAATAACATACTCTGAAGCTAAGTCAGGATATCCCTTACTTCATTGCAGGAGAGGCTGTGAAGGAGTGAAGACTGTTCCACTCTTGGTCCAGTCTTTGTCAGCCTGTCATGCAGTAAAGTAAGTCATATCCCTGATTATCTTTGGATGTTGTTGTTTTCCATGCTGAGAGTCAAAAGTACAGCAATCCTGTTTTCTGGTTCCCAGGAACAGTGTGACTCTTTTTCAAAAAGATCCCCAAATCTGTTGCATCACTTCCACCATGCAGAACCTGTTTAGATTGTCTACTGTACCTCCAAGGTGACCCTGCTTGTGCTGGTCAAATGTTAAGGTGGTTCTGATCACCCCCTCATAATGGGCATTTGGAAGGCCAGCTACATACATTCCAAAGCCCATGCTAAGGGGGGAACAAGGTATTCAAATGGCAGCGAGTGGGGACCCCACTACAAAAAAGAGGTTATGGTAATCGAAGGGTTAACAGACTAGAGAACAGAATGTTTATCTCAGAGATAGGAAGCGGTGACAGGAGGGTTTCAGCTAGCAAGCTGAGTTCCAGTCAGTTCTGCAAGAGGAGACAGAGAGAGAGAGATATGTCTACTACAGCGGCCAGGACCTGGCAGCCCCAGGGTCAACAGATGCCATTTCTCCTGAATCTTAGCTCCAAGCAATGCTGGTGTTGAAGTGGTGGAGGCCATAGTTATGGCACCCCTTAGGGGTTAAGGTAGTCACCAGTTGCATGACCAGCAGTAGAACTGAAAGCAAGAAAGATCATCAGAGTTGTTCCTGTTGCCTTAAAGAAGCAGAAATAATGGGGACTATGAGTGTGGCCTCAGTTCCCCAATTTATTAACAAAGTAAAATGGTAAAGAAGGTTCTGACTTGGGTAGGATCACCCTTGAGTGTCCCTTAAGTAAATCTAGTTCATCTCCACCTTTGCCAGGGCAAGGCTTATAATCCCAGTGCTTCCTAGGAAGGGTCAGAAAACTATGGATGTTAACTGGTATGCTACATCCTCGAACACATCTTAATTGAAGGTTGGACATATTGTGGGTACCTCCTGCGTATAGGTCCCCTCTCTTGTCAGGGTAAGGCTTATGTAAAGTTTGAAGCAGCATGTTCATTCTGGGTTCTGCCCAGTGTGTCTGAAAGTAGAATCTCCCCTAGGTCCTCTTTAATTGCAGAAGTCGTCAGCGGAATGAATTGTAATCCATCTGTACTGCCTCCCAGGAGGCAGCAGAAAGTTGAAAATGGTGTGCATCCTCAAATAAACTAAAATGATGTTTGACTCTGATATCATCTGTGTACACAGTGATTCACTGCTCGCAAACTATTATTCAAGGCTGAAAGTGTCCCACAGACAATGCACCATGCCTCATGCACCTTCCTCCATACAGTAGGCAACCCTGGCCAGCCTCCTCACTTAGCTGAGGGTCCTGTAGTAGCCATAGTCCACATCCCATTAAATTTATATTCTGGTGATGTTCATGAGATGTACACAACACTACTTCATCATGTACAACTAGGCATGGTATCTACAGTGGTGTCAGCCAGGAGCTAAGGCAATACCTTGCAGTAGCTGCACCGTACTGTAGCACTTTGCAATAATACTGCAAGGGACTGTTGCATCCTAGCTGGATCCACTTTAATTACATATATCAGAAGTAAGCAGTCAGACTATGGTATAAGTGATTCATGAGAGGCATAGCCAGTGCTAGACAGCGAGGGCCTAAGTAGGAACCAGGAAGAATGGACCAAGAGTCTTTTTTCTGTCCATAAACATCTACGGTATGTATGTTTCTATGATGTGTGTATATTTAGACAAGACTTAAGGCTGAACACATGCTTATTAGAAAGAACAAATTTAACTTTTTTCTATTTTGCATTTTCCATTCTAGGAATGCTCAGAATTGACCAGTTTTGATCCAACTGGGCTGTTTAAGAATTTCAGAATTTCTGATTCTAAATCCAGTTCCAATCTGATTCCAAAAAGGACCTCAGAATCTAATTTAGGAATCTGAATCCCTAAATCCTAAATTCCTATGTAAAAACATGTTTTAGCCTTAAGGGAAAAGTTCTCTCAACCTATTTTCTGTATACCTGTGTAGTTTGTAGGCATGAACAATTATTCACTCTTGCATCCCCCTAATTTCATCCTAATTTAAATACATAAATAAGGTTGCTTCACTCTGTTTTATCCTGGTGTGAAAACCTCTATGTCTCCATTGCAAAGGTCATGACACCATGCATGCAAGGTAGTATGAGAGTTGATGTGTGCGTGCACAAGCCATCAGAAGTTATACTCTCATTCAGTTCTGTTACATGTCTTGTGAAGTCCCTGTATTCTCTAAAAGCATTTTGCTAACTCAGGTACACTTTAAGCTACAGCAGGGCACATAACTATGTGTTGAAAAGTGTCATGGCCAGCATAAGACAAGAACAAAGGGACTGCAGAGGACAGCAACAGCACTAACTAATACAGTATAACTACTGCAGGCTTTAGCACCAAAACATCATAACATTCCAGGATGCCTTACATGAGTCAGGTCATGACCTTTGCAATGGAATCAGGCAATTTCTCACATCAAACTTGGGTATCTTCATTTACATTTAAATTCTGATGAAATTAGGAGGGTGCAATAGAGGCAATCATTGTTCATGCATAAAAACTACACAGGTAAACAGAACAAAAGGCTGAGGGGACCTTCAGTTTAAATTTCCGTATTAGGATATTTGTACTGTTATTCTAAAAATCCTAATTCAAAAAAATTGTGTTGGAATATGAAAAATCCAAATCCTGTGAACTGGAATCATAGCAACCCTGTTCCATTCCTTATCTGCCCATCCTCTGGCTGTGACAGAATTCTAAATGCAGCAGACCTCATGTCCGTACACACAAACTAGAATTTATGGACTCAAGTGTAAGCCTCCTCCGTCATCATGGGGATTTTTGAGTGGTGACACTTGCTAGTCAAGGACAGGGGTTGCACCACAATGCATTTACAGTAGATTCTCAGATTGATGGAATCCTGGGTCATCAGAGACTGGAACCAGTGTAGAACTGGGCATCCTAGTTCAATAACACTTAGAAACATAATTGTCCACACCATATGCAGAGTCTTGATGTTCCTTTATTAACATACATGTAAGCACCCTCTGAGCACTTACTAGTTAACTTTTTGGTTGCTAGGGGTAGCTAGGCAGAGAAAGAGAGCTAATGGTGCCACTGAGCCTGGAATGTGGTGCTGCCTGCTGACTGCAGGTGGGGCTCTTCCATTAGAGGGTATAAATAGCAGGGGATTTTGGCACCATGGGGGCGCTCGAGAGATTGAGGGAGAGACCCGGGGAGAGAGGAGCCGGGGGGTTGGCCCGCAAATTTGGCCAGAGGGCTGTGGCAGGGCTGGGGTGGCCCAATTGCTGCACTGGCCCTCCACCCTTAAAGACATGCAATGTGAGAGCAACGGTTTTGGGAGTAGTAAAAGGGGATCAATGGAATGAAACAGACAGGGCCTGTTGGTGCGTTTGGGAGCCGAAGCCTGGGGAGAGGAAAGAAAAATGGAGGTCCGCCAAGTGAACTTTGGCACCTTAGTAGGGTATGCACCAATGGGGCCTAATTGCCCAAAAGAAAGAGAGATTACCCATGGGTAGTTCTGCTGTTGGGTCAGAATGGTTCAAATGTGGGCGGGCCCACTAGGGCAAATAGGGCCCGGGGCACAGCTTGGGAGGGGCAGCCCAAGCAGTTGGAGATGTAGCAGTGGCAGTGTTACCCCTATTCCCTGAGCTGTATGCCCCTGCAGAGTTGGGACCCACGGTGTGAGACGCTCATGGAGGTGGGGAAAGTCCATTTGGGGGAGTAATGTTTGGGACCCCAGCGGGGTGGCAGTTTGTTGGGTGATCTGTGTGGCACTGGCAGAAGTTCCCCAATAAGTCAATTCAGAGGCTGGAATTGCTGCATGAGCAGACTGTGCTGGTTAGGACTGGGATCAGGTCCATGGCACCCACAATCCCAGAATAAAGCCCAGCCACCAGCCGAGGCATCAGTGATTGGATGTCTGAAAGGGTTCTGGTGGTTTAGTTCTTGCTATAAGAACATCAACTGAAAAGTATGAAATAAGATCTAGAAGGAAAAGAACAGTTTACTTCATTAAGAAATAGCCCCCAGGTGGAGAAGGTATAAGATCAGTCTACGAAAATGAACAGAAGAGAGTGAGAAGGTTTGGGACAATAGAAACGTCTCATGCTGTCATAAGCCAGAGTGAAAGCATAGGAATGGAATAGCCTGAAAAGAGAGAAAAGGATATAATTGCTGTACAGAGAAAGAGAAAGGACTGAGACATGAGTTGGTGAATTATTTCAGGGTTCTATGTGATAACGGTGATCGCGAAAATGCGATCACCGTTAGGGCGAGTGTACATCGGCGAAAATCAATTTCAGCAATGTATACTTGTGAAGCAGACCAAAAGGGCACCAAAAACATGTCTTTTTTTGTTTATGTGGGGGGCTTTGCCCCCCGCACCCCTCTACTAAACGATTCTCAACTCTAGGTGGTGCATGTCGGGGGGTGAAAACAAAAATAATAACTAAATCCTGGACTGGCACAAAAATACCAGTGCGCCCAGTATCAAACCCGGCACCCTCCCAACCTAGTCTGCCATGAACTCACCACACCACAAGGCCAGCTTGGCAACCCACTGCTGCGTTACACTTCACAAACACTCCCTCCCCTTCTGCCCATCACAAGGCGTGCTCGCACCCCCTGCGCGCATGTACATATAGCGACAGGATGTCACTTCTATTCATATTCAGCCCTCATTCAGTAGCCCTGTGAACAGGTGCTGCTATTGAGTCACCCTTTCTGTAAGCACTCAATAGCGGATGCCCTTATCACAGGATACCTTGTTTCCGTGTTAAGCTACCTCACATAGTGGCCTTTTCGGCCCTAGAAAATGGTACCAGGAATTCTAGCCTTTTCAGCTGAAGGGAGATCTGCATGAAATAAATAGTCTGTTAGCACAAGAGACTGTTGCAGTAGATGTCCCAGCTGTGCCTGAGGAAAGAAACTCACTGTGTAATACCCCTGCTCCATGGAGTAGCTGCTACTGTTTTTTCAAGTTGAATTAAATCATTTATTCCACTTTGATTCTAGCATGCACAATGAATTTAATCAACGTGATTGTGCATGCTTGTCTTGCTAATCAACATTCTCCTGTAGCCTTTGGACCACCCAGCAGCAGTTTGGTTCCAGCGTTTAACATGATCTCCAGTCACATCAACTCTTTGGGCCCAGGTAAAGAGTTGCTTCTATTCTAATTCTTTAGACTACTTTGCTTATGTTGTGAAGTGCCCCCCTCCCACCAATTTAATACCTGGATACCCCTAGATGGGGAGGGGGGCTTACAAACAGAAAAATATCAATTGATGAAAAGCATAGTGACCAACTGAATCCATGTTATGAGCTTTACATGCAAAGTCCTTTACAGTTGTAGTTGCCAGTCCACTGCGGGTCTCTGCTAAGATCAGGCCCGGGTCGCACCTGCCAAAGAGCTTTTTATAGTCCAGTGTGCTTTCCCAGTTAATAAATGCTAAAATAAAATAAATAAAATAGGATGACTGCTATAGAAAGGTACAGACCACCAAGGGGAATATCATATGGAGAAAAAACATTTTAACAAACAGTTCAGGTCTCCCTTATTACATCCCGCAGGATTACTGATGGCAACTAATGACCACACCTTGAGTACTGTGTACAGTACTGGAGACCACACTTGAAGAGGGACATACAGCTCCTGGAGAGGGTACAGAGGAGGGCAACTAAGATGATATGAGGACTAGGGGATTTGACGTATGAGGACAGACTTGAGGAGCTCTGCCTGTTTTCATTGGAGGAGAGGAGAGACAGGAGGGACATGATTGAGGTCTTCAAGTACCTCAAGGGAATAAATAGGGTAAACATGGAGGGGATCTTCAGACTAAAGCAGGGAGGTATCACCAGACAGCATGGTTTGAAGTTGGAAGGTGGAAGGGTGAGGGGGGAAAGAGGAGGAGATTTTTCACTAAGAGGGTGGTGGACCCTTGGAATGCACTGCCTGGTGAGCTGGTTCAGAGATCCACAGTGGAGAGCTTCAAGAGAGGGTGGGAAAGACACAGAAAGTGGATGTATCAGATGATGGCCTGGCCCAGGGGGGTGGGGATGTATGATAGGGGTTTCTGGAACACGGGGGGGGGGCCTCAGCACCCAACTAGGCATCTGAGGTTGGAGCAGACTCGATAGACCATAAGGCCTAATCTGCTGGCAATTAGTATGTTAGTATGTAAGGCATGCTTAGGTCTTTGAGCACTCAATAGTTTGGAACAAAGTCCAACAGTCACCATTAATAGCTGAGGTAGTTGCATACGGAAAATAATTGCAGGGTGGGACAGACACTAATGCTGAGTGGGACTGATATGACGCCTAGGTATAGACCACACCAGAAAAGGAAGGGGGGAAGGTGGAAGTGACAAGCCTCTAGGGCTCTCTCTTTCAACATTAGTTAGCTTGGTAGGGGCAGACACGACTGGCCAATGGGCTTATTCTGCTGACAGATCTATGTTTTTATGCTACGTAGGAAGAGGGGTTGTGTAGCTTTGCCATGTCCACAAGCATGCAAAGGGATAGTTCCAGCCCACTTTGGCACCAGCATTTAACACATTAATCCTCGATCTGTGCTAATAAGGAATGGAACTGGTGGTCAAAGCTCCAACCAAAGAGTAAGCATCAGACCATATCTGGCAGCAAATCAACACTTCTGACACCATCAGTGACAACAGGCAAGAATCTCCATAAGGGTGACTCATACCACATCACCCCAGCATGTATAAACTAGTTTATGCTGGAGGTAAATAGTGAAACATATACTTTACAGTTTTTGGTAGGGATAATACAAGACAGTTTCAGATAGCAACAATGTCAAAAGCAGAACTTAGTTCCCATTCTTGTAGAAAACTGTTCCAAAACAGTAAAGCAATAGATGTTCCTCAGTACTTGCAACAGAAAATTCAGGAAGAACTTTATGTAAGCACAGTAAGGGTGTTACCTTACTTCTCTGGAAATAGATGATTCCAGAAGTAAACAACGGATAATAGTCTTACACTAAGAGGCAGTCCAGTGTTGCAGTACCAATCCTGGCAGACTCCAAAATCATAGGTATCACAGAGAGAAGACTTTCGTCCATATTGCTTGCCAAGAACTTAACCATAAACTGGGATGTTGTTCTGTATACAGTAATTATCAAAACCAACTTTAAATTCATTGTTTTACTTGCTACTATCTCCAGTGGTAGAGACAAAGTCCAATGCTACCTGCAGCCACAGCTGTAGCTCATCCCCACAGGGCAGACAATAGCTGGACTAACAATGGCCCCTACTTCTTTAAGAAGCATAAAATAAATTGTGGGCAGCATGAGTGGAATGAGATGAAGGGACTTCCCATGCAGCTCTGGCACAGGTAGATATCATCCAAACGCCCCTAAAAATGAAACGAAATCTAATACGACTGATGCTGCCCTGAATAGCAGATATGCAGCACACCAGGCCCCTGCCCCTGCTCCCTGCACATACACTAAGGCACATGCTAGCTCATGGAGCTCTCAGATCATATCCCCTGAGCTGCCAGCAGGCAACCTCACTGAAGTTTAGGAACTCGCAGGGTTCCATAAGGTTGCATTATGAAATGTTTTTGTGCAGTAAATCGATAACTCTACATCTGTAAATCCAAACCTGTTACAGCAGTTATTTCACAATCTCATACATTTACCTTGTTAGTAAATGGCACAGTAAACGCATAGTAATGTAGATACCATAGATGCCGCAGGATTTTGCCATTTACAAGTAAGTTATATAAGGGTCAGACATATACAATGTTAAAAATTAACTAATTGCTGTTAGGAGTTCTGATAAACTTGGATCAAAGATCTTACAAAAGCAAGGAATTTACATTCTCATGTCACATCTATATCTCAAGAAGATAAGGGTTTGCTAAAGGTCATTAAGTTAGGCTCTGAGTTAAAAGTCTAACACTGGGGCTGATTTACAGACATGTTGCACTTCCCCCCGGCCCTTCTCAATAAACTAAGCACTGCATCCTCTGCTGCACTAAAAGATAATTTATTTATTTATTGATTGATTGATTGAATTTTGATGACCGAGAAGGCCCACTGGGCCCCGGAGGTCCCTTTTTCAGGGGTGACCCGGGAGTTACAGGACTAGTAGGATACACAATTAGTACAGATGTAGATTATAGCATGTAACAGGTGAACATAAATATATAGCAATGACATATTACATAGTAGGTTACAGTGATTAGCAAAGTGAAACAATGGAGGAGAGCCAGAGCAACACCTGGGTCACCATTACCGAGTAGAGTATTTTAGAGGAGAGCCAGTAGAGAAGGGTTAGGGCTCCCAGCTCAGGTAGGAGTGAGGTAAGTGCTCAGGCAGGAGGGTAGTGTGGAAGTGTCAGGTAACATAGCATTGACATTGACTCGTGGCAAGCATGTGTGCCATGAGTCTTGTTCGGAAGCTCGCAGGTGATGGAGCTTCCCGAACCTCAGGAGGAAGGTTGTTCCATAGGGAAGGGGGCAGTGTGGGAAAAGGATGCCCCTGTCTTGGTCCATACCCTTGGGACTTCAAGAAGAGTTTGGCCTGAGATCCGTGAGGTTACGAGATTTGCTTGGTAGCTAGTGAGCCCATGTAGGCTTGGGGAGGTGCTGAGCTAATTAGCTTATGTGCTAGGCAGAGCACTGGGTACCTGAGATGGGCTTCAAACAAAGGCCAGCTGAGAAGTGCTAGAATCACAGTGTTGGCTCCTAGTGGGACTGAGGGCAAGCGGACCACCTTGTTGTACAAGACCTGTAACTTATTGAACTCAAGCTTGGCCATTCCCTGAAGTATCAGGGCAGCGTAGGTGAGTGTTGGGAGGAGGACACACGAAGTAATGGCAGTCCTGGCTTCTGGGATCAGCTGATCCTTGAGACGATAAAGTGTACCAAGTTTACCATGAATGGCTTTGGTGACTTGGTCAACATGTTGTTTTAGAGTGAAGCCTTGGTCCAAAGTAAGGCCAAGGAATTTTGAGAAGGCAACCACTTCTAGTTTGTTACCCGCCCTGGAAGTGAGTTGTAGGTGTTGTGTTCTGTTTTGGCCAAGAGATCTAGGTCTGAACAACATGGCCTTGGTCTTGGTAGTATTAAGGACCATTTTATTCTTAGTAAGCCAGTCCTACATAGTGAGTAGATCCTCTTGTAGGGATGGACCTAGGTCACCCAGGTTGTCAGAGGATCTGTAAATCACAGCATTATCAGCGTACTGGATGACAGTACTGCTCCAGCAGTGGTTGTGCAGATCATTTATAAACAAGAAGAACAGGAGTGGACCTAGTATGGACCCTTGTGGTACCCCCTCCTTAAGGAGCAGTGGATCAGAGATCTTGTCCTTCCACTTGACCCTCTGAGAATGACCAGTAAGGTAGCTTTCAAACCACCTGAGAGCATGAGTGTCCAGGCTTATGTTACACAATTTGTGATGTAGGAGTCGGTGGTCAACCAAGTCGAAGGCCTTGGAAAGGTCGATGAAAACCGCACCTGTGTTGGACCCTGAGTCAAGTTCCCTAAGCACATCTGCTGAGAACATAGTTAGAGCAGTGTCTGTCCCATGCTTAGCTCTGAACCCATGTTGAGCCGGGGAAAGAAGCCGGTGTGCCTCTAAGTATTCACGGAGTTGAGTGCACACCAGTTTTTCCTGGATTTTTCCTAGGGTGCAAAGCAGGGAGATTGGCCTGTAGTTGCCAATGGGTTCCGCTGGTCCACCCTTGTGAATGGGGACCACGTGAGCATGTTTCCACAGCTCTGGGACAGTCCCTTCTAGAAGGGACCTGTTTATGAGCCAGGTAAGAGGCCTTGCAAGTGCTGGAGCACTGTCCTTGAGTAGTCTGGCTTGGATACTGCCAGGCCCACCTGATCCTCTGGTTTTCAAGGACTTTAGGAAGGTGAGGACTTCTTTGACCTTAGCTAACCTCAGATGAAAAGTTGGGCAGTCAAGGTTAGGAGGTTCCAGTATGTGGGACTCGTTTTTAGTCACTGGGAGCCCAGCCTTGTAATCGTCAAGGTTCGTGAAATGGCGATTGAAGGCCTCAGCAATGAGGGTCCCATCATAGAATTTGATGGCAGATAAGGTCCGCTTGGCCCACCCAGTCTGCCCATTTCCCTACCTGATGGATAAGCTGCAGATTCTAATCAACAGCTTACTTCCTCCTGCCACCCACTAGAATTGCCTTATGCCTGCCCCATGCATCCTTCAATTCTCCCACTGTTCCTGACTCCACAACCTCCTCAGGGAGGCTGTTCCATGCATCCACAACTCTCTCTGTGAAAAAATACTTTCTAACATTACCTCTGAGCCATCCCCCTTCTATCTTCAAATTGTGCCCCCTTGTTCTTACACATCTCTTCTTCTGAAAGATACTACCCTCTTGTACCTTGTTAATTCCCTTGAGATACTTGAAAGTTTCTATCATGTCCCCCTCTCCTCCTTTCCTCAAGGATATACATTAAGCTGCTTTAGTCTCTCCTCGATGTCTTATGGTGCAGACTTGCACCATTTTGTTGCCTCCTCTGAACAGCCTCCACTTGTCTATGTCTTTATGGAGATGGGGTCTCCAGAATTGCACGCAGTACTCCAGATGGGGTCTCACTAACTGTCTGTAGAGAGGGATAACAACTTCCTGTTTTCTACTGTTGATGCCTCTCCCTATGCATCCCAGTATCCCCCCAGTCCTCCTTACTGCCTTCTCACATTGCTTGCCCACCTTTAGGTCATCTGATGTAATTACTCCTAGGTATCTTTTGATTTTTGTTGTTGTTATTAACTCACCCTCCTATTGTGTACTCTTCCCCTGGGTTTTTGTTTCCCAGATGCATTACCTTGCACTTCTTTGCATTGAATCTGAGCTGCCACGTATTTGACCATTCCTCCAACCTTGCCAAGTCCCTTTTCATCCTTTCCACCCCACCTTGTGTATCAACCCTGTTGCAGATCTTTGTGTCATCTGCAAAGAGGCATACCTTTCCCTTCCAGGTGCTCTCCAATGTCACTTATAAAGATATTAAAGAGGACTGGTCCCAGTACCGAACCCTGTGGTACCCTGCTAGTTATCCTCCTTTCTTCACTGTGGACTCTGTTTACTATTACCTTCTGTGTACTGTTGTCCAGTCAGTTTTTTTTATCCAGGCTACCACCTTGGGACCCACTCCAAGGCTGGCTAGCTTGTATATTAATCTTTTGTGTGAGACTGTGTCGAATGCCTTGCTAAAATCTAGGTAGGCCATATCCACAGCCCCTCCCTGGTCTACTACTTTGGTCACCCAGTCAAAGAAATCTATTAGGTTCGTCTGACATGACCTTCCTGCTGTGAAACCATGCTGCCTTGGGTCCTCTGCCCCACTGGCTTCTAGGTACTCAACAATTCTTTCCTTCAGAAGTGATTCCATTATTTTCCCAACCACTGAAGTCAAACTAACTGGTCTGTAGTTTCCTGCCTCTGCCATGCTCCCACTTTTGTGAAGTGGAGTCACATTTGCCCTCCTCCAGTCCTCAGGTACCACTCCATCCTCCCATGATTTGTTAAAGAGAGTAGTCAGTGGTGTTACTAGTTCTACCCTTAGTTCTTTCAGCATTCTTGGGTGAATCCCATCAGGCACCTTTGCTTTGTCCACCCTCAGTTTCAAGAACTCTTTCAAAACCCTTTCTTCTGTGAATGGACTGGTATCAACCCCCCTATTCAGAGTTTCTCCCTTGTTTGGTTTAGGCACCTCCCCCTCCTCATCTGTTGTGAATACTGAGCAGAAATATTTGTTCAGTATCCCTGCTTTTTCACTGTCACCCTCTGCCCACATTCCCTCACCTTTATTAAGTGTCTGTATCCCTCCCTTGGTCTTTCTTCACTCCCTAATGTACCTATAAAAGGTTTTATCCCCCTTCTTAACAGAGTTGGCTATCCTTTCCTCAGTTTGTGCCTTTGCTATTCTGACTGCCTTTCCTGCCTCCTTCTACTTTAACTGATAAAGTTCTCTGTCCTGCTCCTTCTGTGCTTCCTTATATTTCCTGAATGCTATCCTTTACTCCTTAACCATCCCTGCCACCTCTTTTGAGAACCATAGTGTTTTTTTCCTTCATTTTGTTTTATTGATTTGCTTCACACAAAGGCCTGTTGCCTCTGCGATGGCTGTTTTAATTATTCCCCATTGTTCCTCCACCCCTCCTTCTTGCCCATTTGCTAGTGCTTTCCTAAGGCACTCTCTCATTTTCCCAAAGTCAGCCTTCCTAAAGTCCAATACTCTTGTTTTTGTATGGCTTGACTCTATGGCTGTGTTTATTGTGAACCACACTGTTTGGTGGTCACTTGTTCCCAGATGGCTACCCACTTCTAAATCTGAGATCTTTTCTCCTTCCTCATTTGAGAGTACCAGGTCTAAGATTGCTCCCTCCTGAGTGGGTTCCAACACTAGCTGTCTGAGGCATGCCCCCTGTAGGGCATCAAGAATGACCCTGCTCTTGGATGTGCCTGCAGCAAAGGTACTCCAGTTAACATCTGGCATATTCAGGTCCCCCATCAACAATATCTCCCCTTTTTCTGCCATTTTAAGGATGACTTCTATCATTTCCTTGTCCATTTCCTCCCCCTGAGATGGGGGTCTGTACACAACCCCCATGCGGATTGTGGTGCCATTTCCTGTCTCCAGGGTGACCCATAGTGACTCATCAACTTCCTGTTTACTCTTTAGTTCTGTTGCTTTAATCCCTTCCCTTATATAGAGAGCTACTCCTCCTCCTCTTTTACCCACCCTGTCCCTCCTGTAGACTGTGTATCCTGGTATGTTGACTTCCCACTTATGGTTCTCTGTGTACCATGTTTCAGTGACTGCCACAATATCCAGGCATCCCTCTTCCATTAAGGCCACTAGTTCAGGGAGCTTGTTGCACAGACTACGGGCATTGGTACTCGTCACCTTCCATTTATTTTTTAAGGCCTTACCCCTTTTAGCCCCATCCCTGTCCTTAACACCTTTTTCTGCATTTATCCCTGTCCTGCTCCCTACTGACTTCTCTGCCTTGGTGTCTACCTCTCTAACTACTGTGCTTTGTTGGGGGAGGCTGGGATTTCCCTGCTCCTTTTCAGTGCCTCCCCCCTTGGCTAGTTTAAATGCTTGCCAATGAAGCATTTAAACCTGTCACCTAGGATCCTGGATCCCCCCCCCCCAGACAGATACAGACCATCATGCCAGTATAAGCCTGCATCCCTCCAGGTGGCTCCCCAGTCCCCAATGAAGCCAAAAGCCTGAGCTCCACACCAGTTTTTCAACCATTCATTGAACCCAATGGTGTGGAATACTCTAGCATCATCCTTGCCATAGACAGGCAGCATCTCTGAGAAGGTTACCGTACATGCTACTTGTCTAATGCCCCTCCCCAACTCCACAAACTCCTCTTGCACTGCTCTGATCCCATTTACAGCTATGTCATTTGTTCCTAGGTGGACAATGACATCCAGCTCCCTCCCTCGTGCAGCTGCTCCCACGATCCTGAGGATTCGCTTCCTGTCCCTCCAAGCCGTGTTGCCAGGCAGGCACCTTACCTCCCTATCCCCTTCCTCCCCCACGTCTCCCCTAATGATTGAGTCCCCCACCAGGAGTTGTTTCCTTCCCCTGTTGGGTCTTGTGCCACCCTCCTGTGGATCTCCTTTGTGGAGGTTCCCAGCATCCTCCTTGGTCTCCACTGCAGGTGCCTCCATAGAGGAACCACTCTTTGCCAGAACAGCATATGAATTGTGGAGAGCTACAACTGGAGGGATGCACCTCTGTTCCACCACCCTCTCCCTCCCTGAGCCCACCTTGATCCAACCGCTCCTCTTTCTTGGCAACCTCTGAGGTAATGGTGGTGGCCCTGGTAGTCCCTGGGTGGGGGAAGAGGTTTCACGAACTAGCCAGGCCAGCCAGGAGACAGGCAACCTCCTCCCTCAGACCAGAGAGGTGCCTGCAAACAGGGCAGCATCACAGCCTCCAGAATGTCTCCTGGAACACTGCTGCTCCACAGCCATTGAACTGCACCACTCCCATCTTGACTTATTTTGTGTCCCCTCTCCTGTTGCTTTGTATGCTTATTGTCCCCTTCCTCTATGCATTTTTACACTTACTTTCCTACTGCCTATGTGCTCTTACAACTCTCGCCCTTCCTGTTCTGGGACAGGAACTTCCTGTAGTCTTCAGTAGTCTCCTTCCTCCATGCTTGGATTCAGACCTCCAGCAACCCGGGGTAAAGAGTTTTTTTTTTTAGGTTCCTTCAAGGTTGCTGAAACTAATGTGTCTCAGTGATCCTTCCTTCCTACTGCCAAACAGGAAGTTCCTGTTGTCAGTCAAATTCAGTGGCTATAAAACTAGAACTGGCTTTGGGTGGGAGGGTGGAGGGGTGGGACGGAGGGAAACTAGTAAAAAATCTGTAGTTCTGGACTTCTGTTTCTTGCTCTAATAAAAAAGCTGTAGTTCTGGACTTCTGTTTCTTGCTCTATTCATTCAGTAACTGCCCATTGGCCTCTATAGGGCCTGGGGCTGCCTTGCTTTTTCCCTTTATCAGCTCATTGATGTGAGACCAGAATAACCTCGGGTTGCCTAGGTTAGTTTTCTGGAGGTGATTGATGTATGCCCTTTTTGCCAGTTTGACTGCATGCTTACTTTGGTTTCTAAGAGCTCTGTAGGTCTCAAGGTCAGCTAGGAGTGAGGAGCTCTTGAACTTTTTCCAGGCTTTGTCACAGCGGATCATCAGGGCCTTTGGGGGGAGTGATCCACTTATAGCAACTGCCTTTAACATGATGGGTCTTCAATGGAGCAAAGAGATCGGTGGTCCTCATGAGGGATTTCTGGCAGAAGGCGATGGCCTGGTCCAGGGTAGGGAGGCGTCGTAGTGGGCTCCAGTCAATGTTACTGAGAAAGGTATTATATTGCTCGGGTGAGAATTTAGAGTAGTCCCGCATTGTGAGGATTCTAGGTTGAATCCTGTCTGCCCTGTTCTTCCAGACACAGAAGATGGGCAAGTGGTCGCTCAGGGCATCGGCCATAGTGCCTGCTGACTGAATATTCTTTGGGTTTGACACCAGAGCCCAGTCGATGGTTGAGTGCCTTCCCTTTCTATGATTCATTCTGGTGGGTTCAGTGATAATCTGGGCAAGATTTACCTCCTGTAGCAGGCCATTGATAAGAAGACTTTGCCTCCTGGGCCCAGTTCAGGTTGAAGTCCCCCAGTATAAGGAGTTCAGATGAGACCTCATTGGCTAGGGCTTTAGTGAGTGTCTCCAGGGATTGGAGAGCATTCTTAGGAGGGCTATATACACACCCAATGGTAAGGTGCTTGGTACCGCCTAGGGTGAACCGTATAAAGATCGATTCATTCTCAGGGGACATGCTGTGCAGCATGCTGATCTGGGAGGAGATTAGGGTGTCCTTCATGACAGATGAGCACCCCCCCTTCTAGTTATTCTGTTTTTTCTGTAGTGGACGTACTCCTGAGGCAGCTACTCGTGCTCGAGACATGGGGTTTTAGCCAGGTCTCTGAGACTGCTAGCACGCCTGGTTTATATAGGCCGCCACGCTTGAACTTCATGTATCTTAGGCCGAAGGCTGCATATATTCATATGAGAGATCTGCAGCCCCTTCGAGGACAGCCAGGTCTGGTCCTGGAAGGAGGATATTGAGAGGTTTGCAATTCCAGGGCCCGGGTTCAGTTAGATATCGCCCGCAAGAAGCAACAGAGCTGTTAGCAGGAGACGTAAGGTTAGGGCAAGAGAGAGAGGCCTCACTTTGCTGGGTATTCTCCTGGTTTGGAGAAGTGACCTGTAGCAAATCCCATTTCTTGTGAATTCGTAGGCCACTTGGAGGGAGATAGTGCTCACGGGGGAGGGTGAGTAGTAGTGGCTGGTGGGGTGGGTAGCAGGTCCCTGTGGGCCATAGATGGTAGGGTCATGTAGGCTAGCGAGCCAGTCCACCCAAAGTACAGCAAGAATGTAGGTGGTAGCGAGGAGGAAACCTCTGTTTGGTTTGCAGAAACACAGCTTGCCAATCCACGTTGACAGCTGGCTTGGCATCCTTGCGTCAGGGTACAGATGCTGTGGTTTCATGCTTTTACCTAGCAATAGAGCAGTTAGATCTTGTGCAGTTTCCGCAGGGGGACAGTCTCCGGGCAGAGATCGCCAGGAGGGAAACAGAGTGAGGTTCAGGACAAGATTGCTTAATAATAGATAAGATAGATAAGCTAGATAATAGATAAGATAATAAACATACTGTAACTAGAGCTTTAAGCAGTGGTGTATGGAAGATGGCAGAATACCTGTAACTCATACTATATAGAATGCAATTAAATCCCTTTGCCCTGTATACAAGGCCAAAGCTACATTTATTGTGATTGGGTGGCTTTAACCTTTTTTAGAAAAAAAAAATGATTTCAGCACAAAAAGGTAGTAGGCAGCAGTACAGTTAGCTCCATTTCCCTTTAACCGGCCACATTGGCTTCCTCTTGGGCTCACTCCCATTTGAAGCTTTGGGAACAGGGTTTACCACCCCAACCATGTTTTGTACTAGAAGGAAAATCTAAAAGGTGTTCTGTTTTTTTTTTCACCATTTATTTAACCTTCTGGTCAGAGCAGGCCAGTCCTCAGACAACCTCACAGCCCTGTCACCAGACTCACACTGCTCTCGTTCCCCCCCCCCCAAAAAAAAACACACTTTGGTGGAGAAGTCAGTGCAGGGTTTGACATTGCCTAGTGCCACCATAGAGGCACCTGCTGTTTTTCCATTTTACTTCCTTGTCCTCTGACCTCCCTCCACACACAGTGGTGTACTGGTCCATCAGGGGTGAAGAATCCGGTGACCAAGTACTGACTAGATGGTGTGCCAGTTACCAGGTCAGAGGAGGAGAAGGACTTAGGAGAGATCATGAGTTGACCTGGCTGGGCTGCATAGCTAGTGGTATAACCAACAGGAAAGTAGAGGACATTCTGCCACAGTACAGATCACTAGTACAGTCACAGCTGAGTACAGTGTGCAGTACTGGTGTCTTACCTAAACAAGGTCATCAGCCTTCTGGAAACAGTCCTGAGAAGGGCAACCAAAATTGTCCAGGGACAGCAAGGCAGAACGTACAAAGAGAGACTCAGAGATCTCAACATGTACTCCCTGGAGGACAGAAGGGAGAAGGATGACAGGATCGAAACCTGTAAGTACCTCAAGGGTTCTCAACAGATTTGATGGGAACAGGACCACTGGGGGCACTGCCTCAAGTTGGTGGAGGAAATTCAGGATAGGAATGAGGAAGCATTTTGTTTTTTCACAGAGACAGAGTCTTAGCTAAGTGGAATGCATTGTTCAAGGAAGTAGTCTCCTTGAAGACAGCAGACAACTTCAAAAGAAGTTGGGACAGAGCAAAGGGGGATGTTATGTAGGGGAGGGGGAGTGGGGGGAGGGAGGACACCAGTGGGAGGGAGGAGCAAATAACAGGGAGGGGGGCTGATCCCTCAGTAGTCATTGAGGGGTCTGCAAACTCGAGCAGACATGATAGACCCAAGGCCTTTTTCTGTTGGCTCAATTGTATGTTTGTATGTACTGTAAGGTCAGCTCGTGTGGATGCAGTTGTCACCTGAAGCAGGATCAAGTTCACTCAACCCAATGTCACAGGTCACTGCAGTGGCAGAACTGACTGTCACTCCTCCCTGGCTGGGACACTGGGACATGCTTCTATGAGTAGTACTCTCCCCAGCTATGGACAGCCTCTCTGCAGGTGCTTAAGTCTGCCCCTGAACTCAGGTTATTTGCATGAAAGCACAATGCATTTTCACTGAGCCACTGGGTACCCTTTAATCTTTTATATTTTAAAGTAATTTCATCCTCATACATTTAAAAAATTAAAATAGCCTGAACCCAAAGTTCAAAGTGAAGAAATCTTCTGATGCATTAGAAACAGTATGGGCCCTCTTTGCTACACTGCATCTTACCATATAGGGTATTATGTGCTTTTCAGAAGTGTTCAGTTCCTCTCTTGATGAAATTTCTTGCTGCACACAGAGCTAAACTGATAAGTGTCCAGGTGTTGTGAACTGCAAAGGAAACCCCTTATGTTTGGGCGGTGTTCCATTGTGTCCTAAAATAGTTTTGACTGTATTGTGGTTGTTTAGACTATTCAGAGAATCCATTTAACTATTTTGAAGTAAAGATGTCTGTGCAGAACAAGTATACTTGCCTAACCCACTCATAGTTAAGTAGTATATTTTCACATGTAATCCAAAATGCTGCACAGTAACACACTGTCTAATGAAATTGCATTGGATTGCATTGTATTTGTAATGTATTATAACTGAAACTAAGACCTGCATTAGTTAATAAAGCACTGTGTTTTGAAAGAGGCCTAAACCTTAAACGTGACTGAAAGGATACAATTCAGAGTCTGGCATTCCACAGTTTGGAGGCATAAGAAGCAACATAAGATGATGGGATGGAAAGGGTGAAGAGAGAGGAGAGAAAGATGCAGATGGTAGCATGTCAGTATTTAGCCATGAAAGAGGAGCAGTGGGAGAGACAATTGTCTTCAAGGTAGAGGTCAGAGATGTTAAGATAAAGAGAGCGGTGATGGGTAAGAGGATGGATATTTAGGGCAAAACAACAGGAGGAATGGAAAAGGGGATCCAGTCTGGCCAGGGTAGATTTGGGGCAGCACTGTAAACTACTGTGTAACAGGAAATATTCACTTTCTTTTTATTTTCGCTATTTTTGCTGGTTCCATATTTGTTTTTCAACTTTGTTTATCACACTCTCTTGGCTGGGGAATCTCTCAGGGGTGCCTACACGACAATCACCACTACTCCCCAACTGAAGCCTCTTTTATGACCAGGATCCCCCACAGAACCGAGCAGCCCCCCAAATCACCCCCTGGGGAAGGTCCACCCCACCTACCTGGTGGCCTTCCTGACATTAGAGGGTCAGTCTGGTGGAGAGCCAGGGGGACCAGTAGAGAGCTGGCTCAGCACTGGGGATGTGGATGCTGTCCCTGGAGCCCCCATCACCTCCCCATCCAGAGAGACTTTTTTTTTGCGCCCTCCATTTTGTTTCCAGGAGTGTGGACATGCAATGACGTTCATGCGATGTTCGTCTATGCTCCTCCCCTCAACATGACACCACAAATCTTGTACTGCTGCTGGTCTCCACAGGAGTGGTGCAAGTCCCAATCCCTCCCCCGGGAAGGGAGAGCAGTCCTCCAGACACTCAATCTCTTCCTTCCCCTGCCAACTCCTGATGACCCAGGTCCGTTCCCAAACTTGGATCACCAGCATGGTGCTAGGCATGTCATCCACGCCTCAGCCCTCAGCACCACTGGGCTGGCTGCTAGTTCCATATTAGCATGAAAATAAAAAGACAATGAATATTCTGCTGTTCCACCAGTGAAAATAAGAGGACGTGAACATGTGGGGGTGTGCTTGGAGTGTTAAATATAATAGCAATGAATATAAACTGCTACAGTATGTCCCCATTGTCAAACGCCAGCAAGATCATCATGAGGATAACCTTGCAGTGGATTAGGAGTGGAAGGTAAGATTTGTTACAGCACAGCATACCTAGTTTTGCTTGATGTTTTTTATTTCATGGCATTGATGTTGGTGAAGAAGCTGAGGTGCAGGTCCAGCTACATACTGAGATACTTTAAGTGAGGTACAGCTTCAAGTGGGGCACTAATTAGGATCCTGAAGAGTGGTGTGTGTTGGAGCATAGCTACCCTTTTCTTTGTGCCAAAGGTCATGGAGACTATCTTTCTGGCATTAAGCAAAGAGTAGGTAGTTGATTCAGTTAGAACCAGCACTGGGTATTATCAAAGTCCTGCTGACATGATGATTCCTGCTCACTGACCAAGGCCCCAGGGGCCAAGATTACTGTGTCATCCATGTACATTAGTATGTACAATGAGACACAGACCGAGTGAATGTAATTTAAAAAGTGAAAAAGAGAATGGGGCCAAAAATAGAGACCTGGGAGACACCAGACATGATGGGGGAAGGGGTAAGGCATCGCTAACCTGGACTGACTAATGCCATGTTAGAAAGGTATGGAGTGGAACCACCCAACTGGTAGGTCAGACAGTGCTGCTCCCCCCCCCTTAGCCTTTCCAGTAGTAGGGGATGAGCCACTGTGTCAAAAGCCTTAGCCAAACAGATGAAAATGGTTACTGTAATTTGGCCCTGGTCCCTACCATTCAGAATGGAATAAGTGACCTGAAGGAAGGAGAGAGGACAGTTGAATGATATTTGCAGAAAACAGACTGGAAAGGCAGGAGAAAGCAGGAGGGGTCAAGGAGGGTGGAAAGCTGAGAAAGGACATGTTTTTTTCCTAGACCTTTGCCAGGGAAAGGAGGAGGAAGATAGGAAGGTAATTCCCAGGGATAAGGAATCTCCCCCTGTGTGGAGGGGGAGGAACTAAACCTCCATTAAATGTGAGGGAAAGTTCTAAGTTGAAAGGATAGGTTGAGGATGGAAGGAGGGAGGGAGGGATGGAAGTGATAAGAGCAGTGATAGCAGCAGGGAGCTTTGGTATCTAAACCATTAGAGCTGTGCCCTTTGGAGGGATTAAGAGATTTTAGAGCAGAGAAGGTAGCTCCAGTAGGTTCCACCAAGCCGGTTTGACAACAAAAACTACGACAAACTTTACAATATTAACTTCGCCCTGACAGCCTGTACACCACTAGTCAGCAAGAGCAAAACACCACCACGACAAAAACAACCACTGATCAATCTGGGGGGCTCTGCCTCCTGCACCCCTGGACAAGCATTAGTGACCTCGGGGGGGGCAGAGTTGGGAGAGCTTTCCAACTGGATAGCAAGGGTGGTTGAATGGACTGGAGGGTCAAGAAGGGAACGGACCTCAGGGGCTTCAGATCTGGGAGAGCTTTCCACCTTGATAATGAGGGTGGTTGACTGGACTGGAGGATCAAAATGAGAATGGATGCCTTCCAGAAGTTATCAGCTGAGTTAAGGTTGTTTTGGAGATTGATGGAGAAGTAGTTTGCTTAAGCCTCCCTGTTGACTTTAGTGGTGGTATCTCTGAGCTGTTTGTATCTCAGGTAAGTTCTGAGGAGAGCCTGAAGCCCTGTGAAGCAATGTCTCAAGTTTTTAATAAGTTAATTAGCTGTGCAGAGATCCAGTGAGTCTCACAAACACAAGACCTTCTCAGAGGGGCATTTTGACCCATGTTGCAATTAATTTTGTTTGGACAAAGGACAGTACACTATCTATATCACTGCATATAGAAAGAGGGGACCAGTCAGTATTACAAATGTCCTTGAGAAGGAAGGGGAGGTAGAGGGACATAAATGATCTTGTCCAGATGAATTTCAGTACAGCTTTGGTGAGGCAGACTTTAAGGACAAAGTAAACTATAGGATGGTCACTGTCACAAACCCACTCAGCAGGTCAGACCCTCTACTCCCAAAGTGCCAATCTCTGAGCGCAGTCTTGTGAACAGTTTAGCAGAACAAGGTAACCCTCCTGTCTGTTTTGTGCGTTCGGATCAACCTTTGGTCTCAAGTCTTGGAGGGATTCAGACTGTGAACCTCTTGCTAGCGTACCCAATGCACAGGCTCAGATAGTTCTGTCTTTGTGGGGCCAGATATCTTTGCCTATGGGCACCTAACCAGGTATACAGAGATGAACCTTTAAAAACTTTAATAAAGACCTCAGATTTAAAACGCTTCTCTTTCCAGTTTGGTATTACCATTCAAGCTTATGCCTAGTGCCTGCTGTAACCATATATACTTTTCTTACAAATAAAAGAAATTCAAAGACAAAGTATGCTCTAAAAAGAATTTTACTAAAATAAATAAAAATATGTAAAACACACAATACAGAACTTATTATATCACAAGACATACAAATCTTTTAAAAAGAACAAGGTTTAAACAGTGCAAATTCCTACAATATTTAGATTTATCTCTCTTTCTAAATACCTGTTTAAAGTGCTCACAGATGTTTCATTGTCAGAGTCTAGATAAAAGTGTCTTTGAAGGAAAACAGAATAATCCTTAAAGCAAACTGTATTTGCCAACCCCTTTTTGTGTGAGGTCACCTAGCTCCTCCTCTGTCAGAATATATAAAAAAATATAGCTAATAAAAAAAAGGATGTCTTTTTCAAGAATTAAATTCTGCAATCTCAGCATAACTCATATCCTTCAAATGACATTTCTTTGATCTCATGATAAGCTTCCCCCTTCCAGGACATGAAAGCATCTTTATGATTTCGCACTAATACATCACAACCTGCTTTTCTTCCTCTGGAAACATCATAAAATGGATATGCTCAACTCAAACTTCTTCCACCCTGTAATTAGCTTCAGGCCTTCCACGTAACACTTGGCATCTAAAACCGGTGTGTGTGTGTGATCTCACATGCTGTTTCAGCATTTTCTCATGGCTTTCATCTTTCAGCTGAAACCTGGGGGGGGGGTGAGGTCACTCCTAAAGCACCAGATTTTCAGCAGAGACAGTCAGTAATACATTTTATATTAAAAAAATGATACAGCACTCAGAACTGGCTGTCCATGACACAATTCCTCCCCACCTAGACTGAATTTGGGGGTTCTATCCCCTACATGGGATGAGCTTGCCAAATCAGTTCACTCCTCATAGATCCTAGACAGCCCATCTGAGTTCAGGTTTTTGGCTCCAGCTCTGTGTACGATTTTTAGATCATACCCTTGAAAAGCAAGACTCCATATTAGCAGTCTGCCATTGTTTTTCCCCATCTGCGTCAGCCAAACTAGGGGGTTGTGGTCAGTCTGCACCACAAAATGCTGCCCATACAAGTATGGCTCTAATTTCTTTAGGGCCCACACTATGGTAAGACACTCATTTCCCATCGTGGAGTATGCTTGCTCCCTGGGAAGTAGCTTCCTACTCAGGTACACTACTGGGTGATCTGTCCCTTGGCTGGATGTCTGACTCAGTACTGCCCCAATACCCATGTCTGAGGTGTCAGTCTGAACGATAAAGGTTTTGCTATAGTCAGGACTTGTCAAAACAGGAGCAATGCACAGTGCCTCCTTTAGTCTGATAAAGGCTTCCTCACAGGCTGGGCCCCTTGTAATTTTCTTTGGCTTCCTTTTCTTTGTCAGGTCAGATAGGAGAGCAGCCAGGGCACTGTAATTGGGTACAAATTTCCTGTAGTACCCTGCTGTCCCTAGAGCGCCCTGACCTGCTTTGGGTTTCTGGTCTGGGCCATGCCTGGATCACCTCTATCTTTATTTGGTTAGGACAGAGCTGTCCCCGGCCTACCACATGCCCAAGGTATATCACTTCTCCCATGGCCACCTGGCACTTCTCGGCTTTGACAGTGAGCTCAGCCCTCTGTATCCTGTCCAGCACTTCCCTAAGGTGGCATAGGTGTTCCTCCCAGCTGGTACTAAAGATGGCAATGTCATCCAGGTATGCCACGGCATACTCCTCAGCACCATTTAACACCTGGTTCACCAAATTTGGAAAGTGTCCAGGGCATTCTTCATCCCAAAAGGCATTACTTTAAACTCAAATAAGCCTATCAGAGTTTTGAAGGCTGACCTCTCCCTAGCTCTGTCTGTCAACTCTACCTGCCAATACCCCTTTGTCAGGTCAATAGTCGTAAGGTTGGTCGCCCCTCCCAACTTGTCCAGGAGTTCATCCATCTGGGGCATTGAGTGGACATCTGACTTTGTGACTGCATTCAGTCCACGATAGTCTACACAGAAATGAGTTGCACCATCTAGCTTGGGCACAAGGACAACAAGTGAGGCCCAGGGGCTGTGAGATCTCTGAATTACCCCTAAATCCAGCATCTCCTCCACTTCCCTTCTAATGTCCTTTTGGACAGCCTCTGACACCCGATATGCTGTCTGCCATATGGGCATCTGTGTCCCTGTCTCCACATTGTGTGTCGCTAAGGGGGTTAGTCCAGGCTTGGCACTAAACAATGGGGCAAAGTTTGCTAAAACCTCCCTTACTTTCTGAATCTGGTCCGGGGCCAGCTGGGGAGACAATTATACTGCCTCCACAGAGGACTCCTGCTTACTTTCCTCCAGAAAATCCAGAAGGGGGTCTCCTTCGTCTGTCCCCTCCCCATGACTACACACTGCAAACACCATGTCAGCCCTATTTGCATATGGCTTCATCATGTTGACATGGTACATCCTTTCTGTCTGTCTTCTGTCAGGTAACTCCACAATGTAGTTCACGCTATTTACCTTCCTAACCACTTTGTATGGTCCTGCCCACTCAGCTTGCAGCTTGTCTTTCCGGACTGGAATAAGGAGACCATGACTTCCTGAGACCACCATGTACTGAGTGAACTCTGGCTCTGGTGTCGCATCACACTTTTTATTTCTGTTGGGCAGCTGCCAGGTTGCTCTGGACTGTCCCCATAAGCTTCTTCAGCCTTTTCCTAAACCTAAGGACGTAATCCACAATGGGAGTTCCCTGGGTGGCGTGCTTGCCTTCCCAGTCCTGCCGGATCAAGTCTAGGGGCCCATGTACCCGGCATCCATATAAGAGTTCAAAGGGGGAAAATCCTGTCAACTCTTGGGGCACCTCCCTGTATGCAAACAACAGGTGGGGAAGGTATTTCTCCCAGTCTCTCCCATGCTGTTCAGAAAACACCCGGAGCATTGACTTTAGGGTACCATTGAATCGTTCCACAAGTCCATTGGCTTGTGGGTGATATGGTGTTATGCATCTCTGCACCACCCCACACTTCTCCCATAAACATTTCATCAGGTCTGCCATGAAGGAACCCCCTCGATCTGTGACAACCTCCTGTGCAAACCCAAAATGAGAGAAAATTCCAAGTAAGGCATCTGCCACTTTGTCTGTCCTCAGTGAGGATAGGGTTACTGCCTCTGGGTACTGGGTGGCATAATCCACCACAGTCAGGATGAATCTCTTCCCTGAGGAGCTGGGGGTATTTAAAGGCCCCACAATATCCATTCCCACCATCTGGAATGGCTCCTCCACGATGGGCAAGGGGATCAGGGCTGCTTGGGTTTTCTTGCCTGCCTTCTCTATTTGTTGGCACCAGTGACAAGACCTGCAATACTCCTTCACCTGCTTGGTGAAGTTAGGCCAGTAGAAATTCTGGGCTAACTGCTGCATAGCATGCCGATCTCAGATGACCAGACAAGGGAATATCATGTGTAATTTTGAGCAACTGCTCACGATACCCCTGGGGAACGCCAAGCTGCCTGCCTAGCATCCCTCCCTCCCTCTGTCTGTACTGCCTGAGTATACATGTCCATTTGCCCAATAAACCTTGTGTCAGCCGTCACCTCCCTGTGCTCAGTCAGAGTCTGCCCAAGCCCTCAGCTTCTCTAAACTAGGGTCACTCCTCTGAGCAGCTGCAAACCTCTCACACAGTCCCAAGGCATGGGACAGGTCCCCTTCAGTCACTAAACTAGGGTCCCTAGCACTAGCGTCAGGGCACTCTGGATCACTGTCAATCCCAACCCTCTGACAATGAGTCACCCCCTTCCTCTTTGGAGTAACCCTCTGTAGCTATGTGGTTACTTGCTACTGGGGAAATTTCTACCCCCTCTTCATTAATCTCCATATCAGGAGACACAGGCTGGGGAGCCAGCCTCTCAGTGGTTTCCACAATGGCTTCTGTGGGGTTCAGGGAACTATAATTTTCCCTTGCCACTTGGCTACAGGTAACCGCACACCATCCCCTGTTGGAGATTGTTACCCAGGATCACATCCACTGCTAATGTTTTTGCTACAGCCACCTGTTGCACAGTTCCCCCTGTTTCACCCCAGTCTAAGAGAACACTAGCGAGGGGCAATGTTTTTGCCTCACCAGTAAAATCCTGTACAGTGACATATTTATTGTATATAAGCTGACCAGGCTCTACCAGATCCCCCTTTACCAAGGACAAGAATGCCCCTGTGTCCCTTAACCCTTGCGTCTGTACACCATTCACCATGACTCGGTGCATGTTTTCCCTCCTGTTCACTGGCATGCTTCCAGGGACACACAAACAACCTACTTCCTTTCTAGCACCCTGCTGTGTATTATTGCTCACCTTTTGGGACACTGTCTAGCAATATGCCCAGTTTCTTTACACAACCAACATTCATTTGTTCTCTCAGAGAAATCTTTTCTCTGAAACCTGGGACTAACTGGTTTCAATGGAGGCAGTGAGGGTTTTAGCTGCCCTGAAGGTGCACTCTTCCCTTTCTGCACTGCCACGCCCACCCCATTCACTCTCAGAGCAGGTCTGCTCTTGGCATAACAGTCCGAGAGTTCAGCAGCCTCTTGCACTGTTTTGGGATCTCGGTCCTCTAGCCAGGTTTTTAGCTCTGCTGGGCAAGCCCAATAAAACTGTTCTAATAAAATCAAATTTTCAATTTTATCAACAGAGTTTTCCTC
This sequence comes from Neoceratodus forsteri, assembly GCA_016271365.2. NCBI lineage: Eukaryota > Metazoa > Chordata > Ceratodontiformes > Ceratodontidae > Neoceratodus > Neoceratodus forsteri. The sequence continues at coordinate 708,637,290 of CM057449.1, read as the reverse complement.
AATTTCTTCCCACCAGTGTTTTAAAAACTGACGTTGTTTCATGGCTAGCTCCTCATAGCTCATATCAGGGCTTCTCCTGAGCTTATGGAATTTAGCTCTGTATGATTCAGCAGTTAATTCAAACTTTTTTAACAGTGCAGCTTTTAGTTTACTGTAATTATTACTGTCCTCATTGTCCATTTGACCCAATGCATCCCGAACTTTCCCAGTAAGTAGCGGGGATAGCTGGAAGCTCCAGGACTCTCTAGGAATTTTAGCCTGAATACAAACTTTTTCAAAAGAGTTTAAAAAGGCATTCATATCCTCCCTCTCTTTAAATTCGGCTATTAATTTGGAGTTCAATTTGTAACCCAGTCCTGCAGTCCCAGTTAAACCCAAGCCACTTCCCTGCTCTGGTGCCGCCGGTCGGAGTCGTATCTTCTCCACTTCATGTTGCCTCTGGTGCTCCTGCTCCTCGACGTTCTCATTCTCTCTTCTTCTCTGCAGCTCACTGGCACTCACGCTCCTCATGGTCTGCCTCCCTCTGTTGTTGCTCTGCCTCTCACTGTTCCCTCTCTGCCTCTTTGCATTCTCACTCTGCCTCACGGTCCACCTCTCACTTCTCTCACTCTGCCTCTTGGCGTTCTCACTCTCTCTTCTCCTGGAACTCCAGCTCCATCTTGCGCAACTCAATTTGCAGCCTGAGTACCTCTGGATTCAGGATACTGGTGACCTTCCCCTGCTGCTGTGGCCCTTCACTGACAGTGGCCCTGCTGTCCTCCTCACCAGATCTGGACACAGCACATGGCCACTAGTCCTGTCACACTCGAGGTCTGGTCCTTTTTAGTCAGGGTCTGTGACTTGCTGCCCTGGGTATCTGCTACCATCAGGGCCTCTATGATGTTCTGCTTTTTGGCTGTCACCTCAAATGGGAATCCCCTGTCCCCCCACAACTGATTTAAGTAATTTACAGTGTGCCTGCTGTAGTCAGAAGCCATCTTTTTCCTTGATTGCAGCTACTCTGTCTTGCACTTTAGGAAAAAAAATAAAACAGGTAGGAACTTGACTATATGCCAAGTGATATATAGTTCTGTTTCCTTTTTAAAATAAAACTCTGTCTTTTCTTTCTTTGCAAGAGAGCTTATGGTCTCAAGCTGACACAGAACAATAAAAGCTTGTGATACCAAAATTATCTGCACTGCTGCCAACCAATCTGTCACAAACCCACTCAGCAGGTCAGGCCTTCTACTCCCAAAGTGCCAACCTCTGAGCACAGTCTTGTGAACAGTTTAGCAGAACAAGGTAACCCTCTTGTCTGTTTTGTGCATTCGGATCAACCTTTGGCCTCAAGTCTTGGAGTGATTCAAACTGTGAACCTCTTGCTAGCATACCCAATGCACAGGCTCAGATATTTCTGTCTTTGGGGGGCCAGATATCTTTGCCTATGGGCACCTAACCAGGTATACAGAGATTAACCCTTAACAACTTTAATAAAGACCTCAGATTTAAAATGCTTCTCTTTCCAGTTTGGTATTACCATTCAAGCTTATGCCTAGTGCCTGCTGTAACCATATATACTTTTCTTACAAATAAAAGAAATTCAAAGACAGACCAAGTATGCTCTAAAAATAATTTTACTAAAATAGATAAAAATATGTAAAACATACAATACTAAACTTATTATATCACAAGATATACAAATCTTTTAAAAAGAACAAGGTTTAAACAGTGCAAATTCCTACAACAATATTTAGATTTATCTCTCTTTCTAAATACCTGTTTAAAATGCTCACAGATGTTTCATTGTCAGAGTCTAGATAAAAGTGTCTTTGAAGGAAAACAGAATAATCCTTAAAGCAAACTGTATTTTCCAGCCCCTTTTTGTGTGAGGTCACCTAGCTCCTCCTCTGTCAGAATATATAAAAAAATCTAATAAAAACAGGACATCTTTTTCAAGAATTAAATTCTGCAATCTCAGCATAACTGATATCCTTCAAATGACATTTCTTTAATCTCATGATAAGCTTTCCCCTTCCAGGACATGGAAGCATCTTTATGATTTCACACTAATACATCACAGCCTTCTTTTCTTCCTCTGGAAATGTCATAAAATGGATATGCTCAACTCAAGCTTCTTCCACCCTGTAATTAGCGTCAGGCCTTCCACGTAACACTTGGTATCTAAAACTGGTCTGTGTGTGATCTCACATGCTGTTTCAGCATTTTCTCATGGCTTTCATCTTTTAGCTGAAACCTGGGAGGGAGTGAGGTCACTCCTAAAGCACCAGATTTTCAGCAGAGACAGTCAGTAATACATTTTATATTAAAAAAAAATGATACAGCACTCAGAACTGGCTGTGCACATCACAGTCACTACACAAATCTGGGAGTGTGCCAACAGACAGAAAATAGTGGTCAGAAACCAGTGTGGGGTGAGAGCATAGAACCCAGTTAATGTGAGAGTGGTTAGAGGAGAGGAGGTTGAGACAGGTGAGCTCAGTGACAAGCTTTGTGAAGTTTAGGAACTCACTTATATTGGTGGTATCTGTAGCCACTGGGTAGAGTCAATGTATACTTAGGACCCCAAAGATTAAGTGCTCACCTGAGGCAGAGAGAAGAAAGGATATCAATAAGGGATTCCATCTTAGCTATGGGGGAATAATGGATGTCACCAATAAAAATGGAAAGGGAAGATGAGAAGGGGGAGTCTACACAAGAGAAGCTCATGTGAAAAAGGAACAGTAGTCCAAGTTATGACATTGCAGTTGAGGCTGCAACAAGAATGAATCAGAACACCACCACCTCGCCTCCTATGATTCTGCCTGTGGACCACATAATGATAGATCCCAACTTCCACATCACCAACTTGGGCAGATAACCAGGACTCATTTATGGCCAGGATCTCATTTAGGCAAAGCACAACCAACAGTCTAAGCTGACTGAGCATAGAGAATAAGCTTCTTGGGTTTAAGTGGAAAATGCTCATCCCTTTGTGGAGGGGGAGGGAAGAAAGATGGGCAGAGGACCTGGGTTTAGCTCAGCATCACCCAACTTCAGAAGCAGAAGGGTGACAAGGACTAACAGAATGTAAGATTTACATTGGCGTGGAGCTTAGAGGAGGACCAGTAGGAACAAGGAGGAGTGAGAGAGAGATTGTACAGAGACGAGCTTCCAAGTTGAGAGTAGGAGAGGAGGCTGGGGTGAATGGGGAGGGGAGAGGGGGAGAGAGAGAGAGAGAATAGAGGGGGGAGAGTGTGGAGTGAGGTAGACAAGGTGCAGGAGAGGGGGCAGAAGGTATAACAGAGGCAGCAGAAGCATGATAGGCAGGGGAAAGGAGGAAGAAAGGAGGAACAGTAAACAACTATGCAAACTAGTCTTAAGCAACAGAATCCATTAATGATGCTTTATAACAAGCATCATCCAGCCAGAGTGCGACTCCCTAGAGATAGAACTTTATGCTAATATTTAGAGCTTAGAATACAAATTCAAATTCTGCACTGCAGTCATGTGCCCCCTAGTGTACTAACATCAGATTTGTTTCCCCACTGAAGAGAACAGTCTTCCTGAAGTCAACTCCAGTCTTCTGGTCAACACAATTTTGACTACTCTACTCTGTTTTCTTAGTTTCAAAAACTGAGTTAGTTTTTCAGTACTCTGTGTCAGTTGTTTATTTTTTCTATTTAATTCTTTTTTTTTTTTTTGCAGTTTTCTCCAGTTCCTGATCAGTTCCAGGAACCAGAGAAGGCCACACTTGAAATTTGGTCCCCGCCTCAAGGGAACAAATTACATTCTACTAAATAATGAATAAAAAACCACCAAAGTTTTATTATTTCATTAGTTTAAAGCATATTTTACATGCTGTTCCTGTTTCAGGGAACTGAACCACTCCTGAGAAAATATTTTAACCACTTGATCTTAAACATTATTCTATCGTTTTTTCTCGATATGTGTAAGAGAAAGCGTATTAATAGATTTAGCTATTGTGTTTTTGACTGGGAACTGCATATCATTATTTTACAAGGTTTTTCAGTGCTTGACATGACTGACAGACCTAACAAACGAACAAGACTTCTTCCTCTGTATAACTGCCTGGTCAGACCGCACCTGGAGTACTGCGTGCTGTTTTGGCGCCTGTACTTAACAAAGGATGTTGCCCTCCTGGAAAGGGTCTAGAGGAGGGCAACCAGAATGACACAGGGTTTGTGGGATAGATCCTATGAGGAGAGATTTGAGAAGCTGAACATGTACTCCCTGGAGGAGAGAAGAGACATGGGGGATATGATTGAGGTCTTTAAATATCTAAAGAGAATGAACAGGGTCAGCCTTAACAGACTTAGGAGATGTTACTTTACTGAGAGGGTAGTGGCCCCATGGAATGCACTGTCTGCAGAACTGGCAACTGTTGATACAGTGGGGGGGGTTCAAGAGGGCTTGGGACAGATATAAGGGAAGTGTAAAGCTGAGGAATGCAACAAGTGGAGGAATAACTCTGGTGAGGGATGGGGTTGGGGGATTACAGGGGTGGGGGCAGCAATGTCTGGAGCGTTGTTCATGGACCTGTCCAGGGCATTCATTTTGATTAATCATTCTTTACTTTGTCAGAAACTATTTGATTTGGGATTGTCTGATTCAGTTGTTGCTTTGTTGGGAGATTTTTTGTTGGATGGGTCCCAATATGTATCTTTTGGATCTGTTTCCTCTGATGCATGTTCAATTGTGTGTGGAGTTCCGCAAGGGGTCCATATTGGACCCTTTATTATTTACTTTGTTTATTCATTTGGTTCCTGCCATATTTCAGGGGTGTACTTGTTTGTTATACTCAGATGATTTGATTTTGTACTGTCAGGGCCAGTCTACTGAAAGTATAAATTCTATTTTGGAACATAATTTTTTTGAAGTTATGTCAATGGATGTTTTCTAATAAGATGGTTTTGAATTTCTGAAAGACCAAAGTGATGCTTTTTGGTAATTCTGTTCGTTTGAGGGACAATCCTTGTTTAATTATCCATGATAGTCAGGGTAATTTAATTGATCAGGTGTCTTGAATTAAAATACTTAGGTATATTATTGGATCCATCATTAACTTTTGCTTCCCAAGTGAAGTCAGTTAAGAATAAAGTACATTCAAAGTTAGGATTACTTTATAAATTTAAAACTTACTTGTCTTTGGAAACTCGGAGACAACTTGTTTTGGGTGTATTAATGCCCCATTTGGATTATGTTTCTTCTCTGTATGTGGAATTGGGAGTTAGGGAGAAGCAGACACTTTGTGTTGTTTATAACAACATTTGTCTTTTTGTTTTGGGTTTGCCAAGATTGACTCATCATTGTTTACTTTATTCTTCTCTGAATTGGTAATCTCCACAAATGAGATTTATGTATGCTTTGGGTAATTTGGTCCATCTGGCTGTTTATTCTGATGGTGTTTTTCCCCTTTCTGACCTGCTAAGGATTCGGGTTATGAGATCTTCTTTAAGATCAGCTGATGGCATTACATCAGAGGGTTATTCTGTTAATAATAAATATGGCTCTTGTTCATTCTCATTTCAGGCCCCTACGTTGTGGAATGAATTTCCTGTTTCTCTGAGTGCATTGAAATTACATAGCACTTTTAAAATTAGATTTAATAAATATTTGTTGTCTATGATGAACTGTACTTGTGTTTGAATTATTATTTGTAATTTGTCATGTTGTTGAATGTTCTTTTTTTGTATTTATGTATGTTTTGTATGATTGTATGTGTCCGGGTTGGACCTGAAAAAGGGCTTCGGCCCAGTTGCAATAACCCAGTTAACAAATAAAAACAAACAAATAAATGTCTTGACCATGTGTTGCTATTCAAACAGACTCGATAGACCTGTTGGCCTAATCTGCTGGCACCTTAGTATGTTAGTATGCAGGGTTTTAAATAATTGATTAGCAGTTTTTTTCTTGTGACAATGCTAACTGTTCAGAAAGTATTTATATAGGTTTTCTAGAAGTGTTATGTTTGTTAAACACAGTGAGGCAGGTGCTATGCATTTTCACAATGTTTTAGCACTTTTATAAGCAAAACGCTAATCAATTTTTAGAGTTAAATAAAACCCCTGGTATGTAAGACCAACAGGCTTTAAAAATGTAGAGGTTGTTTTCAGCTCCTGGCAAAGGCAGACTTCCACAAACTTTGTTTAAAGTGCCTGAATCCAGATCACGATTTTATCAATTGTGAACCGTGTAAAAAACATTTTGCCCTAAAACTCAAAAGAAAAGGGCTTTAAAAAGAGAAAAATGTATGGCTTCTCAGTCTGCCTCTTTGTCACAAAAGCACTATAAAGACTCTGAGGGAGTATATAATGATGGTGGAAAGCACGCATCAGAGGGTTCTTCTCCTCGTAAGCTGCAGGAGTCCCAGTCAGAGGGGACAGATAAAAAAGATAAAGCTGTTCAGCCATTAGATACACATGGTAAAGATAGCAAAGAAACCAGGATGTCTGAAAGGGGGAGCCATGTTTCCAGTGATGGCAAAAAAAGCAAATAGAAGAGCCTCATAGCAGGTACTGGAACCAACTGGGAAAAAAGCATATCCATGCCACTCCTCCTGCAATGTAAAAGGAGCAGGCAGTGGATCAAAAACAAATGCCCTCAACAGAAGACATGACGAAGGTATGGCACTTTTTCTAACCCTTCCAGGCTATGGGAAACTTCCTTAATATGCTTTTCCACCCTCATCAGGCTCGGGTCCCAGATCAGTTGGCTGTGGTTGAGGAGGAGGAGGATATGTATTACAAGAACCTGATGGTTCACTTGACTAAGAGTTTGGTTCCCCTCCTAGGCCCACATAGAATTATACTTCTTACCCCATGTTCATCAAGCATATGGTGAACACCCTCAACATCCCCTCTCATGAAACAGAAGAGGATGAGGAAGAAATGGATTTCATGGATGTGATGAGACTACCCCCCACAACTAGGCTGCTAGTTCTGATTCACAAATCACTCCAAACAGCTACTTCAAAAATCATACCAGCCCCTAATTCATCTGTGAGTATGGATAAAAAAAAGTTGGAAAAGTAGCATGTGGACAGTCAGGACATAGAATACCTGCATGCCCTCCCTGATTATGAAGGAGTAGTCCAGGGAGTTGCTTGTGAGAAGGTCAAAGTGCTCTTCTCCACACATGAGAAGGATTCCAGAAAACTGGATACTATTGCCAAAAAAGTGTACACAACAGCTTCCCTTCTCCTTAAAACACATTTGTTCCCATAGGCGCCATATGGCATCTGAACCATCCATTGCTAGATCTGACTGAAAATGGCCACCGGGAGCAAATGAGTTAAGCAGGTAGTTTGTTTGGAATATAGAGCGTGGTACCAGAAAGCACTGTGTAACACAGTGCTGGCATTGACTGATAAAGTAGATGGTGAAGTGGCACATGATCTAGGTGCCACAGCAAAGTCAGCCCAGTGCACCACTAAGTCTTGTACCAGTTCCATATGGCTTTTGATTCCAGTCACTCTGCTTCATGAGTCTAAGCTCATGCAGTGGCTCTGAGGAGTTTTGCCTGGCTAAGGGCATCTATTCTTATACAGGACAACCAAACTAAGACCATTGGTTTCCCCTTTGAAGGATATTCCCTATTTGGTGACAAAACAAAGACATTCCTGAAAAAAGAGGACGAGTACAAATACACTTATAAAAATAGCACTCAAAATTAAAAGGCCTCCACTTCCAGAAGACCATATAGAAGGAGAGGCAGAGACAGGGGCTACTATCTCATACCCTATGACCCCTATGATACCAGTGCCAAAGAGCTTACTACAGAAGTATTGGCTGGAGAGGCTCCAGACATGCTGCATCACCAGCACCCAAGCCAGAGTGAAAACAAAACTCCTGACAATTTTTGCCCTTCTCACAGGTCCAACATTGTCAGTAGGAGGAAGGCTGATGCACTACTTTCAGGAATATGTAAAAATTACCACAGACAAGTGGGTCCTAGAAGTAGTCAGTCAGAGTTTGTCTCTGCAATTGAAGGTTTCCAAAGCTACAGAGACCAAAACCTTCCCAGCTCACTCATCAACAGAAAGAAGTCTGCTGGAACTGGAAGTAAAGAAACTGCTGCAGGCAAAGGAAATAGAAAAGTTTACCTCACAGTGGTGAAAGGGCCTGTTCTCAAGACACTTCCTGATCCACAATGAAAATGGGTAGTAGTGACCCATTTTAGATTTAACAAGATATCTGAACAAGCATATCAAAAAGAAAAAGTTCAAGGTGGTCACACTTGGCACAGTGATACCATCCCTACAGTCAGGAGATTGGTTGGGGTCAGTGGATCTGACAGACGCCTATCTTCACATTCCAGTCAAACCCAATTGCAGAAGCTATCTCAGGTTTAGGTTAGTTAACTGCCAGTATCAGTTCATAGCCATCCCTTTGCAAATACTAGAGTGGTAGAAAGAGAAAAGCAACCTCAGAGAGGTCATTCCCTTCTTCCAGCAATCACCAACAATTATCCTCACAACAGAAGTCTTTCTCTTAGCATGGGGAACCCACCTGGAGGACCTCATAGTAAGTGACATCTGGAGCCCTGAAGAGAAGACTCAGGAACACATAAATCTCCTAGTGCTCAGGGCAGTATTACTGGCAATCCTTTTCCTCCCAGATGCAAGGTCAGCCTGTTAAGATTTGAAAAGACAACACTACAGCAATGTATCATATCATAGGTATCATAGGTAAGTACAGAGCTGATATAGACTTTCGTTCATTATGCTCGCCAAGAGTTCATATGATGTATAGATGTCTTTGTTCATTTTAAAAAAACTTATCTAGTCTTGTTTTAAAGAGGTGTGTGTTTGAACTACCAACTGTGATGCTTGGCCAGCTGGTTATGATTGTTATATGATATTTGTAAATTAAAAATATAGTATGTGATTGTCTCACATAAGCCAGCGTGTGCTTCCATGGGTGCCCCCCCCCCAGGTTTCAGTAAAACTGCAGGATATATACTTCACCAGAAGATCTTTGTAATGTAATTAACTTCCTTGTCAAATTGCATTTTATGGCCTTTTTTATGACCTGTTGCTGTTTGAAGTTGGGAAGCTAAATATACAGTTTATTACAGGACAGGACATGGCTATCTCACACCTAGGTGAGGAATTGCAGGGCTGTAAACCTGAAAAGGAACTGGTAGATCAAAGACAAAATGTTTAAGTAAGGAGTCATATTTAGGAAGTGGCATTTTTGCTGATGTCACATTATTTAATATACCTCCTGCTACAACATCATGTTTGTATTTTTTTAATTCTAAAAAGGAGGAGCTAGATGACTCACCATGGAGGTGGGGAGATGGACTTGAAATGTATCCTTGTAACTGGGGATTTTGACATATCTTTTTGGGCTCTTAAGAAACAAGATCTCTAATTTAAAAGGCACTTATAGAGGTAATACATTAGACAGAAAAAGTCTAACTGTATTGTGGTAGGAGTTTTTGTTTTGTAATCTTCTCTTGTTCTTTTATATGATTGCAGGCTCTTTGATATATTGTTCTGTGTTTACATTTTTTATATTTTTAATCATCTTTTAGTAAAGTACCTATTATTTGAAAGACTGCATGGGGGTCTACAAGTTCATTTTGCATAGGACATATAGATGGTTAAGTTTGACAGCTGATCTGGAAAGCTTGATGGTGTTACTAAACTGGGAAAAGGTAAGAATATACCTAAGGTCTTTTATAGAGTTTTAAGGGTTCATTTTGGAAGCCTGGTTTGGTGCCCCTGGTGAAAGATTGTACCGCAATCCCTGGAGAGGGTACGTAACTGAGCCTGTACATTGGGTACGCTAGCATAAGGTTCACAGTTTGAATCCCCACAGAACTTGAGACTAAAGGTGATTCAGACCCAAAAGCAGACAGGAGGGTTACCCTGTCTGTTACCTGTTCACACTACTGTACTCGGAAGTTGGCACTGTGGGAGCAGAGGGCTTGACCTGCTGAGTGCATTTGTGACAGATTTGGTTAGCAGCGGTGCAATACAATTGGTAACACAGGTTTTAGCTATTCAGTGTGTCAGCTTAATACTGTACAGCTCACTTGCAAAATAAGGCAGTGATTTATTTTTAAAAAAGGAAACAGAACTATATAATTTTGCTTACAGTCAAGTTCCTACCTGTTTTATTTTTTTCTAAAGTGCAGGTCAGAGTAGCCATAGTTAGGGAAGAAGATGGCTTCCAACTACAGCAGGTACACTGCAGACTACTTGAGGCAGTTGTGTCAGGACAGAAGAGTCCTGCACGAGGTGAGAGCCACCAAGCAGAACCTCGTGACAGCAGATGCCCAGAGTGTCAAGTCACAGACTGTGACTGTAAAGGACCAAACCTTGGGTATGAAGGGGCCAGCAGCCAGTGCAGTGTCCAGATCCAGTGAGGAGGACAACAGGGCCAGTGCAAGTGAAGGGCCACAACAGCAGGGGAAGGTCAACAGCATTCTGGAGCCAGAAGCAATCAGACTGCAGATTGAGTTGTGCAGAATGGAGCTGGAGTTCCAGAGAGAGTTCCAGAGAGAGGCTGAGTGCAAGAAGTGAACCACAGAGGAGAAGAGGGGGTGAGAACAGTGAGACCCTGACCATGAAGATCGTGAATACCAGTGAGCCACAGAGGAGAAGAGGGAGTGAGCACAGCGAGAAGCTGAACATGAACAGTGAGAGGCGAACTGTGAAGAGCGTGAGTGCCAGAGGTGACATGAACTGGATAAGCTACGACTCCAACCACCAGCACCAGAGTAGGTAAGTGGTTTGGGTTTAACTGGAACTACAGGACTGGGTTACAAATTAAATTCCGAATTGATAGCTGAATTTATAGAGGGGGAGGATATGGATGCCTTTTTAAATTCCTTTGAAAAAGTTTGTATTCAGGCAAATATTCCTAGAGGGTCCTGGAGCTTCCAGCTATCCCCGCTACTTACTGGGAAAGCTTGGGATGTATTGGGTCAAATGGACAATGTGGTCAGTAATGATTGCAGCAAACTTAAAGCTACACTTTTAAAAAGTTTGATTTAACTGCAGAAGCATACAGAGCTAAATTCCATAAGCTCAGGAGAAGCCCTGATATGAGCTATGAGGAGCTAGCCACGAAACAATGTCAGTTTTTAAAATGTTGGTGGGAAGGAATTGAAGCAAACTCTGTAGATAAAATAGAAAATGCTATATTGTTAGAGCAGTTTTTTTGGGCATGCCCAGCAGAGCTGAAAATCTTGCTGGAGGATTGAGATTCCAAAACAGTGCAAGAGGCTGCTGAACCCTCGGACCGCTATGCCAAGAACAGACCTGCTCTGAGAGTGAATGGAGTGGGCGTGGCAGTGCAGAAAGAGAAAAGTGCACCTTCAGGGCAGCTAAAACCCTCACTGCCTCCACCAAAACCAGTTAGCCCCAGGTTTCAAAGAAAAGATATTTCTGAGAGAAGAAACTAATGTTGGGTTTGAAAAGAAAGTGGGCATATTGCCAGGCAGTGTCCCAAAAGGATGGGCAATATGCAACATGGGACTAGGAAAGAAGTGGGTTGTTTGTGTGTTCCTGGAAGCATGCCTGTGAACATGAGGGAACACATGCACCCAGTCACGGTGAATGGTGTACAGACACAAGGGTTAAGGGACACAGGGGAATCCTTGACATTGGTAAAAGGGGATCTGATAGAGCCTGGTCAGCTTATACCCAATGAATTTGTAACTGTACAAAACATCACTGGTGAGGAGAAAACATTGCCACTCGCTAGTGTTCTCCTAGACTGGGGTGAAACAGGGGGGACTGTACAACAGGTGGCTGTAGCCAAAACTTTAGCAGTTGATGTCATCCTTGGCAACAATCTCCAACAGGGGATGGTGTGTGCAGTTACCCATAGCCAAGCGGCTAGGGAAAATTGTAAGCTCCCTGGACCCCACAGAAGCCATTGTGGAAACCACTGGGAAGCTGGTTCCCCAGCCTGTGTCTCCTGATATGGAGACTAATGAAAAGGGGGTAGAAATTTCCCCAATAGCAGTGAACCACACAGCTACAGAGGGTTACTCCAAAGAAGGAGGGGTGACCCATTGTCAGAGGGTTAGGGATGACAGTGATCCTGAGTGCCCTGACGCTAGTGCTAGGGACCATAGTTTAGAGACTGACGTGGACCTGTCCCCATGCCTTGGGAATGTGTAAGGAGTTTGCAGCTGCTCAGAAAAGTGACCCTAGTCTACAGAGGCTTAGAGCTTGGGCAGACTCTGATGGAGCACAGGGAGGTGATGGTAAAATTATGGTTTATTGGGAGAATGGACTGATGTAGACTCAGGCTGTAAAGACAGAGGGAGGGGTGATAGGCAGGCAGCTTGTCATTCCACAGGGATACCATGAGCAGCTGCTCAAGACTGCATATGATATTCCCTTGTCTGGTCATCTGGGAATCATGTGCACTATGCAGCAGTTGGCCCAGAATTTCTATTGGCCCAAATTTTTCCCAGCAGGTGAAGGAGTATTGCAGGTCATGTCTCCGGTGCCAAGAAATAGGGAAGGCAGGTAAGAAAACCCAAGCCGCCCTAATTCCACTGCCCATAGTGGAGGAGCCATTCCAGAGGGTGGGAATGGATATTGTGAGGCCTTTTAAATACCCCCAGCTCCTCTGGGAAGAGGTTCATCCTGACTGTGGTATGGAGGGACAAGAAGCGAATCCTCAGGATTGCAGAAGCAGCATCACGGGAGAGGGAACTAGATATCATTGTCCACCTTGGGACAAATGACCTAGCTAGGCATGGGATCAGTGCAGTGCAGGATGAAATTGTGGAGTTGGGGAGGGGCCTCAGACAGGCAGCAAGCATGGTTACCTTCTCAGAGGTGCTGCCAGTCCATGGAAGGGGGTGAGGCTCGGGTACTACACACCATGCAGTTTAATGAATGGTTGCAAAACTGGTGCAGAGCACAGGGCTTTGGCTTCATTGGGGACTGAGGGTACACCTGGAGAGATGAAGGTTATACTGGCATGATGGTCTGCATCTGTCCATGAAGGGAACCAAGATTCTAAGTGACAGGTTTAAATGCTTCCTTGGCAAGCTTTTAAACTACCCATGGGGGGAGGTGCTAATAAGAGGTAGGAAATTTCAAGCCTCCCCCCACAAAACATGACAGGTAGTAAGGTAAACACTGAGGTACAGTCAGGGCCCCTACTTTTCTGCGGCACAGTGGGACCAAGTTCGGCAGCAAGACTACCATTTGCCGCAGAACTTCTGCAGTGGTGGTTTGTAATTTCTGCGAAAGTTCTGCGGCACTAACAAACTACCACATCACAGTGTCAGCTTGTCATCCTGACGTCACTTTCATGGCAGTAGTTATAGCAATCAGGATGGTGGAAAGCACAGTAACACTAGTTCAAAAAATAACAGACTTATAAAAATAATTTTATGCCTAAAAAAACCAAACAAATGTCTCTCCCTTAAGGTCCTAGCCTGTTGCATAAACGATATATGCAGAGGGGATCTTATGTGATAAATAAGGTATTTCTATATGCATGCTATCTATCCCACTAATGAGGTTGCCACTGTCTGTCACTTATATATTTATATGCAATCTGTAACATACATACAAATATGCATGTGTGTGTGTTGTGAGAGAGACAGAGATACTGTATTTGTGTGTGTGTATATATCTATATTTTTTTATTTTTTTAATCTCCATGAACTTGCATCCTCATTCATACAGGTACCATTGGAAATGGAATAGAGGAGTTATTGCAAAACTCATTTTTCATGTCAACCTGCTTTCCCTGACACACTGCATAACACCATCAGGCCATGACACGCATGTGAACCAATTGTGAGATAGAGCTCTCCGGCCTATCACAGTGTGTCCACCATGTGACAGAACACTGCACCATACCTTCCCAGGCTCCGAGTAGTGATGTGTTCCTCCAATCCTTGTGCTGCCCAGCCAGCTCCCAGAGCTAATCTCTGAACCTGAGTTGCCGGCATGGAAACACAGCATGCTACCCTCTGGCCCAACAGCTGTCCCTGAACACAACATTTCTCAATAACTTTTAGGTGATTCTATCAACCAATGATAATATGTAATCAATATCCCTGGCAAAAATGCGTACAGTGCAATTATTTATTTAACAGGTCTATTCTTTCAAAAGGTCTACACATTATTATATTTCACTTTTCTGGGCATAATTACTTTATTTTTCTTAAAAATTTAGACAGTTAAATTCATTTTACCAGTTATTCATTTCAGATAGCGTCTCTATACCTTAAAGGCACAAATAGGTTTGTACAAAATAAGGTATGGACTTAACAGGTCTGTGCTATTGACAAGGTTTTGTTTAAGTTGGCCCTAGTGCAATAATGTAAGACTGAAAATTGTATTAGGCTGTAGTACAGGTTGAGCAAATATCACCATGCATGATGTGCTGTGCCACTGTCTCTGGCAGTGGGAGCTGTGGTAGATAAGTGACTGTTCATTTCTGTTGCAGAATGCAGCCATTTCATTAGCTAATGTATGATGTTATAGCAATGATAACATCACATTCTGAACATATAGGGGCGTTTTGGATATAAAAAGAGGGGAAGGGAACCAGATTCTATGTATAAACAGAAATATTAATAAAAAATCATCAAGAAGAGTGAATTCTCCGGCACCATAGAAGTTCTGCGGTAGATGGCAAGTTCTACGCAAAATTCTGAGGCCGCAGAATTCTAGGGGCCTTGGGTACAGTGCTCAACAGAGGGCAGGACGGGGGTAAATGGAAAAATAGACAAGGGCAAAAAGAGCAGACATGGGGGAAAAAAGGATAAAGCCAACATTAAATGGAGGGCAATGAGTACCAATGCCCGTAGTCTGGAAAACAAGCTTCCTGAGCTGGTAACCTTGATGGAAGATGAACACTTGGATGTTGTGGCAGTCACAGAAACATGGTACACGGGGAACCATGACTGGGTTGTCAACATACCAGGGTACACAGTCTACAGAAGGGACAGGGAGGGGAAAAGAGGAGGTGGAGTAGCTCTATACATAAGGGAAGGGATCAAAGCTACAGAACTAAAAAGTAAAGGGGGAGGACAAGAGGCATTCTGGGTCACCTTGGAGACAAGGAATGGCATCACAATCCGCACAGGGGTTGTATACAGACCCCCATCTCAAGGGGAGGAAATAGACAAGAAAATGATAGAGGACATTCTCAAAATGGCTGAAAAATGGGAGATACTGTTGATGGGGGACCTGAATATGCCAGATGTTAACTGGATGACACATACTGCAGCCACATCCAAGAGCAGGGTCATTCTCGATGCCCTGCAGGGGCAGGCCTTAGACAGCTAGTGTTGGAACCCACTTGGGAGGAAGCAATACTAGACCTGGTACTCTCAAATGAGAGAGGATCACAAATTTAGAAGTCAGTAGACATCTGGGAACAAGCGACCACTGCACAGTGTGCGTCACAATAAGCACAACCATGGAGACAAGCCATACAAAAACAAGCATACTGGACTTTAGAAGGGCTGACTTTGGCAAAATGGGTGAATACCTGAGGAATACACTAGCAAATGGCCAAAAAGGAGGGGTGGAAGAACAATGGAGAAAAATCAAAACTGCCATCATAGAGGCAACAAGCCTTTGTGTGAAACAGATAAAGAAAACAAAGCGGAGTAAAAAACCACTATGGTTCTCAAAAGAGGTGGCAGGGAAGGTTAATGAGAAAAGGCTGCATTCAAAAGTATAAGGCATCACAGAAGGAGCATGACAGGAACTGTATCAATTAATGCAGAAAGAAGTGGGAAGGCAGTCAGAATAGCAGAAGCCCAAACTGAGGAAAAAATAGCCAGGTCAGTTAAGAAGGGGGATAAAACCTTTTATAGGTACATTAGGGAGCATAAAAAGGTTAAGGGAGAAATAGTGAAGATTAATAAGGGAGGGGAGGTGGGCAGAGGGAGACAGTGAAAAGGCAGAGATACTGAATGAATACTTTTGCTCAGTATTCACAAAAGAAGAAGAGGAGGAGTTACCTAAACCAAACAGTAGAAGCACTCTGGGTAGGGGGGTTGACACCAGTCCATTTACAGAAGAAAGAGTCCTGAAAGAACTCCTAAAACTCAAGGTGGACAAAGCAATGGGGCCTGATGGGATTCACCACAGAATCGTAAAAGAACTAAGGGAGGACCTAGTGACACCAATGACCACACTTTTTAACAAATCATGGGAGGATGGGGTGGTACCTGAGGACTGGAGGAGGGCAGATGTGATTCCCCTTCACAAAAGTGGGAGCAAGGCAGAAGCAGGAAACTACAGACCTGTAAGTTTGACCTCAGTGGTAGGGAAAATGATGGAATCACTTCTGAAAGAAAGAATTGTTGAATACCTAGAGGCCAGCGGGGCACAGGACCCAAAGCAGCATGCATTTACAGCAGGAAGGTCATGCCAGATGAATCTAATAGATTTCTTTGACTGGGTGACCAAAGTAATAGACCAGGGAGGGGCTGTGGATATGGCCTACCTAGACTTTAGCAAGGCATTTTGCACAGTCCCACACAAAAGATTAATAATCAAGTTAGCCAGCCTGGGAGTGGGTCCCAGGGTGGTAGCCTGGGTTGAAAACTGGCTGCACAACAGGACACAGAATGTAATAGTGAGTGGAACACATTCCGAAGAAAGGGGGGTCACTAGTGGAGTACCTCAGGGCTCAGTACTGGGTCCAGTCCTCTTTAACATGTTTATAGGTGACATTGCAGAGGGTCTGGAGGGAAAGGTATGCCTCTTTGCAGATGATACAAAGATCTGTAACAGAGTTGATACACAAGGGGGGTTAGAAAGGATGAGAAGGGACTTGGCAAGGTTGGAGGAATGGTCAGACATATGGCAACTTAGATTCAATACAAAGAAGTGCAAAGTAATGCACCTGGGAAACAAAAACCCAGGAGAAGAGTACACAATAGCAGGGGAGGTACTAACAACAACGAAAATGGAACGGGACTTGGGGGTAGTCATATCAGATGATCTAAAGGTGGGTAAGCAATGTGAGAAGTCAGTAAGGAGAGCCAGGGGGATACTGGGATGCATAGGAAGGGGCATCACAAGTAGAACAAGGGAAGTGGTTATCCCTCTGTACAGACAGTTGGTGAGACTCCATCTGGAGTACTGTGTGCAGTTTTGGAGACCTCACTGAAGGGCATAGACAGGATGGAAGCAGTCCAGAAGAGGGCAACTAAAATGATGCAGGGTCTGCATCAGAAATCATATGAAGAGAGACTGAGAGAGCTTAATATGTATACCCTTGATGAAAGGAGGGACAGGGGGACATGATAGAAACGTTCAAGTACCTCAAGGGAATCAACAAAGTCCAGGAGGGTAGCATCTTTCAGAAAAGAGATGTAAGAACAAGGGACACAATTTAAAGATAGAGGGGGACGCCTAGGGTAATGTGAGGAAATCTTTTTCACGGAGAGAGTGATGGATGCGGAACTGCCTTCCTGGGGAGGTTGTTGGGGCTAAAACAGTGGGGGAATTCAAACATGCATGGGACAGACACAAGGCAATTGTAGTGGGGGGTGGCAGGAAGTAGGCTGTTGGTTAACTAGAATCTGCAGCTTATCCAGTAGGTATGGAAATGGGCAGACTGGGTGGGCCAAGTGGTCCTTATCTGCCATCAAAGTCTATGTTGCTATGTTTCTATGCCACCAGGTATCCAGAGGCAGTCGCCCTATCCTCACTGAGGTCAGACAAAGTGGCAGATGCCTTACTTGGGATTTTCTCCCATGTTGGGTTTCCGCAGGAGGTTATCACCGATCGAGGGGGTTCCTTCATGTTGGACCTGATGAAATGTTTGTGGGAGAAGTGTGGGGTGGTGCAGAGGTGCACGACACCTTATCACCCACAAGCCAATGGGCTTGTGAAAAGATTTAATGGTACCCTAAAGTCAATGCTCCAAGCATTTGCTGAACAGCATGGGAGGGACTGGGAGAAATATACGTTCCCCACCTGTTGTTTGCATACAGGGAGGTGCCCCAAGATTCAACAGGATTTTCCCCCTTTGAGCTCTTATATGGACGCTGGGTACGTGGGTCCCTAGACTTGATCTGAGAGGACTGGGAAGGCAAGCACACCACCCAGGGAACTCCCACAGTGGATTATGTCCTTAGGTTTAAGGAAAGGCTGAAGAATCTTATGGGGACAGCCCAGAGCAACCTGGCAGCTTCCCAACAAAAACCAAAAGTGTGGTATGACCGCAGAGCCAGAGCTCACTCATACATGGTGGGTCAGGAAGTCATGGTCCTTATTCCGGTCCAGAAAGACAAGCTGCAGGCTGAGTGGGCAGCACCATACAAAGTAGTTAGAAAGGTAAATGACATGCAGTATATCATAGAATTACCTAACCGAACACATACAGAAAGAATGTACCATGTCAACATGATGAAGCCATATGCTAATAGGGCTGACATGGTGTTGGCAGTATGGAGTCCTAGGGAAGGGACGGACGAAGGAACCCCCTTCTGGACTTGCTGGAAGAAAGCAAGTGGGAGTCCTCTGTGGAGGCAGTTAAATTGTCACCCCAGCTGGCCCCCGGAAAGATCCAGGAAGTAATGAAGGTTTTAGTAGACTTTGCCCCACTGTTTAGCACCAAGCCTGGACTAACCCCCTTAGTGACGCATGATGTGGAGACAAAGACACAGACGCCCATACGACGGACAGCATATCGGGTGTCAGATGCTGTCCAAAAGGACATTAGGAGGGAGGTGGAGCAAATGCTGGATTTAGGGGTAATCCAGAGATCCCACAGCCCCTGGGCCTCACCCATAGTCCTTGTGCCTAAGCCAGATGGCTTTACTCATTTCTGTGTGCACTATCATGGGCTGAATGCAGTCATGAAGTCAGACACCCACCTGATGCCCCGGATGGATGAACTCCTGGACAAGTTGGAAGAGGTGACCTACCTTACAACTATTGACCTGATAAAGGGGCATTGGCAGGTAGAGGTAACTGACAGAGCTAGGGAAAGGTTGGCCTTCATCACTCCGATAAGCTTATTGGAATTTAAAGTAATGCCTTTCCGAATGAAGAACGCTCAGGTCACTTTCAAAAGATTGGTGAACTAGGTGTTAAATGGTGCTGAGGAGTATGCCGTGGCATACCTGGATGACATTGCCATCTTTAGTGCCAGCTGGGAGGAACACCAGTCCCACCTTGGGGAAGTGTTGGGCAGGATATAGAGGGCCGGGCTCACTGTCAAAGCTGAGAAGTGCCAGGTGGCCATGGCTGAAGTGGCATACCTCGGGCATGTTGTAGGCCGGGGACAGCTCTGTCCTAATCAAGTAAAAATAGAGGTGATCAAGGTGTGGCCCAGACCAGAAACACAGAAGCAGGTCAGGAGTTCTCTAGGGACAGCAGGGTACTATAGGAAATTTGTATCCAATTACAGTGCCCTGGCTGCTCCCCTATCTGATCTGATAAAGAAAAAGATGCCTAAGAAAATTACCTGGGAACCAGTGTGTGAAAAATCCTTTACCAAACTAAAGGAGGCACTGTGCAGTGCTCCTGTGTTGACAAGTCCTGATTATAGCAGACCCTTTATAGTCCAGACTGATGCCTCAGACATGGGTATTGGGGCAGTACTGAGTCAGACATCCAACCAAGGGAAAGATCGCCATGTAGTGTACCTGAGTAAAAAGTTACTTCCCAGGAAGCAGGCTTACTCCACTGTGGAAAAAGAGTGTCTTGCCATAGTGTGGGCCCTAAAGAAGCTAGAGCCATACTTATATGGGCAGCATTTTGAGGTACAAACGGACCATAATCCCCTGGTTTGGCTGACACAAATGGGAAAAACTAATGGTAGACTATCAAGATGGAGTCTTGCCTTGCAAGTGCATGACATGATGATCTTACATAGGGCTGGAGCGACCAATCAGAACGCAGATGGCTTATCGTGTCTATTGAGGAGTGAACTGATTTGGGAAGCTCATCCCATGCATGGGATAGAGCCCCCAGATTCAGTCTAGGTGGGGAGGATTGTGACGCTTGGCGAGCTGGTTATGATTGTTGTATGATATTTATAAAATAAAAATATAGTATGTGATTGTCTCACATAAGCCAGCTATGCATCCATGCCCCCTCCCCCCCAGGTTTCAGTAAAACTACAGGATGTATAATTGACCAGGAGATCTCTGTAATGTAATTAACGTCATTGAAAAATTGCACTTTATGACTTTTTTTATGACCTGTTGCTGTTTGAAGTTGGGAAGCTAAATATACAGTTTATTACAGGACAGGACATGGCTATCTCACACCTAGGTGAGTGATTGCAGGGTTGTAAACCTGAAAAGGTACTGGTAGATGAAAGAGAAAATGTTTAATTAAGGAGTCATATTTAGGAAGTGGATTTTTGCTGATGTTACATTATTTAATGTACATCCTGCTACAACATCATGTTTGTATTTTTTTAATTCTAAAAAGAAGGCACTAGATGACTCACCAAGGGGGTGGGGAGATGGAGTTGAAATGTATCCTTGTAACTGGGGATTTTGACATATCTTTTTGGGTTCTTAAGAAACAAGATCTCTAATTTAATAGGCACTTATAGAGGTAATACATTAGATAGAAGAAGCCTAACTGTATTGTGGTAGGAGTTTTTGTTTTGTAATCTCCCCTTGTTCTTTTATGTGATTGTGAGCTCTTTGATATATTGTTCTGTGTTTACATTTTTCATATTTTTATCATCTTTTAGTAAAGTACCTATTATTTGAAAGACTGTCTGGGGGTCTGCAAGTTATTTTTGCATGTGATGTATAGATAGTTAAATTTGACAGCTGTTCTGGAAAGCTTGATGGTGTTACTAAACTGGGAAAAGGCACGAATATACCTAAGGTCTTTCATAGAGTTTTAAGGGTTCATTTTGGAAGCCTGGCTTGGTGCCCCTGGCGAAAGATTGTACCGCAATCCTCGAAGAGGGTACGTATCTGAGCCTGTACATTGGATATACTAGCATAAGGTTCACAGTTTGAATCCCCCCAGAACTTGAGACTAAAGGTGATTCGGACCCAAAAGCAGACAGGAGGATTACCCTGTCTGTTACCTGTTCACACTACTGCACTTGGAGGTTGGCACTGTGGTAGCAGAGGGCCTGACCTGCTGAGTGAGTTTGTGACACTAACCATCTCAAGAGGGAGCCCATTCCAGGTATGTACCACCCGTTGATTAAACCACTTTTGACCGTTTACTGACCTGAATTTCCCATTCTTTAATTGGAGGGGGTGTGCACGGGTACTATTGGCCAGGTCTCTAGTTTACAAGCCCAGGTGTTCCCAAAGTTCATCATCTGACCGTGCTTTATGGACCAGTCACATATCCTCTCTTCTTCTCCTGTACTGTAAGGGAAACAGATCTAGATCCCGGAGTCTTGTCTTGTAATCTTTCCCCTTTAGGTTACTGATGCTTCGTGTAGCCCTTTTCTGTACCCTTTCAATCAAAGCTATGTCACGTTTTTTTGTAGGGGGCCTAAACTTGTGATCCATATTCCAAACTGGGTCTGACCAAGGACGTGTACAATGGGAAGATCACCTCCCTATTTCTACTTTTTATATACCTAAGTATACAGTTTAATATTCTATGCCCCTTCTGCACAGTATTCTTACAATGTGAGGAGAATGACATATCTTGGGAGACCAGGATTCCCAAATCTCTTTCCTCAGTGACATCCCTTAGGGTATTACTCTCCAGAATATATAAATGAGCTGAGTTTTTTCTACACATATGCATCACTGTGCATTTTTCTTTGTTCAGAAATAACTTGAATTTGGAGGTCCAATTTTGTACATAATCTAGTGCTGATTGTAAAGTCCCTGACCCTTCCCCTTCTGTTATAACAGCTCCAATCCAGCAGTCGTCTGCAAATTTTGTGAGCCATATATTATTATGTTCATACTGTAGCGATGTTACATAAATGTTAAATAGGCAGGGCCCCAGCACTGATCCCTGAGGCACCCCGCTTGACACATCTGCCCAATCTGAAAAGAGCCCCTTGATACAGACTCTTTTTCGTCTAAGAGTTAACCATGCTTTTGTCCAGTTAACTGTTGTGTCTTGGATACCCATGTTTTTAAGAACTTCCAATAATTCTAATGAGGCAGTTTGCCAAAAGCTTTTGAGAAATCCAGGTACAATATGTCCACTGACTCTCCCCTATCCAAGTGCCTATTTTCCCTGTCATAGAACTGAAGCATATTTGTTTGACAAGAGTTCCCTTTTGTAAAACCGTGTTGAGTTAAATCTTTTAGATGTTGTTGTTCTTCAAAGATAGTTCTATAAATGTACTACATAAACAAGCAGGAAGAACCAGATCCTCAAAACTGTGCTCAAAAGCCATGATAATCTGGGATCTGGCTTATTTCCTAGACGCAAAGATTTCTGCTGTATATCTGCCAAGTAAGAACAGCATGCTGCCAGACTCCCTAAGCAGAATTAGCCAGGGAAACCATGAATGGACCTTGAACCAGCAAGTGTTGGCCTCAGTCTTCAAAAGATGGGGCACTCCAGAAACAGATCTGTTTGTTTCTTGTAAGCAATTAGCTCCTGATGTTTGGTTGCAGGCCAATAGAAAGAGGCACAGTTCCAGAGAACTCCCTAGTTCTGGACTGGAGAGGGAGGTAAGGGTTCCTGTATGCCTTACTACAGTACCATTCCCACTCATGCAGAGAGTTCTCATAAAGCTCAGGAGAGAGCCAGCAACAATAGAAACATAGAAACATAGAATCTGACGGCAGATAACGACCGCTTGGCCCACCCAGTCTGCCCATTTCCCTACCTAATGGATAAGCTGCAGATCCTAGATAATCAGCAGCCTACTTCTTCCTACCCCCACCCCCTAGAATTGCCTGATGACTGTCCCATGCATGCTTGAATTCAACCACTGTTTTTGACTCCACAACCTCCTCCAGAAGGCCGTTCCATGCATCCACAACCCTCTCTGTGAAAAATACTCTCACATTACCTCTGAGCTGCCCCCATCTTCAAATTGTGCCCCTTGTTCTTGCACACCCTTTTTGAAAGATGCCACCCTCTTGACTTTGTTGATTCCCTTGAGGTACTTGAAAGTTTCTATCATGTCCCCTCCTCCTTTCCTCGAGGCTATACATATTAAGCTCCTTTAGTCTCTCTCTCTTCATATGTCTTCTGGTGCAGACCCTGCACCATTTTAGTTGCCCTCCTCTGGACAGCTTCCATCTTGTCTATGTCCTTGCGGAGATTGGGTCTCCAGAACTGCACACAGTACTCCAGATGGGGTCTCACCAGCTGTCTGTACAGAGGATAGCAACTTCCTGTTTTCTACTGGTGATGCCTCTCTATGCATCCCAGTATCCCCAACCCTCCTACTGCCCTCCCACATTGCTTGCCCACCTTTAAGTCATCTGATATGACTACCCCAGGTCCCTTTCCATTTTGTTGTTGTTAGTATCTCACCCCCATTGTGTACTCTTCCCCTGGGTTTTGTTTCCCAGGTGCATTACCTTGCACTTCTTAGCATTGAATCTAAGCTGCCATACATTTGACCATTCCTCTAACCTTGCCAAGTCCCTTCTCATCCTTTCCACCCCACCTTGTGCATCAACTCTGTTGCAGATCTTTGTGTCATCTGCAAAGAGACATACTTTTCCTTCCAGTCCCTCTGCAATGTCGCTTATAAAGACATTGAAGAGGACTGGTCCTAATAGTGAACCCTGTGGTACCCCACTAGTAACCCCCCTTTCTTCAGAGTGGACTCCATTTACTATTACTCTCTGTGTCCTATTCTCCAGCCAATTCTTTACCCAGGCTGTCATCTTGGGACCCATTCCCAGGCTGGCTAACTTGTATATTAATCTTTTGTGTGGGACTGTGTCAAATGCCTTGCTAAAGTCTAGGTAGTCTAACAATGATCCTGATAGTCCCAGACTGGGCCAGACAGACTTGGTACTCAATGCTTCTGACCCTGTCCAACAGGATTCCAATCAACCTGCTGCTGAGATACAACCTGCTGATTCTGTCTCATGGTTGAATAACATTCCCAGACCTCAGAACACTACAATACACCAGAGGACATGGTTCTTAAAGAGCTAGAATTCTCTAGTTTGAACCTGTTGGATGAGGTACTGAGAGTGTTAAAGGTTTCCAGAAAACCAACAAGGAAAGAATACTCCTCTAAGTGGAAGAGAGTCTCATACTGGTATGCTCCCAGAAAGATAATTCCCATGCAGGCAGGGTTGCCTACAGTTCTGGACTACATGGTACACTTACAGTCCTTAGGTCTGACACCGTTAACCCTGAAGGTACACCTGGCAGCTGGTAGCCTATACATCAGCAGGGAAAGACAAATCGTTGACCTCACAACCTGTTTTTAAAAGATTCTTTAAGGGCCTCAATAAGAACACAGTCCCTCCATGGGACCTAAATATCTGTCTTACCCAGCTGATGGAAGCACCTTTAAGCCTATGGCTACTGCTGATTTAAAATATGTCACATGGAAAACCATCTTCCTGACTGATGACATCTGCCAGGAGGGTAAGTGAACTACAAACCCTCTATGTAGATACAAATGATGTAATCTTCCACATGAATATGTAGTCCTTAGGACCAATAGGAAGTTAGTTCCTACCTAAGGTGGTGTTGGAATTCCACCTGAACTAGTCAGTTGTCATTCCAGTGCTCTACCCTAAACATTCAGGTGTAGATGAACAGAAATTGCACTCTCTGTATGCAAAAAGAACACTAGGTCACTACATGGACAAGACAAGGGATGTCAGGTCCCAGAGTACACAGATTTTTGTCACCTAGAGAGAGGTTGACAAAGGTAAGACAGCAACTAGGAGAACTACTTCTCATTGGATTGTCTCCTGTGTACAATTTTGTTATGGAAAAGCTGGCAAAATACCTGCAAGAAGCCTAAGGGCACATTCCAAAATGGGTACCTCTGTCTCCGTGACAGCTATGCAGGGCATCCCCCTTCTGGATATTTGTAAAGCAGCTACCTGGAAAACAGTGCACACCTTCACAAAACTCTACTGCTTGGACATGCTGGGATGCAGGCCTATACTGGTGTGATGGTCTGCATCTGTCCAAGAGGGGAACCAGGATCCTAGGTGATAGGTTTAAATGCTTCATAGGCAAGCATTTAAATTAGCAAAGGGGGAGGCACTGAAAAGGAGAAGGGAAATCCTAGCCCCCCCCTCACAAAAATCAGGGTAGTTAATGAGGTAAACACCAAGATAGAGAAGTCGACAGGGAGAAGAGCAGGGGTAAATGGAGAAAAAGACAAAGGCAGTAAGGACAGGGATGGGGCAAAAAGGGGTAAGGCCATCAAAAAAATGGAGGGTAATGAGTACTAATGCCCATAGTCTAGGTAACAAGCTCTCTGAACTGGTGGCCTTGATGGAAGAGGGATGCCTGGATATTGTGGCAGTCAAAGAAGCATGGTACACAGAGAACCATGACTGGGATGTCAACATATCAGAGTACACAATCTACAGGAGGGACAGGGAGGGTAAAAGAGGAGGAGGAGAAGTAGCTCTCTATGTAAGGGAAGGGATCAAAGCAACAGAGCTAAAGGGTGAACAGAGAGAAGAGGAGGCACTGTGGGTCACTCTGGAGACCGGAAATGGCACCATAATCCGCACAGGAATTGTATACAGACCCCGTCTCAGGGGAGGAAATGGACAAGGAAATGATAGAAAGCATCCTTAGGATGGCAGAGAAAGGGGAGAGATTGCTGATGGGGGACCTGAATATGCCAGATCTTAACTGGAGCACCTTTGCCGCAGCCACATCCAAGAACAGGGCCATTCTCGGTGCCCTACAGGGGGCATGCCTCAGACAGCTAGTGTTGGCACCAACTCAGGAGGATGCAGTCTTAGACCTGGTACTCTCAAATGGAGACGTAGAGAGGATCTCAGATCTAGAAGTGGGTAGCCATCTGGGAACAAGTGACCACCAAACAGTGTGATTCATGATAAACGCAGCTGTAAAGTCAAGCCATACAAAAGTGAAGGTACTGGACTTCAGGAGGGCTGATTTTGTTAAAATGGGAGAGTGACTCAGAAAAGCACTAGCAAACAGGCAAGAAGGAAGGGTGGAGCAACAATGGGGAAACATCAAAACTGCCACCACAGAGGAAACAAGCCTTTGTGTGAAGCAAAAAAACAAATCAAAACAAAAGAAAAAAACTCTATGGTTCTCAAAAGAGGTGGCGGTTAAGGTTAGGGAGAAAAAGATAGCATTCAGGAAGTATAAGGAAACACAGAAGGAGCAAGAGAACTGTACCAGTTTAAAGCAGAAGGAAGCGGGGAAGGCAGTCAGAATAGCAAAGGCCCAAACCAAGGAAAACATAGCCAAATTGGTTAAGAAGGGGGATAAAACCTTTTATAGGTACATTAGGGAGTGAAAAAAGACAAAGGAGGGATACTGAGGCTAAATAAAGAGGAGGGAGGGGTGGGCAAAGAGGGACAGTGAAAAGCAGGATATTGAACGAATACTTCTGCTCAGTATTCACAAAAGAGGAGGAGGAGGAGGTACCAAATCCAGTCAAAAGAAGCACTCTGGATAGGGGGGTCGATATCAGTACTTTCACAGAAGAAAGGGTTCTGAAAGAACTCCTAAAACTAAAGGTGGACAAAGCAATGGGGCCTGATGGGATTCACCACAGAATTCTAAAAGAACTAAGGGAAGAACTAGTAACACCACGGACTACCCTTTTTAACTAATCATGGGAGGATGGTGTGGTACCTGAGGACTGGAGGAGGGCAGATATAATTCCCTTTCACAAAAGTGGGAGCAAGGCAGAAGCAGGAAACTACAGACCTGTCAGTTTGACTTCAGTGGTAGGGAAAATGATGGAATCACTTCTGAAGGAAAGAATTGTTGAGTACCTATAGGCCTGTGGGGCACAGGCCCCAATGCAGCATGGATTCACAGCAGAAAGGTCATGTCAGATGAATCTAATCGATTTCTTTGACTGGATGACCAAAGTAGTAGACCAGGGAAGGGCTGTGGACATGGCCTGCCTAGACTTTAGCAAGGCATTTGACACAGTCCCACACAAAACATTAGTAAACAAATTAGCCAGCCTGGGAGTGGGTCCCAGGGTGGTAGCCTGGGTAAAACATTGGCTGGACAACAGGATGCAGAGGATAATAGTAAACGGAGTCCACAGTGAAGAAGGTGGGTTAATAGTGGGGTACCACAGGATTCCGTAATGGGTCCAGTCCTTTTTAATGTCTTTATAAGTGACATTGCAGAGGGACTGGAAGGAAAAGTATGTCTCTTTGCAGATGACACAAAGATCTGCAACAGGGTTGATACACAAGGTGGGGTGGAAAGGATGAGAAGGGACTTGGCAAGGTTGGAGGAATGGTCAAATGTAGATTCAGTGCAAAGAAGTGCAAAGTAATGCACCTGGGAAACAAAAACCCAGGGAAAAAGTACACAATTGGGGGTGAGATATTAACAACAACAGAAATGGAAATGGACCTGGGAGTAGTTATACAAAATGACCTACAGGCGGGCAAGCAATGTGAGAAGGCAGTAGGAAGGGCTGGGGGGATAGTGGGATGCATAGGGAGAGGCATCACCAGCAGAAAACAGGAAGTTGTTATCCCTCTGTACAGACAATTGGTGAGACCTCATCTGTAGTACTGTGTGCAGTTCTGGAGACCCCATCTCCACAAAGACATAGACAGGGTGGAGGCTGTCCAGAGGAGGGCAACCAAAATGATGCAGGGTCTGCACCAGAAGACATATGAAGAGATACTAAAGGAGCTTAAGATGTATACCCTAGAGGAAAGGAGGGAGAGGGGGGACATGATAGAAACTCTCAAATACCTCAAGGGAATAAACAAAGTCCAAGAGGGTAGCATCTTTCAGAAAAGGAGATGTGCAAGAACAAGGGGGCACAATTTGAAGATAGAGTGGGGATGGCTCAGAGGTAATGTGAGGAAGTATTTTTTCATGAAGAGGGTTGTGGATGCATAGAACAGCCTTCCTGAGGAGGTCGTGGAGCCAAAAACAGTGGGGGAATTCAAGAATGCATGGGACAGACATGAGGCAATTTTAGAGGGGGGGGGTAGGAGGAAGTAGGCTGTTGGTTAACTAGGATCTGCAGCTTATCCTTTAGGTAGGGAAATGGGCAGACTAGGTGGGCCAAGCGGTCCTTATCAGATTCTGTGTTTCTAAATGCAGTCCTGGAGGGAGGCCAGTTTTGGACCTGCTGTCTAACAGGACCCTTTTCCTAAATAAGTTCAGGACCCATCTTCCCAATATACTGCTAGACAGCCTGCTTATTGTAAAGCATCATTGATGGAGATGGATGCCTGTTGTTTGAAGAAAACATTTCTCACTGTAGGAATGTTGTTTCTTCTCAGGGATCCATCAATGAGATTTACAAACCTTGACCCTGTCTCACCTTCCAGAACCTGAAAATAGGCTCACACAAGAATCAGTTCTTATCTTAAGGTTGCTTGAGCATTTCTCATTGCAGTTCCTCAGCAGGTGTTAGAATTTGATCAGTGTAAGTGTCATATTATGTCTGCTTTAGATTTGTTTAATATTTTTAAAAAATGTAATCAAAATGTTTGAAATTTAGTGCCCATTTAGCTAGTTTTAGTGGACACAGTTCCCCCAGCTATGGAAACAAATCTGACATGAGCACACTAGAGGGAGCATGGCCACAGTACAAAGTTTGACATGCATTCTAAGTTCTAAAACTTAGCATAAATTTCTGTCTCCGGGACATTACGTTCTGGGAGGATGATGCTTGTTGTAAATCTCATTGATGGATCTCTGAGAAGAAACAACATTACTACAGTGAGTAACTGGGGTGACACAGCAGGTAATGGGACACTCTAAAGTCTAACCAGGGTGGAACGTCAGTGTACCCAGGTCACTGGGGTCACTGGCAGTTACTACCCCTGCCTTGTGGGCTTTGGTCATTCTACTCCTGTTTGGGTTGTTTGACTTCAAGATAGAGAGAAAATAGCACAATGCCTGCACCAAGACAAAAGTAATGGCAGGCCTGGTGTAAGTATAGTAACCCCGGGATGTAGTACCTCCCCACCTTCCCCCAGAACTACCCATCCTGTCAACCAACAGCATGCAACAACAGTTACTAGTACAACCAATTAATAACACTCTACCAATAATATGCTCACATACTTTATTGTAAATATGATGCAATATCAAAGGCTTTGTTTGGCGGGTAGTGGGAACAAGGTTATATGGAAAGAAAAAGGGTAAGAAATTAAAACATTATTCTGCTCTCGGGTTTGGCTAGTCTTCTGGCGCCCTTCTAGGCCCAGATCAAAACAATAAAGGAAGTCCTATGAAGAGAGGCTGAGTGATCTCAACATGTACACCCTGGAAGACAGGAAAGAAAGAGGTGATATGATCAAGACCTACAAGTACCTCATGGGGCGAACACAGCTTGGGAGGGGAGCTTCCTTAAAATGTATTCAAGTACCAGGACTGCGAGTATACAATGAAGCTGGAGGGATGGAAGTTCAGGAGAGATATGAGGAAATATTTCTTCACTGAAAGGGTGGTAGATAAGACAAAACTGCCCGCTGAAGGGCTGAAGGCTAGAACAATAGGGGCTTCAAGCATGCATGGGATAAACATAGAGGAATGTTAGAAGAGAGGTAGGGAGGGGGAAGGGTTGCCAGAGACCAGGTAGGGTCTGCAGATATAGAATAGGCAGGCAGCAGTATAGTGCAATGGTTTAAGGCTCTGAGCTACAAACCTGAAGACTTGGGTTTGAATACCACAGCCCCCACTTGCATACTGTTTGACCCTGAGCAAGTCATTTAACTTCCTTGTGCTCCCTGGTCGCACCTGTAAACAAGCTTTCAGCTTAGTGTGTCTCGCCTAGTTAAAAAAAAAAAAGAGAATATTTGGGTAGACTGGGTCAGCCACATGTTTTTTTTCTATCAACAGATTTTGTGCTTCTACGTTTCTAATTATGCAGCTTATTTTGTATAGGCCCCCTTGCTGTATTTCAGGCATCCCGTCCCCACACATACAAATCCCACATGCCTGACTACTGTCCGGGCCCCAGAACCCTCACTGGTATGAGCTACTATATATGCAATCCCTTTGTTCCAGGACGCTCCCTTAATAATCACTTGTACCCACTGATAGTCATGTTGCATATGTTCTATAGGTGGATGCATGTGGTAGGCTCAAGGTCCAATCACACTGACAATGCAAGTATCACACACAAAAAAGACTTCTAGTTGATACTAGGTGATAGTAGTTAATACTATTTTTTTTTTAAATGTACAATGTTCTGTACAGTGAAATGCCACATTGTACTGCCTGAGGGTGTTTAGAAACAAACAGGCTGTCATAAACATCAACGCCATCTACTAGTAATTTTACCAGTGTAGGGACTATGTTGCAAGAAAATCTGTTTAAATGGTTTTACTTCTTTTTTTTTTAACATTTAACAATTTCTGTTTGTTTCTAAATAAATACTCTACATATACCAAGTTTTTAAGTACAAGACTTTTGGGCAGACTAGGTGGGCCATCAGGCCCTTGTCTGCCGACAGATTCTATGTTTCTATGTTTCTAATACTCTCCACCCTTCCAGGGGCTATAACACCCTCTGTCTGTGGCATCAGGCCCCATTATACCCCTGGGAGGGTGGATATAGCCCAATACCACCCACCCTGTCAGATATTAATACTTGTTTACTCATTACACTGTACAATGCTTGCTGCTACTAAATTTATAATGTTATTACTCATTATACCATACTGTGTTTGCTAGTATATTTTTAGTGTTATTACCTATTACACTATACAGTGTTTGCTGCTGGTGTATTTAATTGTGTTATTGATCATTGTACTGTACAATATTTGCTGCTAGTATATTCATGTGTATATATATATATATATATATATATATGTATATATGTAATACACGGCACACTGTTTGCTGCTGGTGTATTTATAGCGTTATTACTCATTACACTGTACAATGTTTGCTAGTATATTTATAATTTTATTACTCATTATACTGTACTGTGTTTGCTAGTATATTTCTAGTGTTATTATCAATTGCACTGTACAGTGTTTGCTGCTGGCATATTTATACTGTTATTACTCCTTGCACTGTACAATGTTTGCGGCTGGTATAGAAACATAGAAATTGACGGTAGATAAGGACCACAAGGCCCGTCCAGTCTGCCCACACTGTTATTATTCATTATACTATACAATGTTTGCTACTGACATTATTTATATTGTTATTACTCATCACAATGTATAAGGTTTGCTGCTAGTATATTTATAATTTCATTACTATTGCACTGTACAATGTTTGCTGCCAATGTTTTTGTAGTGTTGTTATTCATTATAGTGGGAGGGCATAAAGGCAACTGAGATACAGGATTGCAGGAAAGGGCAGAGGCCCTGTGGGTCATCCAAGAGATGGGTAATGGCACAGCTATTCACACTGTTGTGCTCTACAGTCCTCCAGTACGAGGGGGAAGAGTTGGACAGGGACCTAGTGGAAGTCATCCATAAGATGACAGCTAAAAAGGGGAGGTGCTGCGGGTGGGAGACTTCAACCTGCCGAATGTTATTTATTTATTTATTTATTTGCTTTTGGTAACCAGGTAAGCACACTAGACAGCCATGTGCCTATTTTCAGGTGCGACCCGGGAGAGTTACAAGATATCCATGAAACAAATACAGAGACAAGGTTACATACAAGAGCCACATGCTCCAACAGTGGGTAAAACAGCATAAAGTACACACAGGCTCAAAAACATTGTAGGGAGGCAGAATAACATCAAGACATATACTAGAAATTAGAATAAAAGAACAACTCAAGCGGTGGCTGCCTCAAAATTGTTTGGAGCACACCTGTATACTCTGGCCAGACCTGAATGCCTAAAGTGAAAGAGAGACTCAGTGCTGGACAGGAGGCGGTTAGTGATATTGAACAGTAATGACGCTCCACCTGGGGGCGGTAAGTGCCTAAGGAGGGTTACCAGTGGAGGTAGCAGTGCTATGAGACTGGGTATTATGTGGAACACAGGCAGGTAGATGCAGCTTTTAGGAAGTTCCAAAGGGATGTTTTGAAGCAGCATCCCAGTCGCAGCCTCAGCCAGGAACTGGGACATCCTGGATTCCCTACAAGGGGCATGCCTCAGGCAGCTAGTGGTAGAGCCCACCTGTGAGGGAGTGATTTTGGTCCTGGTTCTCACCTACAGGGGCAGAATTGTAGATGTCATGGTGGGTAGACACGTGGAGTCTAGTGATCATCGTATGGTGTGGCTCAATATGAGAACAGTGGCAGAGTCCAACCACATAAAAGTGAGGGTCCTGGACTTCAGAAGGGCCGACTTTGCAAAGTTGGAGAAATGTCTCAGGAAAGTTCTGGCAGGAGGGGAGGACTGGCGGGGAGTAGAGGAACAGTGGGTGCATCTAAAAGGAGCCATAGTGGAGGCAACAAACCTTTGCATTAGGCAATCAAACAAAAGCAAGAGGAAAAATTACCCACTGTGGTTCTCGAAAGAAGTGGCCGGGAAGGAAAGAGCAAATAGATTGGCATTCAGGAAGTTCAAGGAAACATAGAAGGAGGAGGACAGGGTAGTGTATCTGGAAAAGCAGAGGGAGGCAGGGAAAGTAGTCTGGAGCACAAAGGTGCAAACAGAGGAAAAAATAGCCCAAGCAGTAAAAAAAGGAGAAAATACTTTTTACAGGTATGTTAGTGAAGGGAGAAAGACCATGGGTGGGATGGTAAGGTTAAATAGGGAAGGAGGGGAGTGTGTTGAGGGGGACCTGGAAAAAGGTCTGGGGCCAGTCCTCTTCAGTGTCTTCATAAGTGACATTGCAGAGAAGCTGGAAGGAAAGGTATGCCTCTTTGCAGATGACACCAACATCTGCAACAGGGTAGACACTCCTGGAGGGGTGAAAAAAATGAGGAGGGACCTCAGTAAACATGAGGAGTGGTTGAGAGTGTGGCAGCAAAGATTCAATGCAAAGAAGTGCAAAATCATGCATCTGGGGCACAGAAACCAGGGAAGGAGTGCATGATGGAGGGGAAGATACTAATGGCCACCAAACAGGAAAGGGACCTGGAGGTAATCATATCTGATGACCTAAAGGTGGCCAAACAATGTGGCAAGGCTTTGGGGAGAGCCAGTGGGACACTGGGGTGCATAGGGAGAGGTATCACCAGCAGAAAAAAAGAGATGGTGATACAGCTGTACAAATCATTGGAGAGACCGCATCTGGAGTACTCTGTCCAGTTCTGGAGGCTGCATCTCTGGAAAGACATAGAAAGAATGGAGGTAGTTCAGAGAAGGGCAACAAAAAGGGTGCAGGATCTGCACCAAAAGTCATATGAGGAGAGACTAGAGGACCTCAATATGTATACTCTGGAAGAGAGGGGGGATATGATAGAGACCTTCAAATATCTCAAGGGTATAAATAAGGTACAAGAGGGAAGCATCTTTCAGAAAAAAAGATGTTTAAGAACAAGGGGGCATGACATGAGGCTGGAGGAGGGGAGATTCAGGGGTAACACAAGGAAGTATTTTTTTATGGAAAGGGTGGTGGATGCATGGAATAGCCTCCCAGTGGAGGTGGTGGGGAAAAAATGGTACGGGAATTCAGGAATGCATGGGAAAGGCATAGAGGAACCCTAGCGATAGAAAAGAGAGGGTAAGCCGGAGATCAAGTAGGGTCTGCGGTCGGTTCGGCAGTAGGTAGGGAAAATGGGCATACTAGGTAGTCCAAGCAGTCTTTATCTGCTGTCAATATCTATGTTTCTATTACACTATACAATGTTTGCTGCTAGCATATTTATATTGTTATTACTCATTGCAATGTACAATGTTGTTGCTATATTTATAGTATTATTATTCATTACACTGAGCAATGGTTGCCGCTGGTGTATTATAGTGCTAGTACTCATTACGCTGTACAGTGTTTGCTGGCACTTGTCTTTGGTTGTTTCATTGACAAGCTCCTCCTATAATCAACCACCCATTTTCATTGCTGCACTACTTCAATATCCTTATTAGGCTTACCACATTATATGTACTGCCAAGTCCATGCTTCTTGTACTAAAGTGCACTACAGTGATGGAAGAACAGGCCTTCTCTTCTTTGGCACCAAAGGTTTAGAATGTCCTTCCTGTTAATATTCATAACACCTCTTCCATAATCTGTACATATGGGATTTGAGAAAGTATTTTCATGCCTCCTCTGTCTGCTTTTGTACTTGATAGCCCAACTACTATTCTTGTT
Source organism: Neoceratodus forsteri (assembly GCA_016271365.2). NCBI lineage: Eukaryota > Metazoa > Chordata > Ceratodontiformes > Ceratodontidae > Neoceratodus > Neoceratodus forsteri. Next base: position 708,603,059 of record CM057449.1, on the reverse strand, counting down.
GTACTTGCTGTTCATGTTGTAATTTGAAATGTATGTAAATGGTTTGTGCTTGCTATCTTACTCAGCTGTACTGTACTTGCAATTCTGTTCCTTTTTTTTGGCTTGGCTCCATGTCCACCAGCCATCAGTCACCTGCACGCTCCTCCCAGCACCCTTCGCCATGGGACAGACCCTACCTTGAACACCCCCAGCTTACCACCCAGAGGTGGGACCGTCGCGGGGGAGGTGCACTCCCCCCCGATGGACATGAGTGGGTAGCACGGAAGCAGGAGCCCAGGTGAAAGTGTGAGGTCCACTACATGGGGTGGGCATTATCCTGCAGAGGTGGAACCTCTAATTTTTAACAGTTTTTCTCCCCAGGAGGCGTGTCGTGCCATGACATTAAGGCAACACACCGAATGTCTGACATGCCTCCAACTAGAACAGGTGCCAGCAGCTGTATTCCCCCCCCACCCTCCACTAGTGGTTAATCATGTGCCAGTCACACATCCCTCCCCAGAAGGAGGAGAGCAGTCCATAGGATGCTCGATCCCCACCCCCACCTCACCCACGACCAGGCCTCCGATGTCCCGAGTCCGGACTCAAACCTGGGGCATAAATGTGTTAACTTTGCACCCTTCTAGGCCATACAATAAAATATGCATACCAAAGCAGAAAAAATACAGCACTCATGGACCAGGCGATGTTTCAAAACATTTATTTCAGTTTCATCATAGCTTGTTCATAATGACCATCATCAAAACGTCAGCTATAGCCAGGAACGAAGATCCCCAGTGCTTTGAGGCTCACTCAGCCTTTTGGTCAGGGGGAATGCTGGGATACCACTCTCACCTGGTTTTGAACCCAGTATTCAATTGACTTTAATTGATTAGAATATCGCTGTGGTCCAGCGCAGTCAAAACCTCAGTAAAGAGAAAGAAATTAACTGGTAGGGGAGAAGCTAATGACCAATCAAAGTGAGCTAGTATCCATAGAAACAGATTGGTTCAGAAATAGCTTACTCACCAAATGTTTTTTCATAAAAATATATTCTTTACTGATATTCAGTTATGTGTTAGTTTTTTACATATTTTACAGGGTACAACTGATACAGTACACATATGCAGACATTTCGGAATAAATCCTTCCTCAGTGCTGTACTGTGTATCTTATGTATGTCCCTTTATTTATCTTAAGTGGTACACCTCTCATTTCTTATAAGTAGACTGTCTTGAAATTCTTTTTAATATCAAACATTTCAGTAGTGTTGTTTACCACGCTGGACCTCCATCTAAGAGAAAGTGGCATAGAAATTATAAACCGATAAGCAGTTTCCTTCATAATACTGGGACTCACATAATGAACCTTGTGGAAACACAATGTCTTGTATGAAATTAATATGGGAAAATGACTGGTTGATCCACCTTTTTCCCTTCTGCAGGAATGATTTGCGTTTCCATAGCAGTGTCTCCCCACCACCACCACTATTTTTCCTCGGCCCTTCCATTTTAATTACTGCAAACTTGTTACAACCTACAGTCAGTATATGTAAGGTATGTAAATGAATATATAGAGTGCATCCAGTTTGTACAGACAGTGTGAATTTTAAAAGTTTTGCTGAATTTGGAAATTGGAAAGCCTTTTGTATATTATAATACATTATTATATTAAGGAACATCATATGGAAGCATGGAACATCCCCCTTAGCAGTACTGAACCCATGCAGATACCAATTGGGTAGTTAGTAAAACTAGCAGAAACTAGTAATCCATTATTAGTTAATTGAATATTGGGTTCAAAATCAGGTGAGAGTGATATCCCAGTATTCCTCCTGATGAAGAGGCCGGGTGAGCCTTGAAGCCCTGAGGATCTTTTTTCCTGGCTGTAGCTGACTTTCTGGTAATGGTCATTATGAACAAGCTATGGTGAAACTGAAGTAAACATTTTGAAACCTCCCCTGGTCCACGAGTCCTGCGTTTTTCTGCTTTGGTTACCCTATTCATGTTTGCACTGGGATTTACTGTGAGTACTGTTAACACTCCTCGAGCAAATGAAAATAAGTATTTTGGGTGTTATGTATCTTTCTGATTTACAAAACCTGAACAAATAAATTTTTCTAGTGTTACTCATTGCATTGTACAATGTTTGCTTCTAGTATATTTATAGTGTTAATACTCATTATACTACACAGTGTTTGCTACTAGTATATTTATAGTATTATTAATGATTGCACTAAAACAATTTGCGCTTCTGATTTTTGATTTCGCAATCCTTCTACTTGTTGTCCCCCTTCCACAATCTACACCTAGAAATTAGCTTTTGCTAAATGTGCCTTTTCCAGTCAAAAATTGTGAATAAATAACAATAAAATTAATTAAATTCATTATGACGATGGCACACAGCTCTCTCTCAATGTACTATCGTGACAGGAGGTGGATTAGTTCTGAAAATATAGCACAGCTCTCTGTGATGATGCCATTATGGTAGAGAGTGGGGTCACAAACATGTCACATTGCTCACTCAGGTTTTTCAAATCATCATGCTGGAAGGCTCCATGCATTAAAAAAAAACTGCTTTTCAATGAAGCAGTGTTTCTACACATCATTACTTGTTAATTTTAAGCATTGTCATTCCTATGGATTTCTTAACAAATAAGGGGTGAGGATCACTTTATAACACTAGGTGAATACCTACCGTGGTTAAATTGGAAATGTTTAGGTAAGGGAACTTAAACATCTAGAGTTCTGGGTAGTAGAACTGTCATTTCAAGGTGGTGAAACTCTCCTATTGTATTCAATGAAGAAAGATGACAGAGGCGGTAGAACTGTCATACTATTTTTAAGAGGTGGTGGAAGTGAGTTCCTGTGGGCTCCTGCCCAGTTTAACTCCTGGATACCTACCCACTTCTTCTACCAAATCTATTCACATATTCCCCAAACTCAGCTTCAAATACTGTGCTTTATAACACACAAAACATTGATTTTTCTTTCGATCTTCAGATACTTCACAAGGTATCTAAAACTCTTATTTTTAGAATGCATTTAATATGACACTTTTTTTATTCACCACCTATAAGTGGATGCAGCACACTGCTTTAAAAAAACTACAAACAACAAAGCAGAATTTATTTTTTGTTTTTTTTATTTCATAATTCGGATTTACAAAGGCACCTCGTCGCAGGGAGGGTAGACAACAATTGGTGATGGAGTACATCAATGGAGAACATTACAGGTGAGATACAATAAAAGAACACACAAAGCAATTCCAGTAATACAAAGGTGCACAAAGGCTTCAGTTAGTAACAGTTAGTCTAGAATATAAATAATAAGGTACAGCTAGGGGCTCTAGGGAGCGATATCTGGGGTAGAAGGGGTGGTTGCTGGGGGAGAAGGCAGTCCGGAAGGACGTTGTCTGTAAATTGGGCCAGGCGGAGCTCTAGGTATGGGCCAGTCAGAGGCATTTACAGCTCCAAGTATCAGTGAGGTGGTTTCGGAGGGCGATTTTGAAGGGGCCGATTTTGGGGATGTTTGAGATATGAGTGGGGAGGGAGTTGTACCAAGAGGGGGCTCTGCGATGGAATGATCTTTGGGCAAGAGAAGTCCTGGCTCTCAGGACCTGGAAGGTGGTTCTGGTTGCGCTTCTGGTGGCGACTGAGTGGGAGGCCAATTTTAGGGATGCAGCAACCCCTGGGGTGGGGGAGACCCCAAGTAGTGATTTTTTTTGCCAGCATACAGGTGCGGTAGCACAGGCGCTCATCAAAGGTGAGTAAGTTTGAGGAGGAGTAGATCTGGCATGTGTGCATTCTGCTGGAGGCACCGGTCAGGAGCCTGCAAGCCTTGTTGATCGAGGTCTGGACTTTGATGAGGGCAGTGGGGTCAGCTGCCACATAGATAGAGAGCCCGTAGTAGACCAATGACAGGATGGAGGAGGTGATAGCCAGCCGGAGGGCATTCTGAGGGAGGGAGGTAGTCTTTGTGGCGGTAGAGGAGTCCAATCCGAGTGTTTATGGCAGTGGACAGGGAATTAAGATGAGAGTGGAAAGCGAGAGCTGAGTCGAAGGTGATGCACAAATATTTGTATGCAGACACCAGTTCAAGGGGGTGTATGGTGCTGGGGAGGATGAGAAGGGGGACATTTCTGGAGTTACTCTGGCAGTGGGCAAAGAGCATAGATTTTGTCTTCCTGAGAGTCAGAACTAGACGATGGTCGAGGAACCATTTTTCAGCTTGGCTGAAGGTGAGTTGCAGAGAGTTCTGGAGGGTGATGGGGTCGGGGTGGGAGGCGATGAGAACTGCATCATTGGCATATAGGAGCATACTGCCCGTGCAGGAACTAGGAAGGGTGTTTAGAAAGAGACTGAACAATGTGGGGCCCAGGATGGAACCCTGGGGGACACCTGAGTGAACAGGTAGTGCAGCTGATAGGGTACCGTTTATCTTGACCCATTGGGATCTGGCATGGAGGTAACTGGAGAACCAGGCAAGGGGGCCAGATGAGAAGCCTAGTTGATGGAGGGAGTCAAGCAATAGGGGGTGACACACAGTGTCAAAGGCCTTAGATAGGTGAATGAACACTGCCCCAGCAATGTTCCCAGAGTCAAGTGCATAGTATATTTGCTGTGAGAACTCTAGGAGGGCAGTGGTGGTGCTGTGTCCTGGGTGGAAGCCATGCTGTTCTGGACATAGTATGCTGTATTTGGTTAGATATTCCATGAGGTGAGTGGATACTATTTTTTCCAGGGCTTTAGAGAGTGGAGGAAGGATGGAGATCAGTTTGTATTTATTTGGTAATGTGCGATCTCCATTCTTATGAATTGGGGTAATTTCAGCTGATTTCCAGGCGTTTGGGAATTGACTGAGGCACAGAGACCGGTTTAACAGGTCGGTGAGAGGGACTAGCATAACATCTAGAGTTAGACGGAGAATTCTGGAGTCAATGGGGTCACAGCTGGGGTTGTGGCTGGAGAGACTTTAGTAGGAGTGGTTTGGCTTCATGGGGAGATATGGTTGGAGGAGAAATGGGGTGATTCAGGGTGGGGGGTTGAGGTAGGATAGGGTCAAAAAGTGAGGAAGGACTGCCCTTAGGTCAGAGAAAGCCGTTGAGGCAGTCAGCAATATGTGGGGGTAAGTGGTAATAGCGCCGTTGACAGATATCTGAGATGGGGGGGAGCGAGGTTTTTCCATTGAACTCCTTAATATTATCCCAGAACACACACGCAGAGCCCCAGGAGGTGGCCAGGGTGGTTTGGTACTATTTTTACTTGGCTTGCCTTGTGGCCCAGGTGCATTGGTTATGAGCGGCATTATAGGCCTGTCTGTCCACTGTCCTGCCTGACTCGACCGCGACATGCCAGAGGTTGTCTCACTACCTCAGTTGTTGAATAAGGGAAGGGGAAATTGAGGTGGCATTATGTCTTTTGGAACGGGTACTGGTAAAGGGGGCAAAGAGGTCACAGGCCTTGCAGAAGGCTCTGGTGAGGTAGGCTAGTGCAGTGTCTATATCAGTCGCGAGTGAGATTGGGGACCAGTCAAGTTGGGCTAGGTACTGCTTCAGTTTACTGAGGACCCCTGGGTGAAAGCAGCAGCAGGAGGTGACTTCGCGCATGGGTTTTTGCGTGGGGGAGGACCAGAAACAGAGGATAGGGGAATGGCCACTGAGGGAGTTAGCTAGGACATTAACAGTCTTGATTTTGTGGGGTGGTTGGAAAGTATTATGTCAAGGAGGGAGCTGGTGCCACTTGACTGGTTAAGTCTGGTAGGAAGAGTGACCAACTGAGCTAAGTCAAGGGCAGTGAAGCAGTCCTTTATGTTTGCAGCAGTGGAGCCTAGCCAGTTGACATTGAGGTCCCCTAAGACAAGCTGCTCAGCTTTGTGGGGCAGGGTAGAGAGATAGTAAGGGAGTGGATTGCTGGTCCTTGGGCCCGTTGTGGTATGTATGTAGTGGCCCCTACCCAGCTCAGGGGAGATTTTTAAGGTGATGGCTTGGGCACCATGACTGAGATTGGGGGCAGGGAGAGCATGGCTAAGGAGGGAGTCATGCAAGTAGACTGCACATCCGCCACCACGCTTACCAACTCGATCCTCTCGGAACAGAGTGAAACCAGGGAGGGAGACGGCTGAGTCAGGGGTTGATGCAGAGAGCCAGGTCTCCACTATGGCAATGATGTCAGGCCTGTGCTGTGTGACCCAGCACTGGAGTGCAGCAGTTTTCTTTGGGAGACTGCAGATGTTCATTGAGGCAATGCGGAGGCCACACCCAGCAGGGTGCAAGAGGGGGGGTAGAAGACCCAGGACCAGGGTTGGTGTGGACATTCCTGGAGAGCAGAAGAAGTAAGGTGATAAGTCTGAGGAGTGGGCTGCGGCAGTTGGGGTTGATACATTTGGCTGACAAAATCTGAGGAACAGAGTGTGTGATGTGCCAGATAGGATAGGATAGGAGCCCCTAGTGGCAGCTGCATATAACCTGCTAATAGAGGAGTAGCCACAGAAATTGTCACTGCTACCTGAGATATAGCCCTCTAGTGGCGAGAGGATATAATCTGCTAATGGAAAAGTAAAAAAAAAAGTATCCCTGAAATAAAGTAGAAAAACAGCCTTTTTAAAGGCTGGAAGATGAGGCTTGTTACATCAGAAAAAAGAGAACAAAAGAAGTGGGCAGGGACAGAGAGCACAGCAGAATGTTTGGGGGTTGGGGTAGACACAGAGTGCAGGCCAGAGAGCAGGAGAAGGATTTACACAGTCAAGGCTCAAAATTCACTTCTAATATCAACTCAGAACTTAAAATTACTGTAAGGATTAAACAAATTATTGAACTCTGACACATAAATTCAACTAGACAGACAGAGGGAGATACAGTAGTTAGAGATGTGTTCAGCAGGAGATAGTGTGGGCCACTTGGAAATCAGCTTCCACTGGTACCAAATCCAAAAGTCAGGGCTAGTACCTTGCAGTGTCAGCTGAGCTGTAGCTCATGGAGGATTTCTGAAGCACTGTTTAGGTTCAAGAAATTGAGGGGTCCCTGGCCTAGTCAAGGCTCGCTGGATCCCTTGCAGTATCAGTTGAGCTGTAGCTCATGGAGGATTTCTGAACCACTGTTTAGGTTCAAGAAATTGATGGGGTCCCTGGCCTAGTCAAGGCTTGCTGGATCAACATTTCAACCATAGTTCTAACTTCTGGAGTACTCTTTAAAGAGAACGATATGTCAGCTCTGCAACAGTGCTGTTCTTTTCTCTCTAGAATATTCCAGAAAAAAGACCAAGGGTTTAAACATCAATTCTAATTTTATTTTCAAAATGCTGTGTGTGTTTTACTTCTTTCTTTTCGTTTAAGTTTGTTTCATAACGCAAAGTCACTGAAAGGGACAGGTTCAAAGGAGGTAACCTGTCAGTTGGTAGAAACAAGTAGTGGTTTAACAGTAATAGTCATAGTAGACTTTACTTATCAAATGCCCCATTCCCTGGGGCTGAGAGTGCTATACAGACATCAAGTAACTTAACTTAAATAAAATTAATAAAGTAAGATAACAGCCATGTACACACGTTGAACTATAAAAACAGTAAAAGCAGTAAAAACAGATGGCATCAAATACAGGAGGTACTTCATTCTTACTACCACCTTTGTATTTTTTTTCACCACAGCTCCATAATGATGACCATGGAGTTACTGCAGAATTACCATGAAATATGACGTGATGAAGAGGGACGTACCTTGTGTCACCAGGGTGGCACAACTATGGGATACACAAAATAAAATTAAACACCATTTTTGGGGTGAAGCATCTCTGTAATCCCCAAGTTTCTGATGTTGTAGCCATCACCAAAACCTGGCTATGGCTGAAAATCATCATCAACAACCTTCACAACTATGGATTACATTTGAAAGGGCTACACAGATCCTCTAGAAAAAGTGGCGGGCTAGCCTTTTATTTAAAAAAAAAAAAAAAAAAAATGCAAGATCTACAACTCCAGTTAGAAATCCCAGCTAGGTCCATTTCCAGAAGTACTCACCATCAGAATTGCCCTAGGCAACAAGATGCTTCCCCTAAGCTGTTTGTATTAGCCACCAAATATTCCGAAATCAGCCATATGCTATGTCATGGGCCTCCCACACTCCAGCTCTTTCAATGCCAAAGTCATAATCCTGGGGGATTTCAGTATTGTCTGGTACAACTATGCAGACCACTGATTTAAAGACTGGGCAACTGAATATCACCTGATAAAATGATGCACTCTACAACCATTTACAATGGTAGATCCAAGAAAGGATCAATCATTGACTGGATCCCTGCCAGCAGGTCAGACTAATAGCCAAAGAAGGAGGATACGCAGACTCGACTCACTGTAGTTCCATCTTTGCACATGGAGATGCAAAACCTGTAACCTTCCCCAAATATCCATCAAAGTCTGATCATTCAGATACCTAGACACAACCAAACTCTTTCAAAAACTGGAATGAATCAACTGGGATAGACAACACTGTAGCAATGTCTAAAATGAAGGTTGTCTTGCATACAGACTGATCAAAAAGCACATGTGAAGTCACCTTCTAAACCAGGCATTAAGAACCTACAACACATCCCAAAAAATATTGGGTCAGACATCTATATCCTCCTTAACAAGGACAATTCCCAAGGTATCTGGCATTTATTCCACAACGGAAACTTACTATCTGGCAACCCTGAGATTGCAGAAGCCTTGAAACACATATTTTACCAACATCAGCCTCCCCATAGCCATCTTTCCAATTTAAAAGTCACTCATGACTTGTCAATCAATCTGGGTGAAAAGTTCTCTTGTCATAACAATCTTCATAAGTATGGCTTAAGCTATCAGTATGGTAAACCATGACATCCAACACCACAAACTGCTTTTTGTGGGCCTGTCATCATGTTTTACATTTTAATGCCTGTTTTCACATTTTTTCATTAGCCTAGCTTAGTCTGTATACTGTTATGTGTTTATTGTGCATAGTTCCTCCGTAACCTGTTCTACCTATCTCATCTTTCAGTCACTGTCCAGGTATTGTTATTGCAAGTGTTGTATTTACTGCTTAAGCTTGTTGGTGCAGCTCTAAAGTGCTAGACCATTACACTAGTTCAGCTTCCTAATCTGACTACATTGCATAATAGTTGACTATTGTATCTCTCCTCATGCAAAAAATACTCCTCATACTCATTCCTTTCCCCTCTCCTGGGCTCACCCAGTTCACCTCTTCACCTATCCCACCAAGCTTTCCCTCACTATCCCTTCTCCACCCACCCATTCTTCACTCTTCCCTCTACCTTCCTCCTCTCCTATCCACCCTAGCCTCCTCTCTTACCCATCCCTTAACCTTGAGTTTCTCCACCATCACACTAATTGCACCCTCCTTCCTCTTCCCCACTCGCACACTCCTTTCCCTCCTTTCGCTGCTCTAAAGGGTGACAATCCCACTCCAATCTGCTGTTCCTTTTCCTGCTTCTCCTCCTCCTGTCTGGTGATGCGCAGTCCAACCCTGACCCCCTCCCCTTTATCATTCTCTGCCTCCTGGCCTGCCTGGCTTGAGCATATTTCATCTCAGTGCTTGGAGCCTTCTTCCCAAACTCGACCTATTGTCTGCATGGATTTCACAGTTCTCGCCAGATATCTTCTGTATCTCAGAATCATGGCTCTCTGCCAGGATTCCTGATTCTAGCCTGGCCCTTCCTGACTATCAACTTTTCAGGCAGGACAGGGGCAAATGTGAGGGTGTGGGGGTAGTGTTGCCATCTACACCCATTAAAGCATCTCCTGCAACTTGGCTATTAGAGAGGTTGTATCTTTGTCCCAGGAGTTTCTCCTTATCAGGCTGTCATTCCCCTCCTCTGTGCCCATTTTCATTGGTGTACTATATGCTTCATCTAAATTATCATCCTCCTCTCTGGTTGATTCTGTCTCCACAATTGCTTCTCATTCCTCCATTGGTGAACTAATTCTTCTAGGGGATTTCAGTGTTAATTGGCTGTCCCTAGCCTCCAGTCCAATAGTTCATCACCAAACCAACTGTGCTCAACCCTCACTCACAGAACTGCACCCTCTTGGACAGGATTCTCTCCTCCCATACACATCACATTGTTGCAGCAGGTATTTTGCCTGCTGCTTTCAGTGGCACCTGTATAACATTCTGCATCAGGAAGATCTATTGTCTACCTTCCTCCCCAAAATATATCTAGTCCAAGTCCCTCCAGTCACTCAACACCTAGGTTCTCAGCATCAGTTTGGTCAGCCATTCCCACCACCTCTGATATTGATGTTGCCCTCTCCATATTTCCTCCAAATTCTTCTCATTTTGGGACAAACATGCGCCACTCAAAATATCCAGGTTCAAAACTCACCACCATCCTTGGATTACCCACAAAGACATAGACAGGGTGGAGGCTGTCCAGAGGAGGTCAACCAAAATGGTGCAGGGTCTTCACCAGAAGACATATAAAGAAAGAGCTTAAGATGTATAGCCTCGAGGAAAGGAGGGAGAGGGGGGACATGATAGAAACTTTCAAATACCTCAAGGGAATCAACAAAGTCCAAGAGGGTAGCATCTTTCAGAAAAAGAGATGTGCAAGAACAAGGGGGCACAATTTGAAGATAATGGGGTGACGGTTCAGAGGTAATGTGAGGAAGTATTTCTTCACGAGAGGGTTGTAGATGCATGGAACAGCCTTCCTGAGGAGGTCGTGGAGTCAAAAACAGTGGGGGAATTCAAGAATGCATGGGACAAATATAAGGCAATTCTAGTGGGGGGTAGAAGGAAGTAGGCTGTTGGTTAACTAGGATCTTCAGCTTATCCGTTAGGTAGGGAAATGGACAGACTAGGTGGGCCAAGCGGTCCTTATCTGCCATCAAATTCTATGTTTCTATGTCAGGGCTGCAAAATCACAATATTTCAAGGCCAACCTTCAGAATGAACTCAACACCCCCTCAAAATTCTGGCAGATAATTCATTCCCTTTTTGACCCTTCCACTCAGTCTGGACTCTCAGTCCTACTGGTAAATGGTTCATTTGTCTCTGACCCCTCCTCTGCTGCTTTTCACGTAAATTAGTTTTTCACCACTTTTGCTATCCCTGCTACTTACCCTGCAGTCTCCACTTCTTTACACCATGTTCCCCTTCCCCTTCTCTCCTAAGGTTTCCTCTTCTCCCCTGTTACTACCCTGACTGCCCTTTACTCCCTGAACCTGTGCAAGTCTAGCCCTGATGGACTGTATCCTAAACTCCTCCATATCACCAGTCCAGCCATTGCAGCTCCTTAGACTCATCTATTCAACTTCTCCTTCTCCCTCAGTGCAGTCACACAGTCTTGGAAGCTGTCCAAAGTTATACCACTCCACAAAGGGGGGAACCTTCCTCCTCCAATAAGTACTGACTAATCCCCCTCCTTCCCTCTCTTGCCAAGCTGCAAGAGAAACTTGTCTATACCAGAATGTCCAATTTCCTCTCCTGCTCTGATTTTCTTTCCCCATTCCAGTCTGGATTCCAAAAGGATCACTCCCCCATCTCCACCCTGCTGCGTGTCACTAATTCTATCCTCTCAGGGATGGATCAGGGTCACATCATGGCAGCCATCTCCATCAATCTAGCCAATGCCTTAGATTCAGTACCCCACCCTCTCCTCCTGGAGAAACTGAGTTCTGCTGACCTCTTATCTCTGGCTGTCAAATGGTTCCATTCTTACCTCATGGGATGTCTACAGTCGGTACAGGTTAATAGCATCCGGTCACTTCCTCTTCCCATCCAGGCAGGGGTCTCACGGTGTTCCATCCTTGGCACCATACTTTTCTCCATCTTCCTCAGTTACCTCCCCTTGGTCTGTGCCAACTCGCATATGCACATGTATGCAGATGACACTGTTATCTACACTTCTGGTCCCTCCACTACAGCTGTGGAAGGTCTGCTCCAGCAAGACTTCCACAGCATTCTGTGATAGTTCCAATTAAACCAAGTCTGGGTCAACACAAAAAGAAAAAACTGCATCCATGGCCTTTGGCACCAGCTAAAACATGGCCAAACTCTCATCTGTGCCCAATTTCTCCACTTGGATGGCTCCCTGCTAAGAGTGGTTCCCACCTTCAAATACCTTGGTGTGTGGCTGGACAGAAAGCTTGACTTCACTGCCTACATCAACATTATTCATGCCTAGCTCTAACCTAAACTTGGTGCCTTGTACCACAGTAAAGATTATCTGTCTCTGCATATTCACTGGGAGCTTGTTAGCAAAATGGTGCTCCCGGTCTTTGACTATGTGGATATTGTCTATGGCCCAGCCCTCTCCACCTCCCTGGCCAGACTGGATACCTTCTGTAGCTCATTTTGTCACTTTGCTAGACCTGTAACCAGTAGGGTCCCACAGGGCTCAGTACTCAGACCTGTGTTGTTCAACAGCTTTATTGGTGACATAGCAGAGGGGGTCAAAAGTAAGATCTGCCTTTTTGCAGATGATACCAAGCTCTGTGGGAAGGTGGACACAGTGAAGGGGAGACAAGAATTAAAGGAAGATCTGGCTAGGCTAGAGAAATGGTCAGGCATCTGGCTGTTGGGATTCAATGCCAAGAAATGCAAGGTCATGCACCTGGAAGCCAGGGATCTAGGGGTCAGCTACTGGCTGGGGGGAGTACAGGTGACCATCTCAAAGGAGGAAAATGACCTTGTAATGATGGTCAGGGTGACATGAAGCACTCTGCCCAGTGCCATAAGGCAGCTGCCAAAGCAAACAAAATGATGGGCTGCATTGCCAGAGAAATCACCTCTAGGAGGCAGGAAGTTATTCTGCCACTGTACAGGTCACTGGTGAGATAACATCTGGAATACTGTGTCCAGTTCTGGTGCCCTTATGTGAAGAAGGATATCAGACTACTGGAAGGAGTCCAGGGGAGGGCAACCAAGATGATCCAGGGCATGAGAGACAAAACATATGAGGAGAGGCTGGGGGAGCTCAACATGTACTCCCTGGAGTACAGAAGAGAAAGGGGGACATGATAGAAACCTTTAGGTACCTAAAAGGCATAAACAGGGTTGGAGCAGAGGACATCTTCAGTTTAAGAAAGGAGGGTACAATAAGTGAGCATAGCCTGAAACTGATGGGAGGTAGGTTTAAGAAGGAAATGAGGAGGTACTTTTTCACTGAAAGAGTTGTGACGGGGTGGAATGGGTTGCTGGAGGAGGCAGTTGCAGCAAACACAATATCCAGTTTTAAGGGGGTGGGACAGGGTGAAAAAGAAAATTAGAATGGGAAGAATCAGCACTGGGAAGTGGAGGTGTAGTGTAAATGAGGAAGGTGGATGACTCCAAGAGGAGCAGGGGAGGGAAGGGGGGGAGGCAGATGACTCCAAGAGGAGTAGGGGAGGGTGGGGAACAACTCCAGGGAACTGAATGGAGCTGTACATTCAAGAGACTTGATTGACCATTATGGCCTGTTTCTGCTGGCAGTTTCATCTGTTCATATGTTCGTATGCTACTGTCTCCCCATCCTGAACTCCTCACTGCTCACGTTACTCATCATTATCCATTCTCCCTCTATCCTCACATCACCAGATACACTGTGCCCCCTTCATAGCAAAATATTGGTTTGAGTCCCTTTCCTCCTACTTCTCATCACTTCTGTCCCCTGTCCCTCTGCCTCCTGCCTTCTCCACTCCAGGGACCCTCACAAATTTGCTGTACCACATTCCCATACCTCTGCTAGCAAATCAGCCTTTGTCTATCATCTCCCCTTACTTTGGAACCAGCTGCCCTCTTCCCTTCATTTCACTACCACCCCTGGCTCCCTCAGGCATCAGCTGAGACTTCTTCCCTTCCCCCTCCTCCTGTTTCCCTAACCCTTAACAGTTCCCCATTCATTTTTTTTGAAAAGTTCAGCTTGTTGCTTCTGCATTGTTTGATCACTGTGCTCTTTCTGTGGTCATCATGTTCTTTGATTTTGCACTTACTGTAAAATTAAATATCGTTTATGCTGTGTATTTATTGTATTTATTGTCCTCTGTTCTGCCCCCCACCACCACCACCACCACCACCACCACCACCACCACCACACCTGCAAATGAGCGATGGCTCCTTGTGCATTTCCTGGTCACCAATTTTCAAATAAATAAAATAATAAAATCACACAAACCCTTGTCATAGACTAATGAATACCTTTCTAAGAGGTCACAAGTGGTCAGAGTAAATGACGCACTCCCCACCACAAAACCCTTCTCAATCTTGACATCACAAGGGGATCTATCATAGGATCCTTATTCTGCGGTCCATTCATTAATGACCTTCCCTCAGTCTAATCCATTTCAAAAAGAACCAGTATGTATTTCCCCACAGACAACACTGTCATCTATTCAAGTCTAGATCCATTTCCACACTCAGTCCATCACTGCAGTCTTCAGTACAACACAGCCCTGGATGGATATAAACTGCCTCTTGTTTATCAACTCCAGAAGTAAAACTGTACTCTTCTGTAAATTGACAACCTCTCCTGACACACTAAAAATATTTCCAAATGATGGCACAGCACTGGAATCTCTTCATGGTTTTACATATCGTGGTCAGCCCAATGGGGTCCCAAGCCTTTCCCTGCATGATTTCTAATAACATTAGAACAATTGCAGGGAATGGTGCAGGGATCACCATGCACAAATCATGGTAACCATTGCACTGGCAGTTGTAGAGCTTTGTAACACTTCCAACTACAGCCATGTGGTAGGGGGTATTACAGTGAATTGACTGCCCAAAGTGAAGCCGGCAAGGGACCAAGATTGTTGTGGGACATGTACTTTGAAAAGCACTGGTGCAAACTGGGACTAGACTGGTGGTGTCTCACCTGACATAAGGTATAGTTAAGAAGACTAGCAGAAAGGTAAAGATCACTCCTTACTCCCAGAGGTGTGCATGCTGTTCATGAAAACTGCCAAAAAAAGAAAATGTAGCGCACACACTAGGCTCGTGAACTTATTATTTATTGTGTCAACATGTTGAGAACACAGGTAAGTACCCTTATGTATCGCCAGTACAATAAGCTTCCTCAGGGGGTGTAACTAACAAGAAGTACACAGATTAAATACCCCATCCAATTAATGTGCAATTAGTCACAGGTGTAATTCATTCATATAAAGTGTTAAAAAGTGCAGAATAAAATTCAAGTGTAAATGTAGCAAAAAAAAACCCTATCAAAAACGCACACATTTTTTTATGCATTATTCCAATATGGTTATTAGTATGTTTGTATATTCCTATTATATTGCATATTCAGCTTTCATGTAGTAATTCAAACCCTCTAACCATAATAATCCGACATGGTATGTTTTTCTTTATACTTCTGCTTTATTCAGATCAGTACAGAATAAACAATTACCTTACAGAGTATTACACCAATATTGTAAACTAGACAGTTATTCCTCCTACACAGTCTAGAAATTGTGAGAAACAACCTCCAGTTCATATTCTGTAAATTGACGTGTCCCATAAGGTGAAAAGTTTAGTTCTCTTGTTTACGGTCAAGATATGTCCAAGGTGTTCAGTCCAAGAGGATAATCAGCTTTCTCTTCCTTGACAATTTCATAAAATAAAGATAAAACTTAAGCAAGAATAAGAGCTAATAAATAACAAGAATTAAAGCATCTCATTCCAGGTTATTCAGGTAATTAAACACAACAATAATATATTGTCCATTGTCACCATTAATCAGGATGCTGCACCCCCTCATATAGCAGCCACCGTGTCCATCTGTTCTGGTAGAGCTGGGATTGCTGTCTGAGCCCAAATGTGATGTTTTCCATACGATGTATGGATTCGATCAAATCAACCCAGTCCATCAATAACAGGGCTGAGTTCTGCAGCCATTGTCTGGTAATAGATTTTAGTGCTGCAGCTACCATTATCATCCATAGATACCGCTCATCTTTATCCTTTTAGGTCTTTAGGAAGAACTCCCAGCACCATGTGTTCTGGGTCCAGGACTGTTTGTACTAAGAAAATCTGAGTTGGGTGTCTAATTATTTCTTCCCAAAATGGCGTGATCTTAGTGCATGCCCAAAAGATGTGGATATGTGTGGCATGACTCTCCCCACAACCCTGCCAACAATCTGACTTAGCTCCTGGAGTATAATGGACTGCTTGGACTGGTACCAGAAAGTACCACATCCTCAATTTCCAACAAAAATCCCTCCAGGCCAGGGACCCAGAAGTAAACCATGTACTTCTCCACACCAAGGACCATTGCTAGTCTGTAATAGATATGTCCAGATTCTGCTCCCACTCAACCCTCATGTATTGGGATGAAAGGCCCATGTCACTAATGTAGTTGGTGTATAATAATGATATTGCATGATCAGTACCTTGAGGACTCCAGATCCTCTGAAATATGAAGACCTCAGTTAGAGCTCCTGTTTCTGCTGCCGGTTTCTATAGCTGCTTATTCAGGGAGTCCCACAGCTGGTAATACAGTATCTAAACCTATCTGCTGGGGGTGAATCCATACTTCTGTTGTAATGCTTCAAAGGAGAGGATTGTGCTGTCTACTATCATTTGGTGTGGGAGTTTAAGCCCTTTTTAGTCTGTCTCAGGAACCAGGTATCCAATCTAACCGGCATAAACTTTGGATCGTACGCCCACCATCTAAACCACCAAAGTTGACCATATGTCAGGCCACTGTTCATGCATCACTTCCACCCTTCTAGTATGGCCTTCATGTCTGAGAATCCCTGTACCTGCATTGGCCCTCCCTTCCTAAATAGCTCGGCCTGCAAGGGGGGGGTCATGTTGTTCATCAAGGTCTATTCTCTTCTAATGTGCGTCATAGGCTGGGTTGCCCCAGAGGAGGGCAATCCTCATCTGCGCTGCCACCCAATAGCTCTGCAGATTAGGAAATGATAGCCCCCTCTGATTTGGGCATATAAAGCAATGTCCTCCTCACTCTAGACTTCTTGCCACCACAAAGAAAAGAAAAAAACAAACCCTGCCAAGTCTCTAAGTCTCTGCAAACCACTTTGCATGGTACATATTGGAATAAATACAGCAAGCATGGCAGGGCGTTCATTTTAAGTGCCTGTGCTTTGGCACATAGTGAGAGTGGGAGTAGTGTCCATCTTTGAAAGTCACTTTTTAATTATTTTATGATAGACGGGTAATTCTGCTCCCATAATTGGGCGTTATCCACTCCTATTGTAATTCCTAACTATTTTAGGGTTTTCAGACCCCATTTCATGGGGAACTGAAGTTCAATTTCTGTGGTTGGGGTATATTAGAGACCTAGTACCTCTGTCTTAGCTTTATTTAATTTATATCCCGCTAAAGCCGAAAACATCTCAAGCTGGTCAAGAGCTAGCGGTAGGAAGGTGGCTGGGTCTGTTAGGTATAGAAGCACATTGTCAGCATCTAATGCTAACTTATGGGTCATGACCCCTAGTTTGATTCCCCGTACCCCCAGGCTCTGTCAGATGATCTGAGCCAGAGGCTCAATATAGAGGGAAAACAATAGCAGAGAGAGGGGGCACCCCTGCCTGGTACCCCGTCTCAGTGCAAGTGGCACAGAAATGTGGCCATTTACCCTAACAAAAGCTTGTGGGGATTCATATAGTCTAAATAAGGCCCTGATAAACTGTTGGAGGAACCCCTAGCCAGGAAAGGACACCCTCTAAGAAGGGCCATGACACCCTATCGAAGGCTTTTTCTGCGTCTAGACTTAAAATCAAGGATGGGAATTTCCGGTTATTAATATGATCGATAATATGGGCTGTCCTTCGTAAATTATCTTGGACTTGTCTACCAGGTATGAATCCGGTTTGGTCGATGTGTATCAGGGAAGGGAGGTATTGTTGCAACTGTTTAGCTAAAATCAATGTAAATATTTTATAGTCTGTGTTTAATAATGAGGTTGGGTGATAGGATGTACATCTGGCTGGGTCCTTTCCCGGCTTGGGCGGTATGTTTTCTGTTAAATTATGTTCTATAATCTAAGTATCATGTGAAGCTTGTCTCCAGACAATATAAATTTAAGTGTATTTTTTTACATTTTTCTCATGAGGCAAGCCCCAAGAATAAATGCATACACCAACTTCCAGGGGACGGAGATCAGGTGTGGGGGGGAAGGGTCACTGTACCACTATGGCAGTGAGGAAGATACTATGGAAAACTGGAAGTGCTTCCACCCAGCAGTGTGCCTGAAGATGAGGCCTGAGTGGGTGAGGGGAACCCTAATGCCATTCATGCTGGGCTTGGGCATGATATTACCCAGAGTGACTGGCACTCTGCCATCCTCAGACCTTTGTGGCTGTCACTAACCTACACATTAGCAGGTGCAAACCCTGTTTGGGCCCACAAACAGCCCCTAGAAGAAGAGGTAGCACTCCTCATGGCATCAAAGTTCTCTCTGTTGACTCCTCTTTTGACACCGGACCATTTCAATTTTGTTTTGTACTACTAGAAATGCTTTTTTTTTTTCAATCCTTTCTGACTCAGCTTATCTTATCAAAACAAGTGCACGTTTTTCTGTTTTTGGCTGTTGCTTTTCTTGTTGTTCACCTGCATTTGCCAGCAGTGTGCCCAGCTTTCCTGTTGCCCTGGCCCCAAGGCATGGTATAGTACCAGGTAATTATGCCATGCTTTGCCCCCCACACCTGTTACTAGCCAGCATGTTTGCATGTGCAAACACTGTTTGCAAGCAACAGGATGCAGCACACTCACTCAGATAAATTCGATCCACAATATGGGATAGATGCAAAATTAAATTTATTGCTACATTCACAAATCAAAAAACCAAAACACGAAAGTGTAGAAAACACTGACAACCTAACTGGTCCAAGCACTAGGGCACCTTGTCAGTGCTTGCTGCACTGGTGGATTTTTTATATACTAATAATTTAAATTTTGCATCTATACTATACTGTAGATTGAATTTGTCTAAGCAAGCTTTGCCTCATCCTGTTGCGTGTGTCTATCTGAGGCTGCTTACTCTTGAGGCTGCACCAAGGATCTTGTACAGCTGGGTATGGGCCACTTCCTGCATTTGGCAAGCCCAGTTTGCACCCACTAATATCAAGCCAAGTGATTTGTATTGTGACTTAGTTGCTAGGAGGACTTCTCCCCTGGCAACTCATATGTAGCAATTTTTGGTGATGGCCTAATGGGGTTCCTCTTTGCACCCTGAATTTGTGCCATCAGTGCCATGGACAAATGATAGAGAGAGCTGTGTCTGTACACTTGCTAAATGGAAGGATAATTTTTTTTTTTTACAGGCACTGTCCATGCACCCAGTGATGTATCCTTTCCTTTTGGCCTGAGAGGGTTGAAGGAGGGTGGAGGTATCTGAGAGTTGGTGGTGTGGTGGCTGTATAACAACATACAACATAAGGCTTTGCCTATGTGTCAAGGAATGGGTGGGTGGTGTGGTTGATTATTGAAGTTTATAAATACAAATAATATATGAAAGTGAAGTATTTGAAAGTTAAGTACAGCTTCACCAGGATGGGGAGTATGGGTGATTAGAGGGTTGGGGGAGGAAGGCTTTTCATTAAATGGTCAGGGCTATTTAGGGGATTGCAGAATATAGCTACATTGGTAGGGTGGATTTTTTTAATGGCAAAGATTAAAAAATAGAGCTTCACCACATGAAGCTGGTCCAAAGTCAGGAAATGTTGCTCGGCAATACGTGGAGCAAAATTACCAATTTTGCATCCACTTTTCCAGTGCAGTTTTCCTTTGCTGCTTCTTCCCCATAGACACTGCATATTCGTCTTTCTTACATGTGACAGGGAAATTTTTGAGCAGGCAGCAGAGGAGGTACACTCAAAAGTGAGTAATTTTTCAGCTCCCTTCTGACAGACCTGCTCTTGAGTGCTCACATGACAAAAAGGATGCTTTTGTTTTTGAAAGAGTGCCCCCAATATTTTCTCATGTCAGCAACTTAAAAAGTACAAAGAGATAAATCCAAGCTTGATGCCGAAACAATGTAATTATTAAACTTTCCTGTATGAAGCATATTAATGGGTCTGTCAGAAATGCAAACCTAAAATTAGGATGCCTTCATCACCAAACAAAAACTGCATTAACCTCAACACTAGAAAACTGTTCCTAAAGCATTCACTTTTACCATTGCTGGAATAGGGGAGCAAAGTTTACACATATGCTAATGCTACAGCTTTCTGCAAAATTGCTCTTGCTTACAGAAGATGACAAAATCTGCTTTAGGTTGTGACAAAAGAACCCAGCACTGCCTCATGAGCAGCAGCTTATGACTTCTTTCCACTGAAAGAAGAAGAGAGCTTAACTGAACAACTGTAGTATTCAAAAGTAGCCAGGACTTCTTTCGGCCTGTGTTAGCAGACTTAAGTCAAAACTCATCAGAAATATCATCCTCGCTTCCAGACTAGAGATTTTGTGCACATACCAAGGACATACAGTACAAATCATCTGGTGAAAGACCTTTGCCATTGCTGCGCCAACAGCATGGATTTCACTATCTGACACAATAAAGGCCAAAAACCTAGGATCCTTCAAAAGGGTCATGTTTGACCATCTACAAAGCCCATGTTACTGCTAGACACTTCTTTACTTTCCTTTTCCTCCCTTTCCTGCAACCACCATCTGTTTGGAACCGTTCTACATCTGTATAGTGCTATGTGATTATAATCTTTGTAAATATATTTTACAAATATGTATGTATATATATATATATATATATCCCCACAGTGATGAAAGAGGTCTGGAGGGAGGAGGTGGAAGGGGCGAGAACACAGTTAGCAAAGGGTGGAAGGGAAAGGAAAGCACAACAAGGGTACGTGGAGGGGTGCACAAACAGGGAATAAATGTGTTTAGGTGGAGGGTGGTGTCTCTGAATGTGCGAAGTCTTGGAAACAAGATGGACGACCTGCAGGCACTATTAGCAGAGAGGAAGGTGGCCATAACTGCAGTAACTGAGACTTGGGCAACATCACACCATGACTGGGACCTTGCACTCCCTGGATATAAACTATACAGGAAGGACAGGGTAGTTAGAAAGGGGGGAAGGGTGGCAGCTTATATCAGGGAGGGAATAACTTGCATGAGGGAGGAGTCGGAGGAAGGGGAGGTGGAGGTATTATGGGTTCAGTTAAGGTCCAATAGAGGGAGAAAGGTGAGGTTGGGGGTGGTTTACAGATCACCCAGTCAGGATGAGGAGAGGGACAGGGAACTGAGCTCACAAATATTGGAAGCTGCAGGGAAAGGAGAGGTGGTAATTGTGGGGGACTTCAACCTGCCCAAGGTGGATTGGAGCATACCATCCACAACATGTGCTAGGAGTCAGGTGATCCTGGAAGGACTGCAGAGTGGGTTCCTGACTCAGGGCATCACTGAACCAACAAGAGCTGAGGCAATTCTTGATCTGGTGCTCACAAATGGGGAGCATGTACAGGAAAATAATGGTCAAAGAGCCACTGGGTGGAAGTGACCATTGCACAGTGTGGTTCCAGTTGGATAAGGGCAGGGAAAGAATCCTGACTAAGACCAAAATCTTGGATTTTAGGAGGGCGGAGTTCAGGAACATGGGCAAAGTGCTAAGGAGCCATCTGGCAGGCATCAAAGCAGATATGGGGGAGGACCAAAGGTGGTCCATCATTAAGGAAGGAATACTGGTTGCACAGATGACTGCATTAGGCTCAGAGGTAAGAACACAAGGGCCAAAGTGCCCAGCTGGTTCAGTTCTGGGGTTGGCCTATAGAAAATTCAGGAAGATCAAAAGAGAGGTGGATAGGGAAAATTACCTAAGGTTGGATAGTGAGGCAAGTAAGAAAGTCTGGCGAGCAAAGGCACAGGAGGAGCAGCAGATAGTCGAAGGAAATAAGATCACTATATAAGTGAGAAAAGGGACAACAAGGAAGGGATTGTTAGGCTTAAGAATGGGATGGAGTGGGTGGAGGATAATGGGGGAAAAGCAGAGATACTAAATGAATACTTCCGGTCCTTCTTCACCAGGAAGAAGGACGGACAAGTGCCTTCAGGAGGGAAAAGAGGAGCAGGGAGAGAGGCGAACACAGATGTAGTGATACAGAAGGATAGAGTGATGGAGGGGCTGCTGGCATTGAAGGTGGACAAATCACCAAGCCCTGACAAAGTACATCCAATGTTACTAAAGGAACTGGCTGAGGAGCTGGCAGGGCCACTAGCAGACCTATATAATAGTTTACTAGAGTCAGGTGTGGTACCACAGAACTGGAGAACAGCACATGTAGTTCCCCTCCGCAAAAGTGGTCCTAAGGATGACTCAGGGAATTACAGACCAGTCAGTCTGACTACCATTGTGGGCAAGCTCATGGACACCATACTAAAGGAAAGGTTGGTGGAATATCTAGAGGAGCATGGTCTCCAGGATGTGAGGCAGCATGGGTTCATGGGGGGGAGAGCATGTCAAATGAAACTGATTGACTTCTTTGACAGTGTCACTAAGACAGTAGACAGGGGCCAAGCGGTAGACATCCTCTATCTTGATTTCAGCAAGGCCTTCGACTCTGTGCCCCACAAAAGGTTGATCAGGAAGTTGGTGGATCTTGGGGTTAGGGAAAAGATGGCCAGATGGGTGGAAAACTGGCTGAGGGACAGAACCCAGAGGGTGGTTGTGGGGGGAGAGTTATCTGGTACCACAGAGGTAACCAGTGGGGTCCCACAGGGCTCTGTGCTGGGGCCGGTGTTGTTCAATGTCTTCATCAGTGACACTGGGGATGGCATTAAGGGCAAAATGTGCCTATTCATAGATGACACCAAGCTCTGCGGGAGAGTGGACATAGCTGAAGGGATACAGGACCTACGGGAAGATCTGGAAAAGCTGGGGAGGTGGTCCAGGATCTGGCAGCTTGGCTTCAATGCCAAGAAATGCAAAGTTATGCATACTGGAGACAAGAATCCAAGGACAGAGTACTACCTGGGTGGAGTCCAAGTATCTGCATCAGAGGAGAAGAAGGACCTAGGAGTGATGATCACTAGTGACCTGAAGCACTCCACGCAGTGCAAGAAAGCAGTAGCAAAAGCAAACAAGATGCTGGGATACATATCTAGGGGTAAAGTAGTAGGAGAGAGGAGGTTATACTGCCCTTGTACAGGTCACTGGTAAGGCCACATCTAGAGTATGGAGTTCAGTACTGGTATCCACACCTTAAAAAGGACATTAACCTGCTGGAGAAGGTCCAGAGGAGGGCTACAAAGATAATAGTTGGTCAGCAGGGTAAGGCATATAAGGAGCGGTTGAGGGCACTGAACATGTACCCCCTGGAAGATGAGGGAGAGAGAAAGAGAGAGAGAACATGATTGGGACCTTCAAGTACTTGACACGGATAAATAAGGTTGATAAGGAGAGCCTCTTTAAGCTGAATGGCAACCATAACACTAGGGGACACAGTCTTAAGCTGGAGGGTGGGAAGTTTAGGAGGGAGGTCAGGAAGCACTTCTTCTCAGAGCGGGTGGTGGACACTTGGAATGCACTGCTGGAAGAGGTCATCTCATTGAAGACAGTAGGCAGCTTTAAGAGAGGCTGGGAAAGGCATAAGGGAAAAGTAAGGATCATGGATAGGGAGGATGGGAGTTGTGGGGAGGGACAGCAGGGACATTAGCTCAAGCTGTGGGCCCTGCAATACGAGCAGACTTGATGGACCAAATGGCCTACTTCTACTGGCTTCTTCATATGTTCGTATGTATGTTTGTATTTAAATGTTATGAGACTTGCTTCTGATTCCTAAATAACATACTTAAGCTGTGTTTACACGGCAGTAGCACTTTCAGCTCTGACCACAACAGTACAGTCCCGACCACCCGTGACTCAATTGTCTGCCTGTCTACATGGCCCCTCTCTGAATCACTCCAGTCTGCATTGGTGAGGAGTTGTGCGTTGGGGAGCTGGACGGCAACTCAAGGAATCACGAACCACTGAATGGGTTGCAGCAGTGCACACAGTCCACACAGCAGTGCAGGCCGCTGTAAGCCGCTCACTACGCTCGGTGTTCCCAGCTTGCTCGGGAATCTAGGCGTGTGTTAGCAAGTGGCTTACCATGATCGAGTGCCTGTCTACAAGGTCACATTTGCACTGGAGCAACCCGAGCACTCATGTTACTCCAGTGCAAATGTGACTGTGTAAACATGACTTTACTTTCAATTAGCCAGATACTGTATGTATGTGCCTTGGCATGAAATATATCCTTACAGCAATGAAACCCTTCCCCAAACTCACCCCCTCCACAGGTTACTGTTTGAAAAGTGAAGATGTCACTTCCAGAAAAACTTTGAAAAACATAATATTTACACTCTCTCAGTTTATATTTTATATATGTTCTGTATTTCTGTTACTTTTGGCCTTCATTACTAGGGCTATTACAAGGAAACCGTATTCTTGTTATCAAGAGTTCATATAATCCTGCTGTTTAATCCGTTGCTGAAATCATAATCATCTGTTGTGACATAGAAACATAGAAACATAGAAACATAGACTTTGACGGCAGATAAGGACCGCTATGCCCATCTAGTCTGCCCATTTCCCTACCTACAGGATAGGCCGTAGATCCTAGTTAACCAACAGCCTATATCTTCCTGCCCCCCACAAGAATTGCCTTATGTCTGTCCCATGCATTCTTGAATTCTCCCACCATTTTAGACCCCACAACTTCCTCAGGAAGGCTGTTCCATGCATCCCTACCTCTCTGTGAAATAATACTTCTCACATTGCCCCTGAACCGCCTCCTTCTATCTTTTAAATTGTGTCCCTTGTTCTTGCAAGTCTCTTTTTCTGAAAGATGCTACCCTCTTGGACTTTGATGATTCCTTGAGGTACTTGAAAGTTTCTATCATGTCCCCTCTCCCTTCTTTCCTCAAGGGTATACATATTAAGCTCCTTTAGTCTCTCCTCATACGGCTTCTCTTGCAGACCCTGCACCATTTTAGTTGCCCTCTCTGGACTGCCTCTATCCTGTCTATGTCCTTATGGAGATGGGGTCTCCAGAACTGGACACAGTATTCCAGATGGGGTCTCACCAACTGTCTGTACAGAGGATAACAACTTCCTGTTTTCTGCTGCTGATGCCTCTCCTATACATCCCAGTATACCCCCGGCCCTCCCTACTGCCTTCTCACATTGCTTGCTAACCTTAAGGTCATCTGATATGATTACCCCAGGTCCCTTCCTGTTTTGTTGTTGTTACTTACCTCCCACCCAGTGTGTATTCTTCCCTGGGTTCTTGTTTGCATTGAATCCTAGCTGCCATACGTCTGACCATTCCTCCAACCTTGCCAAGTCCCTTTTCATCCTTTCCACGCCTCCTTGTGTATCAACCCTGTTGCAGATCTTTGTGTCATCTGCAAAAGGCATACGTTTCCTTCCAGTCCCTCTGCAATGTCACTGATGAAGACATTAAAAGGACTGGACCCATACTGAACCCCTGCGTACCCCACTAGTAACCGCTTTTCTTCAGAGTGGACTCCATTTACAATTACCTTCTGTGTTCTGTTGTCCAGCCAATGTTTTATCGAGGCTACCACCCTGGGACCCACTCCCAGGCTGGTTAATTTGACTAATAATCTTTGTGTGGGACTGTGTCAAATGCCTTGCTAAAGTCTAGGTAGGCCATGTCCACAGCCCCTCCCTGGTCTACTACTTTGGTCACCCAGTCAAAGAAATCTATTAGATCCGTCTGACATGACCTTCCCGCTGTGAACCCATGCTGCCTTGGATCCTGTGCTCCACTGACCTCTAGGTACTCAACTATTCTTTCCTCCAGAAGTGACTCCATCACTTTCCCTACCACAGAGGTCAGACTGACAGGTCTGTAGTTTCCTGCCTCTGTCTTGGTCCCACTTTTGTGAAGGGAATCACATCCGCCTTCCTCCAGTCCTCGGGTACCACACCATCCTCCCATGATTTATTAAAAAGAGTAGCCAGTGGTTTCACTAGTTCCCCCCTTAATTCTTTTAGAATTCTGGGGTGAATTCCATCAGGACCCATTGCTTTGTCCACCTTCAGTTTTAGGAGTTCTTGAAGAACCCTTTCTTCTGTGAAAGGACTGGGATCGACCCTCTATCAAGAGTGCTTCTGTTAATTGGATTAGCACTTCCTCCTCTTTGTGAATACTGAGCAGAAATATTCGCTCAGTATTCCTGTTTTTCACTGTCCCCTCTGCCCACCCACCTGCTCATTCTATTCAGCCTCACTATCCCTCCCTTTGTCTTTCTACGCTCGCTGGTATACCTATAAAAGGTTTTATCCCCCTTCTTAACTGAGTTGGCTATCTTTTCCTCAGTTTGGGCCTTTGCTATTCTGACTACCCTCCCTGCTTCTTTCTGCCTTAACTGGTACAGCTCTCTGTCCTGCTCCTTCTGTGTTTCCCTTACTTCCGGAATGCTATTTTTTTCTTCCTAACTTTCCCAGCCACCTCTCTTGAAAACCACAGTGGCTTTTTCTTTCGTTTTGATTTGTTTATTTGCTTCACACAAAGGCTTGTTGCCTCTGTGATGGCAGTTTTGATAATTCCCCATTGTTGCTCCACACCTCCTTCTAGCCTGTTTGCTAATGCTTTTCTGAGGCACTCTCCCATCTTGCCAAAGTCAGCCCTCATAATCATTTCCACAGCAACAAAATGTTAGTCTCTTCTAAAGATAATTTCTATGAAAAGGGGTAACTCTGGAGCCAGTAGGGCTAGGAATCTCATTCCTTTTTTAAATGGGCTCTTGGATTCAGTTTGATTTGGTCAAAGCATGTTGACACACGTTCCATGCCTCAATACATTTGCAATACATATCAATATAGTGAAAATATGTGATGGTGGGACAGTACTACATATTGACAACAAAGGTATGTGAAAGTTGCATCGTGTTCTACCATCAACCTTAAAGAGCCTATGATACATTGCAACAGCTGTAAAAAGATGTAAGATTTAGACACAGTTTAATTTATACTTAATATATTTTCTGTAATTCTTTCCCTCTTTTCTTAATTACTGAGGTAAATTGCATGACAACACGATCCTTCTCCCCAGACATTATAATTACTGGTGACCTCCTTTAATACATGGTCTGGACCTGTAATTCAAATGCCATAATAACCAAGTTACCCGGTTATTATGGCATTTTACTTTAACTCTCCCGCCAATCAAAATTGTCACACTACCTCACTGACTTATATTCTGTGAGAGGGCGGGCTGAACAGTGCAGCAAACTTGGCAGCTCCATTTGTCACTTAGCAACAAAGTGCTGCAGCAACAGATAGTTTCCCTTCCCTTATTGTAAGTCTCTTCAGCTTATTTATTTTTTTTAGAATTTATCTGACTGATCCAGCCTTTTAAATTGGTAAAATGTATCTGGTTGATCCTGCTGTGTGTCAGGTTCAGGAAACCGTGAGTCCAATCCAGCATGATCCCCAAAGGCACTGTGCTTGCCTTTTAACACCACGACTTAAGCACGGTTCAACACTTGAACAAGGGAATGACTTTTGAAAGTGTGTGTGTGAGTGTGTGTGTGTGTGACAGAACTCCCTAAACCAGCAATTATAAAAAAAATAAAGGACAGGCAACTACGTTTTTCTGGATTTTTTTTTTTTTACACTCCCTCGGTGTGTGATGACCAGCTCTACCATGCCACAGTGACAACACAGTTGTCACCATCCAGCACAGTGACAGGCACAATGCCAACATTCAGCATTGTGCTGTCAGGATTAAAAAAAATTTTGTGGGGGGGACTTTGCCCCCGCACTCCCCCTTTTTTAAATAACAAACTCTGAGTCGGAGTTGTTTTGGGGTGGTGGCAAAACACCAGGAGAAACACTGCCAGTGTATAGCAGGACCATTACAGCAACCTGGCGATATTTGTCGCTATAATGGTCTTTGCTGTGATAGTTTCATTGTGCTGACAGTATATGGTGATGACCTCATAAACATCAAGACACACAGCTGCTTTCTCTTATTTTCTATGTAATTATCTTGCATCAACATATAGCAATGTCATAAACAGAACTGTGATGTCTAGATGAGGCAAGCTGCCAGAGCAGAGGGCAGAAATCATGTTTTCATGGAAATAAACCTTAGCAAGAAACAAAAAAGGGTGACAATACCAGGGCACTTATGAAATATAAGCAGAACTGTGTTTGAATACCATTTTTAAAAGTTGTCACGGCAGTGTCAGGGGCTCTTAAACTAGATATACAGTACACATTGAAGACAATGTGGTGAAAATGTATTCACTCTGAGTTGGTGGAGGAAAGAAACTGATGGAACAATGGTCTTTTATTTCCTAAAGGATTATGTTCATATGTTCACATGGGGAATGGTAGCCCAAGATCAGATATGGTCTGCAGTGACAGAGTATGTAGGAACAAAATGAGCAGACTGGGTAGGCCTAGCAGGCCTTATCTGAAGACAAAGTCCATGGGCCTGATTTTCAAAAGGCACTGAGAGTAGCACAACTTATGCCAAATCCCTGCCTGTGGCAAACTCCGGGTTCACCAGGGATCCTGCACCGGATTTTAGTAGAATGGGTGTCCCTGCACCAAAGTCCCTGAGTTTGCAGCAAGCCATCCCATGCACTGAACAAATGGTGCATGGGAGAAGAAAACTGCAGGATGGTAGTGTGGCAGTCTTCTGAGAGTCCGAGCCCATCAGACATGTGCTCAGAAGGGCAGCAGAGGCTGTGGCACTGCCACAGGTTGAGTGAATGGTGGCATTGGCATGGCACAAGGAGGGGGACAGGTAGGGTACATGATCTTGGGGGACAGACAGCACTCCAAGTGGCACTGTGGGAGGCACTTGAGGACACCACCAATATGGGTGGCACCAGAGACAGTGGCCATCTGTTGCTCTGTGGATAGGCTGTGTGGAAACATGCCACCAGCCCTCCGAACTCCCCCCCCCGTGCATCTGCCAGACTCTCTGCCCCCTCAGCACCACTGCTCATTGCTGAGGGTCTGTTGGGTCAGCTCTGGGCTGGCTTAACTTCAGGCAGATCCTGCAGACTTTAGGGGCTGTTGAAAATCCCACATTAGGTTATATGGCAGCAATGTTGTGGCACACAGCCCCTTCTGCCATGGCACAACCCCATGTTGGGTGCACAGCTGGTGCAGAGCCAGTCTGGCACAAGGGCACCCTATTTCAATATTAGAAAATAAGGAATTGTCGCAACTTTTGACACAAGATGCCCCTTGCATCAATTTTGTTTGATGCAGGCACTTTGTGTCAATTTTGGGGCTTTGAAAATCAAGCTCCATATTTCTATAACATGCCCTTGACAACCTTGTCTACGTTGATATACAGTACTTTGAAATGAAAAGATAAATAACAATACACTGTCCCCATTAGGTCTCTGCATCAAGGGATTTGCTGTACTTGCTCCAAAACATTTTATGGGCGCAATCCTGTCAGATCTATTTTTCTAGACACCCTCATGCTGCACACTATCAGTTTTTTTCCTTGATCTTAACATTTAATGGGTTTACAATTGTATTTAAAAGCAAAATGTGGCACCCATCTTTTTTCTTGAGAAAAAAATTAATTAAAGCATTTATAAAATATTCAGATTTTGATGGAACTACAACATTTTACCACCAATAAAACTGAAAGTTGTTTGGAATCTTTTAGAGTAAAAAAGACATGGTCAAAGTGTTGGTTTATTTCATTGTATTTCTGCTTTAATGTGATTGCAGGTAACAAATCAGGCTGCCTGAAGACTTCAAATAAATAAAAAGTAGTAATTGCCCTGACTAAATTAGTGTAAGCCAGTATTAGCAATGTTTATTAGTGCAAAATAATAAGTGCTATAGTAATTCTGACATCAGAACTATAAATTATGAATTACTAATAAGATTAATAATTATAAAATGCAAGAAAAAACCTTGGGCTCTGATTGGTCAGTGTGTGCACGGCACAGTGATGTTATCCCAATATAACATCACGGGTCTAGTCTCAGCACTGTGAACCTCTTGACTGATTGTTTGCATTTGCATTGTTTGCATCTTCTCTTAAGAAACATAAAATATTTTTCCACACTAACAAAAACATTCTGTATATAACAAGAAGCCATCGTATAATAGCAATAATGCCCTCCAGGGTGTGTATTGTGCAGAGGTCACATCACTTTTCATGTGTTGGATGCACTCGGCAGGTGGCCTCGTGTTCAACCACCTGAGGAGTGACGTTATCCTAGCATGACACACAGCCTGTCTTACATTATTGCTTAATTATACAACAGGTGTCTGTTCCAAGCCAATCAGAACACAGGAAAATTGTCAATTATTATCCCACAAACTACTATAACCACATTTTAGACACACCCACAATAGGTTATCCACATTCTGGCAATGCCCACAGTAGGTTATCCATATTTTGGTGGCACACACAGTAGGTTATCCACATTTCAGACATGCCTATAATAGGTTATCTATTTGGTCCACAGGAAAAAAAGAGGAAACAAAGCCATGTTCCTCTTCAGCTGTT
This sequence comes from Neoceratodus forsteri, assembly GCA_016271365.2. Taxonomy (NCBI): domain Eukaryota; kingdom Metazoa; phylum Chordata; order Ceratodontiformes; family Ceratodontidae; genus Neoceratodus; species Neoceratodus forsteri. The sequence goes on along the minus strand of CM057449.1, from coordinate 708,572,653 downwards.
TCGTTGGAGTCAGTATAGTGCAGTGGTTAAGAGTTCTGAGTTGCAAACCTGTAAAACTGGATTTGAATCCCACAACCCACACTTGCATACTGTGTAACTATGAGCAAATCACTTAACAACTACCACAGCACTTTTAAAATCCTGGCTTCAAAGTTTCTAATTGTAAAAATATTAATAACATTCAGTTAGCCAGAGTATACTTGGAATAACTAGCTTCAGTGACTGGTTAAATGCTTTGGCCTCAGCAAGAATCGTCCACTTCAACAGGTTATTCTTTCATATAATCTGGCTAACTGAATGGAATTGAAAGAGAAATCAGTGAACCAGAATAGTAAACTTTAAAAGGAGGTTTACAGTTCTATGTAGTGTTTCAATCATTTAACCTTTTTCAATTGGTGTATCATAAATATTAGGTAAGCTTCTAATAAGGCTCAGAATTTCATTCTTTTGGTGACATTATAAACAACTCGTGTTTTACCCTAATGGCTTGAATTCACCAAAACTCCCCAAAGAATTGACAGATCTGTATTTCATAGTTTCACACAGTATCTATTATTTTATATGGCTTCTGCCACTATACACACACAATTAAAATTTAGTCAAGCCAGGTCATGAGAACTAATAGCAACGGCTGATATGTACAGCAAGTAGGAAATCAGATGTTTTCTTTTCTTTTGCTTTGTTTTTAATATTTATGCAGGAACAAACCACGGGATAAACAATCCCATTGAAAGGGGCATCCTGGGCAGTACTTCAGATTTTGTTTTAATGGCGCCCTTTATACTTGTCCAAGTTTAGAAGCACAGTAGTGACAAGTTTTTTATAGGTAAAAATAGTTCTGGTTTCGCAGTTTCAACATAGGGGTGGGTGGAAGTAAAATAAAATTCACATATCACATTTGGATCTTTATCATTTTTGTTATCTTAAAATGTTTCCAAAACAACCTTCGCCATCATTTCAGTAACAGAGCTATACAGTATAAGGAGATACGGTAGCTAGAAGGCAGCGGATCAGCTGGTTAGAGCATATAATAAGTAAACATATAAACACTGTTACATGTACTCCCACACAGTCTGTAGTTTATTACAGCACATAGTAAGTAAATGGATAACATCTGCAGCGTATACTCTCCCAGACTGCCTATAGATTGTTAGAGCACACAGTAAGTAAATGAATAAAACCTGCTGCACGTACTCCCAGACAATTTATAGTTATTAGAGCACGTAAGACCACACAGCAGCACACAAGTAATCGGATTGACAGAGAAACAGATAAAACGTCATTTGGCTGAGATCCAGGACCAAAAGGCATCTATCTGGCGAGACTCAACCCAGATGATGCTGAGGAATTGGTGATCAATCCAAGCTGGAAGGGAGGTGTAGGGGCTTCAGCTTGGTCCCTCCAGGCCTCAGGTCTCCAATCAATCAGTTTATTTTTTTACTGGAAAGAGTGTGAGCAGGCATGCCCATTTTAACAGTCATCCAGGTTACAGAGTATCACACCATATACAGCAAAAGAAAAATACAAGAGAGAAATAACCATATTTACAACAAATTTAAATAAAAATTAAGACAGTCATAAATATCAGTGAGAATGGGGGAGGTAGACAATGGGAGGGGGAGGTAAACATGAGACAGTAAATACAGAGCTGGGAGGGAGAGGCTGGGGGTTGTGGATGGAGAAAAATAAGGTGAGAAATCTGGGGGCAATCTGGATGAAGGGCTGACACTTTGAGGCTCAGGTACTGACTGTAGTCCAGAGTAGCTTTTACCATCACAGGAACATCAGTTGGATTAAATCCCTTATTCCCCCCCAAAGACTTGGTGATACTGCTGTGTGCATTTGTTATGTCCCAGCTCAATTACTGTAATGCCCTTTACCTCGGGCTCAATGGTGGTAACCTGCAGCACCTGCAGTTGGTGCAGAATGCGGAGGCCAAGTTGCTGCCAGCTTTCTGAGGTTGGGTCATGTGGCTACAGTCCTCTGCAAATGGCACTGGTTGCCAGTGAAATAGGGTATCTCCTTAAAAGTTGAGTTACTAACCTACATGTCCCTACGTTGGTTGGGCCCGGGCTATCTGGTAGACCTCCTGTCTCCTTACTTGACCTCCTTCCCTCTTCACTCCACTGAGGGGGGCCTTCTTTCTGTTCCCCAGGCAAGGCTAAAATCATCAGGGGAGTTGGCTTTTGATGTGGCTGGTCCTCATCTGTGGAACTGGCTCCCTAGAGCCTTGAGGGAGGCCCCCTCATTGGAGGCTTTTAAAACAGGTCTTAGAACCTACCTTTTCAATGAAATGTTTGATAATGCATAACAGCCCAGTGGTTGTTAGCTGAATTAGTCACTGATGCTGTTTTTTATGTTATATTTTATCATTTATATGCCATTATGTGTTTATTTAAGTGTATTTAAACCTGTTCTACATTGAAGTTTTAAATTGCAATTGTGTATTGTAGGGTTCCCCGAGCCTCTGAGGAAGGGTGTCTTAGAAATAAAAGACTACTACTACTAAAACTGGCTGCATGTACTCTGACTGCCCATAGCTTATTAAAGCACACAAGTAAACAGATAAAACCTGCAGCTTGTACTCCCAGACTGCCTATAGTTTATTAGAGCATACAACGAATTAACAGATAAAACCTGCTGCAGGTACTCCCAGACTGCCTATAGCTTATTAGAGAATATGATAAGTAAACAGATAAAACCTGCTGCATGTACTCTCAGACTGCCTATAGCTGATTAAAGCACACAAGTAACCAGATAAAAACTGCAGCTTGTATGCCCAGACTGCCTATAGTTTATTAGAACGTACAATGAATTAACAGATGAAACCTGCTGCAGGTACTCCCAGACTGCCTATAGCTTATTAGAGAATATGATAAGTAAACAGATAAAACCTGCTACATGTACTCCCAGAGTGCCTATATTTTATTGAAGCATACTATAAGTAAACAGTTAAGACCTACTGCATGTACTCCCAGAGTGCCTATAGTTTATTGAAGCATACTATAAATAAACAGCTAAGACCTGCCACGTGTACTCCCAGACTGTCCATAGTTTATTGGAGCGTGCGATAAGTAAACAAATAAAACCTGCTTTGTGTACTCTCAGACTGCCTATAGCTCATTAGATAACATAAGTAAACGGATAAAACCTGAAGCTTGTACTCCCAGACTGCCTATAGTTTATTAGAGCATACTATAAGTAAACGGATAAAACCTGCTGCATGTACTCCCAGATTGTTTATAAGTTATTGGAGGATATTGTACTAAAAGTAAACAGATAAAACTTGCTGCATGTACTCCTAGACTCGCTACAGTATAGTAGAGTACATGATAAACAGCTAAAACCTGCCGCATGTACTCTCAGACTATCTACAGTTTACTAGCCTGACATACAGATTTAGTCTTTGCTGTATTGGTTCTTGTAAGAACATATCCAGAAGCAAATTATGTGATACCTTTAATTGGACCAACATAGATGTAACAAAAAGAACAAAGTGCTTTAGCTTTCGGACCAACCTGGTCCTTCTGAACTTATTATAAGTAAACAGATAAAACCTGATGTATGTACTCCTAGACTCTCTACAGTATATTAGAGGAGTATATTAGTTGGAGTAAATTAGGGAGGCAGTATAGCACAGTGGTTTAAGGCTCTGAGCTGCAAATCTGGAGACCTGGGTTTGAATCCCACAGCCCCCCCTTGCATATACTGTGTGGCCCTGAGCAAGTCACTTAACTTCCCTGTGCTCCCAGATTGCACCTGTAAAAGATCTTTCAGCTTAGTGTGTCTCACCTGGTTAAAACAATTGGAAAAAAAAAAAAAGAGTACATGATAAACAGCTAAAACCTACTGCATGTACTCCCAGACTGTCTATAGTTTATTTGGCTCACTCAGTAAGTAAACAGATAAAACCTGCTGCATGTAGTCCCAAACTGTCTATAGTACATTAGAGTATGTGATAAACAAGTAAAATCTGCTGCATGTACTCCCAGACTGCCTATAGTTTATTAAAGAATAAGATAAGTGAACAGACAAAACCTGCTGCATGTACTCCCAGACTGCCTATGGTTTATTAGAGAATACGACAAGTAAACAGACAACACCTGCTGCATGTACTCCTAGACTGCCTTTTTTATAGAGATTTTATTTCACATTAAGAAAAAAATACAATCAGGTAGCATATGATAAAGAAAGCTGGAATATACAATCAGATCTCTCTCAGTAACAAGGAAAATAATCACATTTTCATATATATCCATACGGGTCAAGAGCCCCTTATCATAAACCATAATAAGATAGTACCCAAGAATTCTAACTTACTTTCCATTCTAAGTATATATTAGCAAAAGGGGTCCATGTTTTTTCCCATTCTGATTTTCTTTTTCTAATTTAGTCAAGTTTGTCATTAAATTTAGCCAACGGTGTAGCTCTGGAGGGTATATGCTGTTCCAATTCAATTATTAAGCAATAAGGCATGACGGGTGGGGGGGTTGTTATGGAGGGATAATGGCTCACCTCAGGTGGGTTGAAGCACAGGGCAAAGCCAAATGCTTCCACCACCCGAGAAGGGCCATTAGCCCACCACAATGCCCCCCCCCCGGAGTGCCTTATTGTGATTATGAAATAGGTCCCTACTAGTACTATATTAATAAATAAATAATTACTAAAGTCTATATTCCATTTCCCCAAAAAATATACTAAAATGTTGAATAAATCTTACCAAAAAAAAGTCCCATTTGGTCATTGTATTGTGACCACTTTGCCAGGTGGCATCAATGTTTAAAGCAGTGTTTATTAGTGCCAGTAGTGGGAACTACTGTACTGAGCAGTGGCTTCGCTACATGATGTGTCTAACTGGTCCCATCAGGGGAGCAGTGGGTACTTGCCACAGTCTACAGCCAGTCTGTCTGTTTTTGTTGTTGTTGTTGTTGTTTAAATAAAAAAAACTATTTTGCAGATCCATTTCATGTGTGGTGTGCAAGACGGAGCCGATGAAGTTTAAGGCAAGTAGCGCACTCAAGGAGTTACTACATAATTGGAAGATAGCTTGTCCATTTTTGTATCCCTTTTTTTTTAATTAAAAGAAAACAAACCTGCCAGCCAGGTGGTGCTGAGGGTTGAGGAGTTGGGAGTCACACCTCTCTCTGGACTCAGGGTTGTCGGGGACCAGCAGGGGGGTGGAGGATCGAGCATCCCAGTGGATGCTGTCCTCCACCAGGGGTGGGTTACCTGAGTGTCCTGTGCACCCAACGTTCCTGGGGGCCGGTGGAAGCACCGGCACACAGAGGCAATGGCGGCTCTCTAAGAGCCAGGGAGGGGGTCTGCCTGGACTTCTGTCCTTCATGCCAGTGTCCTTGGGGATTTAAGGGGGGGACCGGGAGAAAAACCAAAGGCAAAAAATCTCCCGGCCCCGAGCAGAATGACACTGGGTTCATGCTATGTAAGTGCCCCGGCCAAAAAGACCAGTGGGTAAAGAAATCCACTGGGCAGGGACCCGGAGAAAGTAAAAAAAAAAAAAAAACACCAAACCATTACTGGGGTGTGCGAAGAAGAGCTGCGCTAGGTGGCACTTTGACATAAACCATGTTCAGCAGCAGTTTGACATGATGCAGTCAGCAGCAGTTTGAAATGAGCTGTGTTCAGCAGCAAGACATGAGATCCATGGTGTGTGTGGCAGGTGGTTCGACTGAAACCAGTGGTTCTAAAGGTGCATGCTGGGTCTGTTAGTCTGGGAGTAGTTTCAGCCGGGCTGTTGTGTTGGGATAATATCCTGGCTGAAAGCAGGTCTTGACCAATTAGGATTCAGGATTCTTAGTACCCATTTCATAATATAGATTTACTGGCCATGATCATAGGTAAGTGTATGAGTTTTTTGTCCATAAGTGGGTATGAAACTGGTGGTATAATGGCCAGAAAGAATCAGTTCTGGGTTTATAGTAGGATGGACCCTGCAATGTTTGTAATTGTTTTGAAAATGTCTCACCAAAATCCTTTAATTCTTGTACAACTGACAAACATGTGTAAAAGATGCTGGTATACTATTATATCTCAGACAAATCAAATCAGGTTTATTCTTAAAAAGGTGTCTTTCCATAGTTCAGGATGCCTGTGCATACAATAACTATCACATCTATTAATAAAACCCATAAAATATAAAAGTATGTGAAACCGTAAAATATAAACTATACACTAACAGTTACTAGAAGAAGGACAGCAACATTATTCTTCATCACAAGCAGGAGAAATATTTGGGTTCATTTTATTATGCTTAGCAGGAGTATAATAAGTACAATGTAGGATATTATATTGTATCTGTTGTAGTTTGGTAGAGATTAAACCTTTAAAAGGTGTATTTATGATGTCTTGCCAGATACCATCTGAAAGAGGTATGTCTAAATCTTGCTCCCACTTAGTTCTTAAGTTCGATAATATTTTTCCCTGATAATGATATCAAAGTGCAGTAAATTCTAGATATAAGTTTTTTACTGGGTGAACCGGGAACCAAATATTCTAAAATGAGAGAATTAGAAAGTGGATCATAACATTTATTAGTTTTGAAAATAAACTCTCTAAGCTGTAGATAAGTAAAAAAAAAGTTTACTCGATATTTTTAATTTAGTCTGGAGCTGTTGAAAGATCATAAGTGTTCCGAGTTCATGGCAGCATGTTAAATGGGTTAACCCAAGTGCACCCCATCACTTAAATAATGTTGAATTAACTGATGGAAAGAAATTATAATTATCCGTAATTGGTGTATACAACAATAATTCATTCTTCTATTTAATACGTTCATGAGTTTTTACCAAATTTGAATAAATGAAGCTGTAGATGATAAAATAGGTGTATTTTTCTTTTCAATTTCTGTTTATACCCCATCACACTGGCTCCTCCTATACTCGGGCTCCACAGGCGGCTCCCCAAGCCCCCCACCCCACCCCCGATACAGTCACTCACCTCCACAGAGTTCTGGCTATTTCACTCGACACCTGGTGTTTCATCAGGTGAGTGCTGCGATCCGGTGGGCAATTGAGGCCTGAGGAGCTCCCAGAGGTAGTTATCATGGCGGTTCCATGTTCATTTTCCTTAGTCCCCCCCCAGAGGATGTTGCCTATGATGATGTCAATGCAAGCACTGCATGGGCCTGTGCACACATCTGCCCACCTATGTCAGCAACGTCCCCACCCTACCATCTGCCTACCACCTGTAGTCACCCAGGTGGCAGTATTGCGGCGGAGGATGGAAATCCCCCCTCGCCCCAAGGAGGTGAGCATACTCTGGGACACTCAATCCTCCTCCTGACTGCCCCCAACAAACTGAGCCCATTCCCAAACTCTGGTCCCCGGTGTCATGAGCAGTAGCGCTACCACTTTACCAATGGGCCGGCAAAATAGATATATTTGCATTATACAGAAAGGCTGCAAACAAGATAAATGGTAACAAATGGTAGGGGATTTTCAGCAGTTCTAACTGGCAACAAGCCAATTCTGCATTCTTAAATCAACTTGCCAACTGTCATAAAGTGACTGAAAAAGAAACAGTAATTTAGGCAAGACTACCATTTTAACTAAATTTACTTTCCCAATCAGTGTCCAGGGGAGAGGGATCCATTTTATTAGATCAAGGGCCAGGTTTTCAAAGTGTGATGCAGGGCTTCCATCAAGCCCTGCGTCTAACCCATTTTTTGGCGTAGCTGCACCAAACATATTTTCTGTTCCCCTTCTAAATACATTCTATTCTAGGGCACAGTTGTGACAGTTTCCTCACTTTAGGGCAGCTTACACCAAATATTTGGTGCAAGCCCCATATAAAAGGGTCCCCTGAATGCCGCAAGCTAGACCAGGGAAAACTGGTCTAACTTATGGCACTTGGCACACGGAAATGAAACTCCTGATCGCCACCCTGGAGAATGCTGCAAGCCCCATGTACCATATGATTGGCGGTTACGGCATTCCCGGTGGCTTTGAAGATCTGGCCCTAAGAGTGATACTATTTATAAGATGGGAGAAATTTATCTCCAGAATCCTTTGAGTATGGAAGGGTTATTCCTAAATATTTGATTTCATTAGCAGTTTGTATTGTGTTTAATCACAGATGAAAGCTTGGGCATAATACCAAGGGGTAGAAATTATGTTTTTCGCAAATTAACTTTATATTCTGAGGCTGCACCAAAGTTATTGATTAATTCATGTAGAACTGATAAAGATTCAGCTGGTTCGGATAGCATTAGTAATATGTCATCTGCATACAGACGTATCAGCATATTTGGCAACTGTTTAATCATGACTGCAAGAGGTTCTATTATTAAAGTAAAAAGTACTGGGGATAATGGACACTCTTTCCATGTGCCTTCATTGCTGGAGGATATATAAAAATTAGTTTTAACACAGACCTGAGGGGATTGATATATCATTATCGTAGAAATCCATTTTCTAAATTTCTGCCCAAGTTATATTTTCCTTAACAAACTGTGTAGTTCCATTCCACTTTATTGAATGTCTTCTCAGCATGTAGTGTAAGTAAAACTGAGTTTGAATTTTTCATAACGTCTACATGACTAATTGCACACCTTACTGTATATTAGCACTAAGCAGTCAGCCTTTAATAAGCCCCATTTGGTCAGGATGAATAAAAGTTGGTAAAATGGCCTCTAGATGAGTCGGTACTCCCAGACCACCTATAGTTTATTAGGGCACATGATCAGTAAACGATAAAACCTGCTGTAAGTACTGTACTCCCTGACTACACTAGGAAACAGATAAAACCTGCAACTTGTACTCCCAGACTGTCTATAGTTTCTTAGAGCACATGATAAGTAAACATATAAAACCTGATGCATGTAGTCCAGACTGTCTGTAGTATATTATACTATGGTCATCACAAGTCCTACAATCTGATTGGCTGAGATACCTGTCTAGCCATGAATAAATCTCATCACAACCAGCTGTCCAACCCACCACTTCACAAAAAACATTCAAAATCACTACACTGTGTACCCTTTTCAAAAGCATTTCAGCCGCCACTTCTTCCCAAACTAATGCCGAAATCTACAAATGTAAAAACATTAACAGAAAAATAAAAAGTTTAGCTCCGTTTTCAGCAGCAAAACAGTAAACATTATGAACCTTAAACATGTCAGCAAACAAAACTCAGTCACATTCCACACCTGAAATGACTACAGATTCGCCACTCCCAAAACTGCTGAAGCCGTGGGTGCTGCTTTTGAAAACATTCCCTGTCCTCTCACTCTCTTTCCCTGGCCAATCTCAAATAATTTTCTCAACAAGACCACAACTCACCATACAGTCTCCTTTCCTGGGTCTCACCTTCCCACTTTCAGCTATCGGTTCATTTTTAAAGGGACACTGTCAACCTCTTTAGGCTTCAAACTGTCCCTAGTTTAAAAAAAGTAGTTTAAGATTGTTTGCATTGTGTAGAGTATGCTGATGTGGCTAAAGTCTGATTCTGATTCCTTTTTTTTTTTTTTTTGAAATTGTAATTTTTATTTCCTTTTTTCCAACAGCAACAAAACTTGACAAATCAAAACAAAACCAAAAGACAGGGACAAATACAAGTGCGTTATAAGCAGCATTAGTTACGTACAGAATTTGTGTTCATAGAAAATTAAAACTATGTTTGGGGAGCTGTCCCTCCCAACTGTCCAAAAGACTGGAATTAAATTCTAAATTATGAACAGGAATTACTGAACTTGATTAGAAGTCTAAGACCTCATCTGATTCCTTTTTTCCTTTTAAAAGTATAAAACAGACTGCCCACCATACTGGTGTTACCACACCAAAATGTGTTTGTTTACATTCCTTAATGAACTTCCACTGCGTCTTTCCTGGACTTGGGAACACCCCAACACAGTCTAGCCACTCAAGATGCAGTGAGAGCAGAGGAGACTATAGCATGATAAGTGGCTGCACTGTTGCGGGGGGACTCCTATTGTTCAGGAAGTGAGTAATAAGAGCAGATCAAGGATTTGAAACAAAACAAGGTTAAGAATAATTACATAATTACCATGCATTTCAGTTCTACTATGAAATGAGGCAGATGAAACCCCCAACAACACAATGAGTTTTAGAGCAGGTGAGTAATCATAAAATGTGGGGTTTTCAACTTGAAATAATATGATGCAAAAGGATTGATAGAGTTCCTTAAAAGGACACTGTCAGCTTTTTAACCCATTTTTAGTGCTCTTGTTCTTTTTGTGCTTCAGTAGTTTCTCTGAGTCTGCTTAAAATGCATAAACACCATTTTTAAAGTGTATTTTTGACAAAAACATCTTCCAGTTGTCCCGACTGAAGGTCCATGGTCTGCTCCTTACTGCATGTTCTCGACAATGAGATGGCACTGAATGATCCTGAACTCATGCATGAACGAGTTCGGCAATTTTGGAGGCGTATTGATGAAACCAATTGCTTAGTAGTGCTAAATCTGCTGATTTCTACAATGTTAGTGTTTTTTTAAAACTGAGGACTATTTTCTATATAATTGTTAATTGAAAAGTGAAACCAGGGCTACAAGAGGAGTCCCAGTTTCACTTTTCAAATAATAATTATACAGAAAATAGCCTCCTGTTTTAAATAACACTAACATGGCAGAAATCAGCACATTCAGCACTATTAAGCAATCAGTTTTGTTTATATGCCACCAAAATCACTAGACTTGTTTATGCACAAGTTCAGCATCATTTCAGTGCTATCTCAATGTTGGGGACCTGTGGTAAGGAGCAGACTGTGGAATTTCAGTTGAGACAACTGAAAGTCTTTTTTGTCAAAAATACACATTAAAAGTGGCACTTATGCATTTTAAGCAGAATCAGAGCAAATGTTGAGTAAAACTCGGCTAAGAAGCACAAAACGTACAAGGGCACTAAAATGGGTTAAAAAGCAGACAGCGTCCCTTTAAAACAAAGTCAGTTTCTTTTATTTAACAGGATGGTAACATCCAGGAGATAGCATTTTGGTTAAGAGAGCAACATGCCAATACGGTCTCTGCTCCCCTCACCCACTTTCAACTTTCTGCTCCATGTCAAACTGCCATTCGGAGCAGAGAACAACCAAACCGATCTCAAATAAAACTAAAAATATTTAATTAATGAAAACAACAGCATATGGGTATTGTCAGCATTCAGAGAAAATCAGTGATGAAGAAGAGAGAGGAAGGTCCTTGAAGGGAACAAAACATCCTTCTCCTTCATCTGGCTGTTGGGGCGGGGGACTATTTTATTTATTTAGTTTATGTTTACTGGGTAAGGTGCACTAGGCAAACATTTGCCTGTTTTCAGGCACAACCCGGGAAAGTACAAACCAATGACATTTACAAACATGCCAGGACAATAACAACAACATTGGTACAGTATGATTAACAAAGTATCAGCACTGAAACATAGAAACATATGGAATGAAAATTACAATTCAGTTTTGAGCAATAACTTGCGGGAGATCCTTTAGATAAATTGTCACCTGACAGAGCAACGAGTACAAGGCAACTCAAGACAGGGAAGGATGATGGACTATTTCTCAAGGGTAGGCAAATTCAAAGTGTAAAGTGCTAAGCAGATACAGATGGCAAAACTGATAGAGACCAATGTTTAAAAGCCTAGGGACAGGAACATGCATACATCTGGAGTAGGTAAGATCAGAATTGTTTCCAGAAAGCATTAAAAGTTGCACAATGCTTAATGGTAGTTGGGACATTATTCCACAGTTCAGGGGGCAGATACAGAAAAGCCTGCATTTCCAAGCTTGGTCTTTATCCAAGGGACAGTTAGCAAGTAAAAATCCGCAGACCTTAGGGTAGGCAATCAGTATGGAACCAAATAGAAGGCAAGAGATGAGGGGGATTGGTTGTTTTCAACACCATAAATGACACCTCCAAGCAAGACAACATGTTGACCAGCAGGAGGAAGCCATCCAAATTTTGAATATAGGGTATAGTGATGGACTAGCTGATTACTGGCTAGAGTAAAGTGACAGATATTATTATTCACCACATCCCATTTATGCAGAATATGATTAGAAATTTTCGAGAAGACAGGAAAACCATGGGTAAGGTTAGGAAGTAAAATGCACCTAACTACAGACTTTCAAGTAGAGATGGTGAGGTTACGACAAGCACGATATGCTAGTCCCACCCTGACACTAACTTTTCTGCACATGGTGGTCACATGAAGGGAGAAATCTCAAGAGTCCAATTAGATCCCTGGGTATTTGAATGAGAGGACAGTGTCAAGGGGGTACTGTTGTTGCTAGTCACAAGCAGTGGCACTGAGTTATTATTGAGTCAACTTGGGGTGCCAAAAAGCATTGCAAGAGACTTGGTTGAGTTCATACGGTAACAAGCTTGTTCTGAAGGAGCCAGGATTTTATCAACAGAGGAAGAATATTTTTCTAGAAACTCATTAAAAAAACAAAAATGTATCATACTTTAAAACCTTATTTACATTCTTTTCTTACATATAATCCCTCCCACAGTATAATCACAATAAGACACTTGAGGGTGTGAGTTGCTGTGGGATTTATTCATTCCTGGTTTGGCTTAGTCACTCAGCCTGTGGTCTCGGGACCAAACCACACAAGTCATGGGTACATCCCACAACAATCCACACCCTGTCATGCACTATTGCTTAATTAGAACACACAATAAGTAAACAGATAAAATCTGCTGCATGTACTCCCAGACTGTTAGTACTTTATTAGAGCACACTAGTAAACAGATAAAACCTGCTACATGTACTCTCAGACTTACTTTATTTGAGCACACAAGTAAACAGATAACCTGCTACACATGCTCTCAGACTTATTTTATTAGAGCACACAAGTAAATAGATAAAACCTGTTACATGTACTTTCAGACTTAGTTTATTAGAGTTCACAAGTAAACAGATAAAACCTGCTGCATGTAAAACCATACCTACTATCTATAATCCTTGGAAATTTGCATCAAAAGGGCGGTGGGATGGCCCCTTGAAATAGAATAGCTTCTTTTTGTGGGGGATCCCTCATACATCATGGTAGAAAAACTAATGGGTTTAGAAGGCATTACTTATGCAATTTTATTCATTTATTTATTGAAAAGTTTCACCAGACAAGGCACACTGAACAATATAAAATTGCTTGTCTCACAGAGTGGCCTGGGGGGAAGGGGAACATGAAAGTACAGTAATCAAAAGCACATTTCCATGCAGTATTATAGAAAAGTATATATACAATACTGAACAACACATTTTCAAAGGTAATATAAAACAGAGAAGCAACAGAGTGAAAAAACAATACTTCAGTAGCATTAGATAAACACTGGGATTTGTTGTGAGAGAAGCAAATTAACAGCACTGCAGACTAATACATGCAATACGGACAAGGAAGTACAATAAAGTACATTGGTTTCTCCTCACATTAAGTACTAGGCTGGGAAAGGAGATGGAGAAGCCAGAGGGGAAATTAGGAGGAGTGAGGAGCCAGAAGGGAAATTAGGAGCAGCTGCAAGATGTAGACAGAAAGTTGAGGAGGGAGGTTGAGATGGACCACGGGGAGGAGGAGGAGTGCCTGATTTGATGAGACATTGAGTTCCAAGCTTAGGAAATCTATAGGAGAATGATTGGCCTATAGAGGTGGTGCGTCATGATATAGCTAGGGTGCAGGAGTCACTGGATCTGAGGGAGAGAGGGGCAGTGGGGTGGGAGGACAGTGAGGAGGCAAGTTAAGGGGGAAGCATATCAAATCACTGATCCGTGGCATGGTATTACTATAGGTAATTGATTCTGGCAGAGCATGTCACTGTGACACTACTCTCTGAGTAAACCACCAACCTATTTCAGTTGTTCTATAGTTTTCACCCCTCAGCTGTAGTTTGTGTGACCTGGTTGTTCTTTCAACATTATTTTTACATAATCCTATTGTTTCCCATAATGACTCATTCTGAAAGGCTTTGTATACATAACACAGATCTCCTCTCAGTTTTCAATATTGTAAAGAGTTAAGACCCAGCTTGTTTAATCTTTCTTTGTATATCCTATCCTTTAAATTTTCAATTTTTTTTGTCATAGTCCTTTGGACTCTCCATCATTTTAATGCTACCAACACTTTGTGTTGCACTAAGTGGGGCACAATACTCAAGATGAGGCCTAACAAGAGAGGTATATAATGGGATGATTACTGTGGAACTGTTTATTCTCATGTAAGTTATATTTAGCGCAAGGCGCTAATCAGCCACAATTGTGAACATTTAATTTCACGCTCTGCAATTAGCTCCTAATTTATGCCCATTGAAAATATAAATTTTGGTCAATGAGCGCCATTTTACTTTAGCGTAATTATCATTTAAGCAAATATAGCTACAATTATTTTACATTAAATATAACCTGTTCTACAGTACTTCAGCCCTTCTACTTCTAACATGTTTGAATATGCATCTCAGATTTTTTAACCATGTCTCTTGTATATGTATCAAAGGTTAATGAATCTGTGATAAAAACACCCCGGACTTTTTCATTAGTTGTTGTTGCTATAGTCCTATTATTTAAAGTGTAATCAGCCGTGATGCTATTGGTTCCTAAATGCATAACCTTGCATTTATCATTGTTAAATTTGAGTCCATGGTTCATTGTCAATACTTCCGTTTCAGATTGCTCTGAAACTGTTTTGCCACTTTCCTGTTATTGACAGTTGCTCCAATCTTAGTGTCATCAGCATACCTGTATGACCATGACCCTGCTGATGTTTGCATGTTGGTAACAAAAACATTGAAAAGTGTTGGTCCCAATACAGATCTCTGAGGGACTCCACTAGTCGCCATGCCCCTACCAGAAAAATAACCCTGGATACACACCCTCTGGTATCTGTTGTTCAACCATGAATACACCCACTGTATAATTTTTGGGTGAATTTTTAATCTGATAAATTGATTTATGAGTTTGCTATGTGGGATTGAGTCAAAAGCTTTGGAGTAATCACGGTGGACTATATCAACAGGCAACCCTTTATCCAAGGCACAGCTAACTGGTTAAAAAACTGCATAAGGTTCATCAGGCAGGATCTTCCTGAACAGAAACTGTGTTGTGCGACATTAGTTAACCTAATGTTATTATATGCTTTTCAATAATATCTCTTATGAAGCCTTCCATTAACTTACCAATAACAGCCGTCAGGCTAATCAAGTTATAATTCCTGATATCTAATTTGTCCCCCTTTTTGAGAACTGGGGTCATGTTTGCCTCTCACCACTCCTGCAGTGTTTTTCCCTTCTCTCAGTGAGGTATTAAACAACATGGGAAGGGGCCCAGCTAGTATATCTGCTAATTCGCTAAACACAGGCCCAGCCGCATACGAGAAGAAGCTGCTGTTTAAAAGTTGTTCCCACCCACTCCACACTGCCTCCATATTAAATGGACTAGCATAGCCACTCCCAGTGAGGGTCCCACCTATCTGGAGGAGCAAGGGCAAAGCATATCTGGGTGTCCACATAGTGATATATTGTGGAGGAGGCTTCATCGGCAGGAGGGGGCATGCATCATACATAGAGGAGTTGTAGCAGTGTAACCTACAATGGGGCAGTAGACTAAGGAGCACAAGTACTGTAGCAATTACATTTATGGTACTGTGGCTGTGACATCTATGGCGGCATCATGATGTATGGGTTCTGAGACTCATGAGGGTAAATACAAACTGAATACTGAATCTGAAAGGGGACACACAAGATGTTCTGCAACCTAATAGTGCATTGGATTACTACAGTAGAGGGTATTTCTCTGCGAGGAATGGGTTTTTTGTGATTTTTCTATGGTGTTATCATTTTTTACTGAGGCAGAAAGGGGTAATTACAAGGAGTTCTGCTAGAAGTGGCTCTCAGTATAATACTTGTTCCTTCTGTCAATGTACTTGGGGAAAAACACTTGGGATTGTAACAGTGGTGTTTATCATCTTTGCTGATTACAACACTTTTGGGGGTTATAGGAAAAATTAAGATACTTTCAGGATCTTGAGGAGAATATTGCATTTTCATGAAGAAGGGGCTTTTATGACAAGATGCTATTAGGGGCCTCACCTACACCCCCAGGCATCCTTCAGGAGTGTCCACTTGGAGTCCACCCTACTCCCAGCCTGAACCCTCGCTTCTCCCCTTGATCTCCTCTCCTGAACAGCCTCAGGCAGGCTCGACCCCTGGTACCATCTCCAGGGCTGATTCCACCCTCCCTCGGCGGCTGGCTCCTTAAGTGTGAAGTGCCTACCTGTTGTCGTCAGGTTGGAGGTGGAGGAGGATCCTGGGTGCGTTGGGCCAGCATTTGGGATGTGGGCAAACACCCCCTGGGGCCACCATCATCTCACCGACAGTGTAGGAGTCTTTTTCCGTAGTGTTTTTTCCCCATGAGCATGACGTGCAATGGTGCCGGCACACGGGCTGCCCCCATAAACACCTGCCATGCTCAACCCCCATCCAAACCTTGCTACTGGATGAAATGCTCCCAGCTTCCACTAGGGGCCCACCACAGAGCACGGTACTCCCTGGATACCACCTCAGGAGAAGAGAGTAGTCCTCCAGACACTCGATCTTCTCCTTCCCCGCTGACCCCCGATGACCCTGGCTTGTTCCTGAACCCAGGTCACTGGCGTGGCACAAGGTGTGGCATCCAGCACCTCAACCCTCAGCACCACCAAGCCAGCCCAATGCACCTGTTAACTAAACACAGCATGGATAAGGTGAACATGTGGGAGAAGGGGGAAGGTAAATGGATACATAAGAAGAGCAACAGGGGGAGGATAGTAGAGTGTAACAATGGTGGGGCTGCAGTGTTCATGAGGACCCTGTGGAATCTAGGGAGCTGCCTAGAGTGTAGGAGATTTGACAATTTAAAAAGTGAAATTAGATGGCTTACTGAAAGGTAAGACTCAAAAGCTTTATGGTGTCGGGTGGGCAAGAAACTCGGATAATGAAAATAGGAGGGGAGCCAGCAGAACAAAGCAGCTGCAAGGAAGAGCAGAAGGGAACCATGCAAGCAGCAGAAGGGAGTCAGATTAGCAATGTGTATCTCACTGGAAGAACCAGGGGAGAGGGGTGGTAGACAGCAGTAAAACCAGTAAACATCCTAAGGGATACCAGGAAAATGCAGGAAAGCATAAGTTTAGCATGCCAATTACTAACAGATACAGGGTGCTAGAAGGAAAGGGTCAAGATATAAAAGGAAGAGGAGGGTTAGAAATAACAAAAAGGGAGGGGTGAAGAGGGAGGTGGAGCAGGGGGGAGGTGAAATCAATACTCAGATGCAGACAAGGGGCAGAGGGAGAGACAGTAGGATGGAGGGTACATAGGAACAAGGGGTGGAGAAGGGAGAGGGCAGTCATGGGCAACCTAAGAGAATGTGAAGAGTTCAAGGGCCCAGGGGGCACTGAAACAGATGCAAACTGAAGGACAAAAGAATGGGAGGTAATAAGGGAAAAGGGAAGCGGCTACATAAAGGAAGAAAAGGGGGCAGTGGAGAGACGCTCCTGGAGAAATAAAATAATAATCTTTGGAGATTCTGTTATTAGGGGTATAAAATTGGGAAGAGGTGAGGACCCCAGAACAGGACAGTAGTAACCAGCATACTGTGATTGGAGGCTGGGAAAACACCACCTAGTGTAAAAGATATGCTGAGTAGGCAGTGAGACAAACCAGGCTTGGTGCTACATGCTGGTACCAATGACCTAGCAGGGGAGGAGGTGGAGGTGGTGCGGGAGAGATTTTGAAACATAGCAAGGACAAGCAGGAAGTCAGTGAACTCTTTGGCATTTTCAGAAATCACCCCTGCCCCAAGGGCAAGCACTGCTAGAAAAAGGAAACTAGACAAATTCAACGTATGGTTGCAGGGCTGGTGCAGGGAAGAGGGGTATGGTTTAATAGGGAAAGGGGATGATATATGGTCGGACAAAAGACTATACAGCCAAGACAGACTCCACCTAAATTAAGAAGGAAAGAAAATTTTAAAAAACAGATTGGGATTATATATGACAAGGGAGCTGGGTTTAAATTGCTAAGGGGGGGAAGAGCTAGGGAGGCAAGAAAACATCCCCACTTCCCACATAGGCAAAGATAGCAGAGAGGGTGTGGAAGAGCACATGGAGAGAAAAAAGGAGAGGTGAGGGGGAAGGGGGAAGGGGGAGCAAAGAGCAAGGGTGCAGTGGGGATGAAGTGGGCAGTCATCTCACTGAATGCACTTAGTTTTGGAAACAAAATGGCAGATTTGCAAGCCCTCCTGGTAGAGGGTGATGTGGATATAACAGCTGTTACAGAGACCTGGGCCATAGCACATCATGACTGGGACCTGTCAATCCCAGGGTATAAACTTTACAGAAAGGACAGAATGATAGGGAAAGAGGGGTGAGGCTTATAGCAAGGAAGGAGTAGTGTGCGCTAAGGAAGAAGAGCTAGAGGAGGGAACATTGAAACCCTGTGGTTGCAACTACAGAGCAACAGGGGAAAACAATCAAGTTGGGGGTTGTACAGAGACCACTAAATCAGGCTGAAAAGATGAATGAAGAACTGTGTCCTCAGTTGAGGAATGCAGCGGGGAGAGGGAAGGTAGTAGTGACAGGGGACTTCAACCTGCTCAAAATAGACTGGGGTACTCCTGCCACATCCTGTGCAAGAAGCCAAGTAATACTAAATGCAATCCAGGACAGCTTCTTGACACAGTATGTGATGAGTCCCACCAGTTGAGAAGCACTCCTGGAACCAGTGCTCACTAACGGGGAGCACGTCAAAGAGGTAGACATTAGAGAGCCCCTGCGAGGAAGTGACCACAACACAGTGTGGTTCAGGATAGACATGGGCAAGGAAGACATCCCATTGAAGACAAGGACATTGGATTTCAAAAAAGCAAACTTCAACAGAATGAGGGAAATGATTAGGGAAGACCTGGGAAGCATAGAGGAGGGTTTGAGGGTGGAGAGGCTATGAGAAACTATCAAGAAGGCCATTCATAAAGTAACAGGCAATTGCAAGAGAAGGAGGGGGAAGAAAAGTGGGACTAGACAGTCAAGCTGGTTCAGTGGGGACGTTGCTAGAATAATAGGAGAAAAGAGGGCAGCATACAAGAAATGCAAAAGAACAGCTAGGGAGGAGGACATAGAGGAATTTCAGAGACTAGCCAAGCCAGCGAGTAAAGAGGTACAGCACGCCAAAGCACAAAAAGACCTACAAATAGCAAAGGAAATAAAGAATGGGAAGAAAGCCTTCTTCAACTATAGAAATGAAAAGAGAAATAGAAAAGATGGTATAGTCAGACTCAAGAAAGAACAGAAATAGTAACGGATAACAGGTCAAAAACAGAAGTACTAAACCATACTTCTGCTCCGTCTTTATGAAGGAGAAGGAAGGACCAATGACAGAGGTGGGAATTGTGAAGGAGGGAGCCAGGGAAGACCCAATTGGGACTACAGGGGCTGAAAGGGTGAGGGAGGGGCTGCTGGCACTGAAGGTGAATAAATCTCCTGGGCCAGACGAGATACACCCCAGGGTGCTCAGGGAACTGGGTGACAAACTGGCAGGCCCACTAGCAACCCTGTTCAATAGTTCCCTGGATTCAGGGGTGGTGCCAGAGGATTAGAGAACTGTGCATGTGGTGCCACTCCAAAAAAGTGGATCAAGGGAGGATTCAGGCAACTATAGGCCAGTCAGCCTGACCTCAACATTGTGTAAACTTATGGAGACAATAATAAAGGAGGGGCTGGTGAGATATATAGAGGGCAACAGCCTACAGGACAACAAGCAGCATGGGTTTGTGGTGGGCAGATAGAAACATAGACTTTGACGGCAGATAAGGACCGCTTGGCCCACCTAGTCTGCCCATTTCCCTACCTACAGGATAATCTGCAGATCCTAGTTAACCAACAGCCTGTTTCTTCCTACCCCCCCACAAAAATTGCCTTATGTCTGTCCCATGCATTCTTGAATTCTCCCACAGTTTTAGACACCACAACCTCCTCCGAAAGGCTGTTCCATGCGTTCACCACCCTCTCAGTGAAAAAAATACTTCCTCACATTGCCCCTGAGCCATCCCCCTTTATCTTCAAATTGTGTCCCCTTGTTCTTGCACAACTCTTTTTCTGAAAGATGCCACCCTCTTGGACTTTGTTGATTCCACTGAGGTACTTAAAAGTTTCCATCATGTTCCCCCTCTCCCTCCTTTCCTCAAGGGTATATATATTAAGCTCCTTTAGTCTCTCCTCATATAGCTTCTCTTGCAGACCCTGCATCATTTTAGTTGCCCTCCTCTGGACTGCCTCCATCCTGCCTATATCCTTGTGTAGATGGGATCTCCAGAACTGGACGCAGTACTCCAGATGGGGTCTCACCAACTGCCTGTACAGAGGGACAACAACTTTCTGTTTTCTGCTGGTGATGCCTCTCCCTATACATCCCAGTATCCCCCCAGCCCTCCTTACTGCCTTCTCACATTGCTTGCTTACCTTAAGGTCATCTGATACGATTACTCCCAGGTCCCTTTCCATTTTTTTTGTTGTTACTACCCCCCACATTGTGTAATCTTCTCCTGGTTTTTGTTTTCCAGGTGCATTGTTTTGCACTTCTTTGCATTGAATCCAAGCTGCCATACTTCTGACCATTCCTCCAACCTTGCCAAGTCCCTTCTCATCCTTTCCACGCCTCCTTGTGTATCAGCCCTATTGCAGATCTTTGTGTCATCTGCAAAGAAGCATACTTTTTCTTCCAGTCCCTCTGCAATGTCACTTATAAAGACATTAAAAAGGGCTGGACCCAGTACTGAACCCTGTGGTACCCCACTAGTAACCCCTCTTTCTTCAGAGTGGACTCCATTTACAATTACCTTCTGTGTCCTGTTGTCCAGCCAATGTTTTACTGAGGCTACCACCCTGGGACCCACTCCCAGGCTGGTTAATTTGACTATTACTCTTTGTGTGGACTGTGTCAAATGCCTTGCTAAAGTCTAGGTAGGCCATGTCCACAGCCCCTCCCTGGTCTACTACTTTGGTCACCCAGTCAAAGAAATCAATTAGATTTGTTTGACATGACCTTCCTGCTGTGAACCCATGCTGCCTTGGGTCCTGTGCCCCACTGGCCTCTAGGTACTCAACAATTCTTTCCTTCAGAAGTGATTCCATCACTTTCCCTACCACAGAGGTCAAACTGACAGGTCTGTAGTTTCCTGCCTCTGTCTTGCTCCCACTTTTGTGAAGGGGTATCACATCCGCCTTCCTCCAGTCCTCAGGTACCACACCATCCTCCCAAGATTTGTTAAAAAGGGTAGTCAGTGGTGTCACTAGTTCTCTCCTTAATTCTTTTAGAATTCTGGGGTGAATTCCATCAGGCCCCATTGCTTTGTCCACCTTCAGTTTTAGGAGTTCTTTCAGAATCCTTTCTTCTGTGAAAGGACTGGGATCGACGCCCTATCCAGAGTGCTTCTGTTAATTGGATTAGGCACCTCCTCCTCCTCTTTTGTGAATACTGAGCAGAAGTATCTGCTCAGTATCCCTGCTTTTTCACTGTCCCTCTGCCCACCCACCGCCTATTCTATTCAGCCTCACTATCCCTCCATTTGCCTTTCTACGCCCCTGATGTACCTATAAAAGGTTTTATCCCTTCTTAACTGAGTTGGCTATCTTTTTCTCAGTTTGGGCCTTTGCTATTCTGACTACCCTCCCTGCTTCCTTCTGCCTTAACTGGTACAGTTCTCTGTCCTGCTCCTTCTGTGTTTCCTTATACTTCCTAAATGCTATCTTTTTCTCCCTAACCTTCACCACCACCTCTTTTGAGAACCATAGTGGCTTTTTCCTTCATTTTGATTTGTTTATTTGCTTCACACAAAGGCTTATTGCCTTTGCGATGGCAGTTTTGATGTTTCTCCATTGTAGCTCCACCCCTCCTTCTAACCAATTTGCTATTGCTTTTCTAAGGCACTCTCCCATCTTGCCAAAGTCAGCCCTCCTGAAGTCAAGAACCCTCACTTTTGTATGGCTTGACTCTGTAGCTGAGTTTATCGTTAACCACACTGTTTGGTGGTCACTTGTTCCCAGATGGCTACCCACTTCTAGATCTGAGATCCTCTCACCGTCCCCATTTGAGAGTATGAGGTCTAAGACTGCTCCCTCACAAGTGGGTTCCAAAACTAGCTGTCTGAGGCATGCCACCTGAAGGGCATCGAGAATGGCCCTGCTTTTGGGTGTGGCTGCAGCCAAGGTGCTCCAGTTAACATCTGACATATATTCAGGTCCCCAATCAACAGTATCTCCCCTTTCTCTGCCATCCTAAGGATGCCTTCTATCATATCATATCATGCCAAACAAACTTAGTGGAGTTCTTTGACTGGGTGACGAAGGCAGTAGACAAAGAGCAGGCAGTGGACATCACATGCCTAGACTTTAGTAAAGTCTTCGATTCGGTACCGCATGGGAGGCTAATAGCAAAACTGAAGGGACTAGGGGTGGGGAGAGAGAGTAGCAAGATGGTTGAAAATTGGTTGGGGGTGGAGAATGCAGAAGGTGGTGGTAGGGGGAATCCTCTAGTGCAAGGAAGGTCACTAACAGGGTTTCACAGGGGTCAGAGATGGGCCCGGTACTATTTAATATCTTCATAAGGGACATAGGGGAGGGTATCCAGGGCAAAATGTGCTTGTTCGCTGATGACACTAAGCTCTGTGGGAGGGTGGATACACTGGAAGGGATACAAGAGTTGAGGCAGGACTTAGCCAGCCTAGAGAAATGGTCAGGGATCTGGCAGCTGGGGTTCAATGCCAAAAAGTGCAACGTGATGCACATCGGGGCAAGGAACCGTTGGTTAGAATACTACCTGGGAAAAGTGCAGATAGCCGAAACTGAGGAGGAAAGGGGCCTGGGGGTTGTAATTACATGTGACCTGAAACAGTCAATTCAATGGAAAAAGGCAGTGGCAAAGGCAAACAGGATGCTGGGATGTATCGCAAGGGGGATTAGCAGCAGGCACGGCGAGGTACTTTTACAATTGTGTAGGTCACTGGTGATGCCGCACTTGGAGTACAGAGTGAGGTTTTGGCACCCATACCTGAAAAAGGATGTTAAGCTGCTAGAAGGCATGCAGAGGTGGGCAATAAAAATGATCAGGGGACAGCAGGATAGGCCATACGAGAAGAAGCTGGAGGCACTAGGTATATACTCCCTGGAGGAGAGAAGGCTGAGGGGGGACATTTATTTATTTATTTATTTAAAAGTTTTACCAGGAAGGTATACTGAGCAGAGTACTGCTCAATTCCGGATGCATCCTGGGGACATGATAGAGATCTTCAAATACCTGAAGGGAATAAACAAAGTTGAGTGCGAGGGACTCTTCCACAAAAGAGAGAACACGACTATCAGAGGACATAGTTTCAAGCTGATGGGGGGAAGGGATACAGAAAAGAAGTGAGGAAGCATTTCTTTACAGAAAGGGTGGTAATGGTCTGAAACGAGCTGCCTGAAGAGGTGGTGGGGGCCAAGACAGTCAGAGCATTTTAAAAGGTCTGGGACAAGCACAGAGGGAAGCGATGGCTCAGGCTTGGTGAAGGGAGAAAGGGAGAGGAAGGGGGGTGGGGGCGCAAGTAGGGGTACCAGATTTTAGGATGCCAAAAAGAGGACACTTAGTCCCTCCCCTGATGAGCCCTTGTGCCAGACCCTGAGTAAATAAGTTTAAAGTCTCCACCGCCTTCACAGCTCGTTTACAAGGAGGACTAGGGTAGGAGAGAGTACAAAAAATATAAAAATAATATTAATACAACAGGACAGAGAAAGTGTATGAAAAATATTTGGCAGCTGGAAAACAGGACATGTCCTCATAAAAGAAGACATCTGGTAACCCTAGGCGCAAGGCACTGGTGTAAAGCCAGGTCTTAACAACATTACGAGCAGACTAGATAAGACATGTGGTCTCCTTCTGCTGGCAACTTTCTTATGTTCTGTTCTGGGACTTATTCCATCTGGTCCTGCTGATTTATCCACCTTGAGCTGTTTCATTTTTTTCATTCACTTCCTTTTCTGATATTATTTTGATTTCAGTTCCATAGCTCATACTTATATAAATGAAACTAGTACAGTTTTCCTTTGGTTTGAAGACACTTAAAAAAATATTTGAACTTAATTAGCTATTGTTTGTTCATCCGTTATAATTAACCTGCTGTCTGTTAGTTCTCCAACTGTTTTTTGTCCTCCCTTTAAACTTCCAATATAAAGAATGTTTTTTGTTGTCTAGTGTATACTTTGCCATTTTTAGTTCCATTTCAGCTTTAGATTTTTTGATAATTTTTTTACAATAATGGGCTGTTGACTTTTATTTAATCCTCCTTTAGGGTGTTGGTTTCATTTCGTATTTCTTGTATGCTTTTCTTTTTCTTTTGATACTCCTGTTAATGCTTTTGGAAAACCATTTGGGTATCAGGTGGGACATGAGGGCATTTACAGTTAGTACTGAACCAGGATCTATTCTGGAGCTGGCAGCTGATGATCATGTGGAGAGTGCAGGGATTGAACCCATTAGAAAAAATTGAGACCAGATGAGGCAGTTGTGAGTGGTCACAGAGAAGCTACTGTGAAATAAAAATATTTTAATGTTTTACAGAGTGGCTTTAAGAGTGTTTTATGTAGAGGCAATTTGCCTTGGGAACTTGCTGTACTTGTGTGATAGTCCAGGTAGGAATTCAACATGGCACCTAACCAGAGGTGGAAAAATAATAAAATTAAAAACAAAAGTCTGGCCCAGTGGTGCTGAGGGTTGAAGCACTGGATGCCATGCCTTGCACCTCGCCGGCAACCCATTTTCAAGAGCGAGCATAGGTCACTGTGGGTCGGAAGGGAGGAGATGGACTGAGCTTCTCTCTGTCTCCGGGGAGGGGGGCAGAACCTGTGGCCGGTGCATGCCTGACCCCAAGTGGAGGCTGGGGATCGGTGACATGGAGCCACAGTTACAGGGGGCGGGAGTGCGGCAGATGCTTGATGAGATGTGCACAGGAGCATGCGTGCCCCCATTACCGGCATCATTGCACACTGTACCCCCCCCGGGGCACAAAGAAAACTGGAAAAAATGGCATCCTAGGTCGTGGTGGCTTGATGGCCATCCAACGCGTGCCCCAGCTTCAGGGGCATCGCCGGAACTGAATCCAGACCTGGAGGGAGAGTTTGGGGCTCCCCACCACCCCGTCATGGGGGGCAAACCATGGGGGAAGAAGGCGAGGGCCCTAAGAAGCTAGGGGCAGACTGGATGGTGGCTGGAGACCAAGAGAGAAGCGTAGATAAGAGGTGCCTACCAGGAGCCAGCAGGAGGGAAAAATGAGTAAGAAAAAAAAAAACAGTAGTGATTTTTTGCATTGTGCAGCAGTCGGCTGAGATGGCTGGAGCTTTTTCTATGGGTTATGCTGGGATTTACCCATGGGTAAAATGCCCCAGCTGACCAGTCAGGTTACTGGATTTTCAGACCCCATTGTATAACATAGAATAAACAAATGCTAGATCCAAAAGGATATACTAATGCCATGTCAGGTATACTTAATTATAAAATGGACATAAAAAATCCTGTAACCTGATTCGTTAGCTAAGGTCTTTATCCATGGCTAAATCCTGCAATCACCCACAACTGAAGAAAGGCACTTACAGTCCCAGAGGGACTAGGAAGGAGGGTATGCCTGTTTGCGGATGACACAAAGATCTGCAACAGGGTGAACACATGGTGGGGGCGTGGAAAGGGTGGCGGAGGATCTAAAAAAGTTAGAACAGTGATCAGAAAGGTGGCAGCTACGATTCAATACTAAGAAGTGCAAGGTTAGGCACTTAGGGCACAGGAACCCAGGGGCAGAGTACACTCTGGGGAGAGAGGCACTAGAGGTCACAAGGCAAGAGGGAGACCTGGGAATTATCATCACCGATTATTTGAAGGTGGTAAAGCAGCGTGAGAAGGCAGTGGGAAAGGCAAACCAAATGCTTGGATGTATAGGTGATACTACCCCTGTATACTTAATTGGTGAGCACGCACCTCGAGTACTGTGTGCAGTTCTGGAGGCCCCATTTTCAAAAGGACAAGGACAGGGTAGAAATGATGCAGATGAGGGCAACCAAAATGGCGCAGGGTCTGCATCGGAAGACCTATGAAGAGAGGCTTAAGGAATTAAACTTGTAGTCCCTGGAGGACAAGAGGAGGCAAGGGATATGATTGAGGCATTCAACTATCTCAGGGGAATAAACAAGGTGAAGGAGGAGAGTATTTTCCAAAGAAAAGATGTTCTAGGACTAGAGGTCACAATATGATTGGGGGGTGTAGGTTCAGAAGTAATGAGAGGAAGTTCTTCTTCACAGAAAGGGCGGTGGATGATTGCAACAGCCTCCCAGAGGAGGTGGTTGGGGCAAATACAGTCACAGGCTTTAAGCGTGCATGAGATAAACACATGAGTATCTTGGATAATGGAGGGGGTAGATAACGGTCCCTGAGTAGTGGCTTGGGTAGTCCTATTAGGGGGAATTTCATGGGCAGACTTGGTGGGCCAAGATGTCCTTATCTGCTGACAGACTCTATGAATCTATGAATAAAAAGCATACCAAACTATAATAAAAACAGATTTTGTTTTACATACGGCCTTACTGTATAGTTGCAGTAATGCTCTCCTGGATGTGAACACTTGGCAAATTACCCACATTATTTGTGGCCAAATCATTTGGCTGCATCTCGTGACACACCACATGAGATGTGGGTAAATCTCCCAGAAAACCCATGCCCTGTCATACCTTAGGGCCTGATTCACAAATGTTCTGCACCTGCTCTACACATGTAGATGGGTGCTTAAGTAAGATAGTGGGGAGTCCCACTCAATACATGCAGTAACCTCCTTGTATCCACAGTGCCAGGATGCTGGCCTCTTCTGCTCCTGATCCCTCACTGCTAGCTCTCCTACGCTTCTGGAGGAGGGGGCAACATGCATTCTTGAAGCATTATCTGAGTTATGGAGGGCCAGCAGACTAGCTAAAGCTATGCTGACCTAAGGGTAGCAGTCACAAGTAGATGCCCCTCTCTGCACTGCCTTTGAACATCCCTCGGGGCATGAACTCCCCACCTCCACCTGTCCTCAGCCCTCTGTAGAAGTAGTGAGGGCTGGGGGATATCCTAGCACCAGCCAGTGATACTGGTAAGGATACTGTTTTCCCAGTAAGGATATGGCAATTCTTGGAGGACTGCCACATCCACAAGCCAATGGTCCATGCAGGGCTTAGGATGCAATATGGTGCTGGCTTATGCATCTGTTTAAATAACTTGTGTCCAGCACAGTTTCGTCCTGTCTCCTCATAGGGCAGCACATGTGGAGTGTGCTGAGCAGGGTCTGTGGATACTGTCTGGTACAGACAGATAGTGGGGTATGTATCTCTGTAGCTGGGATACAGTTACTTCATCCTACCCCAGCCTGTTCTGTGGCTAGGACGGGCTATTCTCTTGCTGTGGGTACCCTTGTACAGTATGATACTGTAGATATGGAAGGCCTGCAGCCTTACCAATGTGGAAGCTGAGTCCATCAAATCTCAGAAACTAAGCAGGGCAAGGCCTGGTCTGTAGTTTGATGGAAGACCACCAACAAATATCAGAGGCCCAGTTTTAAAAGGTCCTGCCATGCCTCACAGATATGGACTCCATGGACAACTTGTCGGTGTAGGGGAAAATCCTTGAATTGTTTTTCTGTCATTTTCTGTGCAAGGGTAGAATTTTCCTTTTTTTCTTGGCTTGCACAAAAAATGCTTAGCTGCCAGAAAATATAAAACGTTGAGTGCATGTGGAAATAATTCCGGTAGCACAATATTGTTTGCCACACGTGCAATTCTTTTTAATTTTTGAAATCCATCCACAGGTGCTGCAGAAAGTTGTGCTGGTAGCCCTGGAGGGGGCACTCACTCTTTGGTTATCAGTGACCATACTAATGACCCATCATGGTGTTAGGAGGATACTGTGCTGTTTTGAAGAGCTATCTTCAGAAGAATAGAAACATGGAAACATTGCGTTGGTCCTTACTGTACTAACTCAGCTCAGCAACCAAATGTCTAGGTGGACTGTACCCCTCTCCCCAGTACCCCACCCCTTAAACCCTTGATGCCTCCTTGGGAACTATGAGTCCCATTGCCCTGTTCCATCTGTTTTTAAAGGT
Source organism: Neoceratodus forsteri (assembly GCA_016271365.2). Classification (NCBI taxonomy): domain Eukaryota; kingdom Metazoa; phylum Chordata; order Ceratodontiformes; family Ceratodontidae; genus Neoceratodus; species Neoceratodus forsteri. Next base: position 708,544,518 of record CM057449.1, on the reverse strand, counting down.
GTTAAGGGAAGCTGCCCTCAGCTCTTCCTCTGGCAGGCTATTCCACGGTTTCAGCACCCTTTCAGTGAAGCAGAACTTGCTCATGTTTCTCCTGAATTTGCTCCCCACCATCCTACAGTCATGCCCCCTAGTGACTGCATTGCTATTTCTAACAAACAGATCCTCACTGTTTACCTTGTCTATACTCATGAGAAACTAGTTATACGTTTCAGTCATGTCCCCTCTCTCCCGCCTGGCCTTCAGAAAATACATGTTTAGGGCCTCCAGCTATTCCTCATAAGATTTGCCCTGCTGGTCCAGGATCATCACGGTGATCCTTTGCTGTACTGACTTTAGTCTGCCAATGTCATTCCTCAGGTAAGGGCTCCAGAACTGGGCACAGTACTCCAAACGAGGCCTCGCCAGGGATCTGTACAGTGGCAGAATCACTTTGCTTCTCATACTGTCAAAACCCCTCCCTATGCAAATGAGTATCCTTGATACCTTGCTGTATGCTTTGTTGTGCTGACTTGCTCACTTGAGAAGTTACTGATTATGAGCCACAGATCTCTCTTACAGTATCTATTGAAGAGGCCTGTCTAACTCCTCCCTCTAGTATTCTGCATGCAGATTCCATCTACCTCAGTGCATTGCTTTGCACTTCTTGGTATTGAACCTCACCTGCCAAACCTCAGACCATTTCTCTAGTTTCTCTGTGTCATTTTGGAGCTCCCACACCCCTTTGCCTCAATCCACCCTGCCACATAGCTTTATGTCATCAGTAAAGAGACAAGCAAAGATCTTTCCAAGCATATCATCCTCAGTGTCACTTATGAATGTATTGAATAGAACAGGTCCCAGGACAGATTCCTGCAGCACTCCACTCATGACCTCTCTCTCCCATGAACTAGCTCAGTTAATCACTACTCTCTGTTGCCTCCCTTTAGCCAATTGCCTACCCACCTAGCTACACCCCATTCCCATCCCAAGTCCTCACATTTGTTCAGTAGCCTCCTGAATGGTACCGAATTGAAGGCCTTGCTGAAGTTGAAGTAGAGCAGATCTACTGCCTATCCCCAGTCTATCACCTTAAGGACCCAATCAAAAAGCAGTATCAAGCTGATCTGGAAAGACCTCCCTGACACAAACTCATTCTGCTTTTCATCCTGTCATTCAGTGTCCTTTAAGTAGGCCACCAAGCTCTCCTTCGCTATGACATCCAGCAGCTTACCTACGATGGAGGTCAGGCTGCTAGACCTATAGTTGTCTGGATGCTCCCTGTCCCTCCTACTTGACTTGTGTAGTGTAGTGGTACTACATCAGTGGCTCTCCAATCCACTGGCACCACTCAAGACTACAGTGTCACTGAACTGATGGGTTAAGAGTATTTCAAGTACTTCAGCCAATTCCCTTAGCACTCGTGGGTGCAGGCCATCCAGGCCTGACAACCTGTCTACCATGAAAGCATTTAGCCCATTTTGTACCCTGTCCACTAAGATCTGTACTCTGCCTATTTCCTGAGCTGGCCTTATGGCTGCATTGAAACAACTTTCAAGAAGAGGACCTTTGTCCTCCACCTTGAATACAGAGCATGAAAAATTATTTTCCCCCACTCTTCGCTCCCTCAGCAATCCATAGCTTCATGTCTGCATATCAGATGAGAGTGGTTGTTCAGGTGGACGATAGGAATCACATGACATTTCTTAAAAAGAGCAGAGGAATTTCCCCAGTGTCCTCTTGTCCATAGTTCCTCATTCATTAAAAACCACCAAAGCTTAACCTGGTTCAATCCTTTGAGGTCATCAACGACATACATAAACAATAAATACATACATACATATATAAATAAAAAAATAAATATAGTACTCCAGTGCAGGTTATGAAATGTTTCTTAATGTAAATGAAATGTTAAGTCAGCAAGTATTTTTTCCTTGAACTACATCTTCACTTTGCCATTTGTTACAGTTGGATATCGAGGATAATGTGTGGGCATCCATACACAACAAGACTATGTCTGCATCAAGAGGTTTCCATGGCAGCCAGGAACTTCAATAACAAACCTTAAAAGCTTCATGGTTGCCACAGGAACCTCAAGATTCGGACTCTGGCTTATCTGTGTACAGATGCCCATACAGTACCTTTTATTGTGTATGAGCACCATAAAAACAAGCTTGATACTGTTCTGCTTTGAATGTGGCAGTAAAAAAAAAGAAAAAAAAGCACTAAATGGGAATGGTGCTGTAACCATTGCTTTGCCTCCCATCTCCAGTGGTCTGTGGGGGTCAGCCTTTCTCTCTCAGAACCATGGCTGCTTATGTCAGGCGCTCTCACCGCCTTGGGCCAACTATTCACCACTTGAGGGAAGGACAGGAAAAAAACAACTATGGCTAACTTTGTGTAATGAAAGGTGGAGAGCAGGGACTGCTGAGAAAGTTAAAGCCTTTGTTCTTGCTCTTCCATCTGCCACTCCCTCTCTCCCTCACATGCCACTTCTCCACAGGCTTGACCGCTTGCTTTTTGAAAAAGGTGGTCACATGATGTCAGTCTATGTTGTATTGTAATAGTGACATCCTCAATGCAGCACAACATTGTGACATCACTGTGCAGGACAACAAGGATATTCTAGTTATGGATTTTTAGTCACAACATACCACCATACACTATAATGATTTTATGTATATCATATGATAGTGGTATATTTTTGGGGGGCATAATTTTTGAACTTATTTAGTGATTGTATTAATGAAAACATGTTAGTTTGTACCTTGGTTGCAATAAGTAAATAAAATAAAACTAAAAAAAAAAATGAAGTCACTTGTACAGTACAAGGCAGTGTTTGAGAACAGTGGAGATCAATTACTCTTACAGCAAGCAGAGGAATGATCACCATCAACATTGAGAGTTGTCCTTTTGTCCACACTGGAACTACCAAGAACTAAAAAGAAGACAGATGCCTAAAATTAAGTAGTTCTTTGTTTATTGTTTGGTAACTGGGTACGGTGGTATTTATTTATTTATTGATTCATTCATTCATTCATTCATTTATTGAAATTGTTTTACTATGTACTCTGAACATACATATATAAAAAAAGAACATATCTTATTTACAGTGGCAACTGGGGGAATATGAGACAATCAGGAATAAAGATGATAGACAATTAACATAGTGTACAGTGGTAGCCATACTAATCTTCCAGTTTACCACAAAACAGGTTACCACATTAAGATACTGCTATACAGCACTTACCTCTTTCGTCATTATCATTCAAGGTACCACGTTAGCTGAAGTGTTACCTTATTGTGCTTAGTCAGTACAGTAAAGTAACACTTTGGCTAATGTGGTACTTTGAATAATACTGCCATAAGGGGAAGTGCTGTATTGCAATACTGTACCTTAATGTGGTAACCTCTTCTGGAGAAAAAGCAGAAGATTAGGATGACTGCCACTGTATCACAGCAATTATACCAATAAACATAGTAGTAGAGGATAAACAGACAGTAGTTTAACATAATTACTGGTGAAGCCATTTATCAACCAGATTACCGTTGCCTTCAAACGCTGTAAAAGCCGGATTTCGGGTTATTACGCTTGAAAAAGCCATAATAACCCAAAATCCAATTATTACAGTGTTTGCTAAAGCAGAAATGTGAACTATACTAATCACGCCACTTTAACTTTCATAGCAGCACAATGTGAACCAGTGGTGTTTGTTCTGGAAGAAAAATCACTCAAACTGCACAGTTCTCTGTTGAAATCTGGCACTTGTAGTAGTTAACCTGATTTTTCTTATTTTTTGTGTTAGGAAACCCATCAAGTATAGACTGAGGAGAGTGAGTGACTCAGCGGCTTCAGAACACAAGATTCAGGTGTAAGCGAGTGTTGCTACAACACTCACTTACACTTGAATCTCGTGTTCTGAAGCTGCCGAGTCACTCGCTCTCCTCAGTCTATGATCGGCGTCTTTCCTAACTCAAAAAATAAGAAAAATCAGGTTAACTGCTACAAGTGACAGGATATTTTAACAAAGCACTGCAGTTTGTGTACATTTTGGGCAATATTATTTTCCAGAACAAACACTGCTCAGTCACGCTTCACTAACGGACTGGAGTCACTCACTAATGGACTGCAGAAAGGGAACAGGTTGTCTCAGGGAGTAAGTCTTTGCATCAGTAATTATAAAAAATAAAGTCTAGGTAGATGTGTGTTCATGATATTTTTTTATACACCCTCAGTGAGTGATGAGCTCATAAACCTCTTGAGCTTCGTTCTCGATGTTTATGGCTCATCGCTCACCTCGGGTGTGTAAAACAACATCATAACAGACACCTACCTAGCCATTATAGTGTATGGTGGAACGTCGTTCTCCACCGAAATCCATCGTTGTCGAAACCTTGTAGTCACACACTAGTGACGTTCGCAGTGCAGTAGAACGATTTTTTTCTACTGCACTGCGAACATCATACAGTGTCCTCGAGCAGCATTTGACAGTTAGGGCTCACTCCATAGACAGGACACATAGCAAAAGTAGCAATGTCAGCGGCAGTACTAATGTTTAGCGTTAAAACATTCAAAATGTAAAGTTCTGGAACAGTTAAAATGTCAAGCGTGATCACGTTCAAAATGTAACGTTCTTTTTTCCTTCTAGTAACACAGTAAAACTGTTTTGAAGCAGAAACATGCTGTTGTGATTGTTTTTCCCAAAAAACGACATTCCACCATACTATAAAGAAAGTGCATGGGAGACAGTTGACAGAGGCATCTTTCACCATTGCATTTACGGATGAGTATACCTCTCGAGCTGTGCTCTCAAGGTAATCCGTCATCATAGTGCCAACTCGGTGAAAGAATAGCCCTGTTGTCAACTGTTCCCCATGCACTATCCTATATATTCTCTATCTTTAGAAGACATACAGATACAGCAAATGGTAATACACAGCATGCTATGATACAGAGACCAGTTTCCAGGTGAAAAACCAGGGGGAGAACCAGATCTAGGCAGGATTAGTACAAGACATTGCGTGCAATCACAAGGATATATATGAACAGTCTTGAGCAACCATTTGGCAGTCTGGACACTGGTAAGTAATGTAGGACCAGAGGCAGGTTATTTCAGAGGTGGAGAAGTCTATAATGGAAGGCAAATTACATAAAAGCAAAAAACACAGAATTTGTTGGCAGAAAAGCATCGGTCTGCATTATTTTCCCCTACCTATTCTGACACCACAGACCCTATTTGGTTGCTGGTGTCCCTCCTGACTCCCTTTCCTCTACTTATTATGCCTGTGTGCCTATCCCACACATGGTTGAATCTCCCCACTTTCTTCATCCCCACCACCTCTTCCAACAGATTGTCCCAGACATCCACCACCTTTTCTGTGAAGAAGTATTTCCTCATATCCCTCTTAAAATCCCCCCCCCCCGCTTCATTGCATGCCATTGTGTTCTGGTGCTTTTCCTCCTCTGAAAGAGACTCCATGCCTGCACCTTGTTCACCCCTGTGAGGTACTTATAGGTTTCAGTCATGTCCCCTCTAATTCGCCTCTCCTCCACGGAGTACATAAAAACAGAAACATAGACTTTGATGGCAGATAAGGGCCGCTTGGTCCACCTAGTCTGTTCATTTCCCTACCTACAGGATAAGCTGCAGATCCTAGTTAACCAACAGCCTACTTTTTCCTACCCCCTACAAAAATTGCCTTATGTCTGTCCCATACATTCTTGAATTCTCCCACAGTTTTAGACCCCACAACCTTCTCAGGAAGGCTGTTCCATGCGTCCACCAACCTCTCTGTGAAAAAATACTTCCTCACATTGCCCCTGAGCCGTCCCCCCCTCTATCTTCAAATTGTGTCCCCTTGTTCTTGCACATCTCTTTTTCTGAAAAATGCTACGCTCTTGGACTTTGTTGATTCCACTGAGGTACTTAAAGGTTTCTATCAGTACATGTTGATACCCTGCAGCCCCTCGACATATGGCTTCTCGTGCAACCCCAGCACCATTTAGGTAGCCCTCCTCTGGACCACATGCACACCATCAGTGTCCTTGCAGAAGTGTGGCACCACCTCCCTTCTTCTGCTAGAAATACCCCTCCCTATGCACCCTAGCATCCTGCTACCCTTGTCTACTGCCTTGTCACACCACTCTGCTACTTTGAGATCATCAGGTATGACTACCCCAAGATCCCTTTCTTGCTTGGTGACTCTGAGTACCTCACCCCTGCATTTTATATGCAGTTCCCAGATTTCGCCACCCCAGGTGTATGGCTTTGCACTTTTTGGCACTGAAACCCAGCTACCACACCCTAGACCACTCCTCTAGTTTCACCTGATCCCTTTGCACTCCCTCCTCCCTCCCCTTCTTGAGTGTCCATCCTGTTGCAGATTTTTGTGTCATCTGTAAAGCAGCACACCTTCAGTTCTTCAGTAATGTCACTTATAAAGACACTGAAGAGGACTGGTTCCAGTACTAATCACTGTGGTACCCTGCTGATCACTCTCCTGTCCCCCAAGTGTCTGCCATTTACCACAACCTTCTGCGTTCTGTCCTCCACCCAGTTTGATACCCAGCTTACCACTTTCTCCCCAACCCCCAGGCTGCTTAGTTTCTTTATTAGCCTTCTGTGCGGCACAGTGTTGAAGGCCTTACTGAAGTCCAGATTAGCAACATCCATTGTACTCCCCTGATCCACCTTCCTAGTAAGCCAGTCAGTTAAATCTCTTGGATTTGTTTGGCATGACCGCCTCCCTGTGAAACCATGCTGCCCGTGATCCTGCAGCCCAATTGCCTCCAGAAACTCCATCAGCCTCCCCTTCAGCAGGATCACCATTAATTCTCCCACCAGAAGGAGTTGTACAGCATAACTTGCCTAGAAAAGTGACACATTGGGGCAGTGACATGGAAAACATCTCCATTATCAATAATGGGAAGAACAGTTTTCTCAAGAAGTCGCTATGCCTCTGGAACTCTGTTGTCCTATACAGAGATCCAAGTTTTTTAAAACACTTGGAAACCAGGAACTGAATATGCAATGAGAAATCCAGGGACTGATCAAGAGTAAAACCCAGATACTTAAATTGAGAAACAGTAGAGAGGTTTTTTTGTTAGTTTTTATTTACCCTGAAAGCTTCATTAGAATATGAGAACATGATGTGTCAGCACCCTTTAGATTCTACAGTATGCCTGTCTGCCTAATTAGAGTTCAACAAAACAAGTTGCAGTGAAGTGTGAAATACCACATTTACCTTCAATTAGCTTTGAAAATTGTCTGAGTTGTAATGCGGGGTTTTCCCTTTAAATTGCATTAAATTTGTGCGTTTCCCCAGGTAATGTGTACTTTCAGCATAGAGATACATAGTATAGATGGGTGCTGTGACATAATGTTCTCATATGCTATTGCAGCTGTCAGGGACAATGAGATATCAACCACCACAAAATGGAGACTCCCAGGATAGATACAAGAGACTAGCACAAACAGTGTAAACTAAAGCAAACCCATATATCCCTAACAGCTAAACAAAAAGAGTTGTCTGTTGACATGGAAACAAATAACATTTACAAGATACAAGGTTGTTTTTTCCTTTAAATCCTGATAAAATTAGAGTCATTCATTGGTCATGCCTACAAACTACACAGGTGTACATAAAAAGAGCTGAGAGGAACTCCCCTTTAAGGTTACCCCCTCAAAACCACAGCTTCATCTTTTCTGACATTGTAACCCTAATGTATGCATTATCACAGGTTTTTGTTTTTTGTTTTGTTTTTTTTGCAATTATTACCGTACTTTCTGGGAACATAGAATCTTTCCTTTGGGTCCTGCATGAAGCAGGAGGTAAGTCCTAACTTGTCATGTATAGGGCACTTTGGAACCTATGCAAAGCAGAATGTGCAGGGCCCTGTGCATTAGTCCTAACTTTCTTAGCACAGGATATGAAACATCATTTTCTTACTATTTTGTTTGTGTATAACTTTAATTTTAGTAGAAATTGTATGTGATGCTTTTATTGGCTGTGTTCTAAATCAGTGGTTCTCAAACCCCAAATCACAGTGGCCTCAAAGTATGGCAACTAGAACACAATGGTGACCTCACTCATTATTTTGTTGCCCCACATGCTGTAATATATACCAAATGGAAAAAACCTGTTTATATAGAGAAATAATAGATTTACTTGTGTGTAATTATGATAAAATAGTCCTTCCGCCCACTACAAATGATGTAATTGATGATGTCATTGTATTGTTGCCCACTTTCTTCTTCCTGTTTTTCCACACATTCAGGATATGGAATGTTTGTCATGGAATGTTTCCCATGGAATACATGGATTCAAAATTCTGCTCAGTTACACTGCTAGAATGTTACTCTCCTACCATACTGTACACACACACAACAAAGGCCTCTGTTACAGCCAGAGACTCAATTATCTCACTGTCAGGGCAAGGAGGAGAGATTTCCCTGATGAGCAGGTAAAGATGGAAGGGGGATTTTTCACTGTTAGCAAAGAAACAGTTGTAATGAAAACTATAAACAATACTTGATGTTTTTAATGTGTTTATGCGTGAAAGGAGAATGTGATGATTAGGGAAACAACATTTAATTAATCTGTTTAATTTTGTATTTAAAGTAGTTTTATTTTTAGGGCCCAGTGCAAGTAAATGTGATGCTTACAGTTACAGGGCAAAAAACAATGTCTGCCAGTTGAATTCTTAAAGGGACACTGTCAACCTGTTTTTCATCATATTATTTCTAGTTGAAACCTCACATTTTATGATTGCTTACCCCTCTCTAAAATTCACTGATGTTGCTGTTTGTTTTGTCTGTCTCTTTGTTTAGAAGAACTGAAATGCATGGCAGTGTATATTTATAAGCAACCTTGTTTTTGTTTACAATCCTAGTTCTGTTCTTACTGCATACTTCCTGGGCATTAGAAACACACCCAAACAGTTCAGTCACTCATAAGGCAGTAGCCTCCTAAACTTCCACAGCATCATGAGGTGCTAGAATGTTTTGGAGGTGTTCCTAAGTCCAGGAAAGATGTATTTGGAGCTGATTAAGGAATGTAAACAAACCTGTTTTGGTGTGATAACACCAATATGTTGGGCAGTCTGTTTTTTTACTTTTGTAAAGAAAATATGAGTTTAAATCAAACTACCAGATACATCAACAATCTTTACAGAATGTTGGCAATAATAAAATATGTTTTTTAAACTAGGGACATTTTGAGACCTAAGGGGGTTGACAGTGTCCCTTTAACATTCTATTAGCGTAATGATTCCAGTGGTGATCAGTGCACATTTGGCAGCACTTTTTATTATCCATGAGTGGAACTTAATTGCTACATGAACAACAGCCATTCAGATTTCAGGATTTTACCATACCATTTTATAATTATTTTTATGCTTTTAGCTTTTAAAGTTTTTTTTTTCATGCCTATCTATTTTTTCACAAGATCTGTGCATTTAAAACCTAATAAATAAAAAACAAAAACAAAAAATGTTGTTTTGAAAGTACAAAAAAGCTCTGTGTCAGTGGTTCAGTAAGTAGCACACTTGCCTCTGAGGCCGAGAGATCGGAGGGCTGTGGGTTCAGTTCCCACATCTGGTACTTGGGTTACTATCCCAATACTGACACTGTAGTGCAGCATGAGAGGGGTGCTGCACTTCTCAGGTGCCGTCTTTCAGATGAGACATTAAACCGAGGTCCCATCTGCCTGGATTGGTGGTAGTTCAGGTGGATGTTAAAGATCCCATGGCACTTATCGAAAAGAGTAGGGGAATTTCCCCGGTGTCCTGGCTAAATTTCCCTCATTCACTAAAAAAAATACCACCAACAGCTTAATCTGGTTCAGTTTCAGTTGCTTACCATCTGTATCCCTCCCCGTCGCCCCTGAAAAGGGACTTCTAGGCCCAGTGGGCTTACCGGTCAACAAAAATTCAACAAACAAACAACAACTGTTCTGGGTCTAGCTCTAATGAACATGAATATTTAGTAAATTAAATAAGTGTTGGGTTTTTTTCGCTTTTAGTGGGCAACAAAGTCTTAATTTAGAATTGCTTGTGTATCTATCTTGTATCTAGTGCTTGTGTATCTATCTTCAAAATCTATGTTTCTATGTAATTTCATAAATTAATAACTTTTGAACTGGGTGGGATGGGCCAGTGGGCAGTTTTCTGTCATCACGTTCTATGCTCCTGTGTCTCCATGAACCGCCAAACCAATTTACACCAACTAGCCAAACGCATAGCCCCTAGTACTGAGACAGTGAACTTCAAATTTTACAGTCCTAGATTAAACACAGAAACATTAAAACACAGACTTTGTCATCAGAAAAGGACTGCTTGGCCCACCAGTCTGCTCAGATAGTCCCTGCCTAGACTGTCTCTGCAGATCCCAACTGTTCTCCAGTGACCCTCCATCCTTCCTGCATGGTTACTAATATTCCCTTATATCTATCCCATGCATGCTTAAAGTCCCCTACTGTTTTTGCCTCCACCACTTCCTCTGGAAGTCTATTACAGGCATCCACCACTCTTTCAGTGAAGTAGTTCTTCCTCACGTCCCTTTTAATCCCCCCGCTTCATCGCATGGCTTCCAGAACTGGGCACAATATTCTGGTTGGTGTCTTACAAACAAGCAATACTGTGGCAATACCACCTCCCTCCTCCTGCTGGAAATGACTCTCCCTGTGCACCCCAACATCCAACTGGCCCTACCCACTACTTTGGCATACTGCCCTGCCACTTTGAGGTCATCAGATATGATAACTCCAAGGTCACGTTCCCGTGTAGTGACTGTCAGAACCCCCCTCCCCCCAGCCTACATGCAGCTCCTGGGTTCCTATGCCATAAGTACTTGGTTTTGCACTTTTTGCCATTGAACACCAACTGCCATGCTCTTGACCACTTATGCATTCTCTCCACCCCTCCTGAGTATCCCACCCTATTAGATATTTTGGTGTTTTGTTTTGTTTATTTAAAATCTGGAAAAGTCCATGGGCCAAAGACCTATTTACATGGGCGACCAGAACAATCAACAAGAATACAAAACAAAACAATACCCAGTATACAATACATCATTCAATAAATACACATCACCGATACAATAAAGCTCACCAGTGAAACAATTACAGTCACTGCTAGAAAAGAGATGTTTTTTCAAACTCTGTCTAAAACTAAATATAGAATTACCAACACAGGTTATTGTTGGTAGCAGTGTGTTAAAAAAGGCTGGCAAGTTATAAAACAATGTTTTTTGACCAGCAGTAGCTCTCGTACTGGGGACAGAGAATTGAAAATTTAGTGAGGACCTGGTTGAGGCAAGACTAGCGTGTTTTTTTAAAAATGACTTGAAATGAATTTGGGACTGTATCTAATATTACATTTTTGGGAATGATACCTAATTGAAGCAAGTACCTCTGGTCAAGTTGTAACCAGCCAACATGCCCCCTTCATAAGGCCCACAGTTTATCCATTCCACAGTATAGGCCCCCACCATCTTCCTCCTCCCCCACCAGCCAGGCACACCACTTCCCGCTCTCCTTACCCTCACCCCTTATTACCACTACACCTGAATTTAATGTATAGTCTGATTAGAATGTATCCTTAGACTGTATGTATACTGAATATTCTATGTAGTATCCTAGAGTGTGTGTATATTGAATATTTTTTATGTATCTATGTAAATTGAACCTTGACCTTACCAGGTCCATCTTGCAAATGAGCTGTGCTCAACGATGTTCGCTTGGATAAATAAAGATTTGATTGATTGATTGATTGATTGAGTGTACAAATCATCTGCATCAAGGCTTACCTTTCCTTCCAGTCCTTCTGCAGTGTCACTTATGAAGACGTTGAAGGGGACTGGTCCTAATATTGATTCCTGAAGCATCCTGCTGGTCACTGTTCCCTCATTACAGTGAGGATAGTCCATGTCCACTGCCCTCCCCAATCTAGTTCCCTCATCACCCAGTTGAAGAACTCAAGTAGATTCATCTAGAAACATAGATTTTGTCAGCAGAGAAGGACCTTTTATGCCCATCCAGTCTGCCCCTTGTCATTGCCTATTCCATCACCACTGGCTGTAGTTGATCATAGGTGTCAATCCCTCCCCCTGTTCCTCTTACCTAATATTTCCCTGTGCGTATCCTACACAGGCTTAATTCACTTGAAGCTCCCCACAGTCCTTGCCCACACTACCTCCTCTGGAAAGTTGTGCAGTTATCCACCACCCTATCCATGAAGAAATATTTCCGCCCATCTCTCATAAATATTCCTCCCTCTTAGGTTCATTGCATGCCCCCTTGCTCTAGTGCTTTCCTTTCTCTGAAATAGACCCTCCACTTGCACTTTGTTCACTCCCGTGAGGTACTTGTCGGTTTCAATTATGTTCCCTCTCGCTCTCCTCTCTTCCAGGGAGTACATGTTGAGTTCCTGCAGCTTTTCCTCATATGGTTTCTCATGCAATCTCCTTAGCATTTTGGTTGCCCTCCTCAGTACCAGCTCCACCCTTTCAATGTCTTTCTGAAAGTGTGGCCTCCAGAACTGGACACGGTACTCCAGGTGGGGTCTCATCAATGTGGGATCCAACAGCAGTACCACCTCCCACCTTCTGCTAGAAATCCCTCTCCCCATGTACCCCTGCATCCTGGTAGCCTTTCCCACTACTTTGTCACACTGCTCAGCTACCTTGAGGTCATCAGATATGATGACCCCTAGATTTCTTTCTTGCTTGGTGACCATAAGCTCCACTCCCCCCATCTTATACACAGCTCCTGGGTTCTGCAGCCCTAAGTGTATAACTTTGCACTTTTTGGCTTTGAAACCCAGCTGCCACCCCCAGGACATTCATCTAGTTTTCTCAGATCCCTTTACATTTTCTCCACCCCTTTCTGAGTGCCAACCCTGTTGCAGATTTTTGTATCATCCACAAAGAGACACACCTTATCCTCAAGCTCCTCTGCAATATCACTTATGAAGACATTGAAGAGGACCGGTCCCAGCACCAAACTCTGTGGCACCCTCAATAGTCATTTTCCTATCACCTGCGTGGCTACCGTTTACCACCGTCCTTTGCTTCCTATCCCTTAACTAGCTTGATATCCTGCTTGTCACTTTCTTAGCTAGTCTTTTGTATTGCACAGTGTCAAAAGCCTTACTGAAGTCTAGATAGGCCATATCCACTGCTCTCCATTGATTACCTCCCTGGTAACACAGTCAAAGAAATCTGTGAGATTAGTTTGACATAACTGCTGCCAGTGGTCCTGCAGCCCTTTTGCCTCCAGGTGCTCCACAAGACTCTCCTCCTACAGTGTCTCCGTTAGCATCCCCACCACTGATGAGAGATTGACTTCCTGTAGTTGCTAGCTTCCTCCCTACTGCCGCTTTTGTGCAGAGGGACCACATCGGCCCTCCTCCAGTCCTCTGGGACTTCCTCCATCTCCACTGAGGTGCTAAAAAGCACTGTCAGAGGGGTGGTCAGCACCATGCCAAGTTCCCTTAGGATCCTTAGATGAATCCCATCCAGTCCCATTGCCTTATTCTCCATTAAGGCTTCCAATCTTTTCTGGACCCTTTCCACTGAGAAGGGGATTCTGTCCACTCCCCCCCTCTCCCTGTTGCTTACTACAGCATGCTGGTCCTTCTCCCACACCCTCTACCGTGAAGACCAAGCAGAAGTAATTGTTAAATATTTCCACCTTCTTTTGCTCTGCCTCTGTGCAGTCCCCCCTTCCTCTTGATCCTCACTATCCCTTCCCTTGTCTTCCTTTTTCCCCCACATACTGTACCTCAAAAAGATTGTGTCCCCTATTTTGACCTTCTTAGCTAACCTCTCCTTTGTTAGTAGTTTAGCTGCCCTCACCTTCCTTCCTTCCTGACTCCCTTTGTTTTGCCAGATATACTTCCTTGTCTTTGTCAATCTGGGTCTCCTTGTGCTTTCTAAATACTGTTTTCTTCTCCTTCACTGCATTGGCCAGCCCCTTAGACAATTATAGCAGCCTCTTCCTCCTCTTTCTCTTGCTCACTTCCTTCAGAAAGCATGCTGTTACCTGGACTATACCCCCCTTAATTTTTTCTCTAGTGAGTTTCCACTCCCCCTCTGCCTACCCCCCAGGTATCCTTGGAGGCAGTTTCCCCATTTCTTCAAAATCTGCCCTCCTGAAGTCTAGGTCCTTCATCTTAAGGCACTTTTACACGGCGCCCCTCTGCACTACAATTATTTGTTGCAGTCTCTTCACATTTTTGAGCCTCTCATCTGTGTGATTTTACACAGCACACCTCAAATTGATCCTGGAGAGAGTCTCACGTGACCCTCTGGGATCCTTGTGTTCTCTCACTGTCACTGCCTCCTGATGCTCATATGAGCAGTATTGTGCCCGAGTTCAACTACTTACATTTTCTGACAGCACAATGAAAGCTGAACTTGGGCAAGTAATCAGTTTTGTGTAATATTGGGTAAAAATGCTTTAAAATGACTCGGAAAGTGGGGCTTATACTGGGCATGTGATTATGAATATGCACAAGTGCATTCCCAGTATGAGCCCCACTTTCCGAGTTATTTTAAAGCATTTTTAACCAATGTTACACAAAACTGATTACTTACCAGAGTTCAGCTTTCTTTGTGCTGTCAGAAAATGTAAGTAGGTGAACTTGGGCACAATACTGCTCATACAAGCATCAGGAGGCAGTGATGGTAAAAGACCATGAGGATCCTGGAGGGTCACACAAGACTTTCATGGGCTGAGATGTGAGTGTTGCCATCCGATTACATGGCCACTAGATGTACTTCATAACAATGCGCTGAAACAGCGAACCCAGAAAAATGGGGAATGCTTTTTCAGCGAACACTCATTGTGGAAGCGGTACAGGTTGTCTTGACACATGAAAAACGCAATGCTGCAATTGATCTGCACCAGTCAGTGCAGTGCAGATCCTAGCATGTAATGGCACCTTTAGTGTGTGGTTTTTTTTCTGTCCTATCCATATGCAGAAACCACATAGTGCAGTGATCACTTGTGCCCAGGGGACTACCCACGGTGACGTCAACAATGCTGTCTGTTTGTAAGGGCCAGCACTGCCCCATCCCTAGTGGATTCCAAAACCAGCTGCATGAGAAATGCCCTGACCTCCCTAGCCCCCAGCATGAATCCATACTGTCTTTCGTCTGTTAGCCAAGTGTATTCAAGATACTCTACCAACATTTCCTTTAACATGGTTTTGATTAATTACCCCACCACTGATGTGAGGCTGAGTGGACTGTAGTTGCTATCCACCTTCCTGCTGCTACTGTTATGGAGACAGACTATGTCTGCTTTCCTTCAGTCCTCCAGACTGTTTCCAGTGACCTGTTGAATAAAGTCATCAGTGAAGCAGCTAGCACCTCATTTGGCATTTAGCCTCAACCCACTGGGATATATTATTTAGGTCCCATTGAATTATATAATTACTATCTTCATTGTTACATGCTCCCCCCAACCCCGATCTTAACATCATCTGCATATTTAATAGTTTTTGAACATTAAGCTTGATGCACTGCAAGCCTTTACCACCCAACACAACCCGGATATTCTGTCAGTAGTTGAAACTTGGCTCACCCCAAAGATTCCTGACCAGGCACTCACCCTTCCTGGCTACAATGTCTTCCGGGTTGATCATAAGTCCAAAAGAGGTGGAGGGTGTGCCTTATATGTGAAAGACACTTTCCAAGGACACCCCATTGATTCCAGTCTTCCAGCAACACCTGCTCAGATTCTTCCCATCAGACTCCTATTAGGCGCCCACAATAAGGCCCTCACAGTTGTCACTGTTTACATATCTCCTAAAGAAAAGGGACCTGGTCTAACCGCTGTCCTGACTTTGTCAAATCCCACCCATCGGACTCGAATCATCCTTCTTGGTGACTTTAACATAATTGGCTCTCAGCTGAATGTGGGTCATTTAAGGACTCCATTATATCAGCTAACCTGACTCAAATGGTTGACTATGCAACCAGAAAGAACTACAGAACTGGGACCTGCACCCTACTCAACTGGATCCTAACCAACCACCCTCTCGGATCACGAAAACCTCAGTCCTCCCTGACTCACTCAGTGACCACTCTCCCATCAGCTGTACCTGGTCAAACAAATTCTATAAGCCCTCCAAAATCATCACCAGCAGAGTCCTACCCCGTGGTCAGCTACCCCACTCAAATCACACCTCAGTCTGCAGGACTGGTCCCCATCTTCAAGGCAACAGATACTAATACTGCACTGGAGCAATTTATTCACATTTTCAATGAAGCCTGTAATAAATTTGCCCCTCAAAAGCAGAGTTAAATCGCCTCAGTAACCCTTGGCTGTCAGGAGACCTCCTAAAAAAACTTAAATCCAGGGACAACCTCTGGGAACTGGCTAGAAACTCTGGTAAGCAACTCGACATCCAGAATTATAAACGGGCACGGAACGACTGCACCAAATCCATTCGGCAACAGAAATCTGACTACTATAAAAATGCCCTCACTAACTCCTGGGGAAATGGGAGAGATTTCTGGGAAAAACATTAAAGATGTCACTGGGAAGCAGTCAAAATCTTCGACGAACATACTCAACATAAATGGACACACTACACTTGACTCTAAAACTATTGTGAACACTTTTAACATCGCTTTTACTGACCTTAGCAGTGTTCTCCCCTCCGACTTCTTCCAAGACGTGTCAACTCCCATCCCCTCCAACTCCTCCACCCACGCCTGTCACCCACCTTTCTACTTTAAAGCACTAAAGAAACATCAAGTCCGAAACTACATTGCCAAAGCCATCAGCAAATCTAGAACAAGCAATGACACACTTGACCTCAAGCTACTGGCCCTAACACTTGACGAGGTACTTGGGCCCTTCACCAAGATCTTTAATCTCTCTCTTTCCTCTAGCCAATTACCAGACAAATGGAAAATGGCCACTGTTACTCCAATTCACAAAAGTGGTGATAAGGCTGACCATGCGAACTTCCGCCCAATCTCCATTCTGCCTCCCCTATCGAAGGCACTGGAACGTATAGTAGCAGACCAACTTACCGAGCATCTGGACAATTAGAATATTCTCTGTAAACAGCAACATGGCTTTAGAAAGGTCATAGTACATCCTTCTGCCTTACTCGAATTCACCAGCTCCATTCACAGCTCCCTTGACAATGGACAACTAACTGGTGCTATTTTCATCGACCTGACCAAAGCCTTCGATACTGTCCACCACTCCCTCCTGCTGAGCCAACTAAAAAATGCTGGTCTCTCCAATGATTCAATCTCTTGGTTCAAAAGCTATCTTGAAAACCGCACCCAG
This sequence comes from Neoceratodus forsteri, assembly GCA_016271365.2. Lineage (NCBI taxonomy): Eukaryota > Metazoa > Chordata > Ceratodontiformes > Ceratodontidae > Neoceratodus > Neoceratodus forsteri. The sequence goes on along the minus strand of CM057449.1, from coordinate 708,527,229 downwards.
CATGTAAAAATTGGAGATGTGCACTCTGATTCCAGACCTGTCCTCTCTGGAGTCCCCCAGGGTTCAATACTGGGCCCCCTACTCTTCAGCCTGTTCCTTAACACCCTACCGGACTCTTGCACTGAACATATCACCCTGTATGCTGATGATGCAGTAATTCTTGCCACACACCAGGACCCAAAGAAATTGCAAGAAAATCTCCAACTCGGCTTCTCCTTGGTTGAGAATTGGCTCACAAAGCACAAACTCATCCTTAATCAAAAAAAACCAAAGGCCATGATCTTCAGCAGCTCCCATAATAAACATAAGCACTTCCAACTCTCCGTTATCACCAGACAAGGTGCCACACTGGAACAGGTCAAAAACTTTAAATACCTTGGGATCACCCTTGACCCTCACCTCTCCTACACTGCCCACATTGACCATGTCACCAAAGTCGCTAACTCCCGGCTAGGCCTGCTATTCCACCATAGGAAACACCTGACACCTGAAGCCCTCACTGTCACTGTCCAGAGCTCCATCATAGCCATCATTGATTATGGCATTATCATTTACGGCTCTGCTACAACCACTGCACTCAAACGTGTATCCACCGCCCTCAACAAGGCCTGTCGACTTGTCACTGGCTCCCAACGATTAACTCACACCTGTGACCTCTATTCTCAAACTGGATGGTTGAATCTTGCCAATCGAATAAAACACCAAACTTGTATTACTACTAATAAAATCTTGCTGGGCCTTGCCCCCCCTGGAGTCTGTGACCTCATACAACCGAGAATCCACACCCGACATACCAGGGGATCAAAACCTCAGCTTCTGCAAGTCCCGCATTGCCGCACAACACAAGGCCAAAGATCCTTTGCTTACCGGGCCACTAGTTGGTACAACAGTCTTCCCAGCAACATCTCATCTTCACTATCACTCAGCACTTTTAAGACTCATCTCCGCCTAACACTGACTGCCTCCAACCTCTGTGACTGTTGTGGCTAAACATATCTTTGGTTCCATAGCTGAAGATGCCCTTTTGGACCCACATCTACTCCTGCACTTTGCCAGCACCCCCCTTCCTATCTTCACCTCCCCTGCTGGCCCATGACAAATGCCACCCGGCTGCACTACCACTATTCTTATCCACCTTCCACCTCTCCTCTCTCTGTCCCCCCCAACCTACCTCCCCTTTTCTCCCATCCACTTAGTCTCCCTGATTTCACCCTCCTCCTTCCCCTTTCCCTTCCCCAAAGTTTTACCTTATTGTTCTTTTTTCATCTACAAGACTATGTGTTTTTTTTTTTTTAATTTTACAAACAGTTATCTTTGCTTATGATTGTCTCAATTGTACCAATGACGTGGAATCTTTGTAAAAGAGCCTTGGCTCAAAGGTATTTGTAATCCTAGAACAAATAAAAACCTCCCAGCATTCCTTTTGGTCCCTTGGGTGTATTATGTCCCATTCCATAGCCTTGGCCACTTTCAGAGCTGCAAGTCCATTCAGGACTCTTTCTTCTGAAAATTGACTTGTGTCCACTTCACCACCCTTTGTTCCTGCTGCTCCCTGATGGCCCATCCCCCTCCCTCCACCGTGATAACTGAGCAGAAACACCTGTTCAGGATGTCTGCATTTTATTGACACTCTTCTGCATAGTCTCCCCATGCCACTCTGCTTATCCTCACTATCAGTCCCCTTGCATTCATCTTTTCTGATCAAAGCTGTCAAAAAAACTGTTTTTGACACAAACATTAACTCAGCCATAAGATACAGCCCTACTGCACCTCAGAGAGAGAGAGAGAGAGAGAGAGCGAGAGGCTGGTGAGCTGGAGCTCTGGCAGTGTTCCACTCATTAACCTAACTCTCCCACGTGCACTGCTGTATAAACTGTAACAGCTCATTTGCTGTGCACTGACTCCCAGCACTGATCTGAATAGTGTTATCTGCGGTTGTGGTTTGGATACAAAGTTCTCAATTATACTTGTTAATGTAATGAGTCTAAACGTAAAAGCAGAAAACATACTGGGTGAGACCACAGCTTTGGCCTACACCAGCCGTATGATTTTTGCCAGGATTTGACTGCCACTACCTTTTATTGTACTCCTGCTGTACTTTATGAGCCAGTGGATTCAGGCTGACTCCTTTTGCTGTGCCTAAAGTTTCACTGGGTGGTTACAAAAGTTTAAAAAGGTCAATTGTATCCTGCTATATTTTACATAGCCACCGGCATCAATGTGACTCCGTTCGCAAGGTGCAGCTAGAGTCTGACTGAGTTACCAAAACCTACTCAAGAGCTAACTGAGGAAATTTTATCTGCGTTAATTTGTTTTGTGTGTATGTATATCATACTAAGGTTCATACTGAGGTGGTTAAGGTGCAAGGGGGCTGTTTGGCCCATAAACGCACCTAATTAATTGTAAAAGCTGATACTTGCCTTGTTTACAATTAAGTTATCTAAGCGGGATTTAAATGTTATCTTATTGTCACTTAAGAAAATCTCAGAGGGTAAATTGTTCCAAGGGTTAATGATCCTCTGAGTGTAAAAGTAGTTGCATGATGTGTGATAGAATTTTGCCCTAGTTATCTGGAAGGGGTGTCCCCTGGTGTTATGTGTATTATTTTTGAATGAAAAACCCATTTGAGTAAATAAATAAGGATCATTGACAATATCAAACATAAACATAAGATTACCCTGGAGACGTCTAAGTGATAATGGCATAAGTTTGAGGTCATTTAAATGTTTTTCATGTGGCATACTATATACGCCAGATATATGTTTTGTAAATTTCCTCTGGATTTTTTCCAAGGATTCTATCTCCCCAGTTTTATATGGACTTCAGAGTTGTGAGGAATATTCTAAGTGGGTCTTGCATAAGCTCTAGATAGAGGAAGCATTATTTCAGAATTTCTGGACTTAATGTTCCTTTTAATAGACCAGATGACACGATTTCTTCTATTAATAGCTTCATTAATTTGTTTATTATAACCTAAAACATTAGCTATAAATATACCGAGATCTTTTTCTTCATTAGTACCTATCAATGGGGTTCCATTCAATAAATAAACTGCCAAAGGGTTATTAAAACCAGCATGCATTACCCTGCACTTTGTGGCATTTAGCCTCAACCCACTGGGATATATTATTTAGGTTCCATTGAATTATATAAATACTATCTTCATTGTTACATGCCCCCCCCCCGAGCTTAACATCATCTGCATATTTAATAGTTTTTGACATGCAATTTTTGTAAGATCAGCTATGATTATCTGAAAAAGACAAGGACCCAAAACCGATCCCTGAGGGACTCCACTAGTGACCAGCCCCGACTCTTGACAGTTGACCTGAAATGAGAACTTTCTGTGATCTATGGGCCAACCAATTAGCAATCCATTTAATGATGTGTCTATTGATGTTGGTATCAAAAAGTTTGACTACCGAGGCTTAATGAGCCATAACATCAAAGACCTTGCTAAAATCAAGATATAGTATGTCGTAAGGAATACCAGTCTGTACGTTTTTACTCACTTCTGCATTAAATTGCTTAAACAACTTCTCCCCTTTTTAAACCCGTGCTGTTCCTTATTGATTATATTAATAGTATCCCTGATAAGATCGTTGATGATACTTTCAAGTACTTTGCAGACTGTTGAAGCTAGACTGATTGGTCTATAATTTTCCCAGCAAGAATGAGGGCCCTTTTTATGAATTATATGATGTAAGCAGTCTTCCATTCTTTGGGAACAAAATGGAACTGTAAACAATATTCAAATAATAATAGTAAGGGGAGCAAGATTTGATCGGCAAGAAGATATAAAAAGTGCCCACTAATTTCATCTGGCCCTGGAATATATTTATTTTTCAGAGAAAGAAGTTTAGCGTGAATCATATCCTCTGACAGTAGTATGGGATTTTCATTTTCTACTGTAATATTAACATGATCTCCACTAGGTTTGGTACAAAAGACATCACAAAATTTGTGGTTCAGAAGGTTAGCCATATCTAGGGGGTCATGAGAAATGCTAGATTTGTATAATAAGGGGCCTACCTGACAGGTGGGGTTTTTTCAGGGAGTTTATATAAGAATAAAATAGCTTCCCATGATCTTTTTTTAGCAGTACTTGCAATAGTAACTTCCCATTTTTTCTTAGCTTTCCTTATCATAGCTTTAAATTTTTTTTGGATTTTAAGCTACATTGACCTATTTTCCATTGACCGATTTTTTTTAAATATATTGAATGTTTTTTAGTCTTTTGTCTCAGTGCCCGTTGAATGTGGGAAGACAGCCATTTAGGCTTGTGCCTCCTTTGGTTATGTTTGTATACAAAGGGGATGTATCTCTCTCTTAGTGACAATAGAGTGGCCAACAAATAATTTCAACTATCTTCCAAGGTTAGAGGGGAGAATCTGTTATTCCAGTTAATAGTTGCAAGTTCTGCGTTGATATTATCCAGGTCTGCTTTACTATAAACATATATTTTAGTCTTATTGGTATTAGTACTGAGGTAATGGTTTAGAGAAAACCTGATGCTGTTGTGGTCACTATGACAGATAGGGGGTAAGATAGTGACATTGTGTATATTAAGTTGGCTACTATAAAGAACTAAATCCAAAATATTACTTATGGCTGAGTAGCTAAGTATGGGAGTATGTGTATATATATTCCACTCTTAGGTGTGCAGTCGTGCTCTGATATACACACACCTTGGTGTGTGTCAACCACCCAAGGTATGTGTATATCAGAGCGCGACTGCACACTGTAGAGTGGGCTATCTTATAAAATGGCAAAATTGTTTTTAGGGGTTAAAAGTGAGTGTGCAGTCACACTCTGATATACGTATGGTCATGAGATGTGTTTTATACAATCAGAAGTTTGATTTGGAGCTATTAGATTTATCCATTTATATATATATATATATATATATATATATATATATATATATATAAATGTATGTGTGTATATGTATAATGCTTATATGTACATAGTCTGTATCTGGATGCCAACTGCTGCCTACCTATACCTCAAATATGTGTAGCATAGTTTTAAATGTATTAGTTTGTATGTTCAGGCTTAAATCTATGTATATTTTACTTCGATCTCTTATTCAAATGCATCCCCTTTCCCCTCTTCCCCTAGGACGCATCTTAAAATGAGTTATTGTAGCTCAGTGTGCCTTTCCTGGTGAAACTTTTCAAATAAATAAATAACTGTATGTTCACATGACTGAATCTAATTTTCCAAATTCATGCATCAATTATGTGTACTACTTTAGACAGAAAGCTCAGTTTATAAGAAAAGAACTAGTGTAACTCCACCCATGAGAGGCTGCTTACCTTTAAGGCTCCCTGCAGCTCACAACTCTAAGGTGCAAACATCCCACCAAAGAAGCAAGTAGATCAGCACTTCCAACTAAATAAGGAATACCCCAGTGTTGCCCTGACTAACTAGACACTTAAGCATACCCATGCAAGACTTGCCTTGTACCTGGATTAATGTTTGCAAGCAGGAATCATGTGAACAAAGACCTTGTGGGAAAAATTGCCTTTAGACTACAATTTCACCAGCCGTCTTCACCACCTCTGACCTGAATAGGCGTAGCAATGGGGTCAGAGGATGACTGGCCAACCAATCAGGCAAAGAAGTCTACAGATAGAGCCCCAGAGGGCTTATAGACCTGTGATGCACTTCATTAATTCAGACCCTGGGAATCAACTAATCACTTGTTGAATGATGGACGTCCAGACTTGCTGTGAGTGACTGACAGCTCTGCAGACCAGTCAAGGGCTGGCATTTCCCCAGTGAGTAACAGGGTCTGTTCCAGAGCTTATTTTGGTCTGCTTCTGTCTGCGTAAGGGAGCAGTCTGTGTGTGGCTGCTGATAAAGTGGACTGAAGGCTGAGACCATAAGTGTGAAGGAGACAGACATCTGTCTGAGTATGCAGAGTTCCTGGACCAGCCAAAAAGGAGGAAATCACGTGTTTGTACAGCATGGCCTGAGAGACACTAAAGTAAATGCTGAGGAGGTGTTAGTGAGGGAAATCTCTCTGTGCACCCTCTTCTGGACCAAGAGACTGCCCAATTTAAGCTACTTCACCCTCACGCATCCCCTCATTTCCTGGCTAAACAGCTGCCACTTCCCCCCCCATCCTCCCCATCCCCGATAGGTACCTCTCTCTCTTCGTGTCTCCTCTCTACTTCACCTCATTCTGTACCTCCTGAACCCTGATTTCTGCCTACTCCCCCTCCTCCCGCTTTCCCCTTTTTCACTGCTCCTTTTTATTCGTCTTGGCTGACCCATGTTAAGCTATTGACTTCGACAAAGTCAGTCTTGACCACCTATTATCACATACTGATACATTATTGTATTTTATCTTAGCTTTTACCCTGGTATCTATTTCTGGTTCTTATTTACCAACTTTGACAAAGTCTAATATAATGACTGTTTTGAATGTTTTTGTTTTGTTGCTATATCCATGTCATGTTTTTGTAACATTGTTGTGTTTAGCTAATTGTTATGATTTCTTTTGGACGTGGAACCTTTGTAAATGAGTCTCTGACTCAAAGGTATGTCAAATTCCGAGACTGTAATAATAAATAAGAAAAATAAAAAGAGACATTGGTGTATCGCAGCCCAAGCCCATCTGGCCTGTATGTAAAAGCAGCTGTCTGTTTGGGAAGTCACTTAACCAGTATCATTGCTTGTTACAGGTCATTGCAGTGCACAAGGGACTGGATGCTAGGGCATGGTGTGCTGGTCTGATGTGGTCAGCTTTCACAGGCTGAAACTACCTGTTCTGAAGAAGATGATCATCAGCTACATACAAAGGTCAGGCAGGGCCAGACTGGACATGTAGAGGATAGCAGAGTTTAACACGATGACACCAGAGGCCTGAACCCTGATAGGGGAGCTGAAACTAGCCAACAAAGGATTTGCTGCTGTGCTTATGATCCCCGAGTATTGAGGGACCTCCTGCTGGACTTTGTGAACCATGAGGAATTCAGGGCATGTCCCTGCAGCAGCACCAAAATTAATTGTTTGCATTTTGGAAAATCATTTCATGGACTAAGCCATCAAGCCTACAATATTCCTATGGCTGTGTACCCAGTGCAGCACTGGGAGCTCCCATTTATTTAAAAGGGTTATTACTGGTACCAGTAGGGAGAAGGTAGTGCCCAACAGTACAGCTGGGCAGCAGGTACTGTGCCTGTATAATTTGTGGGCAGGTCACCATATACTATATTAGGAAGTTAAGCTAAGTCTAGAAGGGCACTAGCAGCATAGCCAGGAGATTATTGTTTATTTGGTTGCACCTCAGAGGAAGATGGAAAAGCAGCCAGAGCACTGCATTTAATTTAAGCTAGATATAGACAGGCACCAGAAGACCAGTCAATTAGGGATTATTGTATTGCTAGCTCATTTGTTGACATCTTTAGTTCCCCTAGGACCTGATACTTGCTCTAACAAAGCCCTTGTTATTTTTGTCATAATTACTGTCCAAGTGTGTATAAATTTTAGAGTTAAGCTGCATGTTTTGTGGGGCCTATTATTGCAGTCAGTTGGTTTGTGGGTGGGTTGATCCTGTGGTGAGGTACTACATCTAGGGGATTGTACCATTCTGAAATGTGGGGACACTTTACGGCTGTACTACACAACTCTATATGTTTTAAGAGTGTATGTCATTGTTTTAATTATTCTTAATTACTTGTTTATACTACACTGACTACAGTCTTCTATAAAAATGAGTAGTTTATCCATAGGCATTTGGTATAAATAAAATGAATGAATAAATTAAATGAACTGATCCAGAAGCAAATGGTTTGATACCTTTCATTGGACCAACAAAGATGTTAGAAGAACAAAGTACTTTAGCTTTTGGACCAACCAAGTCCTTCCTCAGAAGTTTAACTCAGAAGTTTAAGTTAAACTTCTGAGGAAGGACTTGGTTGGTATGAAAGCTAAAGTACTTTTTTCTTTTTGTAACATCTTTGTTGGTCCATTAAAAGATATCAAACCATTTGCTTCTGGATCTGTTCTTACAAGGACCAATATGGCAACTAAACAATTTGAATGAAATGAATGAATACTTAAACTAGAACCATTTAAACCTTTCTCTGGGTGGAGCTGACACACTATTTAAACCTTACCATGGATACAAACTCTCCAACCAGGAGTTTAATGACTAAGTCTCCTCAACCTTGGCTGAGTCCACAAGGCAGACATAGTAAGCGCAACACGCAATTTTCTATCATGTCATCCATCTCTCTTCTATCAATCAATCAATCAAAATCTTTATTTAACCAGGCAAACATCATCAAGCAAAGCTCATTTTCAAGATGGACCTGGACAATAAACTAAAAAATATTATAGGACACAGAGATTACAGGAACATCAGCCACTGCAAACTGAGCCGGAGACAACACAAGTAACAGTAAGATTAACAGTGAAAAAGAAGACAGCATAGAGCATCATATACAAAAAAATATAAGCATTTCCATAGATGCAGACAATATTTACACACTAAACCTGAGGCGGACCAAGGGTCAGAATGAGGGGATCCATAAATCAGATGTTGGAATAGGTTGATTATACAGGAGGGAGGGAAGGGGGGAAGGAAGGATGAGAAGGAAGAACTCAAAGGAGTGAAGAGTCCCCATGTGGATAGTGTACAGTCTCCATGGTGGGGGTAATAAAGGTAATTTAATCGCAGGTGGGCCCAACGTGCGAGTTACAGTCACATTACCAAGATCAATGCAACTAGCTAGAATGAATTAGGTGTACTAAGAAGAGGTGGGAATAGGTACAGGAGAGGACAGGATGATAAGAGGGTACCAAAGGAAGACTTAGTTACAGGGCAGAAGGCGAGGATCAAGGCGACACAGTTAGCTAGAAGAATAAGTGGTGAAACCAGGTAGAGGAGGGGAAAGGATGTTAAGTGGACAGCAAAAGGAAGAATTAAATTCCAGGGCATAAGGCAAGGATCAAGGAGGACATATTTCATGAGGGAGATGGCAAATATCAGGGGAAGAGTTACAGAAATCCTCGAAGGAGCGATTATAACTTGATTTGAATGCTGCTTAACTGATGGGGTGAAGCAGTTTCAGAGTTTTTTGCAACTTATTCCAAAGTAGTGGTAGCATACAACTTATGGATGACAGGCCAAAGTGCCATCTGACCTTGGGCACAGTTAGAGAGATGTATGAGGCACTTCTCAGCCCATACTTGCCTATCATGCTTAATGGTAAACAATCAGAAATATAATGAGGCAGCGTCTGAGTGATGGCTCTATAGTTCCAGTGGCAGCGTTTCTCTGCCATCTACAGGTTAGGGAAGACCAGCCCACAGCTGTATATAGAAAGCAATGATGCATAGAGTAAGGGAGACCAGTGATAAACTTTAAGGCTCGGTGGTAGAGTGTATCCAGTTTAGCAAGCACAGCAGCGGGAGCAGTTTCTGGTTTAAGAGCTGTAACTGCAATTGATTGAATTCCTGCTGTAGATCACTATAAGCTGCTCCAAGGGTAGGTCTACAGATATAAAGCACTCCATTGTCCGTGAAGAGATGTATGTTAGCATCTTTGATACTGGCATCAGTTCTGTTGATGCAAATTGCGAAAAACAAAGGACCCAATATAGACCCCTGATGTACGCCTCTCAATAGGGGTTTTAGTGGTGATAGTTCCCCTTCCACTTTGACCTGTTGAAGCCAACCTGCGAGATAATTAGAGAACCATCTCAGCAATAAATGGTCTAGGCCGATGCACCGGAGAGAAGAAAGGAGCAAGACATGGTCGACTGTATCGAAAGCCTTGCTTAGGTATAAGAATATTGCGCAAACAAAGTTCTTTGCATCCAGTTTACACTGCCAGTCGTTAGTCACCTTTGTTAGTGCAGAGATGGTACTGTGTTGTGGTCTGAAGCCTGATTGTAGAGGATTAAGCATTTATGCATTCTCTAAGTAATTCCTGAGCTAAGAACTCACAATTTTCTCCAGCAGTTTGGACAGAGTAGGAAGCAGGGAGATAGGCCAATAATTATTGAGGTCACTGGGGTCTCCGGGTTTGAACAGGGGGATCACGTGGGCAGTTTTCCATATGGGTGGGAGATCTCCCTATGAAAGAGGTAAATTAAAGAGGTGTGTAATCGGCACTGCCAGAACATGAAAACTGATCTTCAGGAAAAAAGGGTCAAGGAGGTCAGCACCGGCACTTTTCCTGATGTCCAGCTATAACAGAAGGTCTTCAACTGTTTTCAGGTTTACAGGCTGCAGAGAGAATGTAGTGCTAGTGCCAGGGACTACATGATCCTGTACACCAAGCTGAGCAAGGAGATTGCTGGCAGGGGAAGAATCAAAGGCTAGACCTCCAGTAGCAAAATGATTATTGAGCGAGTCTAAGATTGTTTGCTTATCAGAGACTGTTGAGGTATCACTCGTAATCTTCTTTGGCATGGAATTTATGGATGTGGAACCTTCTAACTCCTTTAAGGTTTTCCAAAAATTGGAGGAACACTTTATAGAAGATTCAAGTTCAGAATGGTAGAAGTTTGCCTTAGCCTCACTGATCATCTTGGTGCAAGTATTCCTCGCTCAGCTAAAAAGGGCCCAGTCAGTTGGTAGTTTAGTTTTCCATGCATATTTCCAAAGCCAGTCTCTATTAACCAATAAGGCCTTCAGATCTGCAGTAAACCACCGGCAAGATTTTGTCTCAGCCCTGACTTTAGTAAATAGTGGATGCTTGTCCAGCATCCCTACTTTCTAGTCACATGGATGTACATGTTGAGGTCCTGCAACCTCTCCTCATAAGACATACCCTTACCCATATACCCATGATCATCTTGTTTGCCTTATGCTGTACTGTCTCCAGCTTTTCGCAGTCTTTTCTCAGGTATTGACCAGAACTTTGTGCAGTATTCCAGGTGTGGTCTCACCAATGATCTGTACAATAGGAAGATTACCTCCCAGCTTCTGCTGTTGATTCCACTCCATATGGATCTCAGTACCCTATCCCACTTCTCCACTGTTTTGTTACAGTGTCCCATGAATTTCAAGCTATCTAATATTATGACCCCTAGGTCCTTCTCCTCAGCTTTGCTTTTTAGTACCACCCCCAACCACTGTGTACTGTGCCATTGAGTTATTTTCCCAGTGTGCATTACATCACATATTTTTACAATGATGATTAGCTGCCAAATCTTAGACCACTGCTCCAGTCTACCCATCTCCTCCTTTAGTTCACTTACCCATCATGTCTACCCTTACACAGACCTTTGAGTCATCTGCAGAAAGGCAGATACTGCCCTCAGTGTCTTCCCCTATGTCACACATGAATGTATTAAATAAGACAGGATCCAGTACTGATCCCTATGGCACTCCACTCATGACCTCCTGAGCCTCCAAGAACATCCCATTTACCACTACTCCCTGTGTCCTCCCCCCAGCCAGCACTCCAGACAAGTTGCAATTCATACTTCCACCTCCAAGGTCCCTTGGTTTTTTTGACCAGTCTGCTGTGGGTGACTGAATCAAAAGCCATGCTGATGTTCAGGTGCAGTATATCTATTGCCTACCCTTTGTAAGCTGCACTGGTCATCCCGTTAAAGAGCTCAATAGGATTATTCTGTCATGCCCTCCCCTAGTGAAATCATGCTGCCTGGTGTCCTGCAGCCCATGCCTTGGAGGAGGTCCACCAGTTCTTCATTTAGTATGGTCTACATTATCTTCCCCACTATAAACATCAGGCTGACTGGTCCCTAGCTACCTAGGTCATCCTTCCTTCCACATTCATGCAGAGGGACCACATCAGTCATCCTCCAGTCCCTGAGGAATACCCGTGTCCAACAAGCAGTTTGAATTACTGCAAGTGGAGCTGCTATTGCCTCTGCTGCCTTCTTGAGTATCCCAGGATACAGCCAATTAGGCCCGTAGATTTGTCAGCCTTCAGACCTTTTATCCCTTTCAGCACCCTTTCTCCATGTTATGGCCTGTGCTGTTTGAGTTCCCTCCCTCCTTTTGCTCCTAAGCCCAGATTCTGGCAAAGGCCTCATTTCCTCCTTTGTAAATACTGAACAGATTTTATTGGTTCAGTGTTTCTGCTGCTGTCCCCTTTCTCCCAGTCATCCTCCTTTTTCAGTCTTATTATGCCCTCCTTCACTTTGCATTTTTCCCAGACGGACCTGAAGAATGCATTGTCTCCTGCTTCACCCCCCCCTTGCAAATCTAAATTCTGTCTCCAGCTTTGCCCCCCCAACCCCACATCCCCATGCTAGCTTGTATGGTTGCCATTAGATACTCCTCCACAAAAATTCAACTCTCAGATATAAACACCTCAAGGTCAGTATCATTAAATATAATCACTTCTCCTGGCAGCACAAAAATGAGTAACCTTTGGGCCCGATATTTACAAGTTGCTCAATAATTCCATTTGCAAGCACAATACACCTACAGTCCACATAGTTAACCAGCCGGCTTTGCAATAGTTCAAACTAATTGTTGTATAAATGTTGGGGAAGGGGTTTCCCTATCACCCACTTGGTCTGGTAAAAGATTTTACAGTTGTGCTCCTGTAAAAACTCTTGTTTCATGGGAGCACGGGCCTAGTTGAAAGTTTTTTTCACTAATTAGAGATGAAAAAAGACCATAGAACCATTGTGTTGGTCTTCTTCTATCCAGGCAGCTGCAGCATTCGGTATCAATTGAAATATTGTAACACAGTAACATAATAATTTAAGGTCAATGTGCTTGTTTTCTTGAGAGGAATGGAGCACAAAAAGAGATCAAATAAAAACTCATACTATATAGTTGTGCAGTGTACTATGAATCCTGATACTGTAATACGGTTCTGCTAGTGAGATGTTTTCTATAGTAATTTTATTCCAAAGTCATATTGGTTTTAACAAAAATTAGCTATGATGAGATGCTGGCATGTTTGTGCATGAATTCATAAATGCATTTTGTTTACGCTGTATTTTAAAATTTTTTATTAAATGTTAGATTCTATATGTCTTTACAGCATATGACTGCAATGGCTAAGTTGTAGCTGAACAATGACATTGGACTCAATTTCAGATTAGAAGGGATTCGCCCAGAACATGCACTAATTTTCTAGAAACTCGTGCCTTGTTGTAGGCTACTGCTTTTGTAATTTTTTTGCCAGAAAAGACACAGTGAGTTAGAAGCTGTAGTAGTTTGTTTCTAGGTAAATTCTTGTTGGTGAGTTACATGAAGCTGTTTGGTTAACAGTGGAAATGTTGTCCGGGACACGAAGGAAAATCCCTTACTCTTATAATAAGTTCCATGGGATCATTAATTTCCACCTGGACAGCCACCACAGACTGGCTGAAAGAACTTTGTTTTAATGTCTTCTCTGAAAGGTGACCCCTCAACTGTGCAGCAACCACCTAGCAAAGAAATAGTGTCAGTACTAGGTTGTAGTCCAAGTTCCTGGTGTGGGATCTTCTTGCCCCAGAGGTGAATGTGCAACCTACTGAACTGCTAACTCTGCATTTAGGTTTAGATCATTCTTCAATAAAAGTCAAGGTTACTAAAAGTGGATCAAATGACATTCAGAACATCAAATTGCATTTATCTTGTAAACTGAATTTTCTTTAAATTATTTGTAGTCTGGATAATATAAATAAATTATGAAAACTTCAGTTGCAATGTTAGACAGGTGTATTTCAACTTAAAAGAAAAGGTTCCATTTAAAATAGCTTCAAATCTGTCTATAAATGTTCTGCTTTTTGTTTTGAATCCAATGAAAAAGAAAACAGGCTGCTATTTCACATACAGTACTGTGTGTTACATTACAGGACACACTGGGCAGAAACCCACATGAACGCAGGCCCTCCTTCTCACCCAAACTGATCAAAATGACTTGCAGTCAGAGAAATGATAACAAATGAATAACACAACTGCAGCTGAAATGATATATGTGTACCTTATTTGTTTGTAAGAGAACCATCTTACCATTTTCTAACAGTACTTTTGAAAGTAACTTTGAACAGAAAGGTTTGGTACCCATATTCTAGAAAAAAGATACAGTTACACACGCAGCACATTATGTAGAAAAAGCAAGCCTCAAATGTTTATTGGTGGTATTGAGCTCTATTGAGAGGACAGGGCTTTGGAGGTTGCCAGCTGTTTGCTCTGGAATGCTCTTCCAGAGGTACTACAATCTGCCTAAACTATGGGGGCTTTTAAAAACCTGCCGAAAGTTTTCTTATTTGCACAGGCCTTCCCAGATTTGGATTAGTATTAATGATTATGTTTTTGCTATTTATTGCATACAGTATTTGTTGTTTGTACAGTTTATGTTATTATGTTTTATTGTTGTAAGGCACCTTAGCCTTATGGATAGGGCACCAAACAAATACAAGTTACCTTGCCTCTATTTTATGGGTCATTCTAGGCCTACAGCAACATAAACCATGTCCATTAATGATGCAAATGTGGCTCAGGCCATGTCATCCTTTGTTAGAGCAGAGCAGCCAGGTTGGGCGACTCATGCCAATTATGCTGTATTGAACTGGGGTGCAGATGTACTTAAAAAGAGCTCACCCTTTACCTAGGAATGTGTAACTCCCAGCCACAGTACCATGCCACTGAGGCAGTCCATAAGCAGCATTCATGACGTGCGTCCCAACACCTCACCTGATACTATATATAAACAGAACTTTACTATATTCCTATGTTCTAAATTGACAGGCCCGAGTCAGCAACAGTCCTTTTAAAAGCTGTCTGTACATTCACTGTTTTTTGTTTTGAATCCAAATAAAACAATAACAAGCCTCTGGTGTACGTACTGTACTGTGTGTTACCCTGCGGTTACTCTGCACAGGAACCCACAAGAACTCAGTTCTTCCTCCTCCTGAAATTGCTCAAAATCTTTTTCAGTGAGGAAAACTGTAACAAATGAATAATGAAAACTGCAACTGAAATAACGAAATGTGTATTGTAAAAAAAGGAAAAATTCCATTTAAAATAACTTTATCTCCATGTCACAACATCAAGCAAAATCTTTAATAAACTGCACAAAACCAATTAACTTAAAAAAATCCCAAGCCTGCAGTTTGGTACATTCATTTGCTACAATTTATCTGACTGCAAGTGAATCAGTATGAATATAATTCTGCTTGTAAGAGAACTGCAATTAAGGTTGCTAGCAGTGTTCTTATTGTAACTGGGCAGAACCGTTTGGTACCCGTGTGCTGGAAAAAGATTGATTGCACAAGCAGCACAGATACTGACATATCAACCCTCATATGTCTAATGGTGATATTGAACTTCATTTTATGGGTTGTTCTAAGCCTACAGAGCTGTTAACCATGCCCATTTACAGTGCAAGCATGACTCACCCCCATCACCCGTTGTTAGAGCAGAGTGGCCATGTTGGGTGGCCCATGCTGACTACAGTACCTTGTACTGACTTGAGGTGTACAGTGATCTCAAAAAGGTCACTGTGCCTTCCCTACTGGTTTTAAATGCCATACTACTGAGCCAGTAGATAAACAGGTGACATGCATCCCAGAACCTCACATGATAGTCATTTAACACAACAGGCCAGCATGACTAAGGGCCCTTTAAAAGCTGTCTGTACGCTTTTTGCTTGTTGTTTTAAATTCAAGTTAAAATAAACAACTGGCTGCTTCAGTGCCCACTGTGTGTTATACTGGGGTTAAATTGGGTGGGAACCCACAAGGACAGAATTTCCCCTCCTCATTCCAGTTTACGTCCATATTTCTGCTTCACATACTCATTTGGATATTGAATGTTAACTACAGGACACAAGCTCCCCCTGTTACACATAAGTTAAACACATTGATTGCACACAGCCATTTTCCCACTTTATAAACACACCAGTTTTCTGACTAGACTTTCACAGTTTTTTGACTTGACTTTTTACTTGTCCATGTGTACAGTACATCCTTCAGCTTTCATAGCTGAAGCACTGAAATGGCATGTGTCCTGAACAAAGCTACCTTAAGTCTCTTCAACTATTAAAAAGTTCACGCACCTGTGGTTGACCTGTGTGTGATCTCTCTTCTTTTCCTTTGTTAATAGTAATCGCTCTGCACCTTGTAACTCCAGATCTCAGCAACACAAAATACTTCCTCTGTTACTACCAACAAATACAGTACTAGCCCCAAACTTCACAAACAGCATTACATAGTAACCAAATCCATATCTTCAAAGGGAGTACCTTGAAAATGATCCCTCATAGGGAGGGGGTAAACTGTGCTCAAGAGGTTTTGGGGGCCTGAAGTTCAGTTCTGCTTAGTGACTCATTCTTCTTCAGTTACCTTTATGGCCGAGTATTTGATCAAGCTCTGCTGGCTGTGTAGACTGATAGTCATACAGGGAAATGTTCCTCCTGGCTCAGTGGGTGGAACATGGTACGGTGTAACACTGAGCAAACAATAACAAATGATCTTTGGACTTATGTGTGACATCAGGTAAAAAAACACCTGTAAAATAGCCTTGTGTTATGTTATGCTGTTTAGACAGAGAAATGTGTATGTATGTTTTGTATGCATGCATGTATGTATATACAGTGTGTGTGTGTGTGTGTAGTATATGTGTGTGTGTGTGTGTGTGTGTGTGTGTGTGTGTGTGTGTGTATATATATCACGTGTTGCAAAAAACTTCTCTAATGCTCCAGTTAGGAGCAAAGCAACAAAAGTTGGGAAATGAGGCATTAGGGTTTTCCTCACACCCCACCCTCCCAAACCAGCAAGAGATCAGGTATAGGGTGTGCCTTGGGCTTCTCAAGCCTAATGCTCACCCCATTCCATCTGTAAATAAGGTCAGATGTGTAGACTTTATGAGAATAGGGTGAACATTAGGCTGTAGAAGCCCAAGGCACACCCCACACCTGCTCTTCTGCTGGTTTGGGAGGATGGGGTGTTAGGGAAACTCTAACACCTAATTTCCCAACTTTTGTCACTTTGACCCTAACTGGAGCATTAACAAATTTTTTTGCAACTTATTTCCTTGCTTTTTGAGATAGTATAATAGTATCCTTATATTATTGTGGGAGTGCATGGTCCCACAATACCCCCTTTAGATGCATATATGTATGTATGTAGCTGTAGAAGCACAGGGCCCTCTGGGCCCTGTGCTTTCATTTATAGAACAACAGTGACTAAATTGTCATCATAGTCAGCTTATTACCCCACCTCATGTACCCGGTACAGAAAATTTTTGAATCCTCGCCAAAACGGAATTCTGCACAACTGCAATGCCATTCTGCGCCACAGTTGCAAAAACACATTTTGGCCAGGATTTGAAAAATGACAGCTGTGATATACATAAGGTGGAGTAATAAGAAGGTTATGTTGAAAATCTAGGGTAAAAATATTTAACATTTCCAAAGTTATGAGCAGGCATAGCAAAATTGCAACACTGGTCATAATGTTGGCATTTGTTCATACTCTGACCCCAAATTTTCAATTTCTTATGACCCCACCTCATAAACCCCATAGGTGAAAATGTTCAAATCCGTGTCAAAATGCCATTCCGTGCCACAGATGTGAAAACATGTTTTGGACAGGATGTGAAAAATGACAACTGTACAGTTCATGAGGTGGTGTGAAAAAATGGCTATCTTGAAAATTTGGAGTTTAATTTTTTTTTTATCATTTAACATTTTTTCCACCTGTAGCCAAAGTCCTGCTCTACATCCAGCCACTTCTCCTCTGTTCCACCGATGACTCTGAAGCTCCACATGCCCAGCTGGCAGACACAGTGACACCTGCGAAATGGGCCCCCCGGTACCCCCTGTGCCCTACGAGGAAACCATTACCAGCACATGTCTTCCAGGCATCACCGGCCGGTGAAACTGCGGCCATCAAGCTGCCACGGACCTGTGCTGCCATCTTCCCGCTTATCTTCCCCGATGGAAGCACGGACGTGCAAGGACATCAGCACACTTGCATGCAGATATCTGCTGTGCTCCCCCCCCCCGGCACCCATACAGCTGCAGTTCCTCCGGGCTCTCCCAGGGACCAGCAGAGCATGGTATGCATCCACCCCTTCTCCCCACGACTAGGAAAGCTGTCATCGGGTGCTCATTCCTAGTCCTCCCCTGCCAACCCCCGATGATCCAGGCTCGTTTCCGAACCCAGGTCACTGGTGCAGAGTGAGGTGTGGCATCCAGCACCTCAACCATCAGCACCACTGGGCTGGCTTGGAGTCGAAATATTGAAAATTATCAAAGTTATGTGCGTGCATAAAAAAATGTCAATGAACACGCATAACTTGGCCATTTTTAGGAATTTTTTCATCAAATTTTCAACATGCCCATTTTGGGACCCCACCCCACAAACACTGAAATTTTATTTGGTCCCGAAAGGTGATTTTGCGCAGTGATTTCAAAATCACCTTCTGGACCTAATTAACAAAAGACAGTTGCAGTGCTCATGAGGTGGGGTCCCAAAAAGGCCATGTTGAAAATTTGATGAAAATATTCCCCAAAATGGCAGTTATGAATATAAGTTCAAAATGCCATTGAAATACATTATACAGCACTTACCTTAATTCCTCAGTTCATGGTTCAGCTTTGAAGAGTGCAGACATGTCCCAGTCCACAGAAGATTACCTCCAGTGGAAAGTATAAGGTAAGGCGGGATGTGGGGTGGTGGGTGCTTAGAGGGAGGGCCAAGATGGGGGAGGGTGACGATGGTGACGACAAGGGACTGGTTTCCCTTTTTTCAGGCAACAAAAAGCTGTCAGGGGACCATTTTTTTTTTTGCAGGATTTCATTAAAAAATATTTCACAACACTGGGTGTGAGCTCCCCAGTGTTCCACACTAAATAAATAAATAAATAAATAAGGGGGCTGTAAATGCCAACACGAGGATTGGGCCCCCGATGTCAGTTGATACTTTGATACTTTTTAAAAAAAAAAAGGCTGTGGGGAGGGGCATCCAACACCAAGGGTGGGCATCCCAGTGTCAGATTTTATAAAGTAATAAACTAGGGACTAGGGGATAGCATTCAGAGGGTGGGGTGCCACTAGACACCAGGGAATATATGGGGACACCAAGGAATTAATCTGCAACTACGAGGACGGCAATTGAAGGGTGAGGGTGCCACTAGAAACCAGGGAAAGGGTATCACAGCATATGGGTGAACCAAATTGAGCGACTCGAAAATGAGCGATCCTGGAACGGATTGCCAAATTCAATAGTTAATGCTCCCTCATTTGAATCATTCAGAAAACTGGATAATTTCCTACTGAATAATACTATTGGGTTATAAACCCACAATGAGTGGGAGACAGTTTAATGGGCCTTCACCTACTTCCTCTAAACACACCAAGTTATACCAGTTTAAATTTGGTCGACCAATGGAATAGCGAGTGTGCAGGGTTAACGATGTGAGGGAACCATGACTATGGAGTGATAGACTAGCAAGGGAAAACCATGTGGGAGCAAGGGAGGTATATAGTGATGCTGGTCAAATAGAGCAGTGAAGCATGCTGCTGCTGAGCTGTCCACTTGGTGTAGCGGATAGGGTTGCCAACTACACTGGCGATGGTCCCGGGTTTGGGACTGCCTGTAGGCAAGTGTTATTTTTTTTAACCGTTTTGCCTGTTACAAATTTTTTATCTCCTGGTGTTTCCCCGGACCAATGGTGCCCCGCATACTATTGCCCCTCCTGTGTATTCACCTTTCCCCCAGTGTCAGCTCCCCTGGAGTTAATTTTTTAGTTCAGGGGTGCGGAGGCATAGCTCACCACAAAGGGAGATGTGTGGGGTGTAGTCCCCTGCATTAATTGTTAATTTTAATGTCCGCTTGTTGGACATAGTTAGGCCACCGAATTGGGAGTCGTCCAAACACTGCTAAGTGAAAGTGTGATAATCCCTCAACATTTCTATAAAAGAACTGGGTTTAGTTTCAGCCCATTCCAATATAAAGCTGCCAAGGATCTAAGGGTACGGTCCCCATATCTGTTGTTACACCTTTTCTGGTGAATTTTGTTTTGGTGAACCGACCTAACCAAACATTTCTTATTTTCTGGGGCACTAGAAAATAACATATTTGAAATGTTGTGGTCAGGGTAGTTTGCCTTGTACTTATGGATAAATGTTAACCAACTCCTTGCTTATTCCATCACAAGAGGCAACCAACTGAGTCGACTCAGGAGTAAACAGTAGTGTGTTCTAAAGTTACGGCAAAGAACATATCTGGCTCCCCTATACTGTAGTTTATTCAAAATTAGTTTATGCCAGAGGGCACAGTCTGAGATTGGAGGGGAGGTGGTTCAGGAAGGAAATGAGAAGACACTTTTTTACAGAGAGGGTAGTGACAGGGTGGAACACACTACCAAATGAAGTGGTATCCTGTAGGACAGTGGGCTGCTTCAAAAGGGGATGGGACAGGGTAAGGGGGGTCACTGGAGGGGAGGAGGGGAGGGAGGGGCAGCTGCAGTATAACGGCTGCTAGCTGCACAATTGAACAGACTCGATAGACCTAAAGGCCTTTATCTACTGGCAAGTTCATATGTTCATATGAGCATTATTTTTAAAATCTAATGCCAGGATCCTGTTCCTCTGGCCCCTTATAGGTAAACACAACTATTGGTGTTTACAAAGGGCCAATATTTTTTGAATTACAGTGTTTTTTAGCCATCACTAACTGAAAACAAGATGGTGGATTTGCGATACTACAGAACCCATTTGCAAAAGTCAAAAGTACTTTCACGCCAGACATCTAATTTTTCCAATAGGCTATAATGGGAACCTTTAAACTTTAATATCTTTAATGGGCAGACTAGGTGGCCCAAGCGGTCCTTATCTGCCATCAAAGTCTATGTTTCTATGTAACTTTTGAATGGATTAATATTTTTTCATCAAACCTTCAAAAGGTATATCAATGTCCCAGACCCCATATACCCTAACAATTTCAGACCACACCCCAAACCATTTCAGACTTGGAGACGAGCAAAGAATTTGCACCAAAATGGTAAATTTCACATTTTTTGGGCACTCCACAGCTCTGCAACCACACATCTGACCAGAACAAAATTTGTCAGATCCAGAGATCTATGGTGAGAGTTAGGACTGACGACCCCATGGCACACATAGATACATAGACTTTGACAGCAGATAAGGACCGCTTGGCCCACCTAGTCTGCCCATTTCCCTACCTACAGGATAAGCTGCAGATCCTAGTTAACCAACAGCCTATTTCTTCCTACCCCCCACAAAAATTGCCTTATGTCTGTCCCATGCATTCTTGAATTCTCCTACAGTTTTAGACCCCACAACCTCCTCAGGAAGGCTGTTTCATGTGTCCACCACCCTCTCTGTGAAAAAATACTTCCTCACATTGCCCCTGAACTGCCCCCCTCTATCTTCAAATTGTGTCCCCTTGTTCTTGCACATCTCTTTTTCTGAAAGATGCCATCCTCTTGGACTTTGTTGATTCCACTGAGGTAGTTAAAAGTTTCTATCATGTCCCCCCCCTTTCCTCAAGGATATACATATTAAGCTCCTTTAGTCTCTCCTCGTATGGCTTTTCCTGCAGACCCTGTGCCATTTTAGTTGCCCTCCTCTGGACTGCCTCTATCCTGTCTATGTCCTAGAGGAGATAGGGTCTCCAGAACTGGACACAGTACTCCAGATGGGGTCTCACCGACTGTCTGTACAGAGGGATAACAACTTCCTTTTTTCTGCTGGTGATGCCTCTCCCTATACATCCCAGTATCCCCTCAGCCCTCCTTACTGCCTTGCCACATTGCTTGCTAACCTTAAGGTCACCTGATATGATTACCTCCAGGTCCCTTTCCATTTTTGTTGTTGTTACTACCTCCCCTCCCATTGTGTAATCTTCCCCTGGGTTTTTGTTTCCCAGGTGCATTACTTTGCACTTTTTTGCATTGAATCTAAGCTGCCATACATTTGACCATTCCTCCAACCTTGCCAAGTCCCCTTTCATCCTTTCCACCCCACCTTGTGTATCAACCCTGTTGCAGATCTTTGTGTCATCTGCAAAGAGACATACTTTCCCTTCTTTGTGTCATCTGCAAAGAAGCATATTTTTCCTTCCAGTCCCTCTGCAATGTCACTTATAAATACATTAAAAAGGACCGGCCCCAGTACTGAGCCCTGTGGTACCCCACTAGTAACCCTCCTTTCTTCACTGTGGACTCTATTTACTATTACCTGCTGTGTCCTGTTGTCCAACCAGTTTTTTACCCAGGCTACCACCCTAGAACCCACTCCCAGGCTGGCTAATTTGTTTATTAATCTTTTGTGCGGGACTGTGTCAAATGTCTTGCTAAAGTCTATGTAGGCCATGTCCACAGTCCCTTCCTGGTCTACTGCTTTGGTCACCCAGTCAAAGAAATCAATTAGATTTGTCTGACACGACCTTCCCACTGTGAATCCATGCTGTCTTGGGTCCTGTGCCCCACTGGCCTCTAGGTACTCAACAATTCTTTCCTTCAGAAGTGATTCCATCAGTTTCCGTACCACTGAGGTCAAACTGACAGGTCTGTAGTTTTCTGCCTCTGTCTTTCTCTCACTTTTGTGAAGGGGAATCACATGCGCCCTCCTCCAGTCCTCAGGTACCACCCCATCCTCCCATGATTTATTAAAAAGGGTAGTCAGTGGTGTTACTAGTTCTTCCCTTAGTTCTTTTAAAATTCTGGGGTGAATCCCATCAGGCCCCATTGCTTTATCCACCTTCAGTTTTAAGAGTTCTTTCAGAACCCTTTCTTCTGTGAAAGGACTAATATCAACCCCTATCCAGAGTGCTTCTATTGACCGGATTAGGTATTTCCCCCTGCTTTTCCATTGTGAATACTGAGCAGAAGTATTCGTTCAGTATCCCTGCTTTTTCACTGTCACTCTCTGCCCAACCACCTTCCTCTTTGTTCAGCCTCAGTATCCCTGCCTTAGTCTTTCTCTGCTCCCTAATGTACCTATAAAAGGTTTTATCCCCCTTCTTAACCAAGTTGGCTATCTTTTCCTTGGTTTGGGCCTTTGCTATTCTGACCGCCTTACCCGCTTCCTTCTGCTTTAACTGGTACAGTTCTCTGTCCTGCTCCTTCTGTGTTTCCTTATACTTCCTGAATGCTATCTTTTTCCCTTACCTTCCCCACTACTTCTTTTGAGAACCATAGTGTTTTTTTCTTTCATTTTGATTTGTTTATTTGCTTCACACAAAGACTTGTTGCCTCTGTGATGGCGGTTTTGATGTTTCCCCATTGTTTCTCCACCCCACCTTCTTGCCTGTTTGCTAGTGCTTTTCTGAGGCACTCTTCCATTTTGACAAAATCAGCCCTCCTGAAGTCCAGTACCTTCACTTTTGTGTGGCTTGACTCTACAGCTAAGTTTATCGTGTACCACACTGTTTTGTGGTCGCTTGTTCCCAGATGGCTACCCACTTCAAGATCAGAGATCCTCTCTCCATCCTCATTTGAGAGTACTAGGTCTAAGATTGCTCTCTCCCGAGTGGTTTCCAAAACTAGCTGTCTGAGGCATGCCCCATGTAGGGCATCGAGAATGGCCCTGCTCTTTGATGTGGCTGCAGCAAAGGTGCTCCAGTCAACATCTAGCATATTGAAGTCCCCCATCAGCAATATCTGCCCTTTCTCTGCCATCCCAAGGATGCCTTCTATCATTTCCTTGTCCATTCCCCCCCCCAAGACGGGGGTCTGTATACAACCCCTGTGCAGATTGTGGAGCCATTTCCAGTCTCCAGCGTGACCTGCAGTGCCTCCTCTCCTCCCTGTTTTCCCTTTAGTTCTGTTGCTTTTAACCCTTCCCTGACATAGAGAGCTACTCCTCCTCCTCCTCTTCTTCCCTCCCTGTCCCTCCTGTAGATTGTGTACCCTGGTATGTTGACATCTCAGTCATGGTTCTCTGTATACCATGTTTCTGTGACTGCCACAATATCCAGGCATCCCTCTTCCATCAAGGCCACCATTTCAGGGAGCTTTTTACCTAGACTATGGGCATTGGTACTCATTACCCTCCATTTTTTATGGCTTTATTTCTTTTTGCCCCATCCCTGTCCCTACTGCCTTTGTCTTTTTCTCCATTTACCCCTGCCCTTCTCCCTATTGACTGCTCTATTTTGGTGTTTACCTCACTAATTACCCTGATTTTTGGTTGGGGGGCTAGGATTTCCCTTCTCCTCTTCAGTGCCTCCCCCCTTGGCTAGTTTAAATGCTTGCCACTGAAGCATTTAAACTTATCACCTAGGATCCTGGATCCTCTCCAGGATAGATGCAGACCATCATGCCTGTATAGGCCTGCATCCCTCCAGGTGGAGCCCCAATCCCCAATGAAACCAAATCCCTGAGCGCTGCACCAGCTTTTCAACCAGTCATTGAATCCTGTGGTGTGGAGTGCCCTAGCCTCATCCATGCCATAGACAGGTAGCACTTCTGAGAAAGTTACCATGTGTGCTATTTGTCTAAGGCCCCTCCCCAACTCCACAAACTCCTGTTGCACTGCTCTGATCCCATTCTCAGCCAGGTCATTCATCCCTAGGTGGATAATGACATCCAGCTCCCTCCCCCAGCTGCTGCTCCCACGATCCTGAGGATTTGTTTCCTATTCCTCCAAGCCTTGCTGCCAGGCAGGCACCTTACCTCCCTTTCCCCTCCCTCCCCCAGTTCTACCTCCTTAACAACTGAGTCCCCCACCAGGAGTTGTTTCCTTCCCCTGTGGGGTCCTGGGCCACCCTCCTGTGGGTCTCCATTGTAGAGGTTCCCAGCATCCTCCTTGGTCTCCACTGCAGGTGCTTCCATAGAGGAACCAAAATGTACCTGCACCCGTACCTGAACCCAGCACCCTGTCCATCCAAGCCCTGAACCAACCCATCATACCACGGGGTGTTGTCGAGGTTACTTTTTTGTGATCGCAATTGTTTTTGTTTTTGCGGCAACAAAAAATGTTATCACGATCAGAAAATGGCAAAATGGCACAACAAGTTTGAAAAATATATTTCCAGACCATCTGGTGAAAAACTAATGCCACGGTCATGTTGCTCAGGGCCTGAATAGGTAAACACAACTGTCGGTGTTTACCAAAGGGCATTATTTTTTGAGTTACAATGTTTTTTGTCTCTTGCTAACTGAATACAAGATGGTGGCAGCACAAAAACAAATTCAGGGAGCACGACAACAAAAATTTGATCACAAAAGTTTTCGTAATACTCATATAAATTTTCCCATAGACTATAATGGGACATGAATAAATTGAATAACTTTTGAATGTAGCAATATTTTTTTACCAAATCTTCAAAAAGCACCAGTTCAACCCAGGCCATATGTAGACAAACAAATTTGAAGCCACTCAAATGCATTCTTCAGTCTATTATGGCTTACTGAAAAATTTGCAAAAGTTGGTGCTTTTTCACATTTTGAGCACCCTACGATTCCACAACCATACATCCAACTGGAACTGCACTTTTCAGGTCAAGAGATATATGGATGGTGGTTGTGTACGCAAACTTTCAGGCAAATCGAACAAACAGTTGCAAAGTTATTAAAGTGCAAACTTTGAGGTTTAACATAGAAGTGACCATGCAACCCTGGCTCTATCGGGCTGGTATAATAAATATATAGATATATATATTTATTATACCAGTATATTCCGTATATATATGGGATATGCAATAGGCTGACTCAAAATATACAATTTATCTTCAAGTCTAAGGGGACAGGATCACTACTCATGAGGGCAGAGCCACGAGTGAATTATAAAAGTCCTGCCCACTCACAAGTGATGATAAATTTTCTATTTTAAGTTAGGCTATTGTATATTTTGAAATATTCAACAATAGTTTATAAGTTATAGCTTTTAAATCTGCAGTCTGTTTGAAAATGTTGCGTTTTTTTTATTTGATTTTAACAGCTGGTTTAAGTGCTGTACTAGGCATTATGATGTCATCAGCATTGTCAGATCTGCTCTCTTGTTGGTTCAGTATTCCATTGTGATGACAGTAACCTTAAAAATATCCTTTGTAACAACAGTAACAACATATTTTTGATATATTGCTTTTACTGATGTCACTAGCCATAGAGAATAATGTATGGACAACCATACACAACAAGACTGTGTTTCCATCGAGGGGTTTAGATGACAGCATATGAACCTCGAGAGTGAAGCTCAAGAAGTCCATGCTGTCATCTCAACCCCAAGATGGAAACACAGGCTGAGTTGTGTGGTTGCCCATATTTTAATTTTTTATAGTATATATTTTTTTTGTTCACCAGAGTGACAGGCTCCTAACTGAAGGGAAAACAAAAAATCTTGCCATTTCTTTGTTCTATTTTGTGATTAAAATCAAATTTACCGACTTTTGAAAGTTAAAAGCTACAACTTTGGGCACTGGGTGGTTAGTAAGTAGGTAGATGTGGAATAAATGAGAAGTTTAAAATCGTAATTGGAATGAGCACAACATTTTAGAATGTGCACAACAAGGTTTTTGAGCAGGCTGATTTTTATGCAGAACAAAGATTAACCAAATACTAGATCCACTTACTTCTCACCGCTCTCAAACACATACTCGCTCCTCTATTGCTTATCTTTAAATCACCTAACACTCCTAATTACCCTGTCAGATTTGTAATCTCTGCCCCCTTCTGTCCCCTCCAGTTCTTCACTCTCCTTTACTTAGTAGCTAACCCCCATCTCCCCCCCATCCCTCTAACTCTCCCTCCCCCTCTCCTTCTCTCCCTTCCTAATTTTTCTGTCTGGTCCGGCCTCCTTGTAGGGTTTCCTAGCATCCTGAAGGGGGTTCTGGTCCCAGCAACCCCTTCCTCTCCCTTCCCTACCTCCCTTCCTCCTCTCTCTCTCTCTCTCTCTCTGGTCTTCCACTAGCACTTACCAAAGCCCAGCTCCCAACTCTAGGCACTTCTCTGATTCTTTGTTTTCTTCACCCACTGGCCTCCTGGTCTTTAGGCCCTGGTTCTCCAACTAATTGTTACCACTATCTTGGCCTCAGGCCCTTGGATTATAGTGCTGTAGTCAACTACTCTGTTATGCATAGAATTTGCACCGGTATTGTTTGATTTTGTTTTATGTTTGCCTCACCCAACCATTGTACCCTCCTCCCCAGGACGCTTCTGGAAACTAGCTGGTCGTCAGCTCATGTTGTCTTTCCTGGTGAAATATTTTGTAAATAAATAAATTAAAATATCATTTTTTTTTATCTTGTCATTTTACCCCCACTTTGTTTTGTGTGCGTGTGTGTGTGTATATATATATATATTGAGGCAAAAACTCCATTTAATGCATTAGTTGAGTTGTTGCGATAAAGTGAGGAAATTGTGTTGGGGTTGAATCCTTCTACCACCTCACCGGCATTGCGTAAGTATTGTCATTAGGTGCCCTAATCCTCACCCCATCACATGTGTAAAATAGCAGAAGTATAGAGAATGGGGTGAGAGTTGGGACCGATGACATAATGCACACCCCAATGCGGTTGGGGTGGGCAGGGTCCAGGGGTTTCAACCCCAACAGCGAATCTTCACTTTGTCACTGGAACAACTCCAACTAATGCATTAAACGGAGTTTTGCCATTTCCTTCTTTCTTTTGAGAATGATAACGAGAAATAGTGAATGTAATGCAGCGGCGGAAGTGCGGGGCCCAGAGAGGAACAGCAACACAAACAGAAGCGCTAACAGTGGCACACATGGTAACGCAAGCATGAATGAGAACAGAAAGGGTAACGCACATGGTGGCGTAGATGGGAACGGTCTGCCACGTGATGTGTTGTCACATAGTAACATGGTGCCTGCAAATGGAAATGTCAGTGGGCATGGTGATGCAAAGTGAAACAGAAAGAGAAACAGTACTGTAGACACAAATGGCAAAAACAACAGAAATGCAAGCGCAAATGAAAATGCAAAGGATAACGCACATGGTGGCGTGAGCGTCCATGATAAGTGAACGGTAATGGAACCGCAAGCGGAAAGGGCAACAGTAACAGTAACAGTAATGTAAGCGCTACAGGCTGGTTTTCCCCAAACCTCGATAGAGAAAGACAGTGAGTACAAAGAATGTATGCATAATAATGGATATCGGAGCAGAAAATGAGGACTTGGAATACTAAATAGGTTATATCTCAGGAACCGTACGACGAAGAAAAAAAATGTAAAAGTCATATGATTTATGACTGTCCTGGCTAGTTTTGAACTGTGCTTTTCTGACGAAAAGTCTGTATCTCGCACCGTTTCCAAGATACGGGCCCTAAAAAGTGCGGCTAACGCCGTAATGTTATCCTATGGGGAAAAAAGAGAAGTTCAGAGCACCATAACTTTGCCTCCCTGTAATATTTTTTCACCAAACCACTGAAAGGCACATCTGTGGGCTGTTGGCTGTCTTCTCTCCAAATTTCAGGAAAAAAGGCCAAACTGTTATTTTGCAGCAGGCTGCCAAAGGATTCCTGTAATGCGTCGGGTGCCGTAATGTTATCCTATGGGAAAAAATGTAAACTTTGGAGTGCTGTAATTTTGCTGCCATGTAATATTTTTTCAACACAACACAGAAAGGCACATCTGTGAGATGTTGGCTGCGTTCCCTCCAAATTTCAGCCCAAAACTAACAACCGTTCTTTTGCAGCGCAGTGCCAAAGAATTGTTGTCATTTTCCCACAGACTAGAAAACTACTGTCGCAATTTGCGAAAGCTTTCACAAAAATTTGCAACACGTTCGTGAGCACAAAAATACTTTGCGAAAGTGCTTTTTCCAGAAATTTGAAAACATATTTCTGGGGTGTTTTACCTCAAAATAAAGACATGGCTAGCATCCTCTGGGGTCCGACTCGTGAATACAAAAAGAATTAGGTTGCTAGAAGGTCCCAAATTTAAATGCCAAGCATTTTCTGATCACTAACTGAAAACAAAATGGCGGATTTGCGAAAGTAACAGGGCCATTTTGGAAAGTAAAATGCATTTGCGACACTATGTCGAACTTTTTGTTAACTTTTCCCATTGACTTATAATGGGAAATTGTTTTTGAATAACTTTTGAACCGTTAAATATTTTTTCACCAAATCTTCAAAAGGCACATCAGGAACCCTGGCCACACATTCCCTGAAGATTTTGGGCAGGTCGAGCAAACCGTGCGACATGTAGGCGCGACCGTAGAATTCCAGAAAAAGCGTAAATGTGTGCGCAGATCACGCTTAATAACTCCGCAGCTGTGTATCCAACCAGTACGAAACTTGGCAGATGCCAAGTCCTATGGTTCTTGATGGAGTATTCCAAATTTCAAGCAAATCCGTCAAACGGTTGCAAAGTTATTAAGGTGCAAAATGTTGGGGTTTAACATAGAAATGGCTCCTCAACCCTAACTATGGTAGCACTACGTTACTACCATAATATATATATATATATATATATATATATATGTATATATATATATATATATATATATATAGTTTGCAAAAACTACATTAATGCAGACACTAGGGTTGTAGAATGCAAAACACAAAAAAAAGGGAAATGAAAAACATTAGGGATTTAGATCTCCAGAGTACTAGCGAATCAGTGGTGGGGTCTTAATTGGGGTTGTCAACACTAATGCCCACCCCTCCCCCCAGCTCATACCCTCCTGCCCAAAGCACAAGATATAGCTCCAATCTAGTGCCTCATAGTGATATTGTATGGCCAACGTAGTCCATTGGAGCTTTCTTTATGCAGGACCCTATGGGCCCTGCATGAAGACAGCACATTTGACCTCATCAGATCAGGGGAGGGGTGGGCATTAGGGTTGACAACCCCAAATAAGAGCCCATCACTGATTCGAAAACACTCCGGGGACCCAAACCCTCATGTTTTTATTTCCCTTATTTTACTTTGCGTTCGACAACCCTAATGTCTACATTAACATAGTTTTTTTGCAAAGAATTTCCCTTCTTTTTGTGATAGTGGAATTGTAGCCTCATTTACACAGGTCCAAATGAGATAAATATAATATTGGAGACAGTCCTGACCCAGTGCATGTGCCCAGCAGGCCCTGGCACACATGTTGATACCTTGTGGGTGAGGTTCCCTGACCCACCACAGAGTGTGGCATCTGCACAAAAACACTGCTTCATCCCTACCCAGGCCAGGGCTGGTGCTGCATGCTGCAGCACCTTCCCCATCAGCCTTGTCCCAATAAACTGGCTCACTGAGTTCACACCTGAACTCAGCTTAGTGGCACGGTAAGGCAGCGTGTTCTCCAGTGGTGCAACAGACATCCCTGTAAACAATGTTACTTAATAAATTCTTTCTTTTTCAATATTTTGACTCCAAACTTTCAACATAGTTGTGTTATGACCCCACCTCATAAACCCTGTAAGTGAAAATTTTCAGATCTGTGCCAAAACGCCATTCTGTGCCACCGGTGTGAAAACACATTTTGGACAGGACCTGAAAAATGACAGCTGTACTGGTCATGAGGTGGTGTGAAAACAATGGCTATGTTGAAAATTTTGTGTCAAAATATTGAAAATGACCAAAGTTATGCGCGTGCATAGAACAATTTCAATGAACATGCATAACTGAGCCAATTTTTAGGTATTTTTTCACCAACTGTTCAACAGAATCTTTTTGGATCCCTACCTCATGAACACTGTTAGTGAAATCTCATTAATTGGGCCCAAAAGGTAATAACGCGCAGCGACCATGAAATCACCTTCCAGGCCTGATTAACGAAATGACAGTTGCAATGTTCATGAAGTGGGGTCCCAAAAAAGCCATGCTGAAAATTTGGTGAAAAAATTCAAAAACATGGCAGTTATGAACATAAGTTCAAAACACCACTTAAATACATTATATGGCATTTACCTTTATTCCTCAGTTCACGGTTGGGCTTTGAAGAGTGCAGTCATGTCTTGGTCCACAGAACATGACAGCATATGACCTCTGAAGGTAAGTATAGGGTAAGGGGGGTGTTGGATGCTCAGTGGGAGGGTAAGGAAGGGGGAGGGGGACAGTGGTGACATCAGGGGATGGTTTTCTTTTTTTCAGGAAATATAATAATTATTGCAGGACACTGGGGGTGGGCTCCCCAGTGTCCCATACTGCTGGGAGGGGGACTTCTGAATTTTGACACAGGGATTACGACCCCCAGTGTCATCACTTTTTGTTAAAACTACAGGCTTGGGGGGGCATCCAACATTAGGTATGGGCATGCTGGTGTCGGATTATACAAATATTAATAATTAAACTGTTTGGAGACACTGGGGGTGGGCTTCCCAGTGTCCCATACTGCTGGGGGGTTTGTAAATGCTGACATGGGGATTGGGCCCCCTGATGTCTGCACCATTCATAAAACAAGGTGCTGCATGGGGAGGGGGCATCTGACACTAGGGGTGGGCATCTTAGTGTCAGATTATATCAAATAAATAAATTTAAAAAAGAATAAATAAATAAATACACTGCCACCAAGGACCAGGGCCCCCGGTGTGCAGATAGCAGTTTAAGGCATAGCACAGTCAGGATGGTGGGGCTACAGTGACAGTAGCCCCGTCCCCGACATGCGAGTCATGAAAGCAGCAGGAGTTACACTATGCGACACAGCTGTCATTTGTTAACAACAGCTGTGTTGTATAGTGCAACCAGCTGTTTTCGCAAAAATTCAGTTACCCATGGAACGTTTAATTTTTTGAACTGCACATGCTCAAGAATGGAACATTTTTCTTTAATTTTTTAAAAACTACTTAGCAGCTGGACCTACAAACCATAAAAGCACATAACTTTGACCAAGCTTTATTAAACCTGAAAGTTTCAGGTTTCAAAGCCTACTGTTTTATTTAGTTAATCAGTGGTAAAAAAAAAAGTCTTAACATTTTCAAAAACTGAGATTTTTAAGTGTTATTGCTCCTCTGTAACTTTGCCCCCACTGAACCAATCTACATGAAATTCACAGGATCTAGAGATCCTAGCATAGAAGCTGTGGTTTTTCAAATGTCATGTAAATCAGTTGAAAGGGGACAAGGTTATTAAGGTGCAAAAATGTGGGTTTAACGTAGAAGTGCTTACTCAACCCTAATATACAACAGGTGTAGGTATAAATCTATAAAGATAACTAGTGATACCTTTGATCTCAGTTTCAAGATATCACCTGTTAGGTACGTATTAGATACATCACAACTAATCTAATGATAACTGATTAATGGCAACGGGACCTACCACATTACCTTATAACAATGCTACCTTGACAACCATTACTTCACACATTCTTCAGAGACATTCTGTTAATAGAAACAAGCATACAAACAGTGAATGAAAAAAGAAAATCACTTGTTTACAGCTTTATTTATGAAACTTTCAGGTCCTGTTGTATACACCAAATATGAGATGAGCTAATAAACACTATCAGAAATATCTTCTTTCCCTGCACTTGACTTCTTGCGCCCTCACTTGTGGGATGCACAATAGACTGACTCAGAATGTGTCATTTTTTTATTTAGTATGCTTTTTCACCTCCAGGCCAGCTTGCATTGGCCTAACCTCTGCCCCCAGCCTTCTCACCTGTCCCCCAGGATTTACCAGTCCCAGTGTTCCCCGTGGGGCCTGGCTGTCCCCCCATTGGAACCTGAGGCTTGGTGTCTGGGGACTGCTTCCCCAGTGTTCCCCCTGACTTACCCCCCCCAGGATGGGGCCTTGGGAGGGGGCCCAGCTGTCCTCCCATCGGAACCTGAGGCTCAGTGTCCAGGGAATACCATAGGGTGACAGTGCAAGACCTGTGGGGCAAGGTGAGCATCATACTGCACAGCCCCATTTTCTAGTTGAGAAGCATGGCATGCAATGATGCCAATGGCAGCATGCAGACGTCTGCCCTGCTCCACCCCTCCAGCAAGCTCTGGAAGTAAGTTCCCCCAGCCTCCACTAGGGGTCCATCAAGCACCAGTAGCTAACATGCCCCCCCCCGGAGGAGAGCAGTACCTGGGACCCTCAATCCTCCTCCCCCTGGCCAGGCCCATTCCTGAACTCAAGTCATCAGAACAGCAAGCAGAAGCACAACCGCTGCATCGGCGAGCTGGCTCAGAATATGTCAGTTATCTTCATTGGTGAGAGGACAGGACAATAACTCAAGTATCAGGGCCACAAGGGAGTTATACATATCCTGGTTCCTCATAAGGGCTGGTTCAATTTTCCGCTGGGATAAAATACAGATGAGGCACACTGAGCCCTGTGTAGAACAAAACATGTACCTATGACTTCTGTCTTCAGTTTATGCAGATTGTGTGTGAGGCCCTTTGGCACCATGAATTCCTGCTTAGAGTAGAAACATTCAAATTTTTCATTGTGATTTGCATAATCATCTCATGATGCTTTGCATTATGGGATATGTGTTATCTTGTATTTCTTTGAAACTTGACTTTGATGACGAAGCCCTTTTTGGGTAACCCTTGCCTCAGTGTCTTTGTGTTGAGGTTCTTTGTCTTTTTATCTTGCTTTCTTATTTTGGGACCACCGTTACCCTAACCCATAAGACCATATATGGGTTGGTTCAATTTTCCGCTGGGGTGTGACATAGATGAGGCATGCTGATGAGGTCTGTGTAGGATTAAACACGTGTCTGTGTCTTCTGTCCTCAGCCTTTACAGATTGTGAGAGGCCCTATGGCACCATGCATTCCTGCTCAAAGCAGAACCAACCTAAATGTTCATGGTGATTAGCATATACATCCCATGATGCATTGCATTATGGTGTATGTGTGAATTTGTGTTTGACTGAAATTTGGCTTTGCTGCCAGTGTCCTGTTTGGGTAACCCTTTCCCTCAGTGCTTTTTGTGCTGAAGGTCTTTGTCTTTTTATACAGTGAGACAAGGCAGTCCTCCAAGGGCTACCATATTACAATGCAAGACATTTGGCCAAATACTAAGTACAAAAATATAGCGCCAGCCCCAACCCTTCATCCCAGCTTGGAGGGCTGGGACCAGCCAGTTGCAAGGCTGAACAAGGACCAATTTTGGTACAACGGTGCCATGGGGGAGTTGTGCACTGAGCCAGCCAGCATTAGGACAGCCATGTCCCACAGTGTAAAAAGACCCCCCAAACCAGAGCATGTCACCCTGTGGTTACTGTAGATTCACATCACTACATGGGCTTGCACCAACCCAGTAATTCACAAAAGGCATGGTTTCAGATTTGGAGAGGATCCATATCTTGGGGCTGAGGATGAGCAGCAGTTTCAGAATCTGTGGAGCAGGACCTCTGTGCATGTCAAGCCCCACTACACACCCCTACAAAAGGGGTGTTGGGCCTCTTGTGCCTTTTGTGGATTGGCCCCTAAGTCACTGCTTTGTGAAGTACTTTAGGATACCACATAGTGTGTCTGGAAGGCATAATACAAACCCACAATCTAGTCTAATTCTATTTTATTTTATTTATTTATTCACAATTCAGATTTACAACCTTTGAGTCAAAGACTCATTTACAAAGGCACCTCGTCGCAGGGAGGGTAGACAACATTTTGGTGGAGTACAACAATGGAGAACGTTACAGGTGAGATACAATAAAGAACAAAAGGAGCATACAAAGCAAAGAAAATGGACATTCAAAGCAAAATTGACTATTGCTGAAACAGTTGTAGGAAAACATTTATTTTTTATCAACAGTAATGTTCCTCTGTAGAATGCCTTCAATTATTAAAACAAAAGTTAAAATAAGTGACAGATACACAAGGGCACTTAAAGAAGCTCAATTTTCAAATGTCCTAGGGTGACTTAGCCCACTCTTTCTCTCCTTACTCAAGACAGCAATGTCCAAAGTATTCAGATTCTGTGCTTCGTAATGCTCAACCAGAGCAAGTTAATACGGTATGTGTAACATTCCCACTGGATAAGATTACACTTTTATAAACCTTCGTATTCCAGGTGGCCAGTCAGATCACTTTATCAGCAAGGTGTGTCAGATAGCAAGACCTGCTGATCTTTAATCATTATAAAACAGCTATTCTTATAGCCATGGTATTGCGAAAGCCATCATGGTACGGAACTTAAATATTGCTGGTAACATGAAATATATAGTGTTTTACTTTCAGTTATAGATGTATTCATAAGTAAATGGTTTGTCTCATGAGGAAGCAAGTGTAACCCCCCTGCAAATGGGGGTTCCCAAAAGACTTCCAGGAGCTTGCTTGAATGCTCCAAGCCTGAATGGTGTTTGGCATTTAAGCCATTTATCAGTGAGTGTTTTTAGAACCTCTGGTACTGTCTCTTTAAGAGCTGTCTGCTTGCAGACATAATTAGTTTGTATGGGGGACTGTGTGTTTCTTTGATTGAGTACCACTCAAGCTGCTGCTAATTCACTTCATTTTGCAGTCACTAGAGTGCAAAGGGAACCTATCTGAAAGATGTAACTGTTTGCCAGAAATTATTTAGAGTAATAATGAAATTACAGTTTGTCTAACCTGCTCTTTGCAGTCAGAACTGTGTCTGCTAGTTCCCATTCTAGTTTTGAACTGCTGAACTGGACCAATCAGTGTGGGTAAGCTAGCTCTAAAATGGTGCCTTGGACGAATCAGAACTTGACTCATAATCTGAGCCAGCCACAAGAGGATTGTATGGGCAGTGACTTGGGAGATGTAGTTTAGACTTCAGTGCCTTTTGGACCAACAGCAGCAGTCTATTGTGAGTGACAGCCAATCCAGTCAAGAACTGGGAGGAACTCAAAGGAAGTGCCCGGTTTTGTCAGTTGGAGATTCAGTTGAGCTTTGGCAGTGAAGAAGGAAGGAGCCCTGTGCTTTTTCAGTGTGCAGTTTTAGTCAAAAAACGTGTGTAAGGCCCAGAGTTCCGGTCTGCAGCTTGTGTAACAGCTTGTTAGGACTGAATCTGTCCTGTGAAAAGAATCAAAGGATCTCTGAAGAGTAGAAACCAGGCTCACCCTGTAGAAGACTGGAGGAATTGCTGAAAATTGCACTGGGTCTGTCAGGAACTGAATCTGCTGTGTGTTCTCCGGTATTGTGCAGTAATTGCGATCGATACAGATGCAGCCTGCCTGGTATAGTGCTTTTATATGGATGTGTGAAGAGGTCTGTGTACCTCAAGTGAGCCCTGCTGATATTGAAGGACCCTATCTTATTTGGAGGTCGTGAGTACTAATTCAGGTCGCTTCCCTGTTGAATTGCCACATTAAATCCAAATGGAATTACTGTACTGCTGACTGTTTAATTCTCCTTTTCTCTGTGTGAAAGGGCCCTACCAGCTGCCACGGTTTGGACTAGCCACTAGGGCTTGGGTACCCAGGGACAGTAACTGATAGGGATAGGCCTGTGCACAGAGCCATAGGTAGATTATTAGCGTGATAAGCTAATTAACCTGATTTCCTGTCCTTGTTATATCCCCAAATAAATCAGAGCTGCTTGTTTCAGCAAAGTTATACTGCCTGAGGTATTTGTCTATGTTAAAGTACTGTACTGTGATTGTTGCACTGTATCTCATTTCACAGGAGATCCCAGTGCGGAACCAGACCTGGGGTAAGTGTATACTGTGAAGGTAATTCTGATATATTGTGTGGGCCACTAGTGGGAAGAAAGGGGGGTTGCAGTGTCCCAGAGGGCTGTGACCAAGTTAGTTTAACTATTGCAAACCCTGACCTCTGGGTGGAGGCACCCGCCATTGGATCCAGGCCCCTCAACCTGTTAGTGGCAAATCAGGCAGGGGTAGTAGCCCCTGGGATAGCGCCATCTAGGGGTTACACAAGGTTTACTGGTTACACCAATGGTTTGTGAAGCGAGATCCAAGTTTGAATCCCACCACAGCCACTGGCTCACTTGAGCAAGTCACATGAACTCCCTATGCTTCACTCATCTGAGCAGTACAATTGGAAGAAGCAGCACCCAAAGAAAAAGAGGTGGGGCATCTCAGCTGAGCTAACTTGGAGAAATAAATGGTGAAACAAACAATAAACAAATTATTTGTTCATTTACATTCATTTTTGTGGTTGTTTCCACATCAAGACAGTCTTGTCAAGGTCACTACCCGATTTCCAAGAGATTCTCAGGTGACAAGAATAACAGCACCATGCGTTGCATACAGATGGGTGCAAAGAAATCTAGATACATTTTATCTGTTTTTTTTTTTTTAGAATTTTGCACCAGGAAGGGCACAGTGAGACAAAGCTCATTTATAGGTGTATTACAGATCCACAGGGAGGTTAAGTGACTTGCTCAAGCTCACACAGTGTGACCTAGGTCTGCTGTGTCTCTAGGTTCACAGCTGGATGTGCTAACCTCTAGGTTATACTGCCTCCATAAATACACACATAAGGGAGAAAAGAAATGTCTTTAAAACTACAAGGCTAGACAGAGCAAAACAGGAAATTGTGCCTAAACAGGATGAAGGAGGCCAGCAGGAAATTTGCATGCATAGTGAAGAACAGAAGAGTGGTTAAAGAAGGGAGACGAGGCATTCTTCCACTGTATTTGGGAAGAACTCAAATCCAAGGAGGGAATAGTTTGATTAAAGAAAGGGGAAGGATGGGAAGAGGAGGAGGAAAAGGTGGACATGCTCAATGATTATTTCTGCTCAGTATTTATGGCAAAGGACAAGAGTCCACTACAAGAATGTAGTCTCAAGGCCGGGAGGGATCAACATAGAACTGATCATTGCGGAAATGGTGCTGAAGGGCCATAAAGCTCTAAAGGTTGACAAATCAATGGGTCCAGACAGGCTGCACCTTAGATTACTAAAGGAAATGGGAGAGGAGCTGGCCACACCCTTGGTGGATCGCTTCAACAGATCACTGCAGTCAGACGTGGTACCAGGAGAACTGAGAGCATCAAATGTGACACCCCTGCAGGGGTATAGCCAGAATATGGAAATGGGGAAGGGGTCCACCAAAGAAATCCTATTATTTAGTCCTGGTGTACACATTTTTTTTAAGGTGACAAAATGGAAGCAAGATGGGAGGGGGTTTCTGGCAGCCAAGAATGTCCTCCCAGCTATGCCTATGCCCTGCATAAGAGTGGGAGCAAGAATGAGCCAGGGAACTACAGACCAGTGAGTCTGATGTCCATTGTTGGTAAAATGCTGGATCCCATTATAAAGGAAAGGCTGTGAACTTATAATAACAATAATAATAAAATTTATTTGTATGGTGCCTTTCCAGTGCCAAGGCACCTCACAGTAAAACAAAGATACAATATCAAATAATCAACACATACATGAATAATAGATACCTCTGTAATCATTAATCAACTCAGTTAGCTAAAAAAAGCTTTACTATACAGATAAGTCTTTAAACCCTGTTTAAATTCCTCCACAGTTGCGCACTCTCGTAACCAGCAAGGTAGAGAATTCCAGAGTGTGGAGGCTACGTAAGCAAAAGTTCTACAGCCAGATGACTTCAAGTTCACCCTCGGAATCTCTAACAACCCCTCGACAGCCAAGCGGAGTGACCAACCGGGGCAGTAAGAAACCAGAAGCTCTTTCAGATAGTCCGGGGCCTGTCCATGTAAGGCTATAAAAGTCAGTAAACCGACTTTAAAGGTGATCCACCACTAAACCAGCAGCCAGTGCAGTCCACTCAGCACCGGGGTAATATGACAGGATCGACAGGATCCGGTCAAAAGCCGTGCTGCCGCATTCTGCACCAACTGCAAGGGATGGATTTCAACCCCAAAATGCCCTAGATAAAGGGAGTTGCAGTAATCCAAGTGCGAGAACACAAAGGCATGAACCAGAGTTGGAAGGTTGTTGGACGAGACCAGATGCCTAATCCTGGCAATATTCCTTAAATGATAAAAGGAATGCTTGACGACAGCCAACACCTGCGAATGCAGGGTCAGTCCATCATCAAAAACTACCCCCAGGTTACGCACCTGATTAGAGGTCAGGATTGAGACACCCCTCAGAAAAATTCCAGAGGGTACACCAACACCCAAAACCCCTATCCGACGACTTGGGTCCACAACCAGTACCTCAGTCTTTTCTGAGTTCAACTTCAGCCAGCTGGAATCCATCCACTCCTGGATTTCTTGCAAATAGTTGTTAAAGACTGAGAGGGCTCCATCCCGGTCGGGTGCAAAAGAAAGATAGAGCTGGGTATCATCTGCATACAAGTGAAACCTCAGCCCATACCTTCTTACAATGTCTCCGAGAGGCAGCATATATACCACGAACAACATGGGTGACAGCGCTGAACCCTGAGGCACCCCACAAGACAAAGCAGTTGGGCCTGAGGAAAATACCCCAGACAAAACTCTTTGTGTTCTACCGGTGTGGAAAGATGTAAACCAACTGAGAACTTCCTGGATGCTAATGGATTCCAGGTCAAACAGCAGCATGGGTTCACCAGATGGAGGTTTGTCAAACAAATCTGGTAGGTTTCTTTCACTGGATCATGAAAGCAGCTAATAAGGGCCATGCAATTAATTTACTCTACCTGGACTTCAGTATAGCCTTTCACTTGGTTCCATATTAAAGAAGGGTTAAAAAATTGAAGGATTTGTGGGTGGGGGATCAGAACACAGAGTAAGTCACAAACTGGTTGAGGGGAGAACACAGAGGGAGGTCTTGAATGGGAAATGCTCAGAGGTTAGGTTAGGGACTCTGGAGGTCACCAGTGTGGTTTCCCAGGGGTCGGTCTTAGACCCAGCCCTATTTAATATCCATATTTATACAGGCAAGGCAGAAGAGGGAGATGGCTCTGTTTGTAAGGGAGGGTGTTCAAGCCGGTGGGTATCAATGGAGAGTGGCTGGAACAGAGACACTAGGTCCAGGTTGAATCAGACACAGGTAGTAATGTAAAATTGGGGTGGCCTGTAGACCACCAAACCAGAGTGATAGGCTACACAGAGAACTGGATGGTGAGATCAGGAAGGAAACAACTCAGGAGGATGTGATGGTCATGGGAGACATCAGTCTACCTGACAGATAGATTGCAACATCCCAAATGCCAGTAGCAGCAGAAGCCAGTCATTCCTGGATGGATTCTTAATCCAGGGGGGGTCAAGTTACCAACAAGAGAACAGGCAACCCTGAACATGGTTCCGTCAAACAGTGATTATGTGAGGGACATCTGCATAGCTGAGCAGTAACAGAGACCATGTATCGATATGGTTCAGGATAGATTTGGGCAAGGAGCACTTAAACACCAAAATGTGAGGTTCCAGGACATCACCAGCTCCTGTCTGCCACCTCAGCTCTGTGATGGGCTACTGAAAAGTGAATGAATATATACATGAACACTGCTGTATATGTTGCACATCACTGAAGAGTTAATGAATGTATACATGAACACTGCTGTATATGTTGCACATCACTGAAGAGTGAATGAATGTATACATGAACACTGCTGTATATATTGTACATCACTGAAGAGTGAATGAATGGATACATGAACACTGCTGTATATGTTGTGCATCACTGAAGAGTGAATGAACGTATACATGAACACTGTTGTATGTGTTGCACATCACTGAAGAGTGAATGAATGTATACATGAACACTGCTGTATATGTTGCACATCACTGAAAAGTGAATGAATGTGTAACTCCCCTACAAATGGGGGTTCCTGAAAGCTTTCACAGAGCTTGTCTTAATGCTCCTTGCCTGACTGGTGTTCGGCGTAAGGCCACTAAATGTGGGCATTGTGAGTGCTTTTAAAGCCTCTAGTACTGCCTGTTTAAGAGCTGCTTGCTCGCAGGTTTTCGTGGGTACAAATAGGGGGGACTGGGGTTTCCCTGCTCGAATCCCGCCCGCTACTGCTGTCTGCTCCGTTTCTGCAGTCATTGGGAGCGCAGATGGAGCCCCCTTGAAAGGTGTAACCATTTGCTTGAAATCATTTAGAGTGATAGGGAAAATGCAGTTTTGTCTAACCTGCCTTTGTTGCAGATGGGACGCTGTGTGCTGTGCCCCTCCATCTTGGACCAGGACAGTTCGAGGGGTCCAATAAGAGTGAGGGAGTGTCAGAACTGGAGTAAAAAGGCAGCCAACCTGAAACCAGGACTCTTAACTGGAGCCGGCCGACCAGTGGGGACACAGCTTGTGATTCTGGGAAGTGGCATTCTGGGCCATGGCGCTGTTTTGCACCAAGGAGGGCAATCGTGAGTGACTGGCATCTGCAGCCCTCCAATGGGATCAGGTGGCGCCCAAATAGAGAGACTTGCCCCAACTGCCAAAGTGGGCAGAGACGCTGTGGCTGTGAGCGAGGAAGGAGCCCTGGGCTTCTGCGCCGTTAAGTCTTTGCACGGCAAGCTCGTGTGGTGTGGTGAAGGCCAATCTCAGGCAGCTCGGTAGCCATTAGTTTCGGACCAAATCTGCGGGGCAGCGGTCAGAGGAGGCTGTGCAGGAGCGCAGCTACATACCAGGCTCACCCTGTAGAGGACTGGAGAATCTGTTAAATTGCGCTCGGTCTGTCAGGACAGTGAAGCTGCGGTGAGAACCATGGATAGATGTGAGTTCAGTCGGGTCCTAGGAGCAGCTGCCTTGTATGGTACCCCTCTGTTGTTTTCCATATAGATCTGTGAGGAGGCCTTTGAAGCTCTGGCTCAGCCCTGCGAGTGGTGAAAGAGTGGTTCTCTGTTGGAGTTGTGAGTACTAAATCAGGGTAGTTCCCTGTTAAAGGTTACAAGCAAAGGCAAACATCATCTTGTTGTGTTGCTGACTGTACTAATTGAGTTTTCTGGCTCCACTGGATCCTCTCAGGAATTAAATCCTTGTTTGTGCCAGGGCCCCAAC
Source organism: Neoceratodus forsteri (assembly GCA_016271365.2). Classification (NCBI taxonomy): domain Eukaryota; kingdom Metazoa; phylum Chordata; order Ceratodontiformes; family Ceratodontidae; genus Neoceratodus; species Neoceratodus forsteri. Next base: position 708,485,604 of record CM057449.1, on the reverse strand, counting down.
CAGCTGTATCGAGGAACTAGCTATTAGGGCTTGGGTACCCATAGACAGTAATTTATAGGTTAGGCCTGTGCACAGAGCCATAGGTAGATTCTTATATATTATATGTGGTAAGCTGATTAACCTGATTCCCCACTGGTCCTTGTTATCTCCCCTTAAATCAATCTGATTGCTTGTTTTGCAAAAGTACACTGGCTAGTTTGTGTATTCATGGGGAAATACTGCACAGTGAATGTGGTGTAACTGTACCTTACTTTACAGGGAGTCCCCGGAGTGAGCTGACTGGGTCGAGCCGGGGGAGGGGGGTAAGTGTATATGGTAAAGACACTGAAATTGAACTGCGTGGGTCACTAGTGGGAAGACAGGGGGGTTGCAGTAACCCAGAGGGCTGTGACCGAGTCAATCTCAACTGTTCTAACCCCGACCTCCGGGTGGATGCACCCGCCAACAGATCTGGGCCCCTCAGCCTGCTACAGGTAGAGCAGACAGGGGTAGTAACCCTTAGGAGAGCCCCCCCTGGGGGTTACAAATGTATACATGAGCACTGCTGTATATGTTGCACATCACTGAAGAGTGAATGAATGTATACATGAACACTGCTGCATATGTTGCACATCACTGAAAAGTGAATGAATATATACACGAACACTGCTATATATGTTGCACATCACTGAAGAGTGAATGAATATATACACGAACACTGCTGTATATATTGTACATCACTGAAGTAGGTAATCTGTAATGCAGTGAAATAAGAAGACTTTCTAAGTTGAACTGCTTTAAATACATTTACAACAGAAGAGCAATCATTTGCTGTATGGTGTGCACCTGTTTGTTTGTGTACTATGGAATGTTGATTTAAATGTGGATGCACCCCTTGTTTATGAGTGCTCATGAGTGCCCTTTTAGTAAAGAGGAACTGGCTGGTTTCCTTACAGGGCTACTAGCCCTGAAGTTAGATAACTCTCCGGGACAAAACGGAGTTCACCCTAGAGCAATAGTTCTTAGAGTTTGTCACAGTGAGCCTCCCCAAATCCATGGAAAAGATTTTGAGCCTCCCCCAAAAACTGAAATAATCTTGGGCCTCCCCAAATGAAAATAACATACTGTACTTTGTGCAGTACACCATGAATAAATTTAAACCCCTTTGAGTACTTGGGTCACATTCAGCTCTTTGTCTTATACTGACGTGGACATTTGAAAAGAGCTCCTGTGTTTCGAAGGTGTTATCTGAATAACAAATTAATAAAAACAAATATTATTATTCAGCTTATTGTAAGACCCTCCCCACAGGCCAACCTACTTGGTCCGCTATTTTCATTCTTGAACTATTGTTACCCCTGTTGCAGTACTCCTTCATGGGGTCAGACTACTTTCTCTGTTTCCTCTCTATATGAAATAACCTTCCTATATACTTTGCTCTCTCCCTCTTCCCTGCTCCTAAGCAACTTCTCTGGGATTACTTTGCTCCTTCCTGTTGTTGCTCTTAGCACTTATATGCTGCTCAACCCTTGTATTTGGGCTGTTCTGCCATCAGTCTACAAACTGATCAGTTACCACCACTCATTATTTATTGTTCATATTGGTTTGCACTATTGTTCTTTGTTACTTCCTGATTGTTTTGCAGTTACCTTTTGAAATGAAATCACTCCCTACCCTTCCCTGGGTTCACTTGAAATGTGTCTTGGCTCATTCACCTTCCCTTGTCACCTATTAGTAAATAAACATATAAAATTCACCTAGTGTTATCCTCTTTCAGTTTGCTTCCTCTCTTCACACAAAATATATAAAACTCAAAATTTAAATACAGTACTTTCTCAGACCTGCTTGAGCCTCCCCTGGAACAGGTTGGGGCCTCCCCAAGGAGGCTGGCCTCACCATTTGAGAACCCCTGCCCTAGAGTGCTGACTGAAATGACACAAGTACTGGCATGCTTAGCTGACTTGTACAACACCTCTGTTGAGTACAGAATTGTGCCTAGGGAATGGAGAACAATAGATGTCATATCCCTACAGAAAAGTGGGGCCACTGAGGAGCCGGGGAACTACAGACCAGTCAGTTTCACTTCAAATGCTGGCAAACTGATGGATGCCATTCTGAAGGTATGGCTGGTAGTATGCCTCGAAGCTAGCAGGTTGTAGGACAACAGACATAATGGTTTTGCGGCAGGGAGGTTATGTAGAGCTAACTCAACTTTGAATGGGTCAGGAGGACTGTAGATCGGGGTCAAGCAGTAGACGTACTGTACCTTGACTTTAGCAAGGTCTTTGTCCCCACAGGTGAATAATCAGAAACTGTGCAATCTTGTGGTAGGAAAAAAAATGACCAGGTGGGTGCGTAATTGGTTGGGATAGGAGAACACAGAGGACAGAGGACAATAAGGAGTATTTTGCTTAACAGACTTCAAAAATGGATCCCATAGGTATCATTGCTTGGATCGCTGCTGTTTAACCTATTTATCAGTGATATCAGAGACAGCCTCAAGTGCAAAATCTGCCGGTTTGCAGATGATGCCAGCTTTGTGAGGGTCAACAATGATTGTTATTGTCACTCAGATCCCATGGAATTCATTCTGTTGGTACCTAGTCGGAGTTTTGGAATTTCAAATTTCCACTCTGATTTTGTTTCACCTCTGATTAAGGCAAATTAATAAGGCATATGAATGGAATCAGAGGTGGAATTGGAAGTTCAGATTCTATACCTAACTCCATTTTACAATAAAGAAAAACTTCCCCCATCCAGCAACTCTCAAAAAAACCCTTCCCCAAAGCCCTCCCCCATCCTTGCTGCCCTTCCGTACCTTAGATGCTGGCTGGGGTCTCCGGAGCTAAGGCAGCATTGAGGTCTTCCGGTCCAACTTTGTGGAAAAGGCATACTCTGAGTCTGTGCCACTGCCAACTGGTCATCAGTCTTAAAAACAAGTTCCCCAGCCTCCAAGATTTCACTCTTGTCCAGAGTCCAGATGAAGCTCCCTCTCATAGCCCTAAGCCTGCCCCAGCTGCCCTAGCATACATAGCTTGACTTCCACTACTACGCAAGATAACTCTTCCAAGACCAACAAGACAACACCCTCTTGTGCAAAGAAGATCTTATTCTGTCTTAGCAAGTTCAGCAGTGTCAGTGGCTCAGCAGGTTGCACACTTGCCACTGAGGCTGGAAGATCAGAAGGCTGTGGGTTCTATCCCCACACCAGGCACTTGGGTTAAATCCCGATACTGACACTGTGGTACAGCATGAGGGGAGTGCTGCAGTTCTGAGGTGCCATCTTTTGGATGAGACGTTAAACCGAGGTCCCACCTGCCTGTTCTGGTGGTAGTTCAGGTGGATGTTAAAGATCCCATGGCACTTCTCAACAAGAGCAGGGGAATTTCCCCAGTGTCCTGGCCAAATTTCCCCCATTCACTAAAAATACCACCAGCAGCTTAATTTGGTTCAATGTCAGTTGGTATCCATCTGTATCCCCCTTCCCTGGGACAAGGCTGAAAATAGGCAGAATTGTCTAGTCCTCTTTTCCTGGTCAACAAAAACTAAATAAATCAAAATTCCATGTTTAAAATCCTATCAGCAGTGTCAGCCAGAGGTCCTCCTTCTTGACATTCTCTGCTTCCCAAGCCCATGGTAGTAAGTGACCTGAGAGGACTCCCAAAAGCCCTCAGTTCACTCCCTCTGACCTCAAGAAGCCCTGGAAGGCTCTAGCCAGGCACAATTTGAGTCTGGGACTGGCAAGAGCTACTTCCAGAAGTAAAGCAGTCAAAGAATTTTAAGCATGAAGGTATTGAACTTGTTAAGATAGAATAAGATGTTTTTTGTCCAGGGGGGTAGTCTCATCAGATTCAGAGGAGTGGTCGTGCATACTAGAGGATGTCAGACTAAGGGTGCCGGGCCAGCTGGGGAGTGAGGAGTCTCAGAGCTATGGGGGTGCTTCTGTGAACCATGGAGGCTGGAGAGGGGATTTGTGGATTACAGTTTTTTTTTTAATGGACTGGCAGGCACATTGGTGGCACTGACACTGTTGGGCACTGGGATTTTTCAACACATCTACAAGATGTCATGGATGAACAAACTGATGACCGACTCAGCAACTGCAGCAGGAATTATAAGGTGGGGGGGGCATTGTTTTATTGAATTACAGTTGGATGTGGTATCCAAATTAGATTCTGATTTTGCATCCAAAGAGGTTTTTTAGGATTTTGGATTTTCGCCCATGAATACTGAAAATTTGAAATCCTAAAAATGGATCAGAATCTGATGCATCCAAATTGTGCATCTAAAATCCGAGCAACCTGAATAGGGCTGGGATCAGGGACATGAGGGAGGAACAGGAAAGGCTGGAAAGGTGGTCCAGGATATGGCAGCTGGGCTTTAATGCCAAGAAGTGAAAGGATATGCACACAGGGAGGAAAAACCCAGGGGATGAGTATAGGTTGGGGAGATGCCCATCATGGAATCAAAAGAATTAAAGGATTTGGGGACGACAATTGTGAGTGCCCTTAAGACATCTGCACAATGCAATAAGGCAGTGAGTAAAGCTAAAAGAATGCTGGGCTATGTAAACAGGGGGTTCAGTAGCAGAATGAAAGAAGTTTTACTGCTCCTCTACAGAATCCTGGTGCAGCTCCACCGGGAGTATTTTGTCCAGTCTGGAATCCCTATGTGAGAAATTACATTAACATAGAACATAAAAACATAGAATTTGTTGGCAGAAAACAACTACTTGACCCACCCAATCAGCCCAAATATTCCCTGTCTAGTCCTTCTTTGCAAACCCCACCTGGTCTCCAATGGCCCTCCCTCATCCCTTCCTATTCATTAATATTCTCCTATGTCTAGTCCATGTATGCTTGAAGCCCCCCACTGTGTTCGCCTCGACCACTTCCACTGGCAGCCTGTTTCAGGAATCTACCACCCTTTCAGTGAAGTAGTTCTGCCTCACATCACTCTTAACCTCCCCCGCCCAGCTTCATTGCATACCCGCTGATCCCAGTGCTCTTTCTCATTTGATACAGACTCCCCTCCTGCACCTTGTTCACCCCTGTGAGGTACTCGTAGGTCTCTAACATGTCCCCTCTCACTCTCCTCTTTTCCAGGGTGTACATGTTGAGATCCCTCAGTCTGTCCTTCTAGGTCTTTTGGCACAACCCTTACACCTTTTTAGTTGCCCTCCTCTGGACTGCCTCCACCCTATCTATGTCCTCTCTGGGGTGCAGCCTCCAGAACTATTCTGCAATGCAGAGAACAGCAACAAAGATGATTCAGGGGCAGCAGGGATACTCGTACAAGCAGAGGCTGGAGCAGTGGTGTAGTGCTAAATTTAATAATGTGGGGTCTCTACAAATCATTTTCTCCCCAAAACCCCCTTAGGCCAGGGGACTTGGGGACACCTAGGCCCCCAGAAGCTATAAGGTTTTAGATGCATTCTGGTACATTTTGAGGGTCATTTTGACACTATCTGGCTGATTTTAAAGCCTTCTCTGACTTGTTACAAGCAACCAATATGAGTATCAAAATAACTGGCTTTTTATTTTCTTAAAAAAATGGCCAAAATGAAACTGAAAATCCCACTCCTGTCACCTTTCAAACACCCAGCTATATACTACTTCTCAAGTTCAGTCAGCTATCACTGCAGCAGGCATTACACTTGTTACTTTGGCAGTTGTACAGAAGACTCAGCCCCTTCCCCCCAATCCAGTACAGATCAGCTAATCTAAGTGTGGGGTCTCTATAAACCATGTTCTCCCCAAAACCCCCATAGGCTGGGGGTCTGAAGGACGTCTACGCCCCCAGAAGCTATGAGGTTTTAAATGCATTCTGATGTATTTTGACAATATTTGGCTACTTTTAAAGCCTTTTCTGGCTGGTTACAAACAACCAATTTCAGTATCAAAATAACTGGCTTTTTATTTTCTTTAAAAAAATTGTCAAAACTGAATGTAACCCCTAGGTGGCACTATCCCAAGTGCTACTAGCCCTGCCTGCTTGGCTAGTATCAGGGTTTTTTTTTTTTTAGTCTTTGGTAATCAGGTAAGGCCCACTAGTGCCTGTTTTCACGGGGGACCTGGGAGCACTGGGTGGTTAAGTGACTTGCTCAGAGTCACACAGTATGCAAGTGGAGGTTGTGAGAATCAAACTCAGGTCTGATCTGCTGGATGTATCAAGCTCATTCACACCTTGTTCCTCTAACCTCTAGGCTATACTGCCAGCCCAGAGGACAGCAAATAAGTTCTAATTGGTAGCTCTTTATAATGTTCCAGTTTACAGAAATTATATCCATAAGCCTAAATGATCCATATGTAACTGTACCTGAATAAAAAGTGATATGAAAAACTGTATTTTGCATTGTTTTGTTTTTATGGGCAGCATTCTATAGTATATGGTTAGCCTCTATTGTGAATGGATTTCAGCAACTGCTAAAATCTTGTTGTAGTACACTTCAAAGGTCAAAAAAGTTGTTGTACTATTGTTCTGACGTCACTTCGATAGTACAAAAGCTTTTTACCCTTGACCTGCTGCCTGATTGGCTCAGACGAGGCTCTCTCTAGAAAAGGAAAACAAACATGGCGGCGCAATTTAGTGAGCACCAGGCAGCTGAGCCACCGACTTTGAAGTCGGGACATGGAGAGCCATATATGGCTCCCTTTCTGAAAACACTATTTATTTTTTTCCCCCTGATTTTAAAACTAAGCGATGTGCACAGGAGAAACTGAGAAGCCGGAGGGAGCACTATCGGCACAAGCGGGAACGGGAGCGAGCAGGAGCACCAACGGGAGCAGCGCCTACAGCAAGTAAGGTAGAAAAATAATGTAAAAACAAAAAGCCCCATATACTATATAAAACAGTGGATGGGTGAACATCCACAACTAAGTCTGCGTTCCCATCTCGGGCAGTTGATGACATCAGCGAGACCTCTCGAGCTACGCTCTCGAGGTCTCTGTGATGTCATCAACTCCCTTGATGGAAACACAGCCTTGTTGTGGATGTTCACCCATCCACTATTCTATATGTTGCAGTTCTCTTCATGGAACCAGTGATCAGGAGTTTTAACTATGTCATGGTTTGAGGAAAGAACTCTAAGCATGGTTCTGATAGGACAATAGCTCATGTTTAGCATTCTGTACTCAAACCGTGACATAGTGAACACTCCAAATTACAGGTTCCAGGAAAAGAACTGTTCAGAATGCTTGAAAATGCAGTTGTTCACATCAATGTTTATTAAGGTACAGTTAAATATGGTTCATTTGGGAGGCAAGTTTATCATTACTTTTACTGGGAACATTGCTAACTGCTGCCAGTTAGCACAGAGTTCCTGTCCCTTTTAAGGGGCCTGAGTTCTGAAACGGGTGCCTCCACTTGGAGGTCAGGGTTGGTAGTGGTCAAGCTAACCTAGGCACAACCCTCCAGGACACTGTAACCCCCCTCTTTCCTTACTAGTGGCCGGAACAATACCCAATAATCACTTGCACAATACCCCTGATACACCACACAAGTACCCACACTGTTTGCACTTACCACCAGGGCTTTCCTCTGGCTCAGCCCTGGGGACCCCCCTGTAAAACAAGGTTATACACAGCAAATAACAGCAGTACAGTACTCTTGCACAAACTGGAACCACAGTCTGGGTAAATGCAAAAAAAAATTAGATCTGATTTATTTAAGGGACTTGAACAAGGGAGGGGCGTAATCAGGTTAATTTGCTTAAAGACTCTATCAATCATGCAGTTATGCATGCACTTCAGGGTCCATAAACAGTCACACACTCTGGCTACCCAGATGTACAGATGGAGAATGGTGGGCTAACCAGGAACGTTGCAGCTGATTGGGGCCCTGTGATGGAAGAAAACAACATGCACAACACACACTATTTGTAATCCGGAGCTGGAGGTCTCAGTTAGCGAAAAGAAAACAACAAGACAATCAGATGACACACTTTGAGCTTAGGCTGTTGTTGCAGGGAGCTACCCTGATGATTACTCATGATACCCAAGACTGGACACAGGCTGGATAAAAATCTAGACAGCAGGTGGTTAATCTGGAGTGCCAGGAGAAGCAGGGCCCACACGAATCACCGCAGCATCATTCCTGTTCAAACGTGGAGCAGGGGGCTGTGGCTTTCTCTGTGCAGCGGGTAGTCTGGCTGGGCCAGTGTGGCAAGACCCCGGCCAAATGGAAACAAATTCTGATACAGTCCGTTTTGGACTGGATACAGCTTCCAGCTAGCAGAACACAGTTCACACAGTGGGGAACCAAATCACGACCAACTAACAACTCACAGCACATTTACATGTAAGGAAATTCTACTGTAGCAGGCAAACTGCTCTCCGGTCACAATCGCAGAGTCTCTGCACAAACCAGGGATTCAAAAGCAGCTGGAAATCCTGACGGCCGATCACATTCAGCAAAATCTTCAGTCTTCTTCAGGTATCAGCCTGGTAGAAAATCAGTGGTTTACTTCGTTCTCACAAACTCGGATTTAGTCCAAAATAATTCACTTTTCTCCCTCTCAGGGCAGCAGGCAGACATGCAGGCCACAACTCAGGTCTTTCCACAGTTCTCCCACTTGAAACTACTCAGACGCTCTTCAGCTCCCAACTTAGATCTGACTCAACTGCCAGAAAGCCTGGGACTTTCCCCAGAATCCAAAAGGTTTAGTTGGCTGATCTGTCTGTCAGTCACAGCAAAGGCTCCCCCTTCAGGTGCAAAAATTCGCCAAAAGCCCAAAACTACAATTCCTACAGATTTTGACTCCAGACAGCTCCTGTAGTCCAGCTCCATTTTAGGTCCCACCAGTACTGATTGGTCTCGGCAGCCCAGGACCAAGATAGTCGGGTTCCGGGTCACACCTGGAATTGAGCTTTGGCTCAGTATGCCTTTCCCAGTCACCAATTTTAAATAAATAAATAAATAATAAATAAAGATAGTGGAGATAAACAAAACAGTCCTTGCTACAAAGAAGGCAGGTTAGACAAACTACATTATCATTATCACTCTACATGATTTTCAGCAAATAGTTACATCTTTCAACAGAGTTCCCTCTCAGATTACTCATGACTGCAATCCAGGCAGCTCTTAGAGAGACAGTACACAGAGGCTATACAGGCACTCTCTGGCAATCACATTTAAACTGCTAAAATGCAGGACACCAGCCCGGCAGTGAGCATTTAGGCAAGCTCAAGGAAGACTTTTCGGGAACTCCCACTCCAGTCAGTGGCCACCTTTCAAGCACCCAACTATATACTACTTCTTAAGTTCAGTCAGCTATCACTGCAGCGGGCATTACACTTGTTACTTCGGCAGTTGTACAGAAGACTCAGCCCTCCCCAATTCGGGGCACATTTTATAAATGCAGAAGGAATTATTTTCATTAGCACCACCCTACTATGTATGTTCTCTACAAGTGTACCCTCAACTTTTAAAAATACCAGTCAGTTTAACATTGAATAAACACAATAGTGCCCTTGTAACATTTTATTTCCAGGCCCCATTTAACTTCTATTCATCAACTGGGGCAGTTTGGGCATCATACAGTTACTGTCAGGTCAGACAGCTCTTATAATGATTATGTGTTAGTGTATCCATAAAAACACAACATGCATTCTCTTGTCTGATATTTGATTTCTCCCAGTACTCTTTTGTTCTCTCAGTGTTACATTTACACCCACTTCTATCACAGAGGTGTAACACTGAGAGAAAATCAAATATCAGACAAGGGGATGCATGTTGTGTTTTCTTTCTAACACTTCTCCTCTCCATGATGGCACAACTTTCCTACTTTCTTAATTTCTTCAATGCCTGCTGCTCCAGACCACCACTGTTTACTTTTATCCATACCATACCTAACCATACACACTGTAATACTAGAAACAGGAGCAAGTCTGCTTCTAACATGGTGTGTGAGACCAACAGACCAGTCAGTCAGTGTGTATGTGTGTGGTCTGGCGGTCTCACACCAAGTTAGAAGCAAACAGTGCTGAGGCTCCTCACTGTTTTTAACTCTACTATACAGGGGATGGATGTGTCAGAGTGCCTGGTCAGTGGTCTGCACTGCTGAGCCCATGGCAGCTTGTTTCTTGCTCAAGTTCAAGGAAAAATAAAACTAGTCCTGCCTGCACACAGGTAAATAGCTAGCTAGTGTGGCTACAAGCTAGGGGATACTCAACTAACAGAGGGATGCACATGCACCTGCCCCCAGAAGGCTTTACACATAATGCAAGTCTAGGTCAAATCCGATACATTTTTTATATAACAAATAAAATATTCTTGGTGAATGACTAGTGAGACAATAATACAGGGGCTACCTAACTACTAGAGTGCTTTCCCCTTCCCCAGACACTTCACACACACAATGCATGCTTACCCTAAGTCAATGCAATTGTTTCTTATTGGGATATATAAGAAAATAAAATATTCCTGCTGCCAGATAGGTAACTGGCTAGTGAGACTACAACATGAGCTACTCAACTGCCACAGCACTCCCTCCCTCCAAAAAAAGACTTCACACACAGTAAAGGCCAATTTTAATTCTGCTGTGGTTTTTATTGGGACATGGAAGAAAACATATTCCTGGTAATGCCTGGCTAGTGAGCCTAAAAGACAGGGGCAACTGCTCAACTGCCAAAGCACTGCCCCCCCCCCAAATAATAAAGGCTTCATTCACAATCACACAGGAGGACACAAGACTTAGCCTACTGTACACCAAGTCACATAAGAAAGGCTTCACACAGGACACAGGCCTATTAGCCTACTACTGTACACCAACTTGGCGTATAGTATGTTTATGTCCAGTGTGAAGCCTTTACTTATTAATTATTTGTGGGGGACACTGCAAGTCTGGTGCAGATTTTTGTAGGAAAAGAGAAAAACTTTTGATTTACAGTATGTGCACCTCTCCTCTTCAAATCACCACCTCAGCCAGAGCCAGCCAGTACAAGAAAGTTAATCAATACACATTCACCATACCAACCATTGCAAACTGCAGTCCTCCTTCCCAGCAGACAGCAGGGCAGCTGGTTTAGGGTTTTTACCTTACCTGGTTTTCAAATGGTGTTCTGACTGTGGCTGTGGTGGAGGATAAACTGATTTGACTGAGTGACTGCTCTGCTCACTACGACGACCGAACAGAAACACAGGCTGCACTGTTTTTCAGTCACGCCACACCGCACGCTGGAAAGAAAATAGGCCAGGCCACAGAAGAAACAACAAACATCAGGAGGAGTCAACTCAGTTGAGTCAGCACATCATCACTGTCGCATCTTCTCTAGAATCACGCTCGCGATAGGCCCCTTAAAAAAGCCACATCCACGATCCATCTCCTCCTCCTCCTCCTCCTCCTCCTCCTTGAACTCGTCTCAATCTCGTGCCAGCTGAACTAATATAAAGATAAGGGCCACCAAGGCCCAGGAAAGCCTGACACACACTTTGTTAAGCAAATGTGATTATGCACAACACCTGCAGCCACACTCGAAGAAGCCTCAACACCTCATGGTGAATGTAAACCACGCAGGCTGCATGTGAGATGCTTCTACGCATGCATACAGGCAGAGGCAGCACAAGAAGTCCAGTCAAAACAAGGAAGCACACGTTGTATAGCTTAGAGCAGGGGTTCTCAAATGGTGAGGCCAGCCTCCCTGGGGAGGCCCCAACCTGTTCCAGGGGAGGCTCAAGCAGGTCTGAGAAAGTACTGTATTTAAATTTTGAGTTTTATATATTTTGTGTGAAGAGAGGAAGCAAACTGAAAGAGGATAACACTAGGTGAATTTTATATGTTTATTTACTAATAGGTGACAAGGGAAGGTGAATGAGCCAAGACACATTTCAAGTGAACCCAGGGAAGGGTAGGGAGTGATTTCATTTCAAAAGGTAACTGCAAAACAATCAGGAAGTACACAAAGAACAATAGTGCAAACCAATATGAACAATAAATAATGAGTGGTGGTAACTGATCAGTTTGTAGACTGATGGCAGAACAGCCCAAATACAAGGGTTGAGCAGCATATAAGTGCTAAGAGCAACAACAGGAAGGAGCAAAGTAATCCCAGAGAAGTTGCTTAGGAGCAGGAAGGAGGGGAGAGGCAAAGTATATAGGAAGGTTATTTCATATAGAGAGGAAACAGAGAAAGTAGTCTGACCCATGAAGGTACTGCAACAAGGGGTAACAATAGTTCAAGAATGAAAATAGCGGACCAAGTAGGTTGGCCTGTGGGGGGAGGGGGTCTTACAATAAGCTGAATAATAATATTTGTTTTTTTTATTTATTTGTTATTCAGATAACACCTTTGAGCACAGGAGCTCTTTTTCAAAGGTCCCACGTCAGTATAAGACAAAGAGCTGAATGTGACCCAAGTACTCAAAGGGGTTTAAATTTATTCATGGTGTACTGCACAAAGTACAGTATGTTATTTTCATTTGGGGAGGCCCAAGATTATTTCAGTTTTTGGGGGAGGCTCAAAATCTTTTCCATGGATTTGGGGAGGCTCACTGTGACAAACTCTAAGAACTATTGGCTTAGAGGACTTGGAGTCAGCATTAATGCACATGTGCTGACTCCGAGAAATATATTAAAAACCTGAGAAAAAAATAAACTGCACTTTAAAACATGTGGGAGCGGCGCTCCCACTCTAAAAAATGTAAGGGGTCGGAGCTCCCACGCAACCCAACTGCACTACACCCCTGGGCTGGAGAGTCTAAACATGTAGTCGCTTGAGACCAGGAGAGAGAGAGAGGGGACATACTGTAAGAGAAACTGTCAAATACATGAGGGGTATTAATAAACGGGGACTCAAGCAAACTCTTCAGGCCCAGTGAGAATAAGAATACAAGAGGGAATGACTGCAAAATAGCTGATGGGGGGGTCAGCAGCAATGCTAACAAATACTGCTTCATGAAAAGAGTGACAGAAGGGTGGAACAAGCTGCCTGAGATGGTTTTGAAAGCTAAAACCATGAAGCGCTTCAACAGGGGCTGGGACAAGTACAGAGGACAAGTTAGGGGGGCCGGGGAGGGGGTGAACGGTGATGAATCTATGAGAGAAATGTACCTCCACATCGGGCAGGCTCATTAGACTGCAGGGCTGGCCCAGTTTTATGTTTCTATGTTTGTGTATGTGACACTGGAGAGGAGTTCAGGAGCAGGTCTGCCTCTCTGCAGATCACACAAAACTCTGTGGAAGGACAGACGATGAGGAAGGTGTAAGGGCACCGAGGGAGGAGCTGAGCCAGATGGAGTAAAGGTCAGAAGTCTGGCTGCTGAAAGGTGAAAAGTCATGAACAGAGAGACCAAGACCCTAAAGACAGAACACTGGATTGGGGGGTGAGTGGTATTTGAAAAGGCTATAGAGGAGAGAGGTCTGGGGTTATGATAGCATGCAACCTTAAGCAATCATTGCAGTGTAATAGGGCAGTAGAAAGGGCAAATAGAATACTGCAGTACATACTGTAGGTAGGGGCATCAGCAGCAGAAGAAAAGTGGTAATCCTCCTCGTACTCAGATTCTTGGTGCAACTGCACTTGGAATACTGCCAGCAGTTCTAGAGTCCGCATTTGACCAAGAATAGAGATAGGGTGGAGGCAGTGCAGAGGAGAGTTACCAAAAGGAGCCAGGGATAATAAGGGAAACCCTATGAGAAAGGCTTGATGACCATCATCAACATGTATATGATGGAAGCCAGGAGGGAAAGAGGAGACATGACAGAAACACAGAAGTTTAAATAAACAGAGTATACAGCAAGTAATTGTCTATAAGCAAACAGGGCACAAGGAGAAACTCCATGAAAATGACAACAGCGAGATTCAGAAAGGATGACTCTAAGTATTTCTTTACAGAGAGGGTGGTGGAAAGTGGAATAATCTACCAAAGGAGGTGGCCCTTGCCAATTCCGTGGTGGGGTTTAAGCATAAGTGGGAGAAGCACGTGGGACTGGTAAGGACAGAGAGTGAGGAGGGTTCGAGGGTAAGGAGAGTGCACAACTGCTAGGGTATCACAACATAACATACTGTAGGTAGGGTTCATTGGGCAGGCGACAGTAGATGGGTTGTGATGCCATTTTCTGCTGCCAATGTCTGTTTCCACGTCTCTAAATACAAATAATGTAGACAGTTTTTCACTCTATTCTTTTTTGCCAAGTCTACCTCCACTTGCAGTTTTCAGATTCACAGCATTCTGTGGGAAAACAGCTGGATGCCATATGAAACATAGAAACATAGACTTTGACAGCAGATAAGGACCACCTGGCCCACCCAGTCTGCCCATTTCCCTACCTATTGGATAAGCTCCAGATTCTAGTTAACCAACAGCCTACTTCCTGCAACCCCCCACTATAATATGAGCACCAGCAGTTATAGTACAGCAAGAAAAGAAAAGTCACATTTGCAATTTATTGATAGATTTAATCAGCATAATGTATATTTTGAGACAGGTGGCTTGATTTTCAAAGGGTGACTCAGGGCTTCCTTCAAGTCCTGTGTCAAACCCATTTTTTGGGGCAGCTGCAACAAACTCCTTTGATGCAACTACACCTGATTTTAGTACATCGGTGCAGTTATGCATAGTTTCTCGGTTTACGCAGCTATGCATATGGTTTGATGCAAGCCCCATAAAAAGGGTCCCCCACATGGCACATATTAGACCAGGGAAAAGCTGGTCTAACGTGCATACACCAAACATTCAATGCTTCAGGGGCTTGCAACATTCATAGGGCTTTGAAAATCGAGCCCAGACACATCATATGCAAATGGGGCCCCAGCAAGACAAGAGTGGCCCTGATTCACAATGTACATAATACACAGCATATTCAGATAGCAATATCATATCAGTAAACATGCAGAAATTCCAGTACAGGAAAACTGGGCTTGTTCCAAGGCTCATGCTCATTTCAGGCATGAGTTAGACAACTAACCTGTGACTTCAAGAAGTTACAGTAAATACACAGCCCTGAAATCAAGGCACTGGCAAGCACTAGCAGTGTGACAGTGTGGCCTTTGATAAAGGATCAGGTAGATCTGAGATGCATCACGTGGGCTAGTATGTGATCTGTGTTTGACTGTCTATAGAGACAACTCAGCATTAAAAGTTTGGAGCTTGGCGTTTGACTTCAGTGCCTTGTTTGGTGTCTTTAGCACCACCAGCCCTGTGCAAGCTTTTTTGTTTTGTTATCAGTGTTACACTAGGAAGTAAAAGATTCCATTGATGTGGAGTCTCATGAATACATGCATGTTGACACATGGGAAGCCACTATTTGGAGGGTACCTAGTAGTGACATCAGTAGATCTACTGTAAGTGCATCTTCAGAGGAGTGGATCACTCCACTAAAGGAAATGCATTGATGTGACTAACTTTATGTAATCTCACTACTCTTGTTTCTTTTTAACTCTCTTTAATATACTTTGTTCAGGTGGAGTTGTACCCCTTGTTGGTTCCATTGGTCCCCACACACTACCCCCACCCAGCACCCCCTGAACTGCCCAAAAAGGGAGGCCTGCGACTTACCCCACAAGGTAGGACCCCTGAAGGGAGAGACCAAAATTCACCGAAAGGCCTGCCAAGATTTAGGCTCTGCATCCTTTGGGTGGACTGTCATGCATCCCATAGACTGCCATACTGTGCTGTCCAAAGGACTGTCCATTTTTCATTCCCTGATGGAGTTGTAGCCATGCACTTATGTTAGTGGCATGCTTGTGCATGCTCCCATGCACGGCACACCAATATCCATTGGCATCTTATCCCTTTGTCTTGCAGTTCTGAGCTGCTGCTCTTCTAACCTCCACTAGGAATCAGCTGATGTGGGACCCTGCAGCCCTCCCTCCCCCCCAGAGGAGGAGGCAGTCGATCAGACTCTATCCTTCCTCCACCTGCTGCCCCTCTGATGTTCCAGACTTCCAGACTCATTTCCGAACCCAACTCACCAGCTTCACAAGTGGTAGTGCTATTGCTTCATGGCGAGCTGACCATCTCACTACTCTTTAAGAAAACAACCTGTTATTAAGGGCTAATGGCAGAAATAATTACAGGCTGATGATGATAAAAATGATATCATCAGAGAATGTGATGTATCAGGGAGGTCATAAGAGGTGTGGCGATGAAACACAGTACATGCCACAGACCTATGATAAGCCAAGACTTTTTTTTTTAACTTACTGTTACTACCCTACCAGCCATGCTTCCTCTTCTCATATTTTATCAGCCTCAAGCCACGTTTTTTTTGCCAGCCTCAAATGACTCTCATAGAGCTCCAACCAGAGTGACCAACAAGAAGATACCCCATGGGGAAACCCCCACTGTGGGCCATGGAGGAAGAGGGATGGAATGCTGGCATCTGTCATTTGCCTCCACTGCTGAGGAACTGAGAGCCACCATGAAGCAGTTGCCTGAGGACACACACAATGTCATTCTTGGAGGCCCTTTCTTTCCCACATTAACCCTCTCCACCTCCCCTGTGTGAGCTATTGGAGCTCTGTGTACGCTGACTTGGAGAGGAACAGGATACCACATGGTCACCCTCAACATCCAGCACTCTGCATGTCACTTCACATGAAGCACTTTAGGAGTGGGAGCCCAAATTGCTTCCCTGTCAGAGTCCAAGCAGACAGGAGACACTATAGATGTGGGAACTCTTACTCCATCCCTCTCAGATTAAAAGCAGGCAGGAAGCACTTTACGGCCTGGAGCCCTGACCCCAACCCTCTTCGAGTCCGAACAGACAGGAGATGCTATATGAGTGGAAGCTCTGACCCCATGCCTCTCGGAGTATAAGCAGACAGTAGGCGCTTTGGGTGTGGAAATCCCCGACTCCATCCCTCTTGGAGTCCAAGAATTCTGCCTCAACAGTTTTCCTGAGACTCTAGTGGCCCAAAGCATGTGGGCAGATCTGTGCAGCAAATCCGGGCTGCCCACATGGGAGCACAATGCACTCCAACAGAACCGCTGGTCTGAGCAAAAAAAAAAAAATTCTATAAAAAAGTAGTGTATTATTACTACACAGTACTAGCTTAAATGTATATATTTGAGATGCCAATGATCTTTAAACAGTATTCCATCTGTGAAGTAAAATATTTCTTTTGGAAGGATGTCAAACTCCTCCTCATCATCATTCAAGTGTTATTAATGGGAGTTAAATGCTACGGCAAAGGGCTGCATCAAAGTGCTTGAAATAGTAGCAGGGGTAGCGCTGAGCATCTGCCACATGCAGGGTAAAGGCTCCTGATGTTACTGAACTGCTCCCTGGTGGGCCAGGGGCAGGGAGTCAAGTAGACAGGAATGTGAGGCTTCAGGGAGAAGCTGAAATCCTGGTGCTGGCATGATGTGGGATACTGAAGGAGAACACTCTGCACTGTTCTTCTGGTAAGTGCCAGTCAGTGTGGCAAGTGGGCCCTGGTGATGACCCCAGCCCTCCTCAGACTGATCTTAAATGTGAAAGAGGGCTGGTCCCAGCACTGATCCCTAGGACACCCTGCTGGTCACCCTCCATTCCTTGGAGTGAACTCCATTTAGCACCACCTTCTGCCACCTACCTCCTAACCAATTTCTTTCCCAGTTTACCACCTTTAGACCCACTCATAAACTACCCAGCTTGCTTACTAGCCTTCTGTGTGGAACAGTGTCAAAATTCTTACTGAAATCTAGGTAGACCATGTGCATCATTCCACCCTGATGTAATTCATTGGTCTATCAGATTTGTCTGGCATGATTCCCCCGGAATCCATGCTGCCTGGGTCTTGTAGCCCATTGGATTCAAGATATTCCATAATCCTTTCCTTCAGTAGTGATTCCATTAACTTTCTCACCTCCAGTGTCAGGCTGATGGGCTTATAATTCCCGGCCTCCTCCCTGCTACTATTTTTGTGAAGTTAAGATCAAAGAACAATGGCGTCATATAAACACTAAGTGCTGAGCTTTGCAAGTAGGGTGGGGTACAGCTCCACGTCACAGCAAACTTTGTTCAGCTGCACGACGCCAGCTCATGCTGTGATTAATCTCCTCACCAAAAAAAACAATGATTTCAGATAACTACAAAACCTTGTAGAACAGTCAGTCCAAAGTTTATGTAAAAGTAAAAGTTGGGCA
The DNA here is from genome assembly GCA_016271365.2 of Neoceratodus forsteri. NCBI lineage: Eukaryota > Metazoa > Chordata > Ceratodontiformes > Ceratodontidae > Neoceratodus > Neoceratodus forsteri. The sequence continues at coordinate 708,467,556 of CM057449.1, read as the reverse complement.
TAATTAAAGGGGCACTATCAACCTTGTTTTCATCATAGTAGTTCTGATTAAGACCCATATTTAATGATTGCTTACCCTTTCTGAAATTCACTGAATTTGCTGGTTGTTTTATCTGCCATCTTTCTTAGTAGAACTGAAATGCATGTAAATGCTATAGTTGTACCCGACCTTGTTTTATTTCAAATTCTGGCTCAACTATTACTGCATACTTCCTGAACATTAGTAACACTGTCAAACAGTGCAGCCCATCATTATGCATTCTATACTCTCCTCCTACTGCATCATGAGTGACTAGACTGTGTTGGGGGTGATCCCAAGTCCTGGAAAAATGCAGTGGGAATTGAATCAAGTAATGTAAACAAACATCTTTTTGAGGACTTCCGGTGACGTCAAGGCCTGGGTAACAGCTTGAAGAAAGAGCTCTCTCCCCCTCGGGACATACACATTAAAGAATCCGACTCTGAAACACCAAATCTCTAAAAAAATGTCTGGCAGAAAGAAAGCTAAAACAAAAAAAGCCAAACCAAGGACAGAAACTCAGCTAAGAACACTAGATGGCTCACGATACCAACCTTTGATCCCAGACCGGAGCCGTAGCGTGTCCCTGACAAGTGGGCAAGGTCACAATTCGGATACAGACCAGGAAAAGGAAAAGCTATCCTGAAATAGATATGAAACCATTATCAATGAAATTAAGATATCTAGGGGAGAAAACAAACATGACTTTAATACCTTGCATGAAGATATTGCAAAGCTAGACAGACGGATACTACAAACAGAAGGGAAAGTGGCAGAGATGCAACGCAACAGCGCTAACCTGGTCTCGGTGATTGAAATGTTAGCCACACAAACTGAGGAACTGAGAAGCAAATGTGTGGACCTAGAGGCGAGATCAAGAAGAGACAATATGAGATTGTCGGGACTACCTGAGAACACTGAACATGCTAACATGCCTCACTATCTACAAGAATTGCTCAAAGAAGTCCTGGACCTGCCAGCAGATACAGACATCAGTACTGAGAGAGCACATTGAGCCCTTATAGCTAAGCCTAGAGATCCGAACTCCAAACCCAGACAAATATTCATTAAGTTTGCGAGCTACCGGATGAAGGAGATGGTACTTCAGAAGGCATAGCAGAGGGGAGCAGTGACCTATAAAGGATCCCGCCTCTACTTTGATCACAATTACCCACAAGAAATTCACCAGCAAAGGCTGAAATACTTGCCCTGTATCAGAACACTCAAGGAACAGAAGATTAAATTCCAGACCCTGTATCCTGCATTGATGAGAGTGTTCTGGACAGAGGGCCGAAGACATACAGAGACCCGGAGGAGGCCAGAGCGGCACTGGAGAAGCATGGCCTAGTGGCGAAGATGGGCAAGAAGGCGAGGGAACCAAAGAGACAGAAGGTAGCAGGTGGAACCACAGAAGAGCACGCGGTTCCCAGATGAGCCCAGAACTGGAGCACAGGTGCGCAGTTGACAGACAAAGCAATGCAGGACATAAGGGCCTTACTGTGCACACTAATGGCAGCAGATCGTGAGGAGGAAGAGAACACCACAAGCCCGCTGGAAGTACAAAGACTGGGAGGCAAAACATAATGAGGAGACGAGCGGAGAATAAGAGGGTCTGGACACTCTTATCAGAAAAACTAAGGGACTGGGACAATATGGAAAGCTGCTCCTATTAAGCTAAGTACCACAGTGTATTAAACAGGGCGGAGGGCAGCAACGTGACACAGACATTGGGACTCTTAATTTCAGAGCATGATGTTTTACATTATGAATATTGAAGAAAAGAAATGGGGCAACTTGAGGGTGGGAGGCAGGACTGGGAACTAAGGAAATGGAGATGGTGGGATGGACGGGAGAGAGGGACAAAGCTAGGGGATGGAAAGAGGGGGAATATATAAAAGGGGGGGGGGCAGATCAAACCTCTAAAACACAAATTTCAGAAGAGCCAGAGGTAGGGAGGGAAGAAATATGAGGTTCATATAAAAGCAGAGGAGGGAAATTAAAGACATGGTAACAAGCTTATTAGTAACTCAGAGAAACATTATTTACTTGTCTTTCTTGACTACTCCCTTTGCAAGCCGGACTGGGGGAGAACCTGTCCTACAGGATCCAATCAGGGAACCCAAACTACTCTTGGGCATTTAGAAGCGCTGACTAACGATGCCAATGAAGAGAGAGGGGAGGGAACAACTCTAAACTGACCTCTGGAGAACAGTTGTCATGCAGGGCTGTCCTGGGAAGGTAAGTCAATAAACTAATAAATACCTAGAGGAGACAGGTAAAAGTAAGGCTGAGGAAGGTTGAAAATTGAATGGGGGGGAGGGGAACAACGATGAATCCTGGAGCTTGAATTACATGCCACAGAGTGCTAATAAGTTGATAATATTAAATTTAAAGGGGTGATCAAGAACTACCAAACCCACTAGCATCTATTACCCTGGGTAACATCCAGCCATGTGTAATTGCATATGTAAATATATAGAGGGTAGAGATAGAGTAAGGGTGTTTTGAGGTCCATATGTACGCACCTTACTTCAGAGAGCAACTCCATACAGAGCTCAGTTAGACATTGACATCCAAGCGGAAAACATACAGAATAAAATAATACAATGGAGGGGAGATAGCCTGCCAGGGCACATTTAGATCAAGGTGGACGAGACATAACAGAAAGGTTCCGGGGGGGGGGGCAGAGAGAGAGAGAATACTGATGAAAAGAAGAGAGAGGCACGGGCTGTGGCATGTAGTTGAGACTCTTGGTCTATTCTAACAAGGACAAAAAAAAGGAGAAGGGACTCCTTAGCCAGGTGACCAGAGTAGCGACCTCTGGGAACAGAGGAGAGAAAACCGCTACAAGTCTGGGGGTAACAGTACCCAGAGCCAGATGGGATATGGAGATCTCATCCTACCTTGGAGGTAAGAGACGTTGTATAAAGTTAAGGTGGGATGACCCAGTTGGCACCCATCTAGAGTGTATGATAGTTCTACAGTTATGGTTAACAGAGCAAAAAGAGTGCAGTAATTACCCAGGGAGGTCAATAGGGAATGGTCAAACCAGGTTCTGGAGCGGTGGGGGGAACCTGACAGAATTGGTAATTAGGAGATTATGGCGTCCCAAACAATCAAGGCACTGTCTTTCTATGTAAATGGTCTCACAAACCCCATTAAGAGAAAAAAATGTTGACACATATTAAGCAGACTAAGTCTGAATTGGTGTTCCTACAGGAAACGTACTTAAAGAAAGAGGAACATGAAAAACTAAAAAATGTTGTGTACACTGACCCATTTGCCTCCTCATATCCAACTGGAAGAAGAAGGGGAACAGTAATAATGATCTCGAACGCCACACCCTTTGAACTCCTAAGCCAAGAGATGGACAAGGAGGGAAGGTATGTTCTGGTCAAGGGCAGAATCCATGGGCAAATGACCACCATGCTCTCACTTTATGCCCCCCCCCCCCCGGGTTCCACCTAGTCTTTTTATAGAAATTTACTGATGAAATTATCCCAGCAAAGTGAGGGAACTCTAATATGTGTTGGTGACTGGAACATAACACTAGATCCCAACCTAGACAGTACATCTAGAATATCGAAGGCAGGATATAGGATAGCAAAACAGATAGAGCCTAATACACAAACTAGGCCTGGTAGATGTATGGCGGCACATGGAAGGACAATCCAGGGGATTCACTTTTTACTCCACTGCACATAAGATGTACTCGTGCCTAGATCTATTTATAGTGTCCAGAGGGGATACACCCAAACTTGTGAAGTGCACTGTGGGAACCATTGCACTCTCTGAACATGCACCATTGCAGTTGGAGATTAATAGAGGCAAACTGCCCAAAAATATGTTCTGGAGGTCAAATTTGTCCCTACTGACAGACAAAGAGGTGCTAGAACAGATCCCACAATTAGTAGAACAAATCAGACGGGATCACCGGGAGTCGGGGTGTTCAATAGCATACTTTGGGATATGACTAAAGCAATGATCGGAGGCAAATTGACAGCTATAGCAGCAGCAAGGGCAAAACAAAGGGGGAGAAAAGCGGAAAGAGCTAGAACAACAGATACAGATTCTCGAAACACAACAGCAAAATAAAATAGACAAGCAAAAGGAGAGAGAACTAACGAAACTCAAAATAGAATTCAATAGGATCTTGAACTACAAAGTGAAAAGAAACATTCGATTCTAAAAGCAACGCTTTTATGAAGGAGGCCTGAGAGCAACAAAACTGCTAGCCTGCAGGCTCAGGGCGAGGAGAGCAAAAGCACAAATAACTAAAATACACCCATCAGGGCAAAGTCACCCAATAACTAAAGTATTTGATATACTATAAAACATTTAGAAAATATTATGTAGATCTGTACTCCCCAGCTCTGGGCATACAAAAAGAGAAGATAAAAAACTATATACAACAATTGCACCTCCCTAAATTAAAGGAACCACAAAATAGCACTCTGACAAGCCCTATCACCACAGAGGAAATAAAATGGGCGATAAAAAAGGGCAAAACAGGGAAGTGCCCAGGGAATGATGGCCCTCCACTTGAGTTCTAAAAAGTTTCAGGAAGCCCTGATACCACACCTGGGGAGGGTATACCAGGAAGTCATGGGAGACAGGGGTCAGGTACCACCATCTTGGAAACAGGCAATTATCTCAGTGATTCCAAAGCCAGGAAAAGACTCAACTAATTGTGCTTCCTATAGACCCATCTCTATCCTTAACGTAGATTACAAAATTATGGCTACGATAATAGCAAAGAGACTGGATCAGCTCTTGCCAAAGATAATTAATATAGACCAAACAGGATTTATTTTAGGTAAGCAGGCAAGCAGCAGATAGTGTAAGAAGAGCTATTAATATAATAAACCATTTGGTAACAATAAGAGAGAAAGCGGTTATCCTAAGTATGGACTCGGAGAAGGCCTTCGACAGGGTCGAGTGGCCTTTCCTGTATGAAGTATTGGAGGGCTTTGGTTTGGGGGAGAAATTTCTAAAGATTGTACATAAGTTGTATGACCACCCAACAGCTTATATAAGGGCGAATGGATACATATCATCAGTAGTCACTTTAGGCTGGGGCACCAGGCAGGGATGCCCGCTTTCCCCATTGCTCTTCACACTCTATATTGAACCATTAGCTCAAAAGATCAGAAAAGAAAGCAAAATAGAGGGGATACAGGTAGGAGCAGGAGAGCATAAAATTGCCTTGTATGCGGATGATGTCTTGATGTTCCAAGCAAACCCAAATAGGTCTATCCCCAAATTAATGACTATAGTCCAGGAATTCCAGGGGCTATCGGGATATAAACTTAATCAAAATAAAACAGAAATTTTGACTTCCGGTGACGTCACGGCATCAATGCAAGCCTAGTCCGTGACGCTCTGAGCCTGACAAACCAAAAAACCCCCAAAGATTGCGATAAATTCACTCCAAAATGTCAAAAAGCTCAAGGGGCCATTCTCAGCATGTAAACAGAGGAAAATCTCGGCAAGAACCCAAGACGTGCAGTAAGGATGCATCCAGATTAAAATCAGGCCTATCCAGCAGGTCGTCCTCGTCCCAAGGCCGGCGGTCTCCGGAATACGATACAGATGGAGAAACAGAACAGCTATCGAGGTCCAGGTTCGAGAGGTTGCTCCACGAAATAACCGAATCTCGAAAAGAGAACAAACAAGAGTTTCTGGCGCAGTGCAGCAGCAACTAACGGCTTTTGAGACTCGGGTGAATCACCCTCTAGAAGAGGCTTGAGGTTGAAGATACAACAACGCAAGTGACAAAGGTGATCCACACCTACTACAACAAACGGAAACTTTAAGAGCAAAGTGCCTGGACCTGGAGGGGCGTTCTCGTAGAGACAACTTGAGACTGTATGGTCTCCCAGAAAACCAGAAGTTGCCCCTATGTCTGCCTTTCTAGAAAATCTACTGAAGGATGTACTTGATCTCCCTACCACTATGGTGTTCCACATTGAAAGAGCACATCGCGGCGCCCAGGCAAAGCCAGCTGATCCTGCAGCAAGGCCGAGATCCATAGTTTTAAATTAAACTGCTCTCTGCTAAAGAAGAAATACTTCGGGCGTGTTTGGGCAAAGAAGGACATTAGGTACCTAACTCATAGGCTATACATAGATCACGACTATCCATCCGAAATACAAGCGGAAAGAGTAAAATACATGCCTATATTGAGAGAGCGCTTGAGGAAAAGTCAGCACGCTTTCACACGCCTTACCCAGCGAGATTGAGGGTCTTTTGGGAAGATGGAACGAAGATCTATGCCTCTGCAGAGGAGGCCTTGGAAGCCTTGGGGAAGCGTGGAGTCATGATCAAGGAGAGAAGGAGCCCAGAACCGGGGAATCGGGAACCCTCCAACCAGCCGGTAGCTGACAGAAAGACAGGGGGAACCAAAAGAGGAGTGTACTCTGAGTTGGTACGCACTGTCCAGAAGCTCCTCGTGAAAAAGGCTGCTCGCAGAGAACCCCCTCCATGATGGAAGCAAACCTAAGCGGAGCTTCAACTAAAAGAGAACTCTCGGACTGAACGGACTGAGGACTTAACTTCTAGATGGGAAAAATAAAGGATAAGTACAAAGTTGCATTCATGAGGGAATCTTAAAAGAGGGCAATGGACAATCCCAAGGGACCTAATGGCAATGAAAGAGACTCTGGGGGAGGGACAGGTCTTTTCAACCTAACTTTCCAGCTCTCTCAATGAGCGGGGGGAGGTCTTGGGGCACACAGGTTGGGGATTGCCTTATGAGTGAGCTCTGAGTAATATAAATATAAAAGTTCCCCATTAAGATGGATGTCTGGGATGTGGTTGTATGCAGGGGCCCACGCCTCCGGGAGGTGAATTTCTGTGCTCCCTCGGCTGCAGAATGTAGCTGTATGTGGAGGGGTCTACAGATGTATTATTATAGCCACTCCTGTACCGCTGTTATTGCCCCCCCTCGACCCCGTAATATCTGGTACTGGGAATGTATGTTTGGGCAGGGGTCTCTTCATTAGAGTATTCCCTTCTACAAAGCTTATAGCCGAATTCCTTCTAAGGAATATTTAAAGCCTATGGAGGCTTAAATGTGGTTTGTCTGGTTCAGAGTAGGTGACGACCTTGTATAAAGGCGTGCCTTACAGGAGCTCTAGCAAGTAGTGCGGCTCTAGGGGAGTCCCAATGGTAGGGCAAATATCTCCCTGTTCTCCTTTTTATGAGGACAAAGGGCTATCAATTCTGCATAGCCCCAACCTAGGAAGTACTTTTTGTGAAGTTCAATTGTTGAAATGTTTCTAAAGTTTAAAGTTTGTTGTAAGTTTTGGGATACACTTGGCAAAGCAGGGCAGTTAAATAAGGCAAGGTATAACGACAGTTAAAGTGATTACAATGGAAGGAAGGAAGAAATGGGCAACTACTATGGGAAAAGCTGTGTAGGGAAGGAATTCAGGACAAGAAAATATTCCTATTCTATGCAATGTACAAAACTGGGTTGTATGCACATATAACGTGCATGGATTTACTAACCCCATTAAAAGGGCTAAGATACTTCAGTTAATGAGGCGGCAGGGGGTGAATGTTTTGTTACTGCAGGAAACCCATCTCTCGAATGCTGAGCATAAAAAATTTGAGAAGTTGGGATTTTCCCAGGTAGTTGCCTCATCATATAAGGGAGGAAGACGCAGGGGGACTGCGGTGCTTATTAGGAAGGGTACTCCACTTGAAATTTCAGATAAAGTGGTGGACAAAGAGGGTAGGTATGTATTTATTAAAGGTCAGATGGACGGTCAGCAACTGACGCTAGCATCTGTGTATATCCCCCCAGCCTCAGAATTTTTAGTATATCAGAATTTTCTTACAAAGCTGGCGGGATGGGCAGAGGGTAGCTTGATCTCTGGGGTGACCTTAACTTGGACATTACAGGGGGAAAAGGTAGTCCCACCCAAGGTAGAGTGCATATGTTAGGTAGAAAGGTGCAGAAACTGATGCATGAGCTGGGCTTTGAGGATGTCTGGAGGCATCTACGGGATCGGATAATCGACGACATTTTACTCTCAGGCCCATGATTCTTACTCCTGCCTAGATTACTTAATTACGAGAAGGAACACATAGGACTCACATAGATTTGGCAAGGATTCGCCTTCTGATCATAGACCTATTTTCACAAGTTACACCCCTGACTCCCTAAAAAAAACATTTTGGAGGCTGAACCTGTCAGTACTCAGAGATAAGGAGATCCAAGAGGAGATTAGCAACACAATATCTCAGGCAGTACAAGATAATGATGTTCAAGGGACGTCAGTCTCAATACTATGGGATACGGTTAAGGCTCTAGTGAGGGGGGAAAATTATTGCAATCTCCTCTCATAAGAAAAAACAGAGGGAGGTAGGGAGGGTTACATTAGAAAATAAAATAGCTAAGTTGGAGGAAGAGCAAAAGGTAAAGCATAGCAAAAATAGAACCCGGGAATTGGATGCTCTTAAAAAACAACTTAATGCTATCCTAGATTATGGTGCAGAGCAAAAACTGATGTACCTGCGTCATAGATACTACGATGGGGGCCAAGGTTTACCAGAATGGTAGCAGCCCAATTAAGAAATCGAAAGGCTAAGGCCACGATTGTTAAAATTAGACATCCGGTCACAAATGACCTGAAAACCACTGCTACAGCTATCACGGAGGCTCTATGGGACTATTACTCTGCCCTCTATACAGAAGAAACAGATCCTCCCGAGGGAGAGATTAAAAATTTTCTCTCAACCCCTCCAACTCCCTGTGTTAGCTTGTGAACAGGGAGAGAGATTGCTGGCCCCCATTCAGCCTAATGAAGTCGCAGCTGTAATAGGAGGTTTAAAGACAGGCAAGTGTCCTGGGACAGATGGGTTCCCCTGGAGAATTCTATAAGATTTTTACTAAATTGCTGACACCTCTACTTAGTAGGGTGTTTGCTTATGTCACCTCTCAGAGTGGAGAAGTCCCTCCTTCTTGGAACGAGGCTATAATTTCAATTATACCCAAGGAAGGCAAGGACCTAACCCTTTGCCCCTCATATCGCCCCATCTCTATTTTAAACACGGATTATAAAATATTGGCCACAATACTATCTAAACGCCTGGTTGAATATGCCCCAGCCTTAATAGATTCTGACCAAAGTGGTTTTATACCAGGGAGTCAAGCCCAAGATAATGTGAGACGTACGGCCTACGTTATAGAACACATAAATGGACAGCAAACTCCAGCAGTTCTGCTGGGACTTGACGCTGAAAAAGCCTTTGATAAGGTAAAATGGAAATATTTAAAAGAGGTCCTTCTCGAGTTAAAATTCCCAATCCCTTTAGTAGAGACTATATTCAGATTTTATAGTAGCCCAATAGGGTATATACGAGTGAATGGCCATATTTCTCAGAGGTTCTCATTGCAGCGAGGGACGAGACAGGGCTGCCCCCTCTTTCCCCTCTCCTGTTCACTTACTGCATAGAGCCTTTGGCCCAGAGCCTTAGACAGTCACCGGAACTGCAAGGGGTTGTAGTGGAGGGAGTGGAACAGAGGTTAGCTCTGTTTGCAGATGACATCTTGTTATACATTACAAACCGGAAAAATCCATCCCAGCATTATTTTTCTAATTGATAGATTCTCCAACCTGTCTGGGTTTTCCTTAATGTAGGCAAATCAGAAGCCCTGGTCTTTAATTGTACTCTGACTCCAGCTCTAAAAACAGTTTCCAATCAAATGGGGTAAGGAAAGACACGGTACTTAGGGATTCAAATCTCAAAATCTGAGGAACTATCCGCCAAACTCATGATCCACTAGTCCAAAGAGTAAGACAAGATCTTGGGAAATGGTCCTTGCTCCCACAACTCTTTACGTGAGGAATCTAACCCTAAAATTAACATTCTCCCAAGATTTTTATACTTATTCCAATGTGTCCCTTGTACTCTTACCTCCAAAGAACTTTTGTCTTGGCAAAAACTAATGAATAGCTACCTCTGGAATTACAAGCGGTCAAGAGTGGGTTTCATGAAACTAATACTCCCTAAAGATCAGGGAGGAATAGCCCTCCCATCGCTCCATGAATACTGGCTGGCCTCACAGGCGTGGCTAGCATTATTATGGGGTAATAAAGCCTACCATGCAAGGTGGAAGCAGATAGATTTGGCCAGGGAAACGAAGATTCCCCTCCCGGCATGCTTATTATCATCTAAGTATCTTAGAGAAATGCTTGAGATGGTCCCATCAGCGCCCTCGGCCATTCTGAAAGGATGGCAGAAGTACAGAATGCCCCAGCAATATTGCTGGAGATATAGATGGTTCATCTTAAATCCTGAATTCAATAACCAATGGTACAAAATTCAAATAAACAAAGGGCTAGAGGCCCCTTGGCAACTAATGAAGGGAACTGATATTCTGAGTTTAGAAGAAGCTAAAAACAAATTCGGGTGGACAGAAAGGGATAGGTTATACTTCTATCAAATAAAAGATTACGTCACAAAACAATTGAAGTACCAGGAAAAGGGTATCAGTGTGCTAGAGAGAGCCCCCCCCCTTTCGAGAGTGACTCTGGTCCTCGCAGTATGGTGAGAAAGCAATAACGGACTTGTACAAGTATAGCATATCTAGGGCGGGGAATGCCATTTCTTCAGTACAATCTAAATGGGAACGGGAACTACAGCGCCCATTAACTGCTATGGATTGGGAAAGGATCTGGAAAGGAACTTGGGCGACCTCTTCATCCCCGACTTGGGGGGAGTTTGTTTGGAAGGTGCGGGTGAGGTACTTTCTGGTTCCCTCAGTGATGTCTTCATGGTGGCAGGGAAGTTCTTCCCAATGCTGGAGAGACTGTGGGGAGGAAAGTGCCTCGCACATGCATGTTTTCCTGGAATGCCCAAGTTTGGGGCAATTCTGGAGCCAAGTCACTGAACATATAAAGGCGGTCTTGGGTATACAAGAAGAGCTAGAACCCTTTCATTTGATCCTAGGAGTACCTCCAGCAGGAATAAGGTATAAAGCTCAAAAGTATCTCTGGGCAATTTTGTTATGCTCAGCGTACAAATCAATAACAAAAAATGGCTCCAAAAAGCTCCACCCTGCCTTAAAGAGTGGAAAGCAATAATATTGCAAACTCAACAAAATGAGCAAATCTCTATGGGCCTGCAAAATAGAAAAGAGGCTTTTATAGCAAGGTGGGCAAGGTGGGAACTTTACCAGGAAAAGTTGAATTAAAAAAGTTATGGGGAGAGATGGATAAAGTAGGTTTGCTCAGACATATACTGCTTCATTTATATGTATAGTTGCTTGTTTTTTTTTCTTTTTTTGTGATGGAAATGTATTAATGCACAATTTAGGTAAGAGAAATGACCCTGCTTGATGATGTAATCAATTGCCAAGTGTGAATTTTAATGTCTTTTCTTACTTTTTCTTTTTATCTCTAAGTTGAGATGTTAAGTATTCAGAAACGATAAGAGTGGCTGAATGTCAAGTAAGAATTAAGTTTCTTGTAAACCTTAAAGTAAAAGCTGATGTCTTGTAAAGCTGAAAGATACTAAATAAAGTATAAAAAAAAAAAAAACCCAGAAATTTTAATTATTCACCCACCTCTGCTTTCTCGCAGCTGTACCCAATGAGATGGACACTCACTAATTTAAAATACCTTGGGATTAATCTGAGAAATACTAATGAATTTATATATCAAGACAACTACTTACCTCTACTGAAACAGATAAAGGAAGATATTAAGAGATGGGCTTGCTACCTATGCAACAGTACGCTAGAATACACACCATAAAAATGAATATACTCCCTCTATTTCTGTATCTATTTCAATGTGCCCCAGTAGAATTCAATAAGAAATGGTTCGAGGAAACCCATAAGATCTTATTTAAATTTATATGGTTAAATAAACGACCTGGAATAAGAAGGGAAATAATATAGGGGGGAAGGGAGTGGGGGGTGGGCACTCCCAGATTTAGAAACTTATTGGATAGCAGCACAGCTTACATGGGTATTACAATGGGGGAAAGAACATCTGAAATCACACTGGAAAGATATAAAACAACAACAGATGACCCCCAGATACTCGGGGCAATGTTATTTGATGAACAGGTACCAGCAGAGGGGCAGGAATTTTGGTCTACACCAGTGAGGGTGTCGTTGCATGCCATTGGAAGATTTCAAAAACACCCCGGAATCAGAAGAGATAGATGGCAATTTAGGTGGTTGAAAGACACTCCTGAATTTTACCCAAGTAAGATAGACATATGGTACAAACAACAGGCATTGAAGGGGTTCCGATATACTAAGCAGATCCTAAGGGGTGAAAATGTGCTTGAATTTGAAGGAAGAAGGAGACTATTTGGTTGGAGGGAGGTAGATAGATTGAGATACCTTCAAATGCAGAATTATATATCAACTCAGAAAAGGAAAATAGGTGCAGGGCAGAGGATAGGAGAGAGAGAGAGAGAGAGATAAGTATAAAGGAGATGGTGGGCATCACTACAACAAAAGGGGCTATATCTAAAATATATAAGTACCTAATCTCATACAGGCAGATAGCCACAAAACATGTGGAGAGGAAATGGGAAGAAGAATCGGGGGTCCATCTCACATCCAAAGATTGGGAGAAGATATGGCAAACCACCTTTCACATGACATCTTTGCCAGGGTGGAGAGAGTATGCATGGCGAACGAGGATATGATTTTTTATTAACCCCCAAGTAAAAGTACAATGGGGGGAGGGCGAGAAGGGAGCTTGCTGGTGTGACTGTGGAGAACAAAGAGGAACACATGCACACACGTTCTATACGTGTCCGACATTACAACCATTTCTGAGGGAAGTAGAAAACATAATCTAAACTATCTTTCAACTTCAGACGCCATTGGGCATACAGCACATTATATTGGGACTTCCACCAAGAGAGATTAGAGGGGCCAATTTAAAATATATTTGGGCAATCTGCATAGTGGCAATTAGTAAAGCTATCACAAAGAGATGGCTAAACCCAACCCCACCAGACCCTAGAGAATGGAAGAAAATAGTAGAAGAGATACAGAGGATGGAAGAGATCACATATTCGATAGGAGATAGGACGTACAAGTTTGTAGAGAGATGGACGATTTGGGCATTGCAGAGATAGAGGAATAGTGAAGGAGGGGTAGGGGGGAAAACTGAGTGAGACAGTATAAATATAAAGAGGAAAGACAGTGCCGTAGTCAGAAAACATGCAACTAAGGATGATAAAGAAGCGCCATCTATACCCTCACTTCCCTGGGGACCCCCTTCCCCGAATGAAAGGGGGAGCAAACTAAAGATTAAAGTAAGCAAAGTTACATAGCTCTGTATATGTTTTATTTTTTATGATATGGTTACTGTTTTAATGTGTGTATAAATGCTTAAGAAGGAAATGGAAAAGGATGGTACATATTATACCTGCTATATCTGTGATGACATTGTACAAATGGAGTTGCACAATAAAGAAAAAAATATTAAAAAAAAAAAAAAGTATTTTTGAGTGGTAACACCAGTATGGCAGGCACTCTGTTTTTCACTTTTTGAAAGAAAACAGGAATCAGAATAAAACTCCCAGTGAAATCAACAGTCTCTACAGAACGTGAACAATCTTAAAACATGTTTTTTAAACTAGGATCCCTTTGTGGCCTAAGGGGGTTGACAGTGTCCCTTTAAACATCACTACTGTTTCAAATGGGGTTTTCTTTCCTGCTACTACCTCTACTATTCTGAAAAGAAATTTCGAAATTGCTATGGGTGTTACAGATGAAGGCATTTTCTGTTTAAAGAGACATGGTCACCTTCAGGGACTTTTTTGTGAAAATCGCACAATGAGTAACATTATGGGTTTATTCTCCTGTCCACTGGAGCCCAGATGGCTTTTTTATGTATCCCCAGGCAACAGTGGATTAGGCAAAAGAACTCCATGGGCCAGGGTGTAGACACAGTATGTAGGGTTCCATTTCAAACATGTAGTGAAGGGTGGAGGCTGTTGGTGTCGAGGAACCCTATATGGCATGTTTACTTACACTTCAGTTGCAGCTTTTCAGCAACCCTTTTCCTCCCTCGCTGGAAACAGCATGGTATCTACCTCTGATAAACGATGAAAACAGAGATGTACTTAGGTGAACCACAACTTGCAGTTGTAGCTTTATTTAACAAAGTCTGGTCAGAGCTGAAATGGCTGCTGTGCAGTAACCTGATACGAGGATGGGAAAAAAGCTGGACTGGGCCTACAAACTTGTTTCTTAATGTCCAGGGTTAGTGTGACTGATCTCTGGTTTTCTTATAAATCACTTTTTGTGCACCATTCTCAGTTCCATGTACTGGTAATTCTCTGTCTTAATGTTTGACTTCTACTCCCAAAATGCAGCTAACTGGTGCTGATTCTGTTGTTTCATTCGTCTGAGGCATCCATACTGGCTGTTAGCCCCCTCCAGGACAGCAGTGTGAGCATTCTGTGGGAGAACTAAGAGCTGGGATGTTTATTTCCACTGTTGTCCCTAAGGGGGCCAACAGCCTACATGCTTCAAGTCAATGAAGTTAAACAAGGGTGTAGTCATAATCCAGCTTTTGTTTTTTCTCATATCAGGCTAATGCATAGCAGCTGTATTGACTCTGACTAGTGGTTGTTTATTACCGAAGACATTTTCATTAAAACAAGATCCTTTTCCCTGAGACTTTCAGTTGTTTATGGCTACCATGAAGTTAACAGGGGAGTGACTCCATCCCTTCTCTCAGCCTTACTGGACAGAAACGGAAGTTGTGGTTGACAGCTTACTGACCTAGCATAGTTGATAAGTGGGGATCTCTTACCTGTGCACTGAAGAGCCTAGGATGGGGTCTCAGGTCGATGTCAACATCCAGTTAAATTTGTGAAATAGGAATAGTGATGGAGTCACAAAGGATCGAAAGATCTTTAGGGAGAAGATACTGTATGAAAAAGGGAAGGTTAAATATAAAACAATACTTATCTGATAGGCAATATGTTGGCATCCTGTCAGACCTGTAGAAATAAAGAGAAAAATAATCATGTTATAATATGGGAAAATACCAGTAGTAGTAGCCAGATTAAAGATAAGAAGAGAGGTACAAGAGGTAGAGGACGTATACAGACATTAAAGGGAAACACTCAAGTACAGTGGCTGACAAGGTGTGGAAGCCCATGACATTCTCTTCCCAATGAGGTACTGGGTTCACCTGTAGCTGGAAACACTCCAGAGGTATAGATGACTGAGTCTGTTCAATATTACTACTACACTGCAGCCATTGCTAGAACATCATGATGTCATCAAGGAACAAGCTGTGCTTGACTCAGTGTAGTAAGGTACAGCTTGTTTCTCAATGATATCACAATGTTCCAAAATGGCTGCAATGTAGTATTAATATTGAATAGACACAGTCATGAATATCTCTGGAGTACTTTCAGCTACATATGAGCACAATACCTAATTTGGAAGAGCTTTTCGTGCACTTGCACACAATAATCGCTACTGGGCATGAATGTAGCCCTTTAAGTAAAAGGCATTTTAGCGAAAAGGCACAGTTTAAGGTGAAAGTGAGAGATAAGTGATACTAGAGCTCTACAAAGAAAAGACACAAAGATATAGAGAAAGAGACAGAGACAAAGAAAAAAGAAGTAAGTAAAGCTGCAGTGGTTAGGTTTACCTGTCAACACCCTGAATCTGAATGTCACATAGTTCTGGTGGTACAGAGTGAGCATACTTGCTAGTTATCCTTATTCTCTTTCAACCTGAAGGAAACCTCTAAATTTCTGTTCAATGGTACACTGTGTTGCTGTCACTTTCTACCCCATCTGCCCCTCCTCAAACACCACTGACACTGGCTTGCAAATGATGTTAAACTTCTGCCGGCAACTCTTTTTTGGGGCACCTTCCAGAGACAGAGGAAAATTATTCTGAAATGACAACCTCTATAACCTGCATGCTGCCCAATGAGTGTGTGTGTGTGTGTGTGCACATGTGCACAATACAGGAACTCCATGTGGAAGACAGTGCTCGGCTGTGGAAGTCACTAGAGAGTATGTAACAGTGCCATTCTGGGACTGAGGTCTGAGTCTGGGGTGCAGTGGGTGTTGAGGGTAGCAACAGATACATGGAATAATGGCAGTAGTACAGAGAGGTGATGGGGTGCCAATAGACACCAAGGATAATGTTACTAGAGGATTAGGGTGGGATGTGGTAGTACTAAAAGCAGGATAATCATTAGGGGATTAACAGGGATAGACCAACTGATTTTCCCCAGGATAGCCCAGCTGACAGGAGGACTGAAGGGTGTATCTTAGAGATTGCCAGGGAAGAGAGTGTAGGTAGGGAGCTGGATGTTGTTGTCCACCTGGGGACAAACAATCAGGCAAGGGAACCTGTGGGGGTAGTGCAGGATAGTTCTAGGAGGCCAGGAAGGGGCCTAAAGTGTGTAGCATGAACAGTGGCCATCACTAAGGTATTACCTATGCACAATCAGGAGAAGGTTTGGGAACATCTACACCAGATCCTTCAATGAGTAGTTGAAGGAATGGTGAAAGGAGGAGGGCTTTGTCTATATCAGGGGCTAGCGTCACACATGGGGGATGGAGACCTGTACAAGTGAGGCAGCCTTCATAAATCCAGGAGGGGTAGGGCAGTCCTGGGTAGATGGTTTAAATGCTACTTTGATTAGCATTTAACTAGCCAAGAGGGGAGGCAGAAAGACCAAGGGAAGAAAAGATGCCCCCCCAAGAGATTAGTGCAAAAGAGAAGGTTAACCCAGTGGATGAAATTCCCCCAGAGGTTGATGGAAGCAAAAAGAAGGGCAGGAAAGGAAGTCTGGAGGAGAAATTCAGTTGCAAGAGAGGGGAAGAGGGAAGGCAGAAAGACAACACAACAGGGGATAGCAAGACCAGGGTAACAGTGGAGGCAAGTTAGAGAGAGGAAGAGAATGGAGAGCCATGTTTGCCAACACAACAAGTGTGGGAAACAAAATTTCTGACCTTGAGGCAATCATTGTAGAGGCAGACCTGGATCTGGTAGCCATAACAGAATCAGGGTGCATGGACAAACACAAGTGAGACATGACATTCCTGGCTACACCATGTTGCGGAAGGACAAGTCAGGGAGGAAAGGTGATGGGGTTGTTTTGTATGTGAAGGAGGGTATAATGGCCACTGAGATACAAGAGCTTGGGGCACAGGGATGGTGTACAGGCCTCCAACACAGGAGGAGGATTTAGACAGAGCCCTGGTGGAAGTCATTAACAAAATGGCCAACAAGGGGGAAGTTTTGATTATGGAGACTTTAATCTGCTGGATGTAAATTGGGGCATGCTTTCCACAGCTACATCAAGAGGCAGTGCCATCCTCGACTCCATACAAAGTGCATTTCCCAGGCTACTGATTTTGGAGCCCACTAGGGATGGGACAGTGCTAGACCTGGTGCTTACAAACAGAGACAGCATTGCTGATGTCACAGTGGATAGTCCCCTGGGTACAAGTGATCACCATACTGTGTGGTTTGGCATACGAATAGAACGGAAAAAAATAACATACTAAGATGAGGGTCCTGAACTTCCAGAGGGCAGATTTAAAAGAAATGGGAAACTGCATTGGAGAATGCCTCAAGAGGAGGAAGGCAGAGGGGGACTAGAGTTCCAATGGAGAAAATTAAGGAAGGTATAGTCCAGACAATGGCATGCTGTTTGAAGGAAATGAACAAGGGAAAGAGGTGGAAGAGGTCATTATGATTCTCTAGGGATGTGGCAGAGGCAGTGAAGGAAAAGAAAATAGCATTTAGAAAGTACAGGGAGACCCAGAAGGCTGAAGACTGGGAGGTGTATCTGTCAAAACAAAGGGAGGCAGGAAGGAGAGTGAGGGCAGCTAAAGCACTAACAGAGGAGAGGATAGCTAAGGAGGTCAAAAAAGGGGATAAGACCTTCTTCAGGCATGTTGCGGAAAAGAGGAAGACAAGGGGAGGGATAGTGAGAATCAAGAGGGCAGGGGAGGAGAGTGCAGAGGAAGATCAAGAGAAAGCCCCCTTCCTACCTATACCCTTAATCTCTTTCAGACCCTCTAAAACACCATGTGGGGACATAGCAGCTTAGTTATACTAATCTCCATCATCCTAACTCCCCCTGATCTTGGCAAGAATCAACACTTCGCCAACTGCTCTTCCCCCATAACTTCTTCCTGATGGGCCCTGCTACCCTAAGTAACACCCCAGACTGCGTTCTCAGACCAGCTCAACTGCGTAGATGCTCAGCTCAAGTACTAAGCACTAATACCCCCTCTTTACTACCTCGACTCACTACCTCATTGTATACTCACAAGGATGTTAGGCTCAGGATACGTAAACCGCCTACCACTCTAAAGCCGCTATGACAATCTTTACCATGGACTGCAGTACTCCTCCTCTTTCTCTCAAGTAACATACATCCCAACCCTGGCCCCACCTAATCCCCTAGCCACTGCAATAACAACCTCAGAGCCCTAAAGCTGGCTTCTATCAATATCCAGAGTCTGTTACCTAAACTCGTTGATCTCCAGGTATGGGTTACCCAGCATAATCCTGACATAATATCTGTGGTGGAAACCTGGCTAACATCTAAGATTCTGGACTCTGCCATTTCCCTTGCTGGGTATACCATCTTCCATCAGGATAGGCTATGTAAAATGGGTGGAGGGTGTGCAGTTTACATCAAGGACACACTCCAGGGCCTTGCCCTCTCCAATTGGATTCTGAAAAAAATGTTCAGGTCCTTGCCATCAGGCTATTATTAGGCCCCCATGGTAAATCCCTCACCATTATCTCAGTTTACATACCACCACATGATTAGGCCGCTGGCTTCAATAAGCTCATTGACTACTATCCAACCTGCCCCCTAACACAGATGTAGTTGCACTAGGGGACTTCAGTGTTAATTGGCCGGCCCCTGAGGCTGCCCCTTTCAAGGATGCCCTTACCTCGATCAGTGTAGCCCAGTTAATCAACTTGCCTACCAGAATTAACCACTAGATGGGCTCTAGTTCCCTCCTAGACTGGATTATCTCTAACCAACCGGAGAGAATTTTCAATGTTGCTGTCCTCCCAGATGCTATCAGTGACCACTCCCCTGTTCTCTGCTTCTGGTCATACAGGTTCCCTAAGCCTCCAGCTAAAACAGTTTTGCACTGGGTCCTGAAGAAAGGGCAGATGGAAAACCTCCAGACTCATCTTCTAAATTGTGACTGGTCTCCTATTGACACTGTACATAACAGTGGCCAAACACTTGAGTATTTCATCACCAAATTTAATATTAGCTGTGACATCTAAGCCACCATCAAAACATAGAAGATGAAGGGGTCTAATAATCCCTGGATTACCCCTTTTTTTTTTTATTTCTATTTCTGCTCCTCGATCGGGCTGGCACATTCAATAACCCCAGCCCGTCCCAGATAGCCAGCGCCTGCCCTAATACCCAGCCGGGGCCGGAGCCTGCAGGAGTCGGTCATCATCCTGCTGCTGCGGCATTTCTGCCTCTGGTTATCACCGGGAGCCCCAGGGTAGGAGCACATGCGTGGAGGGCGCATGTGCCCTACGGCCCCGGTTATGACTCCTTTCCCCCACCCCATGGCCTAACGCCAGGCCCCCTCTAAGCCCGTGCCACTCCTAGCCTCCACTAGGGGTCACCATCGGCCGAGGAGTGCCGCATCCCTCCCCGGAGAGGAGAGCCTGCCTGTCGGCAGTTCAATCCAGCTCCACCATCCCCTTCCCCGCTGCTGACTTCCGACGATCCGAGCTCATTCCCGAACCCAGGTCACTAGCGTGCCGCGAGTTAAGGCGTCCAGTGCCTCAGCCCTCAGCACCACCAGGCCGGCTTACTCCTTCTTTTCTAAGCCAGAGGGCCTCCAGGGACACTCTTTGGCACCGTGCCCATGCCACCAGCAAACAGGTTGACCTTCAAGTGTACAAAGCAGCCAGGAATGCCCTGTACCAGCGAAATTCATCTAGTTAAAATCCAGCACTTTAAGGATGAGCTGTCAAATTCCTGGGGAGATGGCAGGAGGTTCTGGGATAACCTTAAATATCTGATAGGCACTCCCTGCAAATCTTCACCCACCATTATTGAAGTTGAGGGCAAGACCGTCCGGGGCCCCAAGCGTATTACTGATACCTTAAATAATGCCATCTCTGACCTTGGTGGCATTCTCCCCCCTGACTTTTTCGATACAACAACCTGCATAGCAAAGGGCAGCAAGTCCTGCCCTCCCAAGCCCCCATTTCATTTCAGGAGAGTCACCTTAACTGAGGCTAAAAAATACCTAGGTCGGGTGCTAGACAAAACTAGATCCAGTAATGATTTATTTGATCTGAAACTCCTTCATCTAAGCCTGGCTGCAGTCCAACTACTCCTCTCTAAACTGCTGAACCTATCACTCTGCCTTGGGCAGTTCCCAGTGCTATGGAAAGCTGCAGTGGTTACACCTATCCACAAGAGTGGTGACAGAACTCAGCCCTCTAACTATCACCCTATTTCTATTCTTTCTCCCCTTTCAAAAGCCTTGGAATGCATTGTCTCATATTAGCTTACAGAACACCTCAAGAAATATCAACTACAATGCCTGCAACAGCATGGATTTAGGAAGGCGCATAGCACCACTACTGCGCTATTTGAATACACTGGCTTTATACACAATGCTCTGGACCAGGGTCACCTAGTGGGGGCAATATATATCAACCTCACAAAAGCATTTGATCTGGTGAATCACACCCTATAACTCAACTTACTCCACGCCCTGGGACTCTCGGCTAAGGTAATGGGTTGGTTTGAGAGCTACCTTGGTGGCTGATCCCAGAAAGTCAAAATAAGTAATGCACTCTCTGACAGCTGCCATGTGCAATCTGGGGTCATCCAAGGCTCTATCCTAGGTCCCCTGCTCTTTAGTCTATTCCTCAACACCCTCCCTCAGGCTTGCTTGTCTAACCTACTTCCCTATGAGGATGATGCCTCATTTTTTCAAGTCACCCTGACCCCCTTCCCCTTGAACAACAACTACAGGACTTCTTCTCTGCTGCGAAGAATGTTTCTCTGACCACAGACTCCTTCTTAATTACAGAAAAAACAAAATCTATACTTTTCTCCGGTCCTCACAATAGGAGCAAACTACGCCAGTTGACCATCCTTAAAAATCTTAACTCACCTCTTGAACAGGTCCAGCTGTTCAAATACCTTAGTATAACCCTGGATACCTCCATGTTGTTTGTCACCCACATGGGCCATTTAGCTAAGGCAGTAAACACCAGGACTGGGCTCTTAAATAGGCATAGGCACTGTCTCACCCCTGATGCTCTCCGCATAGCAATTAACAGTTCAATATTCTCCTTAATTGTCTATGGGCTAATTATTTATGGTACTGCCATGGATACCACACTTAAAAGAATCAGCATAGCCCTTAATAAAACCTGCAGACTAGCCTCTGGGGCACATAAGACTCACTCATACTTGTGAGTTGTATGCTTGATCTAACTGGCTACACCTTAAGGGCTGCATAAAGTGTCAGACCTGTCTGTTTGCTACAAAACTCTGTCTTGCTCTAACCCATCCAGTCTTCCTAAAGCTTCTTAACCACATAACTAACCTTCACCACACCTGTAGAATGTCTAACCTGGCCTGCCAAGTCCCGTTCTGTTGCACCTCCATGGCACAGTGCTCCTTCAAGTACAGAGCACCAAGCTAGCTAAATGACCTCCCACTATCACTCCGCAACCAGTTCAAGATTGGCCCCTTTAAGTACAAACTTCACCAGCACCTCACAACACAGTGCAGGTGTGATTGTCTGACCTAAGCTATCCCTCCCCCTATTTATTGTGAAACTGACCCCTCTTGGATCTCTGTTTCTCCTCCCCCTACCTCTATCCCCATTCCCAGTGATCTAAGCTTCCCTATTCTGTCTGTCTTATCCTTCCCATACCCCCCACTCCTATTCTACCTCCCCATCTATCATGACATAGCCTTTGCCTGGCTGCATTGTTATTCTGTATTCTCCTTAAGTTTGCACTTTATTTTGTCTATCATGCAATGTTCACCTTACCTGTTTTTTATAACTTACTATGTAACTGTGTTTGTCTTTTACCTGACGTGGAACGTTTGTAAAAGAGCCTCTGGCTCAAAGATATTGTTTATTTATTTGAATTTTGATAACCGGGTAGGCCCACTGAGACAAACAAGTCCCTTTATCAGGGGCAACCCAGGGAATATAGACAATCCTACTAGTGGTTGCAAAGTTACAGTGAATACAAGAGGGAAAAACATAAGGAGATACGAGTACAATCTGAGGTAAGAGAACAGTATATACAGTAGACAGAATATAGTATATCAGATTGCTGTGTTGGTTGCTTCCAACGCTGAAATGAGGATAACACTTCAGGTCGGGGGGGGGGGTCTTGCATCGGTATTTCTTGGGTAATTGGCTTGCATCAGAAGTCCAAGGAGATTCTTGATACAACTGCAGTGTGAGTGGTGGGCTGATCCAGTTGAGAACTACCGCACAAAATATTACATAGTCCAAATATATTACTATTATTATTATATTATTAGTGAGGCAGTATAGTGCAGTGGTTTAAGGCTCTGAGCTGCAAATCTGGAGACCTGGGTTTGAATCCCACAGCCCCGACTTGCATACTGTGTGACCCTGAGCAAGTCACTTAACTTCCCTGTGCTCCCAGGTTGCACCTGTAAACAAGCTTTCAGCTTAGTGTGTCTCACCTGATTAAACAATTGGAAAAAAAAAAGAAAATATATTACATATTTACAAAATATAAGGGTGACTAGAGACGGAGAGAGATTTTCTGAGAAGAAGGAGTGGAAGGAGAGAGAGCTGGGAGTGAGACGTGGTTTACCAGTAATCACACTTGGGAGACTTCAGTACCTGGCTATGTATTGTTCAGAAGAGACCGAGGTGCAAAAAGGGGGGGAGGAGTGGCCTTGTATGTTAATGAAAATATCAAAGCTACAGAAATTCAGAATACACATAAGGAGCCAGAAGAACTGTGGGTCACCCTGGAAACAGGAAATGGGACAGCCATAAGAACTGGGGTTGTCTACAGGCCCCCAGACCAGAGGGAGGACATAGACACATTACTGTTAGAAGATATACAAAACATGACAGCTAAAGGGAGGTTCTGATAATGGGAGACTCAACATGCCAGATACAGATTGGTCAATACCAGCAGGAACATCTGCCAGAACTAGACTCATAGTGGATTCCCTCAGGTGGAGGGCCTCAAACAACTGGTACAGCAACCCACAAGAGACAGGGCTATCCTAGATCTAGTACTGACTAACAAAGAAGGGATCACAGATCTCCAGGTAGAAGGTCACCTGGGGGCCAGTGACCATCACATGGTATGGTTCAATTTGGCTACTACATCTAAATCATCCCATTCCAAGGCAAAAATATGGGACTTCAGAGGAGCTGACTTTGATAAGATGGCCAACAGAGTTAAGCTAGCCCTGGCAAAAAGAAACACAGGTGAGAAGGTACAGGCAAAGTGGGCAAGCATTAAGGATACAATACTTGAAGCAACATCCCATTGTGTTAGACAGAAAAGGAAGTGCAAAAGAAGAAGGAAACCACTTTGGTTCTCAAATACAGTAGCAGAAAAGATCAGAGCCAAAAGGCTGGCCTTCAGAAAATATAAGGAACACAACGGGATGAAGATAGGGAGGCATACCAAACTGCCCTAAAGGGAAGCAGGTAAGGCAGTAAGGCAGGCAAAGTCCCAAACTGAGGAAACACTAGCACAAACAGTAAAAGAAGGTGACAAGACTTTCTATAGATACATTAGTGAAAGGAGAAAGTCAGAGGGGTGTTGCTAAGCTTAATGGAGAAAAGGGGCATGTGAGGAGGAGGACCCTGTAAAGGCATCTATCCTAAATAGATACTTTTGCTCAGTATTTACTGAAGAGAAGGTAGGGAGAGCAAATTGCTGGCTCAGCATCATGGACACAGGGGGAGGGAGGTGAGCACTACTCCCTTCACAAAAAGAAAGGGTCCTACAAGAGCTTGCTAAGCTCAGGGTGGATAAGGCAATGGGACCTGATGGCATACATCCCGGGTACTAAAGGAGCTAAAGGAGGAACTAGCAGAGCCATTAGCAGAATTGTTTAGTGAGTCTCTGAGCACAGGAGAGGTCCCAGAAGACTGGAGAAGGGCTCAAGGATCCCACTCCACAAGAGTGGTAGTAGGGAGGAGGCGGGGAACTAGACCGGTCAGTCTTACCTCAGTAGTGGGCAAGATTATGGAGGCACCCTTAAGGAAAGGATAGTGCAACACCTGGAACCATAGGGCACAGGATCCAAGACAGCATGGGTTTACAAAGGAAGGTCCTGTCAAACTAATCTCATAGATTTCTTTGACTGGGTAAACCAGAGTGTGGACCAGGGGAGCAGTTGATGTCGCCTACCTTGACTTCAGCAAAGCTTTTGACACTGTTCCACAAGAAGATTGATAAATAAGCTAGGTAGGCTCGGGTGGGTCAGAAGTTGGTCAACTGGTGGCAAACTGGTTGACTGGCAGAAAACAGAGAGTGGTGGTAAATGGTATACAGTCAGAAGAGATGCAAGTCACAAGTGGGGTACCTCAGGGATCAGTCCTGGGGCCTAGTCCTATTCAACATCTTCATTAGTGACCTCAAGAGATGGACTAGAGGGTAAGGCTTGTCTGTTTGCAGATGACACCAAGATCTGCAACAGAGTAGATGATCCAGATGGGGTGGGCAGAATGAGAAGAGATCTGGATAAACTAGCAGAATGGTCAGAAGAGTGGCAACTGGATTTAATGCAAAGAAGTGCAAAATCATGCACATAGGTAAGAGAAACCCTGAAGCCACTTATAGGCTGGGAGGAGTTGCTATCAGTCACAAAGGAAGAAAGAGACTTGGGCATCATCATCACTGATGACCTAAAATCATCCAAGCAGACCCCTAAAGCAGTAGGTAAGGCTAGGGGGTGTTAGGTGTAATAGTAGGGTATTACAAGTCGTAAGAGGAGGTAATAATCCCTCTGTACAAGACATTGGTTAGCCCCATCTGGCACTGCGTGCGGGTATTGGAGGCCACACCTTCACAAGGACATTAATCAAATTGAGGCAGTCCAGAGAAGGGCAACCAAATGGTGGGGACTGCATCAGAAGACATATGAGGACAGAGTAATGGAGCTCAATATGTATACCCTTGAGCAAAGGAGGGAGAGAGGTGATATGATCGAGACATTTAAACACCTTAAGGGCATAAACAAGGTGAAAGAGTCTAACATGTTTAAATATAAGAAAAATAGCAGGACAAGAGGACACAGCATGAGATTAGAGGAGGCTGATTAAGGGGAATGTGAGGAAATTCTTTTTTCACAGAAAGGGTGGTAGATGCATGGAATGGCTTACCACAAGAAGTGGTGGCTATGAATACAGTGCAGGGCTTCAAACAGGCATGGGATAGGCATAAGGAGCAACACAAATGACTATGAATAGATAGGTCACTGACAGAGCAAAGGCCGATGGCACATTTATAAGGTAGAAAAAGAAATGGGCAGACTGGATGGGCCTTGCGGTCCTTATCTGCCGTCAACTTCTATGTTTCTATGTTTCTATGGGGAGTGAAAGGGTTAGGGGACGAGAGGGAGGTAGGAGGGGGTAGGGGAGAGGTGGAGGGAGTGAGAGGGATAGAGAGAGAGGGTCAGGGATGGGAAAGGATAGTCAGAGAGGGCAGGTGAGGGAGAAGGGTTAGGGATAAGAAAGGGGTTTAGGGTGATAAAGGACAGTTCTAGAGAATAGGTGAAGGGGGGGAGATACACAAAGGAAGTCTGACGAGGGATTAAGTGCAAGTAATCCAAGAAATAAATACATAAATAAAGCAGAAATTCTAAACAATTACTTCTGCTCGGTCTTCATGGTAGATGATTGCGGGAGGGAGTGGATCAGCATGCTGCAGTTAGAAAAGGTCCAGAAGGGGCTGGAAGCATTAAAGGAGAATAAGTTGATAGGGCTGGCAGGGATACATCCAAGGATCCTAAAGGAAAACGGAGGCAGTATGGCGCAGTGGTTTAAGGCTCTGAGCTGCAAATCTGGAGACCTGGGTCCCACAGCCCCTACTTGCATACTGTGTGACCCTGAGCAAGTCACTTAACTTCCTCATGCTCCCAGGTTGCACCTGCAAACAAGCTTTCAGCTTAGTGTGTCTCACCTGGTATCATAATTGGTCAAAAAAAAAAAAAAGAAACAATGTTGCTGGCTGCCCCACTGGCAGTGTTTTTTAGCACCTCATTGGAGAAGAGGTACATTCCAGAGGACTGGAAGGGGACTGATGTGGTCCCTCTGCGCAAAAGCAGCAGTAGTGAGAATGCTAGTAACTACAGGCCAGTCGGTCTCACATCAGTGGTGGGAAAGTTAATGGAGACGCAACTGAAAGACAGACTTGTAGAGCACCTGGAGGCAAAAGGGCTGCAGGACCATCAGCAGTATAGCTGCATGGGGTGGGGGGAGGTCATCTCAAACTAATCTCATATATTTCTTTGACTAGGTTACCAGGGAGGTGGATCAAGGGAGAGCAGTGAACACAACCTCTCTGGACTTCAGTAAGGCTCCAAACACTGCCGCATAGGAGGCTAGTTAAAAAATTAAGCAGCTTGGGGTGTGGGAGAAAGTGACATGCTAGGTGTCAAAAGGGATGGGGGGGAGAGTGGTGACAAATGGTAGCCACTCAGGTGATAGGAGCGTGACTAGTGGGGTGCTACAAGGTTCGGTGCTGGGACCAGTCTTCTTCAGCATCTTCATAAGTGACATTGCGGAGCAGTTTGAGGATAAGGTGTGTCTGTTTGCAGATGATACAAAAATCTGCAATAAGGCTGACATTAAGAAAGGGGTGAAGATAATGCAAAGGGATCTGAGAAAACTAGAGGAATGGTCTGGGGGGTGGCAGCTGGGTTTGACTGCCAAAAAGTAGAAGGTTATGCACTTTGGACTGTGGAATCCAGGGGCTGCATATAAGATGGGGGGAGTGGAGCTTACAGTTACAAAGCAAGAAAGAGACCTAGGGATCTTCATATTTGATGAGCTGTTGGTTAACTAGGATCTGCATCTTATCCTGTAGCTAGAGACATAGGCAGACTAGGTGGGCCAAGCGGTCCTTATCTGCCGTCAAAGTCTATGTTTCTATGTGACCTCGAGGTAGCTGAATAGTGTGTCAAAGTAGTGGGAAATGCTAGCAGGATGCCGGGGTGCCTTGGGAAAAGGAATTCTAGCAGTAGGAGGGAGGTGGTGCTATTGTTGTATCACTCACTGGTGAGGCCCCACCTGGAGTACTGTGCCCAGCTCTGGAGGCCACATCTCCACAAGAACATTGAAAGGGTAGAGACAGTACATATGAGGGCAACCAAAATGGTGAAGGGGTTGAAAAAGAAGTCATATGAGGAAAGGCTGCAGAAAGCAACATGTACTCCCTGAAAGAGAAGCGAGTGAGAAGGGACATGACAGTAACCTACAAGTACCCCACATGAGTGAACAAGGCGCAAGTGGCGGGTCTATTTCAGAGAGAGGAAGGCACTAAAACAAGGGGGTATTCAATGAAGCTAAGAGTAGGAAAGTTTTGGGGAGATGTGCGGAAATACTTCTTCGTGGAAAGGGTGATGGATGACTGGAACAGCCTGCCAGAGTAAGTAGTGGGGACAAAAACTGTGGGAAACTTCAAGCATGCATGGGATAGACATAGGGGCATATTAGGTAGAAGAACATGGGGAAGGAATGACATCTATGACAAACTAGGGTCAGTGGTGACAGAATAAGCAGGGACAAGGGGAAGACTGGATGGGCCTAAAGATCCTTTTCTGCCAACAAAATGTATGTTTCTGTGAGTTGCAATATATTGTTTTCATTAAAGTGTTGCTTGTTTACCAATTGGTACAATGTATTTATCCATGATAGCCCAGCTGAGATGCAATGGGCCAGATTTTCAAAAGCCAGAGATAGCCACGAGCCCCAGGTGCACCAAATATATGGCACACTGGGCTTGTGGCAACCTAAAGGGATTTTCAATCCCTTGCAGCAACTGATGCAAGCCAGACCATCTTTTTGTGGTCTAGGTTGCATCAGTGCCGGGGACTGCTTCTCAGAGCGTGTGCCCGAGATTTGGTGCAAGCTGCCGTGAAGCAGGTAAACTGTCATAACTGCGCCTGAGATTGTAAAATCGAGCACAGCTGCAGCAAGCAAGTATGGCACATGAAAAGGGTTTAATGTAGGGCTTGACACATGCTCTGCGCTGCCTGTGAAAATCCAGTCCAATATGTCAGTTTCAGTGGGGTCCTGCTTTTACAATGTGTTTTTCCCTGGACAAACCAATTGAGATGCAATATCTCCTTTTCAGAGGGGTTCTGCTGTACAGAGATCCATCTTTTACCCATTTTTACAATGTATTTACTCAAGATAGGCCAGCTGAGAAGCAAAATGTAATTTTCAGTGGGATGCTGCTTTACAATGCATTTCTCCTAGGAGAGATTAGCAGAGATGCAGTATCTCCATTTCAGTGGTATTCTGCTGTAGTGCCCTATTCAACAACTTACTGGGAACAGGAATGGTTCCAGAGGACTGGAGAAGGAGGGCAAATGTAGTTCTGCTTCATAACAGTTGAAGCAGAGAGGAGGTTGACAACTATAAGCCACTCAGCCTGGTGTCAGTGGTGGGAAAGTTAATGGAGACTCTTCTAAAGGAAAGGCTAGTGGAATATCTTGAGTTCTGTGGGTTACAAGACCTGAGGCAGCATGGATTCATGAGGGGGAGGTCATGTCAGATGCACTTGATTGATTTCTTTGATTGGGTGACCAGGGAACTAGCTCAGGGTGGGTGGTGGATGTGGCCTCCTTAGCCTTCAGCAAGGCCTTCAACACCATGTCACATAGGAGGCTCATTAGGAAACTGGGCAGTTCAGGGGTGGATTGCAAGGCAGCAAACTGGGCACAGAATTGGTCGATGAATAGGAGATAGAGGGTAGTGGTAAAAAGCACTCACTCTGGGAGGATGAGTGACCAGTGGGGTACCTCAGGGCTCACTACTGAGATCAGTCTTCTTTAATGTATTTATAATTGACATTGCAGAAGAGCTGGAAGGAAGGTATGCCTCTTTGAAGATTACACCAAAATCTGCAATAGGGTAGACATTCTGAAGGGGTGGAGAAAATGTGTAGAGACCTCAGAAAACTTGAGGAGTGGTCAAAGGTATGGCAGCTGGGTTTCAATGCAAAAAAAGCTAAATCATTCACCTAGGGCACAGGAACCCAAAGGCAGAGTATAAAATGGGGGGAGAGGTATTGAGAGTCAATATACAGGCAAGTGACCTTGGGGTAATTATATCTGAGCACCTCAGGATGGCTATTCAGTGCAACAAGGCAGTAAGTAGGGCCAGTGGGATGCTGGGGTGCATAGGGAGGGGTATCATCAGCGGAAGGAGATAGCTGGTGTAACCACTGTACAGATTGTTGGTGAGACCCCACCTGGAGTACTGTGTCCAGTTCTGGAGACCACATCTCAGGAAGGACATAGATAGGGTAGAGGCTGTTTAGAGAGGGTCAGCCTGAGGAAAGATACAGGCAAAATATCCATCCTTAAATGCAGCTCTACAATGCTGGTTCAACATTCTTTATGTCGACCAACATTTCGCCGACAGGAATCATGTCAACCGCAAGTTGCGGTCTACATGATTCTTGTGTGTCTCCTTGTCCTGTATTTTTTATTGGGGTCTTAGCCCCTGAACCCCATATGGGGGTTCTGCCCTGCCCCCATCTTTTAGATTCTCAACTCCAGTCGGAGTTGATTCGATGTGGGGGTGCAGAACCAGGAGACAGCATGCCCCTGTCTTGGGCACACCAACACAGCGACCTGTCGGCAAAGTGTCGATTTTGCCGACAGGTGTGTATTTCGCTGTGCTGGTGTCGCCGTAAGGGGGGCATACCCTTAAATGCTATTATTTTAAGAAACAATGCAAAGAAGACATTCTCACTGTTAGGCATAGTAAATACCTTACGCATGAAGGATTTTCAGCAGTATACTCAAGAGTAATAAGCAATGAGTAATAGTATAAATATTAATCCGGCATATGCCAGTCTGATGTACTATTCATAAAAGTCCCATCACTTCCTACTGGAAGCACAAAATTCACACCACTGCAGCCTTTAAAGGACTGGTTATTATACAGCTTGGTATATAGCATACAGGTTCCCCTGAAATAAACAGCAAGCCCATAGGCACACAGTGGCACAACTTCTTCATCAAAATGCTGGTCCCTTGTTCCAGTGTCTCCCTCCCCCATCTGGTCAGGAGTAGGCCAGTCAAAATGGCATGCATATGGTCACTGGCAAAAGTCTCACTGAAAGAAAGAGAGCATAATATAAAACCAGTTCTTGGCAATAAGGATTCTCAATCCTTCCCTCCTGGACCAGCATGTCAGTCAGTGACAACTCATGGCTGCCCAGCTAGGATGATGAACACTGAATTGCTCCCATTCTGGGATGCTGAAAATGAATGGAGCTCCAATATCT
The DNA here is from genome assembly GCA_016271365.2 of Neoceratodus forsteri. Taxonomy (NCBI): domain Eukaryota; kingdom Metazoa; phylum Chordata; order Ceratodontiformes; family Ceratodontidae; genus Neoceratodus; species Neoceratodus forsteri. Next base: position 708,437,000 of record CM057449.1, on the reverse strand, counting down.
GGAATGAGGAAAAGTGTAGTTGCTTCCATCTCTGGGATGTTGAACTACAGTAGTGGCTCCTGTTTTGAAGATGATGACAAAGTAGGTGTTCCCGAACTGGGATACTTAAGATTGTTAGTGGCAGTGGCTACGTGAAGGCAGTGGCACTGGCAAAGAAACCTCAGTGGCTTCAGGCCTGCTTCCCACTCCAGAAGTGCCCAGCATTTCTTCTTCCTCCTCTTTTCTGATCACAACTTCCACCATTGCCCTGGGCACAGTGAAGGTAGATGGTAAATCCAGAGGCAGCAGTTCAGCCATCTGTTGTATACTCAGATCCAAGAGCACGCAGTGGTCAGGTGGGGCACCATTCCACCCCATGATGGACTGCAAGAAAAACTTTCAAAAAAACTGTCCATTCCAACATGGCACCTGGATGTCTGATGCAAGTCTGCTCAAGCTGCTGACATCTAGACACAGCAGGTGCACCCCCTCACACACACACATACTAAGGGGATAGCAACCCAGACACACCTGTACTAGGATTTCAGTTAAGCAGACTTTAATCAGATGAGAAATTAGTCCATGGAAGGATGGTTGGGGTGGATGGACTCATGGGTATAAAGGAAAGGTTGGGAGAAATTAAAGGGGCTGTTTTTGAGACAACAAAATCATGCCTGACAACAGTCACCAAGAGAAACAGGTACACTATATCAATCTGGTTCTCTAATAAGGTCAGAGAGACAGTGAGGGCCAAAAAAAAAAGGCCTTCATCAGATAAAAGAAGCAGCAGGGGGATGAAGAATGGAGTGAGTGACAGGTGAAATCAAGAGAGGCCAAGAGGGCAGTCAGATATGCAAAATCAGTTGCAGAACTGTGTGGGGGGTTCAGGATGGGGAAAAAGAGTTTTTCAGTTACATTAGCAAAAAAAAGAAAGACGGAAGGAGGAATTGCTACACTGACAGAGGGGAGCAGGGTAATAGAAGAGGACATGCACAAGGCAGTCATTCTTAATGACTACTTCTGCTTAATTCTGACAGTGGAGGACAGCAGGCCTTTGCAGAAAGCAGCATGAGTGCTGCTGATAGGAGATCCCAGAAATGAGGTAGAAGATTTATACAGACAAAGTTTCAGAAAAGAGCCAACAACCCTGAAGGAAGATAAGGCCCCAGGGTTGGATGGCTGGTGTGTCTCTTCAGAGATAACACTAAGATCTGTGGTAGGGTAGACAGTGATGGGAGGAAGGGAGTTTCAGAGGGACCTACTGTACAAAGGTTGAGGAGGTGATCCAAAGTTTTCCAGCTGAAGTTAACTCTGAAAAGTGCAGGCTGATGCACATTGTGAACCGGAATCCCTGGACAGAATACTGGGTGAGAGGGGCCAAGCTGATATTATTTCTGAGGAAAGGGGTCTAGGACTCCTCACAAGTAACTCCCTTAAACAACCTAGCCAATGCAACATGGCCTACAGCAAGGCAAGCAGGATGCCAGGGATTTGATAACAAGTGAAAAGAGGTATTACTGCCTCTCTACAGATCATTGGTAAGGCCGTACCTGGAGTACTGTGCACAGTTCTGGAACCCTCACTTAAGGAAAGACAGGGACAGGCTGGAGATATTCATGGCCTACATGACCGATCCTATGAGGATTAGCTTAGGGCATTGAACATGTACTCACCGAAGGCCAGAAGGGAAAAGTGTGACATTATAGAGACCTTCTAGTTCCTGAAAGGAATCAACATATGATATGATAGAAACATTTAAGTATGTGAAGGGGATCAATAAAGCGGGGGGAGGACTTCACAGGGAAGGTACGCACTAAAACTAGAGGGTATGGACTGAGGGTGGAGGGGGGCAGGTTTAAGGGGAATGTGAGGGGGCATTACTCTATTGAGAGGGTGGTCGCTCCTTGGAGCAGTCTGCCAGTGGAGGTGGTGGAGGCTGGAACACTGGAGGAATTCAAGAGGGTGTGGGACAACCACAAGGGGCTGTCTAGGGTACGGAGGGGGAATCTAAGGGGGAGGAGGGTATGTAAAGAGAAGGGAATGGGCAGACTCGATAGGCCAAGTAGGTCCTTTTTTGCTGACACATATCTCTAAATCTATGAATCTATGGCTGGATTGATGGAAAGCTTCTCTCCCTCCTGAAGGAGAGAGACTGCCTCTGGGAAAAGACCTTAAACTCAGGTAGCAAGTATGACCTACAGTACTACAAAACGGCTAGAAATCGGTGCACCAAACTTATCAGACTCACAAAAGCTGATTTCCATAAGACCCAGCTTAACAACGCATGGGGAGATGGTAAGAGGTTTTGGGACAACATCAGGAACATCCTTGGTAAAGATCAAAATAAGCACCCTAAGATGCTCAAAATTAATAACTCATCTTCCTCAGATCTGCTAGCCATTGCTGATGCCTTTAACCAGGCCTTTACAGTCCTGTCCTCAGTGCTGCCTCCAGACTACTTTCTGCCTGTGGAGAAACAAGCTTGCACCAAATTGCCCAAAACTAACCACCCAGCCTTATACTTTAAGAATGCGATGGTGAAGGAGGCCCTAAAGATGGTCAGGAAAGTCCTAGGCAAAACCAGATTGGGGAGTGATGGGATGGACATGAAGTTATTATCCCTCACCCTAGATGTTCTTATCTTGCCCATAACAATACTGTTTAAAAAATCTTTGGTTCTAGCTCAATTTCTGGAGGTATGGAAGCAAGCCCTGGTAACTCCAGTGCATAAAAATGGTGATAAAGCACTGGTGTCAAACTACAGGCCAGTATCCATCCTATCCCCACTATCCAAAGCATTGGAAAACATTGTGGCAAGTCAACTCACAGAATACCTCAATAAGTACAATCTGCTCTGCTCAAACCAGCATGGTTTCAGGCAAAAACACAGTACCACCACGGCACTGCTGGACTACACTAACTATGCACACAAGGCGCTGGATAAAGGCAAATTGGTGATGTCCATCTTCATAGACCTCACCAAAGCCTTCGACACCGTCAACTACCCTCTACTAGTATTCCAACTCCAAAGACTGGTGGTGGCACCAGATGCCCTGAATTGGTTCATTGACTACCTTACACACAGAAGCCAGTGAGTCAAAATCAGGCAGACATTATCCAGCTCCAGAGATGCACTCCTAGGAGGCCCTCAAGGATCAATTCTAGGGCCCCTGCTTTTCAGCCTCATTGTAAATGATCTACCCACAGCCTGTGTACCAAAATTATCCTGTGTGCGGACAATGCCGTGCTGCTGAGCAGCAACACCTCTCAGGGTGCCCTACAAACAGAACTACAAAACTCCTTCAATAAACTTGCGGACTCGTTCAGTAGGCAAAAGCTGCTTCTAAATTACAAGAAAACCAAGGCCATGCTACAATCCAGCCCCTACAACAAACACAGGCTTGCTCCCCCGTAATCTTCAATATGGCTGGTGAGCTGATTGAACAGGTGCAATTGTTCAAGTACCTTGGAGTCACCATTGATGACTCTCTCACTTACATGCACCACATAGACTCCCCTGTCAGAGTGGTAAACACAAAGATCGGGGTTCTCCATAGGCATACGAAATCCCTCACCCCAGAAGCACTCTGCATCTCAGTCTCCAGCTCCATACTGTCAACGATAGAATATGGGCTGCGGTCTACGGAGCTGCTACTGATACAGTGCTCAAAAGGGTCCAAATTGCACTTAGTAAGGCATGCCACCTCACCATGGGTGCAGCTCACTGCACTCATACTTGCACCCTGTATGAGCATACAAACTGGCTAACTCTAAAAGACGGGATCAAATACCAAACTTGCCTCCTCAGGAAGAAGGCACTCCTGCGTAAAACCCCACCCTGTGTAGGAGATCTGCTTGAGACATCTCTCTCATCACACATCACCAGAGGGAGGGAGGGAGGCAGAATGGGGCATTGTCCATCCCATTCCACCAAACCTCACTAGGGCAGTGTGCCTTCTCTTATCGGGCCCCCCTCTGGATGAATGAACTCCCAATGAAATTACAAGTTAACAACAACCTGTCTCAATTCAAAGCTGGCCACAAACAGCACCTAATGACTAGCTCAAAATGCACCTGCTTCTCAGGCCCCCATTGCTCAACTGGCCTACCCCCAAGGTAGCACCCAGCAGGGCCACATAGAGACCCCTGCCTCCAGTCAGGCCTAGCCAAGGGCGTAAGTATGCAATCAGCAGTCTTAAACGCTCTCAGTACTTCCCTTTCCTAACCCCACCATTCCCACCCCCTACACGACAAAGCCCTTTGGAGCTGCCACCCCATCACCTCCTATCCTTTGTTTCACTGTCACCCCACCTCTCACTCTCTGGGATAGTTTCAAAACACTATGCTAGTACTCTGACATTACTCTACCATTGGACTTGGAGATTTCCAGGGGTGTGCTACCTAGGGCAGTCATTTAGATATAGCTTTGTATTCTATTAAAATTGCTCTGTTTTTTTCCTAGTTGTCTAATTCACATGTAACTGCTCTTGTTGCCTATGATCTGGCCTCTGTAACCACTGAATTTGTGTATTGTTCTGTTGTCCACTCCTACGTGGAACTTTTGTAAAAGAGCTCGTGCTCAAAGCTCTTTACAATATACTAAATGAATAAAATAAATAAATAAAAAAAAGAAACATGGTAAACTGCGAGGAACTGTTCAACAGGAATAGCAAACCCAGAACACAGGGGGCATGAGTGGAAGCTGACAAAAGGGAAATTCAGGAGGGACATGAGGAAATTCTTTTTTATAGAGAGAGAGAGAGAGAGACAGAGAGTGGTTGAGCCATGGAACAGCCTGCCAGCTGAGCTGGTGGGCACCAAGACCATGAATGGCTTCAAATGCAGCTGGGACAGTGTTATAGGCTAATAGTCAACTGGGGGGGTAGCAACAAGGCAGGGAATATGGGGGCAGGTAGCATGGGAATAAACTACGTATAGACAGCATGCCGCAGTGGTAGGACAGAGTATTACAGGCAGACTAGATGGATTAATGGTCTTTTTCTGTTGACAAATTCTAGGTTTCTAAATGCCTAGTATATCTGGCAGGGGCTATGTCTGGAATGCCCCTTTAAGGTGTGTTACAGTATATGCACCATCTAATGTTGGTCATGTATTACCTGACTCATTGGTGTGCTATATTATTTGTATGGCTTATGCAAGGCACCTCTCCCCATGCCAGGTTATGTAACCTCCCCTATGCCACATGCCACCATCTCCCTCCCTAGCACAGGCCAACAGTATTATAGTGTATGTTAGAACGTAGGTCTCACTTGATTTCTGTTACAAGGAAAATGTGGTTCTGCTGCAGTAGTGAAATCCTATCTCCCCCATGTGCACCTGCATTGCCCTGGTAACCAATCACACCCATTGCTTCCACCTGCAAAAGCGGCAGTTTCAAAAATAAAAAAAAAAGTTCTCCAGCGTGTTCTCAAAATCACGCCACCTTCAACTTATTGTAACTCGAGTAATTGATTGCTAGCCAATGTCAAACAGTCCACAGTGGATATGAGGGGTAATGGGTGACAGGTGAAGGTTGAAGTGTGCTCCAGTGGTGGTCGTGGGGGTGATTCTATGAGAGTAGCTAGCGAGTGCACACCTATCGTCGGTTCTCAGAATCACCTTGCAGTTGCTGCTATTGAAACGTATTATTTAGTAAGTTTACCGATCCCCCCCCCCATTTGTCCTGTTATTGGCCATAACATATGCTACCTGTATATAGAAAAAAGTATGGCTTAACGTTAACAAGGCAAATTCTTACACTCATGGTTGCTATGATGATATAGTGACCTCTCGAGCTGCACTCTCGAGGTCAACAGTCATCATAACAACCATTCATGTAAGAACTGCCTTGTTGTTAACATTAAGCCATATACTGTCCTATATATTTTCTGTTTCCCCTCCAACACATAATAAGGCTGGTAATCCAGTTCAAGTGCAGCCCACCTCATTTCATTAAACTCCAGGGGGGAAAGAAAATGGGATCCCTTTTAGGTATGGGAGAAGAGTTTTTCCTCCCCCTGGTCTCTCCTAAAACAGGAACTATAATCCCATTATTAAAGGCTGGTAGTGAACATTTACATTATGTTCTGGTAAGGTAATACATCATTACAATCAAATATTCTACCTTTATCTAAGGATATTGTATTGTTAACAATTTCGTAGTGATGATACTAGGTTATATTGTTGTCATTTACCTGGACGTAGTGAATACATTTAACAACCATTCTAAGTTTTCGGAGGTTTTGTACTGGGGGAGGGTGAAGGGATTGGGGGATACGTGGCCCTTTGCCTAATGGTTCCTAAGTTAGTACCTGATGTAAAAGACTGTCATAGTGAGAGTCTTTTTAGAGTTTAAGCCACTGGATGGTAGAGTTAACCAACCTTTGTACCTTACCATCAGAATACTGCATGGACATCACAACACTTCCTGGCATTCTACAAAAACCTTTATGCCAGTGACTGGATCAACAATTACTCTGAAAAACTGGAAAATGTTTTTAATAAGGTGAGGCTTCCAAAACTGTCCAAGACACACATGGGTAGACTGGATGCACAAATAAAACAGGGAAATCACGAGGGGGCTCTCGGACCTTAAGAGAGGGAAAGCCCAGATGGGCTCCCTTCAGAGTTTTACAAAACATTTGGTGAGAAGCTCACTCTCAACCTAGGCAACTTATTCCGGGCAGTTCAGGAGGGACAAGGGGCACCTCTGTAATGGCAATATGCCCAGGTATCTATTATCCATAAATCAGGCAAAGACCCAACATTATGTTGGTCCTATCACCCCATTTCCCCTGGACAAGTCAGAGGCCATGATGGTTGGAGGACCCCTTCCGAGAGAAATCTTAAATAATTTCCCCTTCAAATGAGCTCTGAACAACACAATCCAATATCTAGGGGTTAGAATATCTCCACATACTCCCTCTCTATTCAGGCTGAACAATAACAAGCTTTGGACCTCGGTGCAGGCAGATCTTACTAGATGGGAGAACTTACCATTAATATTAGTGGGCAGGACAGCGACCTACAAAATGAATATCCTTCCAAGGTTCTTTTTTCTGATTCAAGCCTTACCCATCCACATACCACAGACATTCTGGAACTTAATTAATAAAGCCATGATGAAATTGGTTTGGAAAAAAGGAAACCACAGAACTACGACAATGGTGCTGTCCTACCCAAGGGAGAAAGGAGGACTGGCCATGTCAGACCTGAAACTGTACTACGATGCTGCACAATTAGTGCCAGTAGTGATATGGCTTAAACAGAGTATAGAGTCAAGCTGGAGGGAAATAGAGTCTGGCCAGCTAGGTATAGTCCCCCTCTTCACCTTGCCACATGCCACTATCATGCTAGAACTCTGGAAAGCAGTGTTGAATACATGGACCAGACACATCTTAAAAATTATAGTCTGGGCTCGGACCCTCACGGGCAGCTAATGAAGTGGGACCCGTACCTCTATGAAGTCAGGGAATGGCAGCGAGTAAGCTGCATACTGCCCCAATTAAAGGAAATTGTAGGACTCCCCCAAAACCAAGTAGGAAGCTCTGTTAGGTACTTACCAGTGCCATTAGGAGCTAGGGAGCTTCACAGTCCAGCATAATAGGTCACTAGGTTCCTGGGGAAAGTCAAGTCTGCTGTGTATAGAGCTGTTTATGATCTTGTTCTGCTGAAATGTTGCTACCAATTTTTCTGAATAAAAGCTGGCCTGGTGGCTCTGAGGGTTGAGGTACTGCATGCCACACCTTGCTACAGGCCGGTGACCCGGTTTTGGGAACAAGCCTGGGTTGTCAGGGGTTGGTGGGAGAGGACTGAGCATCCAGAGGACTGCTCTCATTTCCCGGGGGTGGGTTGCAGGTATTCCCAGTGCGGGAGTGGCCTCTGGTGGAGACCCAAGGGGAACACAAGCGCTCGGGATGCAGAAGGGGGCAGGACAATGGCAGACTCCAGTGGCAGGGAGGTGAAGAAGCAAGATGCACAGAAGCCATTGAGTGCCGCATCCTGAAGGTGTAAGCAACAAAGAAAACCCCTCTTTATGAGCACAGTGTTGCCTACGACGGAGGATCTCCTCCACAGGCCAAATAAAGCCCAGAGTAAGCAAGAGCGGAGACCCAAGGGTGATGTGGTCTCTCTGTCTCTCCCTTTCTAGAGCCACCAGGGGGGCCCCTCTGTGGGAGTATGCCACAGTCCTTTCTGACCCTGCTTCTGAGGCACAGGCTGGCTTGTGGGGTGCAGCTGAGCTCCCGCACACAAGGTGGATAAGGGGGAAGGGTCAAGTAAATCCCCCGCTGTACAGAAGGTGAATAAACAGAATTAAAAATAAATGTCTGCATAAGAGTTAGCCCCATGGAGCTGTAGAAGTTCATCTAAAGTACAAGTGAACTGCTGTGTCCATTTAAATAATTTTGTGCACAGGAGAAATAAAGTGATTTGGACTGTAAAAGAATAAATTGGAGTTGATTCTGTTTGTAAATAGGAAATGCATGAATTTAACATCCCCAAGGTTTTAATCTGCTAATGAGCTTTTTTCTAGTGGTTTTCTTTATCTAAGATCTTGCACCTCTGGTCCTGTAGTTGGTGGGGGCTTCCAGCAGCAAGGAAAGATGTCCGGAGGCCGTGGACCCCAAGAGGAGGTGGGGTGCCCAGTTTGTTTTGTGGCCATAACCTATGAAGTTCCCAGCTGTCTTGAAGATGTCTTCAAGTAGTCCCAAATGTTTATTCTAAACTTTGAACCTGTGGGATATGTCTGATGAGATTTCTGTGCTGTGCTGCTGCACCCCCTTCCCCGTACCATCAGAGTTCGCTCCTAGACACGGGGAAGGGGTGGGCCACATCTATAATTGGAGACCCAAATTTCTTGCTACCCAAAACTGACCCAGGGTTTCATAGATGGAACCAGCTAGCCCTGACTAGATAAACATACTGGCCCGGATATTCAGAAGGGTTGCATATGGCGCAACACTGTTGCACCATGCGCAACCCACTGATGCGCCCCAGCACGATATTCAAACAGGGATTAAGCCTGGCACAAATCCCGATGCGCCAGAGTGCATCAGTAATGTATGCGGCGAAAGTAGGGGGGGCGTGCCCATGTATACTTCGCACATGCCGAATTCAGCCCGGGATGTGCTGGAGCCCATGCATGTGCAACTCTACTATGCCTGCACACAGGTGAGCCAAAAGAGAGGAACAACAGGCTGGCCACCCACAGGTGAGCTGCCGTATTGCAGGGCGCAACATGGCAGCTGCCACCTGTGGGTGGCCACCTGAGCTCCGGCTGCACCTTCGTGGCGGCACCTTCCCATGTCCAATCACAGGCATATGTAGTAGACATAAACGTCCAATATCCCTGGTGGTCCAGTGGACCACTGGCAGCCCAATCACAGGCATCTGTGTTAAAAGAAAAGTCCTATATCCCTGGTGGTCCAGTGGACCGCTCGCAGCCTGATCGCAAGCATCTGTGTTAAAAGATAAGTCCTATATCCCTGGTGGTCCAGTGGACCGTTTGCAGCCCGATTGCGGGCATATGTAATAAAATGGAGAGGTCCAATATCCCTAGTGGTCCAGCGATACCCCCTCCCACCCACCCACTGAGCTCCCACCGCCCGCCTCCTCCGGTCACGTGGGAGGCTGTAATATCTGGACTGTGTAGTACAGCACGGAGCGTATGCCCATTGGCTCATACTGCAGACCAATGGGCGTTCAACCCTACCATACGGTGTCAGTTGGCATGGTGGGTGTTGCTGCCGCCTGCCGCTGGACCCAGGGGAGCGGAGCGATGGGGCTCAGTGGGTGGGTGGAGAGGGGGGTACAGCTGGACTACCAGGATGTTGGACCTCCATTTATTACATATGCCCGCGATCGGGCTGCAAGCAGTCCCACTGACCACCAGGGATATAGGACTTACCTTTAACACAGATGCCCGCTGACACAAGTGAGTGGTCCACTGGACCACCAGGGATACAGGACTTTTCTTTTAACACAGATGCCCGCGATCGGGCTGCGAGCGGTCCACTGGACCACCAGGGATTTAGGACTTGTCTTTTATCACAGATGCCCGAGATTGGGCTGTGAGCAGTCCACTGGACCACCAGGGATTTAGGACTTTTCCTTTATCACAGATGACTGCGATTGGGCTGTGAGCGGTCCACTGGACCAGCAGGGATAATGGACGGTTTATTTTCATACTTAAGCCTGCGATCGGGAGTGAAGCGGTCCACTGGACTACCAGGGATATTGGATGTTTACGTTATTCTACATATGCCCATAATCGGGCAGTGGGGCACTTTTCTGCGATGTGCAGGGCGCGTCAGTCCCCGACGGCTGCAGCCTGGCAGGGCGCCAGGTGCAAGTCGCTGGGGATCGGCACACCTCCATGCAAATGGGGCCATAACGACATGCAAATGGCCCCATTTGCACCTTGCATGCATTATGGCCCCATTTGCATGTGCACTTTGAATATCACGGTTGTTGCGCCTAGTGCAACGGAACTTGCACTAGCACATCCCCCTGCTCCACTTTGGCCACTTGCGCTGGCGCAGTGCCACTGCGCCATGCAGCACTGCAGGTGGCCAGGGTGCGATATTCAGCGGTGCTGTGCCATGGCGCAGCTCCGTTGAATATCACCCTGTCAATGCCCCTGCGCAGCCAAGTTGCGCTGCGCCCAGGCTTGCGCCACAGCCTGGCGCAGTCTGAATATCCGGGCCACTGTGTTTTCTGTTGATATTGTGTTTCTGTTGACATTGTTCTCCCCAAAGATGTTTCTGTTAACATTGTCATGCTTTGTTGTTGTTTTGTACTGTATCCTCCCGGGTCGTGCCTGAAAATAGTCATGATCATGGCTAGTGCACCTACCCGGTAAACAAAAACTAAATAAATAAAAATCAGTCACTAATTCAGAACATGACAATAGTGTCTTTCAGTGATCTCCAGACAGAGTATGGTCTGGACCATTCAGATTTCCATAGATTAGTTCAAACTAGACATTACCTGCAGTCTAATCAGCTGCTATCAAAGATAGAGAGTTATTGCCTCTAGAAAACTTTTTTAACTGGTGGCCATGCTCAAGGGTACTAAGGGTTCAATCTCTGAGGCCTACAAGATGTTATTAGGGCCAAGCGATCAGATTCTGCACAACCTACAAATCAAATGGGAGGGAGAAACGGGTATATCCATCCCAGAAGAAAGCTGGAGAAAGACATGGGAGCGAGGCTGGAGGACAACTGCCTCACCTGGGTGGCGAGAAATTAAATGGAAATGTATGACAAAATTCTTTCACACCCTCACCATTGCCAGGCACTTTGCAGCCGGGAACTTGGCTCTATGCTGGAGGGGCTGTGGCCAGATTGGATCTCATTACCATATTTTTGGGGCCTGCCCAAAACTGAAGGAATTTTGGTCCTCAGTGCACAGAGAGCTCTCCACACTGTAGAGCACCCCAGTCCCTCACAATTTTAAGCACATGGTCCTAGGAATGGAAGTTCCTGGTGTTGGGGAGACTCCACAGCAGGGATTGCTCCAGATAATGTCTGGCAGCCAGAAAGACGTAGCAGCAACCTGGCTGGGGACTGTCCTTCCCTCCTGTGCCTTCTGGGTTCAGAGGGTTGATAATGTAGAATGCATAGAGAATTTAACAGCCAAACTAAGACCAAATGTAGACAAGCACAACAATCTGTGGGTCAAATGGAAAACTAGGCAAGGACTAAGAGGGCCAGAACTGAGAGAGAGTGACCATCATGAGCAGTAAAACAGGGGGCACTGGAGGCACCACAGCAGCCACATTGAGATATGTCCTGAGTCCTTGATAAGAATAATGTAACCCCCCCCTGCAAATGGGGGTTCCCAAAAGTCTTCCAGGAGCTTGCTTGAATGCTCCAAGCCTGGATGGTGTTCGGCGTCTAAGCCGTTTATTTGTGAGTGCTTTTAGAGCCTCTAGTATTGTCTCTTTAAAAGCTGTCTGCCTGCAGACATAATTAATTTGGATGGGGGTCTGTGTGTTTCCCTGCTTGAGTCCCACTTGAGCTGCTGCCAAATCGCTCCATTTCTGCCGTCACTAAGTGGGCAGAGTGAGCACTTTTCAAAGATATAACTGTTTGCCAGACATCATTTAGAGTAATAACGAAAATACAGTTTGTCTAACCTGTTTTTCTTTGCAGTCAGAATTGTGTTTGCCTAGTCCCCCATTCTAGGTTTGAACTGCTGAACTGGACCAATCAGTGTGGGGGGACCATTGAAATGGAGCCTGCTGCTGGCAAATCAGAACTTGGACTCTTATTGTGGAGCCAGCCACCTATGTACTGTATGGCCAATGCTTCTGGGAATTGTAGTTTGGACTTCAGCGCCTTTTTTCCACCAACAGGGGGAGTTTACTGAGAGTGAGAGCAAAACCAGCCATTGAACTGGGAGGAACTCAAAGGAAATGCCCGGCTCTGTCTACTGGAAAGTTCAGTTGAGTTGTGACTGTGAAGAGGAAGGAGCTCCGTGCTCCCTCTCGCCGTTGGAGGTTCATGGCGGAAGCTCGTGTGGGGCCCCAAAGTTCGACCTGCAGCTGTTTGTGAGTGCCAGTGTGGACTGAATCAGAGTTGTAAGGAGAAAGAAGCACCAGAAGTGAGGAAACCAGGCTCTCCCTGTAGAAGACTGGAGAAATTGCTGAATCGCACTCGGTCTGTCAGGAACTGAATGTGCTGTGTGTTCTCCTGGGTATTGTGCAGTTATTGCGATCAGGATAGAGAAGCAGCCTGCCTGGTATAGTACTCCCCTTTTTACATATAAATGTGTGTAATGCTTGTGGGGAATCACGTTTCAAATCCCCTGTACAGTGAAAAGAGTGCATGAAGCTGGGAATAAACCCCAGCTTAAGCCAGACTACATCCATTTGCTTTAAAATGCAGTGGGGTCCAGTCACGTGGAACTTGTCCACATGGTCTGCTCCTCTTGGCAATCCAGGACAATCTGCCTTCCATCCATAGAAACATAGAAACATAGAATTTGACGGCAGATAAGGACCGCTTGGCCCACCCAGTCTGCCCATTTCCCTACCTACTGGATAAGCTGCAGATCCTAGTTAACCAGCAGCCTACTTCTTCCTACCCCCACCCCCTAGAATGGCCTTATGACTGTCCTATGCATGCTTGAATTCCACCACTGTTTTTGACTCCACAACCTCCTCCGGAAGGCCGTTCCATGCATCCTCAACCCTCTCTGTGAAAAAATACTTCTTTAAATTACCTCTGAGCCGCCCCCCATCTTCAAATTGTGCCCGTTGTTCTTGCACACCTCTTTTTTTGAAAGATGCTACCCTCTTGGACTTTGTTGATTCCCTTGAGGTACTCGAACATTTCTATCATGTCCCCCCTCTCCCTCCTTTCCTCGAGTCTATACATATTAAGCTCCTTTAGTCTCTCTTCATATGTCTTCCGGTGCAGACCCTGCACCATTTTAGTTGCCCTCCTCTGGACAGCTTCCATCCTGTCTATGTCTTTGTGGAGATTGGGTCTCCAGAACTGCACGCAGTACTCCAGATGGGGTCTCACCAGCTGTCTGTACAGAGAGATAATAACTTCCTGTTTTCTACTGGTGATGCCTCTCCCTATGCATCCCAGTATCCCCCCAGCCCTCCTTGCTGCCCTCTCACATTGCTTGCCCACCTTTAGGTCATCTGATATGACTACCCCCAGGTCCCTTTCCATTTTTGTTGTTGTTAGTATCTCACGCCCCATTGTGAACTCTTCCCCTGGGTTTTTGTTTCCCAGGTGCATTACCTTGCACTTCTTAGCACTGAATCTAAGCTGCCATACATTTGACCATTCCTCTAACCTTGCCAAGTCCCTTCTCATCCTTTCCACCCCAACCTGTGCATCAACTCTGTTGCAGATCTTTGTGTCATCTGCAAAGAGACATACTTTTCCTTCCAGTCCCTCTGCAATGTCGCTTATAAAGACATTGAAGAGGACCAGTCCTAATACTGAACCCTGTGTACCCCACTAGTAACCCCCCTTTCTTCTGAGTGGACTCCATTTACTATTACTCTGTGTCCTATTCTCCAGCCAATTCTTACCCAGGCTGTCATCTTGGGACCCACTCCCAGGCTGGCTAACTTGTATATTAATCTTTTGTGTGGGACTGTGTCAAATGCCTTGCGAAAGTCTAGGTAGGCCATGTCCACAGCCCCTCCCTGATCTACTACTTTGGTCACCCAGTCAAAGAAATCTATCAGATTCGTCTGGCATGACCTTCCCGCTGTGAATCCATGCTGCCTAGGGTCCTGTGCCCCTCTGGCCTTTCCCAGTTCCTTTCCAGCAGTTCCCAGCATTGAGTTGTGAGTACAAAGCAGGGTAGCTCCCTGCCATCTGTTTGTTGAATTGCAAGTGTGTCAACTAATTGTTGCTTTTTTCATTTCTTCACGAGCTGAGCCCTCCGGCTCCGGATTACAATTGGGTATTGTGCACGTGTTTTTTCCATCACAGGGCCCCAACCAGCTGCAACCGATCCTGGCTAGCCCCCCCCCCCATCCTCAGTACCCAGTGAAGGTGACAATTTGGGACTCTGAATATGTGCACAGTACTGTGATTATTAATGTGTTTAGCCTAATTAACCTAATTGTCCCCTGTCCTTGTTATATCCCCCTAAATAAATCAGATTTGTTTGTTTCAGCAAAGTTACACTGTCTGAGATATTCGTTTACGTTAAAGTATTGTTCTGTGGATTTTGCACTGTATCATCTTGTTTTACAGGGTGTCCCCAGGGTCCAGTCGACGGAGCCAGTCCTGGGGGTAAGTGTACATTGTGAAGATATTCCTAATGCATTGTGTGGGCCACTAGTGGGAAGAAAGGGGGGTTGCAGTGTCCCAGAGGGCTGTGACCAAGTTAGTTTAACTACTGCAAACCCTGACCTCTGGGTGGAGGCACCCGCCATTGGACCGAGGCCCCTCAACCTTTTAGTAGTTAAGCAGGCAGGGGTAGTAGCCCTTGGGATAGTGCCACCTAGGGGTTGCAATAAGATTTTTGAGTAAAGATAAATGTGTGCCTTTCAAGCACCAGCACTATGTTGTGTTGTTGGTGTTTTTATTTTATGGTTGTAATTTAATGCCTAAGAGCCACGGTTGGCCACTGAATTATTGCTTCAGCTGTTTTCATGGAAGAAGGCGGAGGAGTAAAGAATGAGAAACAAGATGCTAGTTTGTGTTGAGGGTGGGAGGTATTCCTCCTACACACTTGTAGATGTTTGCACATAATAGAGTACATAAGTCTCCATACAAATTTGTCATTCTCGTATCTATTAATGATGCTAATTGTACTGTGCATTTGAAGCAACCATGTATATCATAGAATATGTCTTCTCCAATAAAGCTGAGTTTTAAAAAAAGAATACTGCGTGTTATGTAGTCAGATATAATGTTCCTGTCTCTCTCCCTCTCACCCACCCCCAACCCCCATTCAGGGCTGGAGGTGCAGCTTCCACTTCAAGCAGTGCAGCACCACCCTTCATTTTCTGCCCTGGAATAGGAGTGGGCATGGCCCAGGGAAACCTCTGGTGTCTAGCGGTGTCTTTGCTTGCTGGCAGTTCTATTGAACTCAAAGCTGCTATTCATTTCTCTTGGGTTTGGAAGAGAGATAGTGGGACACTCCTATGACCCTGGTTTGATGTAACAAGTAATCACTCACAATGGTAAACGTCCAAGCACTTGATCTTTACTGAAAGCCTCCGTCTGTAACCCCTAGGTGGCACTATCCCAAGGGCTACTACCCCTGCCTGCTTGGTTAGTAGCAGGTTAAGGGGCCTGAGTTCTGAAATGGGTGCCTCCACCCGAAGGTCAGGTTTGGTAGTGGTCAAGCTAACCTGGGCACAGCCCTCCGCAGCACTGTAACTCCCCTCCCTCCTTACTAGTGGCTGGAACAATACACAGTAATCACTTTCACAATACCCCTGATACACCACACAAGTACCCACACCGTTTGCACTTACCACCAGGGCTTTCCTCTGACCCGGCCCTGGGGACCCCCTGTAAAACAAGGTTATACACAGCAAATAACAGCAGTACAGTATTCTTGCACAAACTGGAACCACAGTCAGGGTAAATGCAAAAAAGAGTTAGATCTGATTTATTTAAGGGGCTTGAACAAGGGAGGGGACTAATCAGGTTAATTTCCTTAAAGGCTGTATCAATCAAACATTTATGCATGCACTTCAGGGTCCATAAACAGTCACACACTCTGGGTACCCAGATGGAGAATGGTGGGCTAGCCAGGAATGTAGCAGCTAGTTGGGGCCCTGTGATGGAAGAAAAGAACATGCACAACACACACTATTTGTAGTCCGGAGCTGGAGGGCTCAGTTCGTGAAAAGAAAACAACAAGACAATCAGATGACACACTTTTAGATTAGGCTGTTGTTGCAGGGAGCTACCCTGATGATTACTCACGATACCCAAGACTGGACACAGGCTGGATGAAAATTGAGACTTCACATGGTTGATCTGGAGTGCCAGGAGAAGCAGGGCCCACACAATTCGTCGAGGTGTCATTCCTGTTCAAGCATGGAGCAGGGGGCTGATCCCCAGGCAGGTCTCTCGTCGATGGCTTTCTCTGTGCAGCAGGTAGTCTGGCTGGGTCAGTGTGGCAAGGCCCAGTCCAAATAGAGATAAACTTGGATACAGTCCATTTTGGGCTGGATACAGCTTCCAGCAAGCAGAACACAGTTCACACAGTGGGGAACCAAATCACAATCCACAAACAACTCACAGCACATTTACATGCATTCAACAAAATCTTCGGTCTTCTTCAGGTTGATCCTGGTCACAACTCAGTGACTTACTTCGTTTTCACAAACTCGGATTCAGTCTGAACTGATTTTCTTCTCCCTCTCAGGGGTAGCAGGCAGGCATGCAGGCCAAAACTCAAGCCTTTCCACAGAGACTGTATTGAGGTCTTGCTTCTTCAGCTCGCAACTTAGATCTGCCTCTAACAGCAAGCAGCTTGGGAATTTCCCCAAGATCCAAAAGGTTTGGTTGGCTGATTCTCCTGTCAGTCACAACAAAGGCTCCCTCTTCAGGTACAAAAAGGCACAAAAAGCCCCAAACTACAATTCCTACAGATTTTGACTCCAGACAGCTCCTGTAGTCCGGCTTCATTTTAGGTCCCATCAGAACTGATTGGTCCAATTTGGCAGTCCAGGACCAAGATAGTGGAGATAAACAAAACAGTCCTTGCTACAAAGAAGGCAGGTTAGACAAACTACATTATCATTATCACTCTAAATGATTTTCAGCAAATAGTTACATCTTTCAACATAGCTCCCTCTCAGATTACTTATGACTGCAATTCAGGCAGCTCTTAAAGAGACAGTACACAGAGGCTACACAGGCACTCTCTGGCAATCACATTTAAACTGCTAAAACGCAGGACACCAGCCTGTCAGTGAGCATTTAGGCAAGCTCGTGGAAGACTTTTCGGGAACCCCCATTTGTAGAGGGGTTACACCCTTCTCTGCCTGGAGGAAACTTAGTGTCCACGTCAAGTCTGTACCATCACTTGTCAGTTAACATGAACTTATTACTTTACTATACATATTCACTACACTTCATGATACTATATCCATTCTGACAACACATTGTGCATATTTCACACAGGTAAATTGAACATTACTATACTGAATCAGGTAATAACTTTGTGTACCTTAAACAATGCAAGGGGACCCTTCCCTATCAGCTAACTTGGGGCTAGAGGGGGCAGGGGCACCATGGTGAGACGGAAAGACAAGTAACCTGGAATTGGCTGTCAAGCTCAATTTGGGCAGTGAGCTTGGTGAGACATAAACACCTTTGTGCACCACATTGAGAGGCAAATCCACTGGCCTCCTGGGAGAATCATAACTGAGGCGTACTACTGGCTTGACAGCTCGGCCAGTCTTTCTGAGGGGGACAACTACAGTCTCTGTACTCTCAGCACTGGTCTGGGGACTCTCGTTACTTGTGAGGGGTGCCTCTGCCTTGGTGGGAACGTCCAAACTTGGGGCATTGTCAGCTCCTTGCTCTGCAGACTCTGTTTCTACAACACTTGACTCATTTTGCAAAGGCTCAGGCACAATCAAGCTTTGAGGCACTGAAGGGGGTGGTCAGCACTCTCATAGTGTTCTTCAAGTTCTGGTATGTCACGAGAAAGACACAAACCCTCAGCCTCTTCTTCGGGCAAATCATACAGTTCCACAATACACAGGGAATCATCATCTTCAGACATGATACTTTGTACATCACTTTCAGGGAGCATTGGCTCCAAGGACAAAGCTGGGGGGTAAGGCAGTCCAGAAGGCCCAGCTTCATCCCCACAATTTATCAGGGGGTTACCTCAAAACAGCTGACTCAGTTCATAAGAGGGGTAATAGGCATGGTCGTATTCACTTTCGTCAGACGTGGACTGACAGTCACTATCATTCTGGGCCGGCTGCGGAGGAAGCCCTAAATCTGTGACCATTGGGGTAGGTTGACTCTGTCTCTTTCTTGCAGCAGCATGACTCACCGGCCCAGGGGGCTCAATTTCTGGGGTTTAGTCTCAATCATGACTTGGCCGATAGGTAGCAAGTGGTTACGGTGCATGGTCATGACAGCTTTGGAGTTGTTCTCTGGGAGCACTTTGTACACAGGTAAATCATCCAACTTTCCAACTACTACATGGGGAAGATGGTGCCACCGATCAGCAATTTTGTGTTTACAATGCAGTCCCAAATTGCATAACAACACACAGTCTCCAGGTCGAAGCTCTTGAGCCTTTACTTTTTTATCATGCCTCTCTTTGTTGGCTAGATTTCTCTTGGTGGCCATTGTCTGGGCCAGTTGATAGATATGGCTCAACTGAGCTTTCAGTTTTTGTACATATTGCAAGTAGTTTTCGGCTCAGACCCCATCTGGAGAGACCCCAAAACAGACATCAACAGGCAGCCGGGCCTCTCTCCCGAACATAAGACGGTAGGGAGAGAACCTGGCAGCATAATTTTTCATGCAATTGTATGCGTGTACCAAAGTGCTAATCTGCTGGCTCCATCTATGTTTGTCTTATGGGTGCAGGGTGCCTAGCATGTCTAGCATGGTGCAGTTAAAGCGTTCTGATTGAGGGTCCCCCTGCTGGTGATAAGGAGTGGTTCTTGACTTTCGCACCCCCCATAGAGAGAGCATTTCTTCAATTAGCTGACTCTCAAAGTCTCTGCCTTGATCAGAATGAATCTGCTGTGGGGCACCATAGCGGATGAAGAAATTTTCCACTAGCACCTTGGCCACGGTAGATGCCTTTTGATCTTTGGTGGGAAAAGCTTGTGCATACCATATGAAATGATCCATAACCACTAACACATTGCCAATGTTCCGCTGATCAGGTTCTAAATAGAAGAAGTCTATACAGACTAGTTCCATGGGGGCGCTGGTAGTAATATTAACAAGGGGGCAGCCCTCTGAGGCAGGGCTTTTCTTTGCTGGCAGCGACTACAAGTCTTTACATGGTGCTCAACATTGGCCCACATTTTGGGCCAGCAGAAGCAAGATCATGCCAGATCAAGGGTTCTGTCAATACTGAGGTGCCCCATGTGATTGCGGAGGGACCTCAATACCAAATCTTTAAAGGCCATGGGCAGGACCAATTGTTGCTTGTCTACTTTGCCACTACGATCTACTATCTCTCTATACAACAACTGATTGATCAACTTCAATCTGGGGCCTTCTTTAAACAATAAAGCAGTTCACAAGTCAGTGGAATGTAACTTAGACACATCTTTCCCTGCACGCAGCGCATCAAGTGCTGGCTGAATCATAGGATATTGGGATTGAGCCCACTGAACGCTGTCATTCTCAAATTGAGAAAGTGCACTAATATCTAGAACAGAGAAGTGGCAATAAGCAGCTGGTATGCAGGTGTCAGAAGGGCCCAAACAATCTGCTAAACAGTCCACTGTGTCCGCAGACATCTGTTCATCTCTATCAAACTTTTGGCACAATGCTCGAATGTCAGGTTCAGACAGCCTGACCCAATCACTCTTGGAAGTGGGCCTTTGTGATAGGGCGTCAGCATCAATATGGTTCAGGCCTGGTCTGTATTCGACAGCATAATCATAGGTTGACAGTGCAGAAAGCCACTGGTGCCCAGTGGCGTCTAACTTAGCTGAAGTCTGTACATAGGTCAACGGGTTATTGTCAGTCTTCACCAATATCTTTGCCCCATAGAGGTATTCATGAAACTGGTCAATGATGTCCCATTTTAGTGCAAGAATCTCCAACTTATCCACAGGGTAGTTTCCTTTGGACGGGGTCAAGCTCCTACTGGCAAAAGCTACTGGTCTCAGGCCATCCTCATGGTCTTGATACAGCACCGCTCCTAGACCCTGCAGACTAGCATCTGTATGCAGCACATAGGGTTTGGTGGGGTCAGCATAGGTGAGGATGGGGGTGTGGGTGAGCTGGTATATGATCTCATGGAAGGCTGCTTCACAGTCAGGGCATCCAGCAGGGCCCAAAGAGTTCACCTGGGTGGAAGTATACCTTTTCTGGGTCTTTAACGGTCCTTTTTTTGTATTTACGATTGGAAGGAGGGTAACTCTGGGTAAGGTTCAAGAGTGGGCAAATCACCTTGGAATAGTCTTTTATGAACCTGCGGCAGTAGCCACAGAACCCTAGGAAATGTTGTAGTTCTTTCAGATTGTGGGGCTGGAGCCAAGTAGTCAGTGCTTCAACCTTACTGGTATCAGTCTCTGTCCCTTTTGTAGATACTATGTGCCCCACATACTTCACGGAGGTTTGGAAATACTGGCACTTGTCAATAGACAGTTTGAGGTCGAAGTCTTCCAGTCGGTCTAGGACTTTAAACAGTTGGTTCTCATGCTCCTCTAAGGTGCTCCCAAACACAATGATATCATCCAAGTACACCAGGCTTTCCAGCAAATTCATATCTCCCACTGCACGTTCCATCAGTCACTGAAAGGTGGCTGGGGAGCCTTATATCCCCTGTGGCATCCTCAGAAACTCATAGAACCCCAATGGACAGATGAAGGCTGTTTTCTCATGGTCTTCTGGAGCCATCGGGATCTGGTAGTATCCGCTGTGAAGATCCAACACTGAGAACCTTTTGCACCCATTCAAGCAGTCCAGGGCATCTTGTATACGAGGCATAGTGTATTGGTCTGGGATGGTCCACCAGTTCAGGGTTCGATAATTAACACACATCCTCACAGACCCATTCTTCTTATGCACAACCATAATGGGAAAGGCATATGGGCTCCTGGATTCTTGTATCACGCCAGCAGTGAGTATTTCCTGCAGATGTCTTCTCACATCATCTATGTCTGCTGGGGTTAGGCGTCAGGACCTCTCTCAAAATGGCCGTTAATCGTGCAGGCATATGTGATGCTCCACACCCTGGACACATCCCACATCCCATTCCTTCAATGAAAACACTTGGTCTCTCTGGACAAGTCTCTTGCTAATTCTAGCCTTCCATTCGGCTGGCAATGGGGAGTCACCAAAGTCAAACAAGTCTGGGGTCACTCTCCTCACCAGTGTGCTTGTTGCTGGGCAACATTGCAGTGTCTGTGCAGTGTACCATAGCTAGGGCACACCCTCTGTTCACCAGGATCTCCCGATCTGGCACATTGTGAATCTGGACCATCACTCATCGTGCATAGGCATGGGCATGAGCAGACAAGATACTGGGCTTGATCAATAATTCTTCTGGCAATTTTCCATCACCTGGCACATCCAATATCAGTATTTTGTTATTGACATCTTTCCGGAGGTGGACCTTCCCTTGAATGGTACACTGGGCATTAGGGGCCAGTACCATTGAGTCGGGATCCTTCTTCCACACAGTCCCTACAAGTTCATCATGGTCTACTTCCTCGGGTTTCTGTTGCAAATCATAGGCCCTCTTGATCAGAGCTGGAATTCTCAGGGCCCTCCCAATCCGTCGCCCTTTTTTCTTGTGACAGAGTTGCGCCAGTCTCCCAAACATATGGGCGTTTGTCCCAATTAACAGGGGGACCCCATCATACAGTCCGGTGGGGGGATACACTAGGGCCAATGTCTCTACTCACTCCTCTATGCCTGTTACAGTTGCAGGAAAAGACAACCAGAGGCAGACATATCCTACGTAGGGATAAGACTTGTCGCTCAGGCCTCACACATGTAGGCCTTCAAGGGATTGGAAAGGCACATCAGATAAGTGTTTGTTATACCAGTCCTGGCATACAATGGTCACTTGCGACCTACTGTCAAGCACAGCCTGTGTATGAATACCATTCACAGTCACCGTAGTCTCCATTGAAGGGCCCATTAATTTGGGCTAGTCTGGAGAGGCAGTAGCAGAGGCCGGGACAGACGATTTAGCCACAAAGAAATTTGAGTTAGGGTTTCTCAAACCCTCACTGTGGTCATTTTGGGCACCCCTTGGCCATTGATTTGCTTTTCGGAGCTCCTCTTGGAGTCTGTTTACTACTTTTTCTAAGTCATTCTGAGACCAGCATTCTCTTTTCATATGGCCATCCTTTCCACAGTTGTGACAAATGATAGACTCCTGGGTCATCCTGGGAGAGAACGTCATATGAGGAACTGAAGCAGTAGTAAAATATTGAGGTCTAGTATCTGCTTGCAGCAGTGAGAGTGGTGCAATGTGTCTTAACAGTTCCTTTAGAGTGGCAGTCAATCTGGTGATCTCAGCCTTGGAGCCACCCTCAGTAGTGGATGCCTGAGGGTGCACCCCCACCCCATGGCGGTCACATCCTGAAAGGGACCAGAATCTTGTTCCATGTGGGAAACCCTTGCAGAGGCACCCATCTTCAACTCTCGGACTTCCTTTAGTAGCTCATCTTTCCAATGATGGTCCCAGGGCGGGAAGTCCTTTGCATTCTCAGAGTGCTCGTTAAGTGCCAACTTTTGCCCCTGAGCCTCACTTGGCTGATCACTCTCGATCACTTGCACAGCAGCAGCAGATATGGGTGCAATTCCCCACAGGGTTGCCTTTGCTCAACCCCCCGAATTTCTTTCATTAGCTCGTCATAGGAGGGGGGCAATTCCAGTCGGGTGGCAAGACGCAACTGAAGCAGTAACAATTGTGAAAACAGAGCAGACATAAGGATCCGGTCCAGCCTAGTTCGATCTAATTCATTTGACAGCAAACTACCTTTTCTGAGGCACTCTTGTAGCAGCTTTTCAAGCTGAGGTACCTACACAGACAATGGCTCCCTTGGGTACTGCTGAGCGTTTCTTACTCTCCACCACAGATCCTCATCTGAATCCAGCCTCCCATACACATTTTCCAATGCATCAAGATAGTCCTGTGCAGTTGCTTCGGGGTTATTGGCCCACTTGGCACAGATGGTATCCAGGACAGGACATCGGAGGCTCTCACTCAACCTCTTTTGTTTCTCTGCTTCTGAGCTTTGCCATTCAAGTACTAGATGGGCAACATAGTCTATCCAGGTCTCCCAGTCATCCTCCCGGGGGTGGGGAGGGTGCCTGAGAAGATTCTCAGCCTTCGTGGGAGTTGTGACTAATGGCAGGTACAGATATAGGGGCCAGCATTGGCATGGGCACAGAAAGTGGGGCAGTAACAGATGCTGGAATGGGAGGGGGTGTTGGGGAAGGAACACCCCCAGGTAGCAGGAATAGTTTCTTAAAGTCCTCTACGGTTTTCCCTTCCTCCAGCAACAACTTAGCAAATTTCTCCTCAAAAGTCTCAGATAATGGTGGGAGCTCATCCTCCCCGGGGTTTTTACTGTCTTTTGTTATCACTCTCCAGGCAGCTGGAACCCCTTCTGGGGCAATAGTCTCTGGCACTTTAGAGCTGTCCACAAGGTCATTACACTCTACCAAGGCTATGAAAGTTTGGGCGATCAAATTAGCCTGTCGACCCACCACCACAGGGTTTTTTAAACATTCAGCTCTGGAGAGTGCTCCCTCTACAGTGTCTTTACTGGTAACCAGGGGAATATCCAGTATAAGTAGAGCATTTTTGGGGTCACTCTCCTGCCCAGTACACCACCCCACTAACTGGTGTACAGCCATTTCACTGGGGTAGCCATTAATCTTTAACAATAATTCATAATTTTTGGCCACTAGAAGGCACAAAATCCCAGCAGTGAGCATTCAAAATGTAACCCCTAGGTGGCGCCATCCCAAAGGCTACTACCCCTGCCTGCTTGGCTAGTAGCAGGTTAAGGAGCCTGAGTTCTGAAACAGGTGCCTCCACCCAGAGGTCAAGGTTGGTAGTGGTCAAGCTAACCTGGGCACAGCCCTCCGGGACACCGTAAACCCCCTCTTTCCTTACTAGTGGCCGGAACAATACACAATAATCACTTTCACAATACCCCTGATACACCACATAAGTACCGACACTGTTTGCACTTAACACCAGGGCTTTCCTCTGGCCCGGCCCTGGAGACCTCCCTGTAAAATAAGGTTATACACAGCAAATAACAGCAGTACAGTATTCTTGCACAAACTGGAGCCACAGTCAGGGTAAATGCAAAAAAGAGATCTGATTTATTTAGGAGGCTAGAACAAGGGAGGGGCGTAATCAGGTTAATTTGCTTAAAGGCTCTATCAATCAAACAGTTATGCATGCACTTCAGGGTCCATAAACAGTCACACAGTCTGGGTACCCAGATGGAGAATGGTGGGCTAGCCAGGAACATTGCAGCTGTTTGGGGCCCTGTGATGGAGGAAAACAACATGCACAACACACACTATTTATAATCCGGAGCCGGAGGGCTCAGTTTGTGAAAAGAAAACAACAAGACAATCAGATGACACACTTTTAGATTAGACTGTTGTTGCAGGAAGCTACCCTGATGATTGCTCACGATACCCAAGACTGGACACAGGCTGGACAAAAATTGAGACTGCAGGTGGTTGATCTGGAGTGCCAGGAGAAGCAGGGCCCACACGATTCACCAAGGCATCATTCCTGTTCAAGCGTGGAGCGGGGGCTGATCCCCAGGCAGGTCTCTCGTCGATGGCTTTCTCTGTGCAGCAGGTAGTCTGGCTGGGCCAGTGTGGCAAGGCCCAGGCCAAATGGAGACAAATTTGGATACAGTCCATTTTGGGCAGGATACAGCTTCCAGCAAGCAGAACACAGTTCACACAGTGGGGAATCAAATCACGACCCCCTAACAACTCACAGCACATTTACATGTAAGGAAATTCTACTGTACTAGGCAAACCACTCTCCGGTCATGATCGCAAAGTCTCTGCACAAACCGGGGATTCGAAAGCAGCTGGAAATCCTGACAGGCCGATCGCATTCAGCAAAATCTTTGGTCTTCTTCAGGTTGATCCTGGTCACAACTCAGTGGCTTACTTCGTTCTCATAAACTCGGATTCAGTCTGAACTGATTCTCTTCTCCCTCTCGGGGGCAGCAGGCAGGCATGCAGACCAAAACTCAGGCCTTTCCACAGAGACTGTATTAAGCTCTTGCTTCTTCAGCTCGCAACTTAGATCTGCCTCTAACAGCAAGCAGCTTGGGAATTTCCCCAAGATCCAAAAGGTTCGGTTGGCTGATCCTCCTGTCAGTCTCAACAAAGGCTCCCCCTTCAGGTGCAAAAAGGGGCAAAAAGCCCAAAACTACAATTCCTACAGATTTTGACTCCAGATAGCTCCTGTAGTCCAGCTTCATTTTAGGTCCCATCAGAACTGATTGGTCCAATTTGGCAGTCCAGGACCAAGATAGTGGAGATAAACAAAACAGTCCTTGCTGCAAAGAAGGCAGGTTAGGCACACTACATTATCATTGTCACTCTAAATGATTTTCAGCAAATAGTTACATCTTTCAACATAGTTCCCTCTCAGATTACTTAAGACTGCAATCCAGGCAGGTCTTAAAGAGACAGTACGCAAGGGCTATACAGGCACTGTCTGGCAATCACATTTAAACTGCTAAAACGCAGGACACCAGCCTGTCAGTGAGCATTTAGGCAAGCTCAAGGAAGACTTTTCAGGAACCCCCATTTGTAGGGGGGGGGTTACATGTCAAAGTTCATTTGTACACAGTAGTCTTGGATCCAGGGATCCTAATTAACCTTCACACTGTCAGCAAACTATTATTCTGTATCATACTGAGCAGACATTTATTCCACTAAAATGAGCTCCTGATAAACCTGGGAGCACCATTGGGGGTTGGTGCCTTCCCCTACAAGCAGCTTTCATCTGCTGTCTTCAGGTGTGATAACTCAGAAGAGACCAAATTCCGGGTGGCCGCCACTAGGATGTTCCTCAGTGTCTTCAGCGGAACCCTACAAAGGTTCAGGTTCATTGTGTCATCTCCATTTAGGAGAACTCTCTAGTGGTTCATGCTACTTCCCAGTGATCCCCTACTACTCCCCTTCTATGGACAGATACTCTGACTAACTCCCAAATTCTCAGTCCCTCAGAATCTGTCACCCAGGTGCATGAGGTCCCTCCCTGGTAGCCACCAGGGTGTCTCTCAATGTCACCATTGATGCCCTCAATCCCTTGAGGTGTTCTGGACTTCAGCAACTCTTGTAGTCCCAACAACATTTGGCTTTTGCCCACTTGTTCCGATGGGAGCTTTCTCTTAATGCCAGCTGTGCCCCTGGTCCATGCCCTGCAGCCAATCAACACACAGGCTGAAACCTGGGTACTAACTCTCCCTGCTGCTGTGAGGCAAGAGTGTTATTGTGGGCACTAGTGAATGCCCACTCTTCTAGGAACTCCAGAAGGCACCCAGGTGCTGAAGGACACTGTGGCACTTGCAGCTTTCCTACTAGCAATGCCTACTGCTTTTAGACTGGTACTCCAACTAAAGGTGTCCTAGTCAGTCCCTCGCCTGGTGCTCCAAGGGTGCCTGCCAGGTGAGGGCAGCTAAAGCATCAAAGTTCCCTCCCAAAATCTTAGCTTCAAGAATCTCTTGCAGTACCTTGAGAGCACCCAATTTTAGCACTCTATAAGCTCCTCTGCCTATATAAATCCTTGTTGAATAATGCTTGAGTATAAGTTTCCACTGGATCCCTCAGGTGAAAAACCACCTCCCCTACTGTAAGGAGTGGGTAGACACATAGGCATATTCAGTTTTTCTCTCACTCTCTCCCATGTCTTTTTTTCTAATTGTGGTGACATGAGCTTGGGCCTGTGACTTTGTGTAATTGAGCAAGGGTCATCAATCTTTGTGATCTTTCTCAGGTAGGGGGTGTCTCGCAGGACATAGCAATAAAAGGTTTTCTAGCAGTACTGTGTCAGATATTATGAATTAGGTTGAAGAAGTGCTGTCTCCTGATTCATCGAGAGCTACTTTCAGCTGAGCCCTTATCCCAACACAACTACCCAGCTGAAAGTAGCTTCTGGCAATCAGGACTCAGCACGTAACACATATCCCTACATGCTCATCTAAGAGCAAATTCCCAATACAAACAATACTGCTTGTCCAACATGTAAGCCCCCCAAAACGGGCTTACCTTAAGGAGCTTTGGGTCTGTGTCTCCCTCCAGTTGGGTCAGTGGCTCTGGTGGGATTGGGACCATGTTTGGTCCACAGGTGACCCCTCACAGCTCCAGCCACCCTCAGTGGTGTCCCAGCCTTTGGCGGGCA
Organism: Neoceratodus forsteri; assembly: GCA_016271365.2. Lineage (NCBI taxonomy): Eukaryota > Metazoa > Chordata > Ceratodontiformes > Ceratodontidae > Neoceratodus > Neoceratodus forsteri. Next base: position 708,409,448 of record CM057449.1, on the reverse strand, counting down.
GCCATGGTGTCGCCTCGTTGTTTCCACCCCTCTGGGCACACAGTTGGGGTGGTCTTGGTCCCAGGGGTTGCCATGGTGACAGGACAGAGCGCTTTGTAACTAAATATGGTGCCACGCCTTGAGGCATATGCATGGCTAGTTTTGTAGATAAATATGGTGGCCACACCTTGGGGCGCATGTGTGGCCGCCAATTAAAAAAAATTAACAGAGCGACTGCTCCAAGTCCTGGGTCCGGGTGTTGGTTGGCCAGGCTTGGGACCACAGCAGAAAAAAAAATAATAAAATAAACAAAATTGTAAATAGTTTTGGTGGTCTGTGCTGGTGATCATGCGTGTCCGCCTTTGGGGGGAAAGCTGAATGGAGTGGCGGCTCCATAGTTCAGCACTGGCTAGTGCCAATAAGGGCACAATGTAAATAGTTATTTGGGACTACAGATCCCATAGGACAGTGGAGCACAGAGAGGTTTGGCACCCAGAGGATGAGGTCCAGGACTGGACCTCTAAATTGGCGGATGTTTTTTGGCACCCTGGAGGGAAAGGAATAAAAGTGGGGTTGGCCCCATTTAGACAGAGATCTCTGAGGAGAGTGAGAGAGTTTGGAGTGGGGCAATTGCCCACTCACCCATAGAGGGCCCAGTTTGTTTTTTTCCTTGTGTGGGCAGTGTACTCTGGGATCCTTAGGGACATGGCAGCAGCCATTATTTTTGGTGCCCCAGTTGGGTGTCACCTAGAAGCTATCAGGGAGGAGAAGGAGAGAAGTCTGAAAAAAATATGCGACTTGGAATGGGCTAATTTATATTTGCCCTTAGGACCACTGCAGAGCAGGACCCACAGCCGAGGAAGGAGATGAGGAGAAAAGGAGATTGCACCTGAGAAGTGAGGGGATCCAGGGGTTCTGGCAAAGCCCCTGGTCCCAAAGACTGTACATCTGTGCAAAAGTCATGGAGGGACTTTGAGTTGGGGTCCATTGAAAAGCCAGAGGATTTAGCGGCACCTCCTCTGGTTCCATGGTGACCTCCATCATAGAGACTGTTCTAGTTTCTGGCTGAGGATTAAGTGATGCTACATACTGTTTGAAGACCTGATTCAGCCATATGTTAAGCTGCCTGTATTGGGACTGTGGCTGCTTTGCCAAAAAGGTAACCGCCTAGACTCTGTGCTCTGAAGTGACCTTCCCAGTCCAGAGCACCAACTCGCATCAATATGACCTAATGGTCCAGAGCAACTTGTTTGTGTTTGACTGCTCCATGGAGTGACTGTTCCTGTTTTTTTAACTGTTCATTAAATGGGATCCCCAGCTCCTGCAGTTCCAGTGTTTGCCTCACTTGTTTGGAGGGAGTGTTTTCTGCTAACAAGATGTTTGCCTGCACAGTCCAGCTCCTAGTGTGAGTTCCAGGGTGTGCATCAGGAGAACCAGTGGACCAAGGAGGAAAATGTTGAGAGGCCTGCCTGGTGAAGTCTGCACACAAAGGCCTCTGAGGGAAAGATGGCAAGGCCAGGCAGGTGAAGACCAGCATCTTCAGCTCTCCTGTCATCCAGCTCTGCATCCGCAAGAGTGGGGCACCCCAGCTTCATCAGGTCCGGTAAGCCAGGCCAACCAGGTATGTGGACTCTTTCTGCTGTATAGTGCCCCCTCCCCAGGACATTCACCACCATATTTCTATACAACATGTGGGCTCATCCAGGATGTGATTTTAGGTTGCCCCAGCCATGTCAGACTTAAAGATGGGGTGCTGGGTAAGCTATGGAAGTCCCCCATCTGCTAGACTTATTAATTGCGCAATCAAGATGGCGCATGGAACTGAGACTATGCACAGCTTTTCTTCAGGAGCTGCATGTGGCATTGCTTCCAGTTGCTGGCACTGGGAGTGATAGCGGACTTTGTGAGAGCAGAGACTGTACTGTGGGCTGCACCCCCTGTGTAACCTAGGGCACAGGTTGGGTGGGTGGTATGCCCAGTGGTTAGTTACTGCCCCCCCCCAGACTTGGACTGTAAGGCAGCCCCTTTAGAGACTTGTGAACTGTTTTACTTGGACAATGGGCATTTGGGGCAATGTTATCTTTTTGGGAAAAAAATGGTAAAACTGTTTTATGCAATGTTGTTGCAGTCTGTACATAAATTAACAGGTTGCATTTTAATGCTGTGTTATGAATGAGTTGCACATTGTTTAAAAGTATTGCATGGTGACAGGATATTTTATCTGGGGAATTACAAAAAATGTTGCTGGATGAAGACAGTTCTGATTTGCTAAAACGTGTCATTAGGCTTTAGTAATTTCTCATAGGATAGTATGTTTGTAGTAATGCTATTACAATGTAGTTTGATAAACAATTGCTCAAATTTCTGCTTTTGGCTATATGTAGTCTTCTATTGCCTTCCAGGCAGCCCAATGAAGGCAGCTGGCAGCATTAACGGGTTAGAGGTAAGTTGTTTTACGGTGCGGGACTAGGTATGCCATTGGTTGGGCTGAAATCAAGGGGTGAGTATGTCTAGCAGTGAGTGGCCCAGTGTGTAAAGGAAAGTGGTCCCGGACAGTTTAGTAAGCCGGGTTAGTGTTTGATAAGTAGTGTTAGCATGGGTATAGTGTAAGAATAGTGTAAATAGTTTTCGGATGGGTTGTGACTTACCGGGACAGCAAGCATTTAAGGGGGGGAGAGTGTAAGCACCCCAAAACGGGCTTACCTTAGGAAGCTTAGGCTCCATGTCTCCCTCCGGTTGGGTCAGTGACTATGGTGGGATTGGGAGCCTGATCGGTCCATGGGTGGTCCCTTGCGGCTCTGGCTGCCCTCAGTGGTGTCACGGCGCTTGGCAGGTGGGCCGGGTGCCTCCTCATTGTTTCCATGCCTTCAGGCTCACAGTTGGAGTGGTTTTGGTCCCAGAGGGTTGCTGTGGCAACAGGACCATGAATTTTGTAAATAAATATGGTGGCTATGCCTTGGGGTGCATGCGCGGCTGCTAGTTCAAAAAATGTAATGGAGCAGCTGCTCTGGGTCCTGGGTCCAGTTGTTTCTGGGGTCGGCCGGGCTCGGGACCACAACAGACAAAAATAAAATAAGTTAAAATTGCAAATAGCTTTGGTGGTCGACACTGGTGAGCATGCACAGCTGCCTTTGTGGGGGGGGGCCTGAATGGAGCAACAGCTCCGTAGTTCGGCATCAGCTAGTGCCGATAAGGGCACAATGTACATAGGTATTTGGAACTACAGGTCCCATAGGACAGCTGGGCACAGAGAGGTCTGACGCCCAGAGGACAAGGTCAAGGATTGGACCTCTAAGTCGGCAGATGTTTTTTGGTGCCCTGGGGGAAAAGGAATAAATGGGGGGCTGGTGTTGATCAAAGAGAGATCTCTGAGGACAGTGAGAGAGTTTGGAGCTGGGCAATTGCCTGCTCACCCACAGGGGACCTGGTTTGTTTTTTTCTTTGTGTGGATGGTGTATTCCAGGACCCTTAGGGACATGGTGGTGGTCGTTATATCTGGTTCCCCAGTGGTGCCCCTAAGAAGCCATCAGGGAGGATAAGGAGAGAAGCCTAAAAAAAATATGCAGCATGGAGTGGGCCCAAAGGACCACTGTAGAGCAGGACCCACAGCCAAGGAAGGAGATGAGGAAAAAAGGAGATGGCACCTGAGAGGTGAAGGGATCCAGGGGTTCTGGCAAAGCCCCTGGTCCCAAAGTCTGTACATTTCACCCCCTTAATAGAGACTGCTCTAGTTTCTGGTTAAGGATTAAGTGATGTTGTGTACTGTTTGAAGGCCTGATTCAGCCATATGTTAAGCTGCCTGTGTTGGGACTGTGGCTGTTTTGTCAAATAGGTAACCACCTGGACTCTGTGCTCTGAAGTGACCTTCCCACTTCAGAGCACCAGCTCGCTTCGGATGTGACCTAACGGTCCAGAGCTATTTGTTTGTGTTTGGCTGCTCCATGGAGTGACTGTTCCTGTTCTTTTAACTGTTCATTAAATGGGATCCCCTAGTTCCTGCAGTTCCAGTGTTTGCCTTGCTTGTTTGGAGGGACTGTTTTCTGCTAACAAGACGTCTGCCTCCACAGTCTAGCCCCTATTGTGAGTTTCAGGGTGTGCATCAGGAGAACCAGTGGACTAAGGAAGAAGACGTTGAAAGGCCTGCCTTGTGTAGGTAGACGTTGGGCCATGAGGAAAGAAGCCTGCAACATGAGGCCAAGATGGTCCAGGCATGAATCCCTGCAAAAAGATTCCCGATGTCAGAAAAGCTGACGTCGGGGAAAACGTTGTCAGACTAGCCGTCATGTAGGTATGCAACGTCGGGCCCGAGGAAATTAACAACATCATCGGGATCAGACGTGAGGACCCCAATGGAGGGGCAGACCAAATACACATAGAGTCCCTGACGGAAGGAGAGGCAGTGCAGACATGAGGATACCTAACAAAGGGTCTGACGTTCCAGACAGTGAGACAGAGACATTAGAGGTCGTCATCAGAGCCTCTGGTCTGGGGTCTTCTGCAGGCATCTGAGGGATCGACGCTGGGATGGACAAAGGAAGAACCACCTCCAAGGATCCTGTCCCCTCCTCGGAACCGGTAGTGACCACAGGGGCTGAAGGGACCACCTGGGGAGGTGGGAGGGGAGGTTCCTGCCCAGGAGGAGCCTGGGAGGAAGGTAGGCTAACAGCCAAAGCAGTGCTTGTCCGGACATTGGGTGAGACAGCACGAGCCCCCGACAGGAGAGCAGGGTCCGGGCAGACATCAGGGACGGATGGCTTTTTTACAAGATTAGCTTTTGAGTGAAAAAATGGTAAAAAAAAAATGGCAATCGGCTTGGCAAGTGTAACCACGCGGTACTCTGCACAGGTCAGTGGCAGGAAAGAACTGGAGGGTGGGCGTGGGGACCGCCCACTATATAGGGTCACACTGATGTCCATCACATGACGTCGGGTGTGTGGTCCCCCACCAGGCATTGTTGGAAACATTTGCCATGTGGTCCTGATGCCAGAGGGCACAGTCCCATCTGTGACCTACTGCAGGAACCCTCTTGAATTAAGAGTTGAAAGATTTTATCGAAGAGAGCCCCAAACCAAAGAGGTTTCAGTGATCAGCTCAAGTCAGCTCGACCAACCATGTGGCTGAGGCCGAGCTCGAAGAATAGAGTTTTACAATTACCTCCCAAATGCTGGTAACAGAACTCAAAACCATCAAGACCAAACTGACAAAAGTAGAAGAAACGACCTCTGCAACACAAGCTATCTTAAGGCCATACAACCTTGGACTTCCAAAACTGAGCAGTACCTAATGGAGATAATGTCCCAAGTAGATCTGTACATTGTGACCCTGCTATACCTGCTAAAAAGGAACAGGACTGTAAAGAAGCTAGATGATTTGGAGTTTAGATCACTCTGAAACAATATAAAGGTGTATGGTTTACCAGAGGGAGCCAAATTGGTAGAGATGGTCAACTTCATGTCCTCCCTTCTCAAAGAACTGATGGAGCTGCCTGCTGACGTGGCCCTGGAACTCGAATAGGCATACCGAGCTTTGGTATTGAAACCAAAAACCAGTAAGGCTCTGCCCCACCTGATCATGATGTGGTTCCTTAACTGCAGGTGCAAAATTGTCGTGTTGAGGAAGGCTTGGGAAAAGAAGGAACTCACATTTGGAGACCACTGTTTGATTATGGAACACGGTTTCACTCCCCAACAGATGGTCCAGAGGAGACGGATTCTTGAGGTGGTTAAAACATTGAAAGAGAAGGGGGTGAGAGCTTAACTGTTTACTCCTGCACAACTGAAAATTTCCCTAGAAATGGGGCCAAAATATTTCCATAGCCTGGAAGTGGCGGCCCGAGCTATCAGGGCTCTGGGGATTGCACCGACTCTTCCCCCACCAGATGTTAACACTGCCAGTTTGGAAAAGGAAATCAGAGCTCACACATAGTCCACACTGAAGATGTCCATCAAGTTCCAGAAGAGGCAAGCCTCCTCAACAGCAGCAGCATGGAAGAAACTCTGACAGCAGGGATGGCGTGGGGGAGCCCAGCCCCCCGACTGAGCAGATTCACAGGACTGAAAAGTGGCTGACATCGGGTACCACACTTTTTCTTTTTCCAGGCCACCACAGTCCCTGGAAGTGAACACTCTGGATTCCCGTGCTTTGATTCCAGCGGGCATCTCATGGCACTGATTGATGGACAGTGAACATACGATCTCGTGGATCTCTAGTGGAACTTTCTCGCATGCCAACTATTAAGCTGAAATTCAGCCGATAGGCACCAAAACCTGTTGATTTGCCTTCACTTTCTAGTTATTTGTTTTTTGTTAATTACATCTGTAGATCCATATGTAGTGTATGGCCTGCAAGTGTTTTTTTGAGCTGATTTTAGGCTGCACTTACAGTGTTATGACTTGGACTTCTTGGAGGGGGATCCGGCTTTGTAGTATCAATGGGAGTGATGTTGGGTGGTTACTTGATCACTGCCCTCTCAGGGGCATTTGGCTGCAGAGGTTGCTTCCACCCTGGTCTGCGGGGGGGCTTCCTGAGCATGAGGAGGTGCATTCTCAAGACTACTAGCATGGCAAGAGTTTGAATACAGCCTACAGGCTTGTGGCAAACCGTACAGCTGCTACTCCTCACCGAAAGATCAGACCGATTTAATGATATATACAGAGTCCAGTTGTGGAATAGTTTCACTTTCTTTCTGAGCTGACTTTTCATCCTGTGTTGGAAAGTCGTCATGTAAGCCTTGTATGTCACAGCTGTGAGGTCTTGGTGATGGAGCTTTAGATCTATGGCAAGGGTTTAAGTGACAGTTATTGGAACCCTGTGGCACAGACTTATATATTGGCTGAACTCCTGTGGTGAGGGGTGAAAGCTGGCACTGACCACCCCTTTTCCACATATAGCATTCTCGGTGGATGTTCGTACCCTGGGTCTGGGGGCATACTCTTCAGTCAAAATTGTTTTAAAGAAAAAAAATAAATACATTTTCCGTTGATTAACTCCCATGGGATGGTAGGGCCGGCTCAGTTAGGAATTTGTTATTGCATGTATTGGTACAACAATGCTGTTCATGCTCGATCAGGGCAGTGATAATTTAGTGGGGCAGCCTACGGAGTGAGTGGGTGAGGCCAACCGCTGCCTCACCATATACAAAGGTGCGACACCTGCATGGGTGAACCAGAGCAATGGCGCAGACCCCCTGCACCTACCACTTGGAAAGAGTTAACTGGTTTTTTTTGGTGCTGCATCTGGTTGATGCAGTCTCAATGTTTAACTGGCTTGCTATGTTTGTGCTGTCTGTGTTTTCCCAACATCCCAGCTAGTTATGACCATTCAGCCATACGGGGGTGGAGGTTACTTTTTCATCTAATGGCTAGAGATCTCAAAATTATTTCATACAGTGTTAATGGTCTTAGCAGCCCCATTAAGAGGGCAGGGGTGTTGCTAGAATGATAATAAAAATGGTGCAGTGGTGGTATTTCTGCAGGTGACCCACCTAATTCAAGATGAGCATAGCAAGCTGGCTCATTCCTGGGTGGGAAAGTGTTATTCATCATCATATGACCAACACCCACATTGGTGAGGGGTCATGATTTTAATTTGAAGGGATGCTCCCCTCACCATCACCAGGACAGAGGTGGACCCTATGGGTCAATATGTCAGTGTAGAGGGGAGATACGGAGACCCCCAGTACATTTCTTGAATCTCTATGCCCCCAACTTGGAGGCAGAAAAAGATCATTTTTTTCAGACTATGTTGACTTCATTCCTCTCCAACACCAGTACCTTGTGTGTAATCGGGGTGACGTTAATGCTGTCCTTCATGAAGGGCTTGACAGGAAACATTTACAGCAGGGGAGTAGGGGAGTCTGCAGCACAGATCAGGGGCTCAAATGGTTAACCAGAGAATTGGGTCTTGTGGATATTTGGTGGGTCACATACCCCAGGGACCTTGATTTTACCTTCTATTAAGCCCCTTAGAAGTCTTGGTCAAGGCTAGATGTGATTCTGGTAAATATGGACTAGGCAAATTTCATTGAGGAAGCCAAAATTGGGCACATCACCCTCTCTTATCACTGCCTCACAGAAACCTATTTTCTTATTAACCCCACCCCTCGAAGGTCAGTTTGAAAAATGAACAATTCCAGGAGCTCGTATAGCAACAGGTCCCTGACTAATGTCGTAATAACAGAGTGGGTGACATCTCTCTACCAGACAGATGGGATGCCCAAAAGGCGACAGTCTCAGAGGTGATTATAAAGTTTGCCTCACAAAAAAAACACAGGTTACTTCCCGTCAATTGGAGCTGGAGCTGCAATTGTTTAATCTGGAAGCTACACACAAAATTATGATGGACAAGGACTTGCTGCCCCACATTCAGCAGTGCAGACAGGCTTTAAGTACCTCTTGTAGAACAGAAAATTGAAGAGCAGCTGCGATACACAGAGCAGCGTGGTACCCGGAAAAAAGGTTCCAGAAAAAATGGCAAACGAAAAAAAAAGGCCCAGAGAAAAAAAGGCTCCTATATGGTGTGAGACGTATTTTAACTCAAATTTCACTGGAGTAGTGATGAACAGCAACATGGTGGTGTAATAGTAACTCTGCACTTCCCTCAAATTGCACTGTGGTGGTGATCCGTGGCAGCATGGTGTTGTAATAGTAAATCTGCAGTTCTCTCGAATTGCACTGGGGCCGTGATCCGTGGCAACATGGTGTTGTAATGGTAAATCTGCACTTCTCTGGAATTGCACTGGGATGGTGATCCATGGCAGCATGGTGTTGTAATAGTAAATCTGCAGTTCTCTCAAATTGCACTGGGGCGGTGATCCGTGGCAGCATGGTGTTGTAACAGTAAATCTGCAGTTCTCTCAAATTGCACTGGGGCAGTGATCCGTGGCAGCATGGTGTTGTAATAGTAAATCTGCACTTCCCTTGAATTGCACTGGGGTGGTGATCCGTGGCAGCATTGTGTTGTAATAGTAAATCTGCACTTCCCTCGAATTGCACTGGGGCGGTGATCCATGGCAGCATGGTGTGTAATAGTAAATCTGCACTTCCCTTGAATTACACTGGGGTGGTGATCCGTGGCAGCATGGTGTTGCAATACTTATTTTGTTGTTCACCACATTACAGGTGGTAGCTTTGGAGTAGTTTAGGTTATTATTGTTCGACATATGTCATTACAAAAATACAATCCATGCTTGCCAATAAATAATATAAAAGACACACCACATTTACATAATAAACACATCATAAAATAAAATACAAGATCAATTAGCCTGTTCGTACAATTCTTTCACACCAATGCTTCTTAACATCTCAACCTGTCCTTATTCCAGCCACCATTCTTTTGCTGATTTTTATCATGGTATTCAAAAAGGAGGCTAAAGCTTTAATTGCCACTGGGTCCTCATTATATATAAGTATTTCCAAAAATAGTAGGTTGTCTATTTTCAATTTTTCAGTAGCATCAACATGAAATGTAGTTTTGACCAGTATGGATCTAGGTATCGCATACCAAGAGCATAAACATACCACGTGTTCCAAATTTTCAACACCCCCATGATTACAATCACAGTTATCCAAAATTTCTTCATTTTTACTATATCTCTTTTTCAAAATATTGCTGTCAAATGTCTCAAACTTGTAGATTATAAAGGCAGTTCTCATTTTAGGTTCCATTAAGACTTCCATATAATATTGGAATTCAAACTTATTTCGATTATTAGTTGCAAACCATGGTGAAAATGTTGTTTGCTTAATTTTCTCTCTATCTACATCATTCCAATATGTTTCAACTCTCTTATTTATATAGTTTTTATACTGATCACTCAGTATAATATTGGTTTCTACATAATTCTTTAGCCTATTTAATTTATATTTATCCAGCATTTTTTATGCTGCCTCCAGCCATTTTGACTTGTAACAATTTCCTTGGTACCAGCTTTCCTTTTCCAGCAAACAAAGCTTAGTCAATCTAGTTGATGTTTGTTTTGTTATTCTTAGCCAAAAATTACGTTTTTTTGAGTACATAATAGCCTCAATATTGGGTAACTCGAGCTCTGCCCTAATATATGATGAGACAAATGATCTGGGTTCAGTAAGTATTCTTCTTAAGATCTTATGTGTCGGGATCATAAGTTGTTCCCTACTCTTCATATCCCAGATCTCAGCTCCGTAAGAGATTTGGGCTATATATTTTGTCTTGATAGCAGTCAGCATTGGTTTGAGGGGAAAATTTACCCAATGCTATAGCTGTGTTTTTTTTTTTTTTTTGCTTGGGCAAGAACTTTTGCCAAATGTTTAGTCCATAAGCCAGATGAAGTCATCGTGATGCCTAAATAAACGTAATCATTACCTACATCCAATTTTTCTCCTCCTCCTAATCTGCAATCTGCACTTCCCTCGAATCGTTCCATTTTTTTCCTTCTTTATATTTGGTGCCTTTTTTCCATGTGCAGTTTCTTCCAGGGCTGTTTTTTTCTGGAGCCTTTTTTTCCTAGAACCCAGCAACACTTTTACAAGGGCAAGAGCAGGGCAGGGAAGGTGTTTGCCTGACAGATTTGAAGAGAAGCAGCCAGCAGAGCTGTGTTGAAACTGAAGGACAGGAGATGGGGCGGAGGGAACATACAGTAGCTGCTCCACAACAAATAGCTGATATATTTGCAGACTACTATAAAGCCCTGAATTCACAGGAATGTGACCTCGCACATGAGGTGAACATTACAAATTCTTTCGGAAAGCTGCAGCTCCTCTCACTGACTCCTAAACAACAGGCTACACTGGATAGGCCCATCATAATTGCAGAAGTTCAGGAGGCCATTCATCACCTTAAAAATAACACCCCACGCGGCGGGGGCTGACGGTTTACTTCAGAATACTACAAGACATTTCAGGAGCTCCTGGTCCCTGAATTAGTAGAATTGTTCACAGCTGTTTTGGAGAGGGAGGGGGCACCTCTGACCTTGAGAATGTCCCATATAGCAGTACTTTGAAACTGGGAAAGGATCCCATGGTTTGTGAATCTTTCTGTCCCATCTCCTTACTGCTAGCGGATCTTAAATTGTATACCATGATTTTAATGGCCAGGGTGCAGGGAGTGGTGGGGGGACCAGACCAACCCAGATCAGACAGCATTTAATAAGGTGTGGAACCTTCACAACAATATCCAGTGCATCTTTAATGCCCTCACAGAACAATGCACCTCAAATCTCTTCCAGTTAGCTATCTTGATGAATGCAGAAAAGGTCTTTGACCAGGTTGACTAGGCCTAACTCCTCTAGACCCTGAAGATTCTGGGATTTGGACCTAAATTTCTATCCAGTATGTGAGCCCCCTATCAGTCTCCTGAGGCATGTGTCATGGTGAATGGGGTCTTCTGTGCCGGGTTTGCACTGGCTCATGGTACTAGACAGTGGTGCCCCCTCTCCCTGCTCCTATTCATTCTGTGCATAGAGTTGATGGCAGTGGTGGTCAGAGCTAATGTGGACATTTACAAACATATGAAAAATGCCAGCAAAAGAAGGCCAAACTGGTCTACTGTGTCTACTCGGTAGATGATGCAGGGTTCATGGTTTACGCCAATGACACCTTTCCCATACGTCTAATGAAACTGGCCCCCTCACCTGCAATCATTGGAGACCCAGAGTTTGCCCCAATGTACCAAGACCCCAGCTTTAGATTGTGGAATAAGTTGTCTTATTTATTTATTTATTTATTTCTAAGAATCAGTTTACAACCTTTGAGCCAGAGGCTCATTTCCAAAGGTACTTCGTCACATAAAGACATACATTGTGTTTTTGGTTACATAGCATAGATTTGCAAAACAACAGGCGTTCAACAGAGGCGCAACGTCACACTGTGGTCAGACTGTGGTCTTTTATGGACTCACCTCCTGAAGAAGGGTTTGAGAACCCAAAGCACTGAGGCTGTGTGGTGCTTACACTTTATTCAGCAGTAAAGCTGTTAAATTTAGTTATTGCGAGTGTTCGACCTTTAATTCTCTGGTTGTGTGAGTTTGTTGGGTTTAATTTAAGGGCTTGCTACCCTCTACTTGCACCCACCTGGATTTGGAGCATTCAAGGTCTCCCTTGGGGATTGTCTCTTACAGACATGCTCAACTGGTTAGTGGGAAAATCATTGTTTCTTTTAAGCACCTTAAGGATACTTAACAATATCCTGAATAGGGATCTGTTTTGATATTTACAACTCCGACACTATCTGTCAACTGGCCATCCTTTAGGAACAAATCTCAAGACCCCTGACTTCTTGGGAGGATTTCCTATACTGATCAACTAAACTGAATGTGCAGGGAAAGTGCATAACACTGGTCTATCAGTTAATGATGACTGCCACACAACCGAGTTTAGTAGGGGTCCAAAAGAAGTGGGAAACAGAGATGAGTGATGCCTTCATAGATCAGGAATGGAACAAGATCTGAAAGGATAGCAGGAAGGTGACAGCATCCCCCTAGTGGAGGGAATACCAGTGGAAGATCCTGGTACAGTTTTCCCATACTCCGTCCCTAAGGGTACATACAGTAGGTGCTGGAGAGGCTGGGAACTAATTTCCACATTTTGGGGGTTTGTCCCTAGGTGTAGTAGCTCTGGACCCTGATCCAAAGAGAGCTGGGTCAGATTTCACACTTGGCTTTAAAAACTTGGTTTTGGGACTCCCCCTACAGGATTGGTAAGAAGAGGGCACAGAGAGGTATTCCACAGTATGTGTCTCATTGCTCTGAAAGGCATAATTTCCCATTGGTTCTCTCCCACCCTGCCCATGCTAGCCAAATGGCAGGACACAGTGAAAACTTTAGTAGCAGTGGAGTGCATCACAGCCACACTATGGCTCACAGAGGAGAAATTCCTGGACAAATGGAGATGGAGGGAGGTATACTTGAATCCCCTATCACCCCACCCCCCCACAAGCTAATGTAGTGTGACTTGACCACTGACCACTCTAGTTGTTATATATACAGATAGACATGCCCACTCTCAAGCTGATGGCAGATAGTTTTCTGTAACTTATTGGGGCTACACGTAACCTGTTATACCTAATGCTGTTTTAAATGATCATATTACAGAAAGGTGTTTGCAGTTATTTATTCTTTGGGTTATATTAACTGCACTTTGGTTTTTTTTTCTTGCCTTCATTGTATTTTTATAATGGATTTGAATCAACATCCAAGAGGCTTTGTCTGAGCATGCATATGTTCTCTGTGAATGCAATAGTTTACTTGATCTACTGATTTTAGCTGGCATTTGTTGAATTACATTTAATAGCTTGGCAGAAGACTCCAGGAGAAAGGACTGCTATGTGACTGAACTTCTCTACTGGGACTATATTGCCCTCCTTCCCTTCCCTCCACCCAAAGCTAGTTCTATTTTTATAGGCACAGGATTTGACTGACAACAGAAACTTCCTGTTTAGGGGCAGGAAGTGAGTGATCACAGAACCACCAAGGACCCACCATCCTAGAAGGACAAGAGTAGCTCTCCGGCCCCTCTAGCTGCTGGAGGTCTGCCTCTGAACAAGTAAGCGGTCTACTGAGAAATATAGGATATTCTTGTCTCAGAACAGGACAATCAGGAGCTTAAAGGGCAGGAAAGAGTAAGGATTGCAAACAGTTAAGGGGGCCAGAAATAAGACATGATTGGAGTGGTGCAGTGCAGTGGCTGTGGAGCAGCAGTCTTCCGGGAGATGTTCTGGAGGATGCGGTGTTGTCCCATCTGCAGGCACCTCTCTGGGCTGAGGGAGGAGGTTGCTCATCTCCAGGCTGAGTTGGCCAGGATTTGTGGGACCTCCTCTTCCATCCAGGAACCACCAGTGCCACTGCCATTGCCTCAGAGGTTGCCAAGAAAGAGGAGTGGTTGGACCACAGTGGGCTCAGGGAGGGAGAAGGTGGTGGAACAGAGGCACATCCCTCCAGTTGTACCTCTCCACAATTCCTATGCCATTCTGGCAAAGTGTGGTTCCTCTATGGAGGCACCTACAGTGGAGACCAAGGAGGATGCTGGGAACCTCCACAAAGGAGACCCACAGGAGGGTGGCAGGGGACCCTGCAGGGAAGGAAACAACTCCTGGTGGGGGACTCCATTGTGGAAGGTAGAACTGGGCAAGGAAGGGAGGGAGGTAAGGTGCCTGCCTGCGCCATGGCTTGGAGGGACAGAGAGCAAATCAGGCTTGCCGGAGCAGCTGCACAGGGGAGGAAGCTGGATGTCATTGTCCACTTAGGGACAAATGACCTGGCTAAGAAAGGGATTAGAGAAGTGCAGGAAGAGTTTGTGGAATTGGGAAGGGGCCTTAGTCAAGTAGCACGCACGGTAACCTTCTCGGAGGTGCTACCCATTTATGGCATAGGAGAGGCTAGGGTGTTTCGTACCATGGGATTCAATCAGTGGTTGAAAAACTGGTGTGGAGCTCAGGGATTTGGCTTCATTGGGGACTGGGGGTCCACCTGGAGTGATGCAAGCCTATACTGGCATGATGGGCTGCATCTGTCCGGGAGGGGAACCAGGATCCTAGGTGATAGGTTTAAATGCTTCATTGGCAAGCTTTTAAACTAGCCAAGGGGGGAGGCACTGGAAAGGAGCAGGAAAATCCTAGCCCCCCCAAAACAATCACGGTAGTAAGTGTGGCAAACACCAACATGGAGGTGTCGATAGGGAGAAGGGCAAGGGTAAATGGAGAAAGTGACAAAGGCAAGAAGGACAGGGATGGGGCAAAAGGGGTAAGGCCATCAGGAAATGGAGGTAATGAGTACCAATGCCCGTGGTCTGGGCAACAAGCTCCCTGAGCTGGTGGCCTTAATGGAAGGGATGCCTGGATATCGTAGCAGTCACAGAAACATGGTACACAGAGAACCATGACTGGGATGTTAACATACCAGGTACATAACCCACAGGAGAGACAGGCAGGGAGAAGAGGAGGAGGAGTAGCTCTCATGTAAAGGAAGGATAAAAGCAACTGAACAAAAGAGTAAACAGGGAGGAGAGGAGGCACTGTGGGTCACCTTGAGACTGGAAAGGGCACCACAATCCGCACAGGGTTGTGACAGACCCCATGTCAGGGGAAGGAATGGACAAGGATATGATTGAAGGCATTCTTAGAATGGCAGAGAAAGGGAGATACTGTTGATGGGAGACCTGAATATGCCAGATGTTAACTGGAGCACATTTGCTGCAGCGACATCCAAGAGCAGGGCCATTCTTGGCCCCTACAGGTGGCAGGCATTAGACAGCTAGTTTCAGAACCCACTCGTGAGGGAGCAATCTTAGACCTCATACTCTCAAACGGGGGCAGTGAAAGGATCTCAGATCTAGAAGTGGGTTGCCATCTGGGGACAAGTGACCATCAAACAGTGTGATTCACGTTAAACTCAGCTACAGAGTCAAGCCATACAAAAGTGAGGGTACTGGACTTTAGGAGGGCTGACTTTGGCAAGATGGGAGAGTGCCTCAGAAAAGCACTAGCAAACAGGCTGGAAGGAGGTGAGGAGCAACAATGGGGAATTATCAAAACTGCCATCACAGAGGCAACAAGCCTTTTGTGTGAAGCAAATAAATAAATCAAAGCGAAAGAAAAAGCCACTATGGTTCTCAAGAGAGGTGGCTGTGAAAGTCAGGAAGAAAAGATAGCATCTGCAGAAGTATAAGGAAACACAGAAGGAGCAGGACAGAGAGCTGTACAGTTAAGGCAGAAAGAAGCAGGGAGGGAAGTCAGAATAGCAAAGGCCCAAACTGAGGAAAAGATAGCCAACTCAGTTAAGAAGGGGATAAAACCTTTATAGGTACATCAGCGCAGTGAAAAGACAAAGGGAGGATAGTGAGGCTGAATAGAATAAACGGTGGGTGGGCAGAGGGGACAGTGAAAAGTAGAATACTGAACGAATATTTCTGCTCAATATTCACAAAGAGGAGGGGAAGTGCCTAATCCAATTAACAGAAGCACTCTTGATAGGGGGTCGATCCCAGTCCTTTCACAGAAGAAAGGGTTCTGCAAGAACTCCTAAAACTGAAGGTGGACAAAGCAATGGGTCCTGATGGAATTCACCCCAGAATTCTAAAAGAATAAGGAAGGAACTAGTGAAACCACTGGCTACTCTTTTTAATAAATCATGGGAGGATGGTGTGGTACCCGAGGACTGGAGGAAGGCAGATGTGATTCCCTTCACAAAAGTGGGACCAAGACAGAGGCAGGAAACTACAGACCTGTCAGTCTGACCTCGTGGTAGGGAAAGTGATGGAGTCACTTGAAGGAAAGAATAGTTGAGTACCTAGAGGTCAGTGGAGCACAGGATCCAAGGCAGCATGGGTTCACAGCGGAAGGTCATGTCAGATGAATCTAATAGATTTCTTTGACTGGGTGACCAAAGTAGTAGACCAGGGAGGGGCTGTGGACATGGCCTACCTAGACTTTAGCAAGGCATTGGACACAGTCCCACACAAAAAGATTATTAGTCAAATTAACCAGCCTGGGAGGGGTCCCAGGATGGTAGCCTGGTAAAACATTGGCTGGACAACAGGACACAGAAGGTAATTGTAAATGGAGTCCACTTGAAGAAAGGGCGGTTACTAGGGGTACCGCAGGGTTCAGTATTGGTCCAGTCCTTTTAATGTCTTCATCAGCGGCATTGCAGAGGGACTGAAGGAAAGTATGCCTTTTGCAGATGACACAAAGATCTGCAACAGGGTTGATATACAAGGGCGTGAAAAGGATGAAAGGGACTTGACAAGGTTGGAGGAATGGTCAGACGTATGGCAGCTAGGGATTCAATGCAAAAAGTGCAAAATAATGCACCTGGGAAACAAGAACCCAGGGAAGAATACACAATGGGTGGGAGGTAGTAACAACAACAAAACAGGAAAGGGACCTGGGGTAATCATATCAGATGACCTTAAGGTTAGCAAGCAATGTGAGAAGGCAGTAGGGAGGGCCGGGGTATACTGGGATGTATAGGAGAGGCATCAGCAGCAGAAAACAGGAAGTTGTTATCCTCTGTACAGACAGTTGGTGAGACCCCATCTGGAATACTGTGTCCAGTTCTGAGACCCCATCTCCAAGGACACAGACAGGATAGAGGCAGTCCAGAGAAGGGCAACTAAAATGGTGCAGGGTCTGCAAGAGAAGCCATATGAGGAGAGACTAAAGGAGCTTAATATGTATACCCTTGAGGAAAGAAGGGAGAGGGGGGACATGATAGAAACTTTCAGGTACCTCAAGGGAATCAACAAAGTCCAAGAGGGTAGCATCTTTCAGAAAAAGAGACTTGCAAGAACAAGGGGACACAATTTAAAGATAGAAGGAGGGCAGTTCAGGGGCAATGTGAGGAAGTCTTATTTCACAGAGAGGGTAGTGGATGCATGGAACAGCCTTCCTGAGGAAGTTGTGGAGTCTAAAACTGTGGGAGAATTCAAGAATGCATGGGACAGACATAAGGCAATTCTTGTGGGGGGCAGGAAGATATATGCTGTTGGTTAAATAGGATCTGCGGCCTATCCTGTAGGTAGGGAAATGGGCAGACTAGATGGGCCTAGCGGTCCTTATCTGCTGTCAAAGTCTATGTTACATATGTGATTTGGTAAGGTTGTATATTGCTGTATGATGCTTCCCTTTCATGTCAATACTCAGAGTTTCAGAAAAAACAGGGGGTCTTGATCCTGGTAGGGAGAAAGTGCATATTGGTAGTAAAAGAAACACTGGCTGACAAAAATGTTTTTTGGGTCATAGTACAAGGCACAAAGGAACAGTACAGTCAGTTGAGGTAACCATTCTAAATGTCTATGCACCCAGCCAACGAGGACCATGCTGACTTTTTTCTCTGACTGACCCAAGTGCTGAGAGACGTCATTCCTGCTGACTCTTATCTAATACTAGGTGGGTACCTAATCTACTTTGGGACGTAATAGATAAACTGCCTAGAGCCCAACAAGTCACAATGCAGAAGTGTGTGAGAGAAAGTTGGGGGAGCATGGGCCTATGTGCTCAGCTTAATCAACCTGACACCTGGGGGGTGTTTAATCCACAAGGTAGGGATAGTATCTTTAATTCAGCCATATACAGTATATTAATATATATGGCAAAAAATTATGTTAATGCTCATTAGAATTGCTACTGCACAAAATGCAAACCACACAAAGGTTGGAAATAAACTATTAGGGCTGCAAACACAATGCCCACAAAGTTTGGAAATGTGTTATTAGGGTTCTTATGTCTAACTCCCAGCTGCCCTACCATATTCCCTATCCTCATAAACCAAGGACAGTCTACAGCTACAGGGCCATACATCAATGGTATGGCATCTTACACAGGGTCAGCATAATAAAATTGGTATATAGCAACCCTAATCCCTACTCCCACCCCTACCCTCATAACTGATTGGCAAGCTACATGTCCGGAGTCATGCCACACAAGTCTGGTGTTTCATACACTTTGTAGGTCTGCAATTACAATACTTTGGCGTGCATTGCTACAAAAGTTTACATTAGTTATAACCTCTGCCTTGCTTGGCACACAGTATTGCAAACCCTCCACAAATCAGTGGGATTGTTACAGAGTTGAAACTATTATACACATCCTATTCTCCATTTTCCTGAATGACTTCCCTTCTACCTGTGCCGACTCACATATTCTCATGTATGCAGATGGCACAGTTGTCTACACCACCGGTCTCTCAATTGCAGTGGTAGAAGGCTTGCTCCAGCAAGACATCCACAATAACCTGCACTGGTTTCACTCCAAGCAAATCTGAATCAACACTATAAAAACAGTGTCTATGACCTTTGGCACCAGCCAGAAATTGGCCAGGTTCCCCCATCTTCTCTTCCCTGGATGGCACCCCCCCGCCACCGAAGGGGTTTCTTCCTTCAAGTATCTTGGTGTGGCTGGCCAATTAGCAAAGCAGTAGTGCTGCTGCTCATCACGCCGGTGACCTGGGTTCAGGAAGGAGCCAGGATTGTCAAAGATCAGTCGGGGGAGAGGGACAGTGCATCTCACAGGACGCTTTTCTTCTCTGGAAGGGTGGGTTCCCATCCTCTACTACAATACTGCCACCTGGGTGACCATAGGTGGCATTGTGGCTGGAGGACCTAGGGTGGAAGATGATCCGTGGAAGTCTGGTATTACTGTGCTCAGTGTGAGTGAATGTCACATGTTGGAGTCCCTGGGGAATAGGACTGCACAAGAGAAAATGGCCCAAGTCCTCGTGGATGAAAGACCCTGGCACATCCAGGGTTACCCTATGCTCCACCTGCCAGTTGTGCCCCTCCTGAATTCCCCACCTCAAATCCACCTGGTGGTTTATCTGAAGGCAACATGGAGGAGGCAGATCTCCGGTAAGGGGGGAGTGTACCAGGAATGTGCCTTGAGGATCTGAAATGAGTTGGGGATGGGAGATGAAGAGGGCATAAACACAGAAGAAAAAAAGTATCTTGGTGAGTGTCTAAATAGTAAGCCCGACTTTTCTGCCTACAATGATGCCATCCACTCCAAGGTCAACCCCAAACTCGGTACCTTGTATTGCAATAAATACTGCTTGTTTCCTCAGGACAGCTAGGAGCTTGTTACCAAAATGGTATTCCCAGTCTTTGGCTATGTGGTTGTCATCTGTGGCACTGCCCTCTTCTCTTGCCAGACTGGACACTCTCTGCCTTTTGTTGCCTTCCTACCAACTCCCCCTAGTACTCACCACTGCTACCTCTACTCTTCCCTATCCATCATCCCCTTACCCTCATGCCCCTAGTCTCACTGTGTCTCCTTCATGTCCAAATACTGGTTTGGGTCCCCGCCCTCCTTTCCTCAGTGTTCTCTCCCATTCACTCTGCTGCATGGTTCCACCCTCAGAACGTGCCAGCATTCCAGCGCCGAGTCATTAGGGTGCCAAATGGCAATGTCGCCAACTACTGTTTTTGTGGGGAGCACCCCACACCTCCCTAACTATAGATACCAACTCCAGGGTGTGCTGACTTCTGTAAATGGAGTCCTAATGACTCGGCACCCTAATGCCAGTGCTCTGAAGGGGTGCAGTGCTGCTTCATACTCCTTCTGCTCCAGGGATCCTCGCACCTTCTCCCTTCCCCACCCTGACTCCTCTGCTGGGTAGTCAGCCTTCTTCTATTGCCTTTACTCCCTCTGAAACCTGCTTCCCACCTCTCTCCATCTCTCCCACTTCCCTGTCTCCCTTAGGCACCAGCTAAAACTCCTCCCCACCCCCATCTGTTCCTGTCATCCCCTACCTAATCCTCTCCTGTTGGAGCCCCTACCATCCTTGTTGTTGGTCCTCCTCCTGGGTTCTACCTCAGCCTGTATCAGGCTGCTTTCTTTCATACTGTATATCTGCATTGTCATTCATTCCACCTCCGATGGTCTCTTTATTGGCATATCAAAGTCAATAATTGTATATTTGATTAGCTCTGTTTTCTTTTTATGCATACTTGTACAATGTTAAATTGGGATCTATGATGCTGGTTTGACAAGAATTTTGTCAGCCGACATTATAGCGATGACTTTATGTTGACTGCAACTGTGGTCACCATAAAACCGTCCAGTGAAATTTTTTTTTGGGGGGTCTTGCTCCCAACCCCCATGCAGGGGCTCTACTCCCGCCCCCATAATGTAATATAATCAACTCCGAGTCAGAGTTGATTTGGGGAGTGGGTGCAAGACCCGGGGAAGCTGGAAAGGTAAGGAATCAGATTCTTTTCAGTGCAGTAACTGCTCATTGCTGCTTTTATTGCTTCTTTTACTGCTTATGGTTGATTTCTGTTGGTAGCAGGTTGATTTTTTTCACTTCTTATAAGGGGCTAACAGGGAGTTGCTTTGGGGCTGTTGAAAATTTGAAACCTATTTTTTGTGTGATTTGAGTGAGGCTGTTATCTCTTTAAATTAGAAACCTAATTCTTCTAATTTCAAACCTGTTTTGGTGTGCCTTCAGTGGGGCTGTTATTTCTTGGCTGTTTTTACTTGCTGTTGAAAATTTTAAACCCATTTTGGAGTGATTTAGGTGAGGCTGTTATTTCTTAGAATTAGAAACCCATTTATGTGTAAAAACAGAGAGGGGGTAACTCACAGCTTGTTCAGATGGGATCTACCAAAAATTGGATTGCAAGGAGAGATCTACCAGACCTGAAATGCAAAAGGCTGAGAACACGGAGCTGCACGGCCACAGAAGCCACAAGGCAGAAGTCCTGAGCGTTTAAATGGACGATCTTCCCGAAGAGTTCTGAACACTGGGGGACTTGGACTAATGCCATATTACATTTTATGTTTATTATGGTTTTATATGCTGTGCAACCCCCCCTTTTTTTTTCCTGATAATAACCAGGCCATCTCGTAATGGGGGGCTGAGGAAAGGGGGGAGGAGGGAGAAAGAAAACGGGTCTCATCAGTGTGGGAATGATGCTGGGGGGGCAAGCATGAGGAAAACCAGGCCTGAAGGGTGAAGGAATAGTGCAATGCTATCTGGATTGGGGTGGCGATTGAGGGGCATCTTCCTGAGGAGGACAGGTTAAAGCTGTAATGATCTCTTGATTCTCTTTCCCCACAGACAGTGTCCACCGGAATATTGAGCATAGATTTTACGCCGTGATGAATGCTTGAATGGGAGGAAGGGACTGGACACTGCCACCATTGCAACAACGGGGTAGAGGAAAGTATGTGCCCTGCTCGGAGGGCCTGGGACTATAACAAAGGGACAGAATGGAGCAGGCACACAGGACCTGAAGGGAGGGGAGAGGAAGATGAGCGCTGTGGAGAAAGATACCAACAATATGTTAGAACCAGTAGCAAGTTTAAACAAATATAATAAGTGGAGGAGGGTCTGAGGGGAAGACTATACCTGTACTTACAACTGTTTGATACAAAGAGGTGGGGGGCAGGGTGGACAGTATTCGATCCTCCGGGCCCCAGAAGATGATATGGGACATAGGAGATAATGTTGCAGGAGGTTAGGAGGATGAAAGAGCATGGATTAATAAACTGTAAGACTTGTAAAGTAAAACGTTGTGTTACTGTTTATGTTGATGTTATCATAGAAGTAAATTCCCTGCTGGTTGCAGGAATGGTTGAGTTGAGGGGAGGGGGGATACAAGACAAAAATTATCTGGAAAAGAACAAATGAACAAGTGTATGCTGTGTGTTGTGTGTATAAGTGATCAGGGACCTTCACTTGAAGGGGAAGTAAGGGAGGAGCACAAAGCCAAGAATGGATAAAGCTCATGTGGTTATCTCCTGGAACATCCGAGGTTTTAACAATCCCATTGAAAGGAAAAAGTGCTCCAAGCATTAAAGAACAGGCAGGCTCAGGTAACACTGTTACGAGAGACTCACCTAAGTTTGGATGAACACAGGAAATTTATTTATTTATTTAGCTTTTGTTTACCAGGTAAGAACACTAGACAGGTGCCTATTTTCAGGTGCGACCCAGGAAAATTACAGGGTACAGGCAATAACAATACAGAGTCAAGGCACAGGTACAGGCAAATAACAGTACATAGTCAAGGCACATAAGTCAACAATGGACAGTTGGGTACAGGTTAAGCAATAGAGTCAAAGTACTGCAATCAACAGGGAACAGACAAGAAATAACATCATACGTTGGTGGGAGGATGGGTGGGAGCCTGTCATGCTGCTGCTTATAACTCGCACAAAAGGGGGTTGGCAGTGTTGTTTCATAAAGACTACCCAATAGAGGTGGTAAAAGTAGTTGCAGACCCTGAGGGGGTAGGTATATCTTTGTCCAGGGAAAAGTTGGGCAGGAACAAATAACGTATGCCAATGTGTATGCCCCCTCGGTGTCTGATGCAGAGTTCTATAAAAAACTGTTAGATGCGATTGTGTGTGAACAATTCCCCAACCTATGTTTAGGAGGGGATTTTAATTGTGTAATGGAGCCCAGCCTGGACCACTCAGAGGGAACGGGGAGGCACGAAAAGATAATTAATCAGTGGAAACAAGGGGTGGTGGATTTAGACCTGGTGGATGTCTGGAGGGTGGCCAACCCAGGGGCCAAGGAATATACTTTTTAATCCAACCCACATGGTACATGGTCCATTCTTGTCTACATATATGTGACAAGGAAAGGATATGCAGGGTAAGGGATGTGGCCCATGGACCAATACACATATCTATCCATGCCATGGTGATAATTAAAAGATTTTCCAGGGAAGGGGTAGGACCCTGCCCAGGATGGCATGTCCCCACTTATCTCATGGTCTCAGAGAGTTTTAGGGAATATCTGAAACATCAGTGGGGAGTATTTAGGGAAACCAATGAGGCCACCACCCCAAATAAAGTGGTGTACTGGGAGGCTGGGAAGGCATACATGCGCGGGGTGACCACAGGATATGTTAATAATTATGAAAAACAAAGGAAGCTCCACAGGCAGAACTTAGAACAGCAGTTGAAGGACGCTGAAGTAAGAATGATTTCGCAGCTCACAGACCAGCTAAGGAGGGGGATGCTTGCACTTGGCAGGGCACTAAATTTTCTGTTAACAGGGGAAGCTTGTACATCCCTATTTTATGCCAGACTGTGACTATATGAATGGGGGAACAAACCAGGGGTCATACAGGCCCGTCTAGCGAGAGGCCACAGAGGCACAACAGAAGTGACTGGGATAAGAGATGGGAGAGGACAGTTGCATACCCAGAGTGGCAAGATGGGGGGATCTTTGCAACGTTCTATGAAAATCTATATAGGTCGGAGTATGGAGATTCAGCTCCTCTCATGACCAGGTTCCTGGAGAACATGAGACTTCTGGAAATTTCAGAGGCATAGAGAGAAAGGCATGGAGGAAAAATTACAGAGGGGGAAATAACACGGGCAGTGGCATCAATGAAGAATAACAAGGCTGGGATCCAGATGGTTTTGTTATGGAATACTACAAGGAACTAAAAGGGGAACTGGTGGGAGCCATGGCCGGAATGTTGGAGGAAGCAGGGAAAGAGGGAGGGTTGCTGACATCAAGTCTGCAGGCTATGATTTGCGTGCTTCCCAAGCCAGGCAAGCGTCCAATTGAGGGTGGATCCTACAGGCCAATATCACTTTTAAATTGTGATATTAAAATTTTTGCCAAGGTCTTAGCCAGGCGACTGGAGTTGTTGTTACCACAGCTGGTCCATGCTGACCAGACTGGGTTTGTGCAAGGATGGAAATCCTACCACAATATGAGATGGCTCTTAAATGTAATTCAGTGGGGCAATAGGCACCCAGGACAAGTGGTGGTGCTGTCCATGGACACCGAAAAAGCCTTCGATTATATTGAATGGCCATACCTCTTTAAGGTGTTGGGAAAGTTTGGACTGGAGGCTGACTATATTAATATGATCAAACTGTTGTACAAGAAGCCATGGGCACAGGTTTTGGTTAATGGGGAACATTCGGATTTCTTTAAATTACATAGAGGAACACGGCAGGAATGCCCTTTATCCCCACTTTTGTTTGCCTTGACCATTGACCCATTGGCCATCCTGATTAGGGAGGATGCCAGAATACAGGGAGTACAGGGACAGTTAGGTATCCATCATAAATTGACTCAGTACGCAGATGACCTGTTGCTATTTATCACACACCCGGATACCGGATACCTTGTTGGAACTAGTGCAGGAATTTGCTGGGTTCTCAGGATACAAGCTTAATTTATCTAAATCAGAGCTGTTTAGGATAGCAGGACCGGGGGGGAGGGGCAGAAATGCCTGGGGATTTCGGGTGGTTGAGAACCACTTCACATACTTAGGAATTAAGGTTGGCAAGGATTTGGTGGGCCTGTATGGAATCAACTGTGGACCACTGCTGCAAACCCTATGGGCAGATATGGAGAGATGGAGGGCCCTCCCCATTTCATGGATTGGGCGTATAAATCTTCTTAAAATGAATATATTGCCCAGAATATTATATCTGTTGCAAATGCTGCCAATGGGAATGACCAATAAGGATTATAAAGCCCTAGATAAGGAATTCAGCAGGTCTATCTGGCAGAACAAAAGACCTAGGATGAGTCTTCTGAGGTTAAAGGGTAAGATGGAAAGGGGAACCTCAATTTTCCAGATTTAAAGGGTTATGCAATTGCTATGCAGATCAGGTATATTCAGGAATGGGTACATTGAGGGGAGGAAGTGAGCTGGGTGGACTTAGAAGGGGAAGGTACACAGGTGCGCTTGACGGCATACTTAGACCCAGGTGGAAGGAAGTTATACCGCAGGCTACAGACTAGAAACCCATTGGTAGAATGGACTCTGGAGGCTTGGGATCAGGCTAGGAAAAGGAGAAGTGTGGGAAAAGAGGTTTCAGGGCTTTTGCCAGTGGTTGGCAACCCCTCCTTCTTGCCAGGGCTGGAGGGAGGGGGGGTTTGAAACATGGGAACAAAGGGAGTACGATGCTTCAGGGACCTTTGGAGAGGTGGTGAATTTAGAACCATGGAAGATCTGAGAGCACAATATGATATCCCCACCTCACACAGATACCAGTACTTTCAGACTAGGGCTTTTAGTATGGCTTGGAGGGGACAAGAGCAAGATACAGATCAACGAGAACTGCTGGAGGGCATGATGAGGACAGCCAGGGTGAATCCCAAGGGTTTGATTGCTAGGGCAGTGAAGCAGGATAGGGATCTTCTTCCTGACAGATCCATTAAGGTTTTGGGGTTGTGGGAGCAGGATCTGGGTATCCATATCTCAGAGGAGAACTGGGGGCTAGTCCTTCAATCTCACATGGGGTTACTGACATGTAACAAATTTAAAGAAGCACAATTTCAAATTCCTGCACAGGTTATACTGCCCACCAGTGGTGGTGAATAAGTTTCACCCAGCAATCTCAGCAACATGCGGCAGATGTAATGTGGCAAGAGGTACCTACATGCATTATTTTTGGGAATGTAGGGAGCTGAGGCCTTTCTGGATGGGGATAGCTCAGGAAGTGTCAACAGCTTAGCATATAAGGGTGGAAGATACCACTGTCTCTCTTTTGTTCGGGATGGAGGTATCGGCAGAGGAAGAATGGGAAATATACCCAAGAACAGTTAGAGTATTACTCACGTTGGTGAGACACTGTATTCAGAATACGTGGGTTTCCCATGTTAAACCATCCACAGGGCAATGGAAAAACCATGGTTATTGATAATCTAGCACTGGAAAGGCTAACATACCAAAGATATGGCAAGGAGGAGTTATTTCTGAGTAAATGGGGAGCATATATTAATTCTCTGCCAATGTGCGAAGCCATGGCATTGAGACAAGGAAAAACCTAGATGTCTGGGGTTTTGCTTTCTCCTAGCTATGAGAGTGGGGGGAGCTTATCTTGGATTGACCAAGAAGGTTTAGACTGCCAACTGTGGGCAAAAGGACACACATGAGGCGGATACTGACACTCTGAGGAAATGCACAAGTAAGGACAGTCTTGTTACACTTATGGATTGAGGAAGGGGAAATGGCAGCTGTAATGTAAAACCTGAATATGGGTAAGCCCTAGGGGTGTGCATAATACACAGTATTACATGATGGAAGCAGGATATACAATACTGTTATAGATAGAATTGCTGCTGGATAATAGCTATATGGGGTGTAAATAGTTGGGGGACTGTTAAATTTTAAAAAAGGAGAAGCAGACATATCAGCAAGGACATAAGTAGATAATGGATGTTTTTTCTTTCTGACAACAAATGTACTGATGTGACGAGGCAGATCCCTTAATGTTGGAAAAGGGTATTGCAGAATGTATGTAATAAAAGATTTTAAACATATAAACCTATTTATTTTAATTTCAAACCTATTTTGATGTGCTTTCAGTGGGGCTGTTATTTCTTGGCTGTTTTTACTTGCTGTTGAAAATGTGAAACCTATTTTGGTGTGATTTTAGTGGGGCTGTTATTTCCTTGCTGTTTTTACTTGTTTATTGTTGATTCCACTTGGGTTACTGTTCTGCTTATCTTGTTGTTTTTTTTTTCTCCATTAACATTATAGTGCAGGAACTGATTTTTGTCTAGCTCAGTAGCTTTGAGGGAGGGGTGCTAATTGTTTGGCCTTGGGCCTCAGCTACATGATAACTGGAGGTGGGGCTGCATCAGATGTGTGGTAGCAGGTTGCTGTTTGGCTTCTCATAAGAGGCTAGAAAGGGAAGGAATCAGATTCTTTTCAGTGCAGTAACTGCTCATTGCTGCTTTTATTCCTTCTTTTACTGCTTATTGTTGATTTCTCCTGGTAGCAGGTTGAGTTTTTAACAGGGAATTGTTTTGGGGCTGTTGAAAATTTGAAACCTATTTTGGTGTGATTTAAATGGGTATGTTATTTCCTTGCTGTTTTTACTTGCTGCAGATTTTTGCCCACCCTCCCAGCGAACCCCCACTGTTAATTAAATGCCCTGTTAAATTTGATTGACAGGAGCCAAGCACAGGGAATAGCAGGGGCTGTGGAGTAGGAGGGGCATAAGGGGTAGTAAGCCCACCCTCAACATAACAAGTTGCAGTAACATAGAAGTGCAGTCAACTCGAGGACTACTGTAGTGTAAATTATAAAACAAAATCTGACATCAAGTAAAAATACTTTTAAAAAAAACAAAAACAGGGACCTAGAACGAGCGCTACACATCTAGGGGGAACTAGAAGGAGGGCTTCAGAAACAGACAACTAGTTTGATAGCTAAAAGGCAAATAGTGTAATCACACAAAGTGTAATAGCTGTATAAGTGCAGAATAATGTGGGGAGTGGTGCAATGCAGTGGATACAGGACAGCTGTATTCAGGCAGACCTTCTGGATGCTGAGGTGCTGCCCTATCTGCAGACATCTCTCTGGACAGTGGGATGAGGTAGCCAGACTGAGAGCAGAAGTAAACTGGGTCAGGAGTACCTTCGCTCCCATCCAGAGACCACCCAGTCCAATGCTGCTGCCTCAAAGGATGCCAAGAATGAGGAGCACTTTGACAACAGTGGGCTCGGGGAGGGTTAGAATGGTCAGGCAGAGGCACATCCCAAATCCTATTCCACTCCAGCACTCATATGCCACACTGGCAAATGGGGACAATGAGACAGAGGCAGCCGGAGATGTAGAAGGGAAGGATATGGAGGTTAACCGAAGAGGTGACCTCATTGTGGGGAGCAGTAGACCCCAAAGGAGGAGGAAGTGAATCCTGGTGGGTACTCTATCATATGGGGGATCGAGCTAGGAACATGCAAGGGGGAGGAGAGGGAGGTGAGGTGCCTACCAGGTGCTATGGTGGGGAGGAAATGGGAGGAAGATCTTGGGGATCACCAGGAAGGCAAGACAAGAGGGAGAGCTGGATGTCATTACCCACCTAGGAACTAATGATTTGGCAAATGGGGAGCCTAAGAAAGTTCAAGAAGAGTTTCAAAAATTGGGGAGGGGTCTCAAGCAAGTAGCTACATCTGTCACCTTCTCTGAAGTACTGCCTGTGAGAGGCATGGGAGAGCATAGGGGCACATGCACCAGGAACTTTAACAAATGGTTGAAGAACTGGTGCTGTGAGGAAGTGTTCAGATTCATTGGTGACTGGGGATTCACCTGAAGGGACGGGGGCTTGTTCAAGCCTGACGGACTGCATCCATCCTGGAGGGGAATCCAAGCACTCAATGAAAAGTTTAAATGCTACATGGACAAGCATTTAAACTAGCTGGGGGGCAGGTCAGCAAGGAGGGTACCTAATTGCCCACCCCCCATAGTTAACAGTGGAACCAAAGAACAAGAGGAAGAGCTATCACTACAAAGCAGTGTATAAAAGATGGAGACAGGCACCCAAGGGGTTGATAGGCAGAAAAAGGACAAAATACAACATAAGGGCAGACAGCAGGGAGAACCAGGGATAAAGGACAACCAGGGAGGGGACTGGAGGAGAACAGCAAGACAGACCAGGGAGATCACACTGTGGAAAGCCATGAGTGTCAATGCCAGGAGCCTTAGCAACAAGCTGGAGGATCTGAAGGCTGCCATGACGCAGTCAGACCTGGGCATTGTGGCAATCATAGAGACCTGGTGTAATGATAACCACGACTGGAAGATGGCCATACCCAGTAACAACATATTCAGAAGAAAGCGGGCAGGGAGAAAGGGAGGAGGAGTGGCACTTTGTGTGAAAAATGACATAAAGGCCACAGAGGTCCAAGAGGTAAACAATGGGGGGGGGAGATACTATGGGTTAAGGTGGAAAGGAAAATGGGGTCAGCCATCCGCACGGGGTGGTCTACAGACCACCAGCCCAGGAGGAAGAGACAGATAGGGAGTTAATGCTAGCCATCCAAAGGATGACAGACAAGGGGAAAGTGGTACTAGTTAGAGACTTCAGTATTCCAGACGTGGACTGAAGCCTCCCAGCAGCAGCATCAACTAGGAGCAGATTTATCTTGGACTCCCTTCAGGGTGCCTTCCTTAAGCTACTGGTCATGGAACCAACTCGGCAGAGGCAATACTAGACCTAGTGCTCACAAATGGGGACAGTGTGATAGGGGTAACAGTGGGGCAGCACCTGGGGAACAGTGATCACTGGTCATTGTGGTTTGAAATCAAAGAAGGAGCAGAACCTAACCACAAAAAACATGTATCCTGGATTTTAGGAGGGCAGATTTGGGGAAATGGGGACATGCTTGAAAGAGGCACTAATAGGAATGGGGAGGCAATCGGGGGTGGAGGAACAGTGGGCAAAATTTAAAACAGAGATTACAAGAGCAACACAATTATGCATTAAGCAGGTTAGCAAGGGAAAAAGGAAGAGAAGGCCATTATGGTTTTCTAAGGAAGTAGCAGAAAAAGTGAAATCCAAAAAGATTGCATTCAGGCAATACAAAAAGACACAGGCAGAAGGGGATAGGGAGAAGTACCAGGAGAAGCAAAAGAAGGTAGGGTGGTCAGTAAGGGAAGCCAAATCTCAGACAGAAAAGCACATTGCAAAATCAGTGGTTAAAGGGGACAAAACCTTTTGCATGTACATTAGTGAAAAAAGAAGGGCGAAGGGGATAGTAAGACTGAAGGGGGAGGATGGGGGCAGTGGAGGATGTCAACAGTAAAGCTGACATACTGAACAGATATTTCTGCTCAGTCTTTACTGAGCAAAGGGAGGAGAAAAGAGGCTGATAGAGTGAGAAGTGGGAAGAACCTGGAGAATGGACACAAGTCCCTTTACACGGGAAAGGGTCCTAAAGGAACTGGAAGGAATAAGAGTTAATAAAGCAATATGGCCTGATGGGGTGCACCCCAGGGTCCTAAAGGAACTAAGAGAGGTGGTGGCTGAACCTCTGGCAATCCTGTTTAGCCAATCACTGGAAACAGGGGAGGTACCCAAAGACTGGAGGACAGCAGATGTAGTCCCCTTATACAAAAATGGGAACAAAGAGCAAGCAGGGAACTACAGACCAGTCAGCCTGACCTCAGTAGTGGGGAAGATCATGGAAGCACTACTAAAGGAGAGATTGGTGGAACATCTGGTTGCCAATTGACTACAGGACCCAAAGCAGCATGGTTTCACCAGGGGGAGGTCATGCCAGACCAATCTCAATGAATTTTTTGACTGAGTGACAAAGGAGGTGGATCAGGGGAGGGCAGTAGACATGGCTTATCTGGACTTCAGCAAGGTTTTTGACACTGTACCGCACAGAAGGTTGTTAAACAAACTGGGGAATGTGGTAGTGGGCAGGACAGTAGTGCTGTGGGTGGGTAATTTGCTGTCACTCCACAGAGGGAAGAGTGATCAGTGGGGTGCCACAGGGATCAGTGCCGGGACTGGTCCTATTCAACATTTTCATCAGTGACATTGCGCACGACCTAGAAGGCAGAATTTCCCTGTTCGCTGATGACACGAAACTCTATAACAGAGTGGACACGCCAGATGGTGTAGACAGAATGAGGAGGGACCTGCAGAAGCTTGAAGAATGGTCAGGGTTTGGCAGTTGTAATTTAATGCAAAAAAGTGCAAAATAATGCATATGGGGCACAAAAACCCTGGAACAACATATCATTGGGGGGAGGGGGGCAAGGATATAGCATGCACCAAGCCGGAAAGGGACCTTAGGGTTATCATCTCTGATGATCTCAAGGTAGGGGCATCACCAGAAGGAAAAGGGAGATCATAATTCCACTATACAAGACACTAGTGAGGCCCCACCTGGAGTACAGTGTCCAATTCTGGAGACCTTACCTACGTAAGGACATAGACAGGGTGGAGAAAGTTCAGAGGAGGGCAACAAAGATGGTACAGAGATTGTATCACAAGTCCTATGAGGACAGGCTGCAGGACTTGAATATGTACTCCCTGGAGGAGAGAAGGAAGAGAGGGTATATGATAGAGACATACAAGTACCTTGCAGGGAGGAACAGGGTGCAGGAAAACACTATTTTCCAGCAAAAAAGATGTTCCAGGACTAGAGGGCATGGGTTGAAGTTGGAGGGAGGGCAATTCAGAGGAAACATGAGGAAGAATTTCTTCACAGAAAGGGTGGTGGACAAGTGGAATACCCTGCCTGAGGAAGTGGTGGTGGCTGATACAATCACAGGATTTAAGAATGCATGGAATAGACTTAAGGGAATCCTGGAGGTCGGGGTAAGGGGCAACAGACTTCTAGAAAAACTTAAAATGATCTTACAAGCTCAAATGGGCAGACTGGGTGGGCCATAGCCCCTTATCTGCCAACAGTATTTATGTATCTGTATAAACAGTGCCAGGGTCCTGCGGGTACATTACAACGGCAACATCGAATTGTTGCTGGACTGTTGTTCGTTGTCAAAATGTCGCTATTTCATTGGCATACCATTAAATTGTACTCTGTTTGCATTTTACCTTGTACCAATCATTAATAATGTGTATACTTTTTAGTATTGTATTTCCCATCCCCCCCCGCAGCCTCACCTGGAAATGAATGGTATCCTGTTATATGGATGAACCAAACTGAGTGACTCGAACATGAGTGACTCAATTTGGGCGCCCATAGGGGTAGCGACAGTGAAAATATAGTAGTATGCGGAGCGCTATTGCCACTGGACAAATCGCTGCTGACAATACGGAGCGGACTACTGGTCGTGTGGACTAAATAACACCAGACTAATTGCCAATATTTTGCTGCCAAGCACCTATAAAGCAAATTTAAAAAATGTAGAAAAATGGACAAATAGCCATCTACTTACATTGCCCTTCTTCCCGGTTTCAATGTGTGCCCCAACAGCAACAAAAAAAACAAGGAATGCAATTTCAAAAAGAATTCTGTTTATTTATTGTTAAACATCATATGTAAATTAAAAGCATAGCTGCATTATTACAACGATTCATCTGGCATAACAGCATATATTGTTTCAGTGAAACTGTGCAAATGAAGCAAGTAAGATGTGCAAAACATAAACTCCTAGTGTGCATATATATCTATTAAGATATACATAACTGATGCTGTGCAAATAAAGTGAGTATGCTTATCAAAAACATAAACTCCTAGGCCTGGATATTCAAAAGGGTTGCACATGGCGCAACAGGGATGTGCCATGCGCAACCTACCAATGCACCCCGGTGCAATATTCAAAGGGTCAAGTTGCAATGCGCACCGATGCCACCGGGGTGCATTGGTACTGTATGGCGCAGTACGCGCGGGGCGCGCTCCATGCATACGGCTAATATCCTGATATTCAGCTCCGGGATGTGCAGCACATATGCTAGCACAACCCCGCCTTTGTGCCACTGAGGGGGCAAAGATATGCCTGGGAAAACCAGGAACAAGTCCAGGCCACCCACAGGCGAGCTGCCATATTGCAGGGTGCAATACAGCAGCCGCCAGACGTGGGTGGCCACCAGCCCACCCAGAACACTGACCACAAGCCCCCTGCCCTGGAAGCGTTGTGCCCCCTGCCCTGTCACCTGATCACGGGAAACTGTACTATTAAAATCCCTGGTGGTCCAGTGGAAACCCCCTCCATCGCCCGATCATGGGCATAAGTAAAAATAATCCCTGGTGGTCCAGGGGAAAGCCCTCCAGTGCCCGATCACGGGCATAAGTAAAAATAATCCCTGGCGGTCCAGTGAAGGTCCCCATCACCCGATCATGGGCCGGAAACATCACTAGATACCTGGTGGTCAGTAGTACACCCTCCCTACCACCCATGAGGTTCCCTACCCTACCCCTGTCATCGGTAGGCGGCAGCCACCCGCATGACCTGGCCACCACGAATGACTGTGTACAGTACAGTCTGTACACCTATTGGAGCACTTCACGTGGACCAATGGGCGTGCAGAACATATTGTACTACACGGGCCCGATATGTGAATGAATGCATTCATTCCATAGGCCTGTAATAATACAATATATTCTACTGCGCCAATCGCAGTGAAGCAACAGGTGTACGAACCATACTATGCGGTCATTTGGCGGGCGGCCTGGTAACGTAAACAGTGCTGCTGCCCGATAACGAAGCGATTGGCGGAGACCTCAACGGGTGAAACACCACTGGACCACCAGAGTATATTTCCATGGTGAGCGTGAGACCTTCCACTTGGACTCTCAGATGGCGCACTGCTGCGCACAACCACAGAGACAGGACCATGCCCATGATCGAAACGATGAGGGTATCACTGGACCTGCAATATCATTATGAATACTACATGATTGGGTGATGAGAGACACCACTGGACCACCAGGAATTTCATGCCTTATGACCACGATCAGGCGTGAGGGTGCGGTGAACCATCATGGGACCGTGGGACGTCAGTCCCTGACGGCAGCCGCCTGGCAGGGTGCCAGGCACAAGTCGCCGGGCACTGGCGCACTGCATGCAAATGGGGCCATAATGACATGCAGATGGCCCCATTAGTGCCTTGCATGCATAATGGCCTCATTTGCATGCCCAGTGCTGAATATCATGGTTGATGCACCTAGCACAACTGCAGTTGTGCTGGCGCATCCCCCTGCTCCTGTTCTGCCACTTGTGCTGGCGAAGTGCCACTGTGCCATGCGTAGTGCATGCGCCATGCACAGTGCATGTGCCATCAGTGCCATATTCAACCATGCTGTGCCATGGTGCAGCACCATTGAATGTCACCTGGTCCATGCCCAGGCGCAGCCCAGTTTCGTTGCACCTGGGTTTGCGCCTCTGCCTGGCGCAGTATAAATATCTAGCCCCTAGTGTGCAAATATAACTATAGAGATGTGTAAAACTGATACTGTGCAAATATTACTATTAATAATAAATATATTCAAGCATGTGCAAAACCAAATTAGAAGCTGTCATTGTACATTTATGCTACATTTATTTCTACTACTGTTGCAATGTCTTTCAGGTACTCGATCTCCAATCTATTGTTAAAGTCCTCACAAATAAGCTGGCCCGGTGGTGCTAAGGGTTGAGGCGCTGGATGCCACACCTCACGCCACACCGAGACCCGAGTTCGGGAGCGAGCTCAGGTGCCGGGGTCGGTAGGGGAGGGATTGGATTGAGCGCCCATCAGGCTGCTCTCCTATCCCGGGGGGAGGGTATCAGGGAGCCTGGCACTCCGGAGGCCCCTGGTGGAGATTGGGGGTGCTGCAGAGCACTGGGCTGCACGTAACCACATTGCCGATGCAGGCAGGATTGCCGTCCTCCTATGCATCGAGGCATGCCCACACGGGGACGGGGGCAGAACAAAGGAAAACCCGGCTCATGGGGCAGGCGATGGCACCAATCCCCATGCCTTTCACCGGGTTCTCCTCGGCTGGCCTTCCAGTTCCTCCCTCTGTGGCCCACCTGCAGTTGGAGTCTGTCTCCTAAGAGAGCCCAAGAGGCATAGGGCTACTCTTCCCAGGCAGGTGAAACTGGGGGTGCCAACTGCAGGGGGGGGGAGAGAGGAGGCACAGTTCTAGAGATCCACAGGTGGACAGGAAAAAGATTGGATGCCTGAGAGATGGCTCCATGAGCCATGACCGGAGCGAAAAAGAGTTAACAAAAAAAAAAAAAGTCCTCACAAATAGTGTGTAAAATTTTGTTTACTCGCTGGTATTTGAAATGCTTTCTTGGAGCCTGCTGTCCAAGTTCTACCTGCCTCCTTTGTAGGGACACAGCATGCTGCTCCTGGCATAATTTTCGTGTGAGCTTAGCCGGGTAGGGTGGGCAATGGAGACAGTCCTTGAAAATGCACAATGCCATGCATCCAGAGCATTATTGTTTCATGGCAAGTCAGCAATCACATGGTCATATTGGTTCCAGAATTTTTCTGGGAACCGAGGTGGATGCCACTTTTTTTTATTTTTTGTTAATATAGTGCTGTGGAATTGGTGCAGATTATTACCAGAAAATACTGAGTAACAGCTCCAGCAGATACAGGATGCAGCTCAGTCAATGTTGTCTCTTTAAATTTATGTGGATATGGCGGGTGAAATCACTGATGCACAAAGTGGCCAGGAAGGAAGTGAAGAGAACACGGAACATAGAGAACACAGTGGCTAGCTTGAACTATGAGCAGTGAGCTCTGACTAATACCTATCCTTTGTAAGGTCGAGATACTAGTGTAAAGAGTGGCACAGACAATTGGAAGCTCTGCAAAAGAGGACAGCAATATAATTGTGGTTTGTCATCACGGGACAATTCAGAATATATATGCCGAAATGTCCATGACCGAAAATCCGGTGACAGCATGTCTTTTCGCTCCAATTTAACCGTGCCTATTTATACCACGGTGTTCTGTCTGTATGCCTAGCAAAGGGGGTTGGGATAGTGATGGATGAGGGACAGAATAACGATTGCAAATAATGGGGCTTTGTATAGTGATGTGGCTAAAATAGATGAGTGCAGCCTGCTGCTACCAAGCTGGTCACCAGGCGTGGTGGCTACAGACGCCGCCTACAGTGCTGATGGTCCCGGGTTCAGGACTACCTATGGGTATTATTTTAGAACTGTGTGTGTTTATTTTTTTTTATGGTCTGTTGGCCCAGCCACGATCTTCCCCCTGTTAAGTGTCCACACCCCCTGGAGTTAATTATATTAAGATGGGGTGCAAGAGGATCACCCCCTTTAAAGGGGGGAGTGGGGGGCATAGCTCCCTGCATTAAACATTTATTTCCTTGCCATCACCATTTTGGTAGGTGCAGAGGTGGATTCCATGCTGCTTTCAGATTCGACGATATGTAATCACTCTTGTGCGAGTCCCCAAAGTTTTTTTGCTATTATGACATGGAACCAAAATGATACATAGAAATGTGATGGCAGAGAAAGGCCTCATGGCCCATCCACAATCTGCACAGGGGTTGTATACAGACCCCCATCTCAAGGGGAGGAAATGGACAACAAAATGATAGAGGACATTCCAAAATAGCTGAAAAAGGGGAGATACTGTTAATGGGGGACCTGAATATGCCAGATGTTAACTGGATGACATGTACTGCAGACACATCCAAGAGCATGGTCATTCTCGATGCCCTGCAGGGGCCTTAGACAGCTAGTGTTGGAACCCACTCAGGAGGAAGCAATCCTAGACCTGGTACTCTCAAATGGAGAGAAGATCACAAATTTAGAAGTCAGTAGACATCTGGGAACAAGCGACCACTGCACAGTGTGCTTCACAATAAGCACAACCATGGAAACAAGCCATACAAAAAAAAGCATACTGGACTTTAGAAGGGCTGACTTTGGCAAAATGGATGAATACCTGAGGGATACACTAGCAAATGGGCAAAAAGGAGGGGTGGAAGAACAATGGAGAAAAATCAAAACTGCCATCATAGAGGCAACAAGCCTTTGTGTGAAACAGATAAAGAAAACAAAGCGGAGTAAAACACCACTATGGTTCTCAAAAGAGGTGGCAGGGAAGGTTAAGGAGAAAAAGGCTGCATTCATAAAGTATAAGGCATCACAGAAGGAGCACGACAGGGAACTGTATTAATTAAAGCAGAAAGAAGTGGGGAAGGCAGTCAGAATAGCAAAAGCCCAAACTGAGGAAAAAATAGCCAAGTCAGTTAAGAAGGGAGATAAAACCTTCTATAGATACATTAGGGAGCATAGAAAGGTTAAGGGAGGAATAGTGAAGATTAATAAGAGGGAGGGGAGGTAGGCAGAGGGAGACAGTGAAAAGGCAGAGATACTGAATGAATACTTTTGCTCAGTAGTCACAAAAGAAGATGAGGAGGAGTTACCTAAACCAGACAATAGAAGCACTCTGGGTAGGGGGGTTGACACCAGTCCATTTACAGAAGAAAGAGTCCTGAAAGAACTCCTAAAAGTCAAGGTGGACAAAGCAATAGGGCCTTATGGGATTCACCCCAGAATCCTAAAAGAACTAAGGGAGGACCTAGTGACACCACTGACCACACTTTTTAACAAATCATGGGAGGATGGGGTGGTACCTGAGGACTGGAGGAGGGCAGATGTGATTCCCTTCACAAAAGTGGGAGCAAGGCAGAAGCAAGAAACTACAGACCTGTAAGTTTGACCTCAGTGGTAGGAAAATGATGGAATCACTTCTGAAAGAAAGAATTGTTGAGTACCTAGAGGCCAGCGGGCACAGGACCCAAAGCAGCATGGATTTACAGCAGGAAAGTCATGTCAGACGAATCTAATAGATTTCTTTGGGTGACCAAAGTAATAGACCAGGAGGGGCTGTGGATATGGCCTACCTAGACTTTAGCTAAGGCATTTGACACAGTCCGCTGGAAGATAATAATCAAGTTAGCCAGCTTGGGAGTGGGTCCCAGGGTGGTAGCCTGGGTTGCAAACTGGCTGCCCAACAGGACACTGAAGGTAATAGTGGTGGAACACATTCCGAAGAAAGGGGTCACTAGTGGAGTACCTCACGGCTCAGTACTGGGTCCAGTCCTCTTTAACATCTTTATAGGTGACATTGCAGAGGGTCTGGAAGGAAAGGTATGCCTCTTTGCAGATGATACAAAGATCTGTAACAGAGTTGATACTCAAGGGGGGGTAGAAAGAATAACAAGGGACTTGGCAAGGTTGGAGGAATGGTCAGACATATGGCAACTTAGATTCAATGCAAAGAAGTGCAAAGTAATGCACCTGGGAAACAAAAACCCAGGAGAAGAGTACACAATAGCAGGGGAGGTACTAACAACAATAAAAATAAGGCAGGACTTGGGGTAGTCATATCGGATGATCTAAAGGTGGGTAAGCAATGTGAGAAGTCAGTGAGGAGAGCCAGGGGATACTGGGATGCATAGGAAGGGGCATCACAAGTAGAAAAGGGAAGTGGTTATCCCTCTGTACAGACAGTTGGTGAGACTCAACTGGAGTACTGTGTGCAGTTTTGGAGACCTCATCTACTCAAGGACATAGACAGGGTGGAAGCAGTTCAGAGGAGGGCAACTAAAATGATGCAGGGTCTGCATCAGAAATCATATGAAGAGAGACTAAGAGAGCTTAATATGTATACCCTTGATGAAAGGAGGGATGGGGGGACATGATAGAAACGTTCAAGTACCTCAAGGGAATCAACAAAGTCCAGGAGGGTACCATCTTTCAGAAAGAGATGTGTAAGAACAAGGGGACACAATTTAAAGATAGAGGGGGACGGCTCAGGGGTAATGTGAGGAAATCT
This sequence comes from Neoceratodus forsteri, assembly GCA_016271365.2. Taxonomy (NCBI): domain Eukaryota; kingdom Metazoa; phylum Chordata; order Ceratodontiformes; family Ceratodontidae; genus Neoceratodus; species Neoceratodus forsteri. The sequence continues at coordinate 708,370,998 of CM057449.1, read as the reverse complement.
TTTTTCACAGAGAGAGTGGTGGATGCGTGGAACTGCCTTCCTGGGGAGGTTGTTGGGGCTAAAACAGTGGGGGAATTCAAACACGTATGGGACAGACACAAGGCAATTGTAGTGGGGGGTGGCAGGAAGTAGGCCGTTGGTTAACTAGAATCTGCAGGTTATCCAGTAGGTAGGGAAATGGGCAGACTGGGTGGGCCAAGTGGTCCTTATCTGCTGTCAAAGTCTATGTTTCTATGTTTCTATCTAGTCTGCCCAACACCATACCTCCCCCTTTCTGTTATACTTCCACCCTCTTTTCCCAACCCCTTAAATCTATCCCAAGCCCTCTTAAACCCCTCCACCATTTCAGCTGCCACTACCTCCTCTGGCAGCTTGTTCCAGGCCTCCACCACCCTCTCCGTGAAAAACTGCCCCCTGACATTACCTCTGTATTGCCCACCTTCCAGTTTGAGGCTATGCCCCCTCGTGTTCACTCCCTTCTTCAATTTGAACAAGCTATCACCCTCCACCTTATTTATTCCCTGCATTCCCTTTATAACCTTGGTTCAGTGTGTCTTTCCCGGTTACCACATTTTAAATAAATAATTAAATAAAAATTGCATAGTTGTGAGTTGCTTTCTTTAAGACGCATACTGTACCTAGAAATAGTCAAAGCAAGTTATATGCCCAGACATGTCTGTAGGGTCTTTTTGTAGCTGAATCAATAAATCCCACAGCACAGCCTTGTAGGACAGTACTAGACCTGTAGCTTGGTCTGTGTCACCACATAAGGTGGAGAAATCAGTCTGTGAGCTGGTGGTCAATCTTTTCCATATGATTTGTATTTATTTAGCACATTTTTATGTTGCTGATTAAATCTTAATAAATATGTGTATTTAAGCACCAGTTTGTCAATACTATGGAAGTGTAGTCTCCTACTGAGTCTTTGGAGACTACGGACATTGTGCGAGCTTTTGTTGGGGGGTTTAAGTTCTGTTTAAATTTACACACTTGATTATATGATTCACAGCCTAAGCCAGGCTTGCTGGCCATTTTAAAATCCTTGTTTGGTGCTCAATCCAGGCATTTCTGGGTCTATGACTACTTAAGCTTTGCCCCCTTCGTGAGCAGAATTTGAGCTACTGAGTGTGTGTCCAATAGTTTTGGCTAGTCCCTATCCCCACAATAGCCATCTGTTTCAGTTGTGCTGTCTGTGTGCAAAAAAACCCCCCAATAAAATCATAGAAATTCTGTGTGTGGGTACTAGCGTGGCCTGTTGCCTAGTGACAGTCCCATGTGCTCCTGGGAAGTGTAGTCTCCTGCTGAGTCTTTGGAGACTACGGACATTGTACGAGCTTTTGCAGGGTTTTTTTTTTTGTTTTTTTTTTTAAGTCTAAACACTTGATTATACAGCTGGCAGCCTAAGCCAGGCTACCTGGTCATTTTAAAATCCTTATTTGGGACTTTTGGTTTGGTGCTCGAAACCCAGTCACTTCCGGGTCCGTGACTGCTTAAGCTCGGCCACCTGCATGAGTGGAGGCAATGCACACAAAGGCAAGTGTGTGTGTCTGCACATGTCTGCCGGTATCAGCCGGGGCAGATGGGGCTGCAGGGCCAGGAAGCTTATCTTCAAGCTTATCTCATTAGACAGCACTTTTATTTCCTATGGCGGTTGTGTTGTTCTTGTTTTGTTTCCTGATTAAATTAGTATAATGGCTGACACTATCATTACACTGGATGGTGAGGTGTGGTTTAAATATACTGAGTGCATGATGTATTTGTTAGTGAAAAATCAAGTTATTAAAGGAGAATTTGTGTTTGATAAATGCAACGCAACTATAAAGATTTTAAATGCCTTAATAATGTGGGTTTTAGGCTGGACAAGTTGGAGCAATCCCAGGAGAAAATGGCTGTGAGACTCAAAAGTGACAATCTTATCAAAATAAAGGAGCTAAACAATGGCAATGAGCATATGATCGATGTAGGAGGTAAATAAAGCGTCTGGGGAAGATGAGCTTTTAGATAATGAATGGTGCATGGTTTAATCAAATGGTAGAAGATAAAGGAGAAATATCCTTCAGCACCCCAGACACTGTTAAATTAAACAATATATATGCCATACTTAATGAGAATGAAAACTGTGACAAGCATAGTATTGAAGATGGTTCATAAATGCATCTAGTGACCCTGAGGTTTTGATTGACTTGGTTGGTGGACATTTAAATGAAACAGAAAGTACACTGACGTTCCCCTCATAAGTAACACATAGGCATATATTTTTATACCATGTCTGGTAGTACTGTAGATTGGAAATGAGGGAATCCAAAATAGTCAGGTGATGGTGGTAGGTGATTCCATGCTAAGGTACGCTGATACCACAATCTGTAAGCTGGATCGTGAAAGTATTCAAGTTACTTGTCTGCGAGGGGCTCTACTAAGAGATATTAAAATCTAAAAAGACTAATACGTATGCAGAACTGTCCTCTGGTTGTAATACATGCTGGGACTAATGACACTGGTAGAACATCGGAACATATGATATTAAGAGAAATCAGGGATATAGGCAAGACGCTAAAGGATATAAAATGCCCAGCTATATTCTCAGAAATGTTAACCAAACTAACCAAACCAAGGAATGGTGAATGGATACAGAGGGAATTTTATAGACACAACTGGCTACGTACCTATGCAGGCAAAGAAGGGTTCAAATTTGTGAGAAACTGCAATACTTTCTATGGTTGGATGAATTTGTACAGTAGAGATGGTATACATCTAATTAGGAGAGGGTGGTAGTTTTGGGTAAAAGGATTTCATCTGACATATCACATAATTAGTAGGTATACCTCTACCTTGCCCTCATAAGACAAAACAGATAACTTTGTTCAATGGTTAGAAAGAAATTATGAAATGAGATCTCAGAAGATTTTAGTAGCCAAACCAAATATTCTGTCCCTAAATGAAAAGCTAGGTCTGTCATACAAGTTTAAAAGATGTTTTCATTTGAAACCCTCGTTCTATTGCTGTTGGGACATTGCTGCCTCATTTTGATTATGTTGCTAGTTTATATTTTAAGTTATCTGTAAAGGAAAGTAATATTCTTGCAATCACTTATAATAATGTTTGTTGTTTTGTTTTGGAGTCTCCTGTACGTTCCCATCATCCTTGTTTTATATTCTCGATTAGGTTGGTTATCTCCAAAATCAAAGTTTACTTATTTCTTGGATTGTTAAATATTTAAGTCTATTTTTTCCTAAAATGTATTTCCATTAATGGACTTGGTTACAATTCGGTCTACAGCTTTGAATTCGAGATAATTTAAAGGTGTTCTTCAAACCATTCCATATAAAACTAAGTCTGGGTCTCGTTCCTTTTCAGTTGTCGCCCCTCTGTTCTGACATGGCTTGCCAAATAATTTATGCTCTGCTTCTTCATTACAAAATTTTAAAGTTCATTTTAAAAATGACTTACAGGCATTGGATGTTTGTAGTTGCTTTTCATAACGTGTTTTTATTTGTTGTTTGTTGTATTCTTGTATTTATATGCAGGTCGGACCTGAACAAGGACATTTGTCCAGTGTCCTTATGCAGGCAACAAAATTTAAATAAGTAAATAAATAAAATAAAATGCTAGGAATCTTAACAATTAAACTGATCAGCTAGTTGTGGAATTAAATGAACATCAACATGATATAATTGCCATCACTGAAACATGGTGGAAAGATTCAATGGACTGGGGCATCATCTGGATGGATACAAGCTCTACCAGCTAAATCATAAAGAGCGCAGAGGTGGTGGAGTGGCGGCTACATAGTAAATAAGCTTAGTAGTAGATCATTACCCATCATACAAGAGGAGGAAATGTTAAGACAGGAAGTATATGAATTGAAATTGATGATAAACCCAAAACTATTATTATAAGGACATGGTATAGGCCAACTGCTAGCAAGCATGACTATAATCAAAGGCTACTTGACATTATGTATAATAGACAGAGATGGGCAAAGTGGCCCGATTAAGCTCCGTAAAAGTGATTAGCAAGTGAAGGCAAATTTAAAGTGCTCCACAATCTTGACGGAGTACTTAGCGTTATAATGGATAACATAAAGTCCATTGAAAAGAATGACTTAGCGTTACTCCACCTTCCTAAACCACTACTCCACCAATTCTTAAAGCAAAGTACATTCAAAACAATGTATTTCGCCTCACTTCGCCTTGCTTTTAAGCTCCAATGGTGAATTTTGCAGTGATTCTTGGGATTTCAGGTCACATGGGCTCTAGATTGTTCTGCTCAGCCTCAGTTCAGGGTAGTGTGTGTAGGAAGCTGTAGCAGACAATCTGCTCTAAGAGCTCTCTGCAATTCAAACCTTCTAAAAGATGTTAAAAAAGCCTTTTTGAGTCATTCTTTTTGCGGAAACTTTAGTTCACCGATTATAGGAAACCTCCTGTGCTCGTATCATTGAGCATTTATTGTTTGTGTGTGGATTTTGAATGTTAATGTACAACATTCAGTCTGTGTACTGAGAGACAGTGGAAGTGTGCTTTGGGGAGGGGTGTATCTGTGGTGTAGGTAGATTGACTTGGAGAAAAAGACAGTGCTTTCTGTTTTGGTGATATTTTTCTTGTACAACTGTGTTAATGTACACAGTAATATTTTCAATAATTCTTGCCAGTTTTTGCTGATTGTTGTGGTGCAGCAGTGCATAATTTTAGTTTGTTTAAAATATGTGGTTATATTACTGAAGTTTTCAATTTGCTACGCATTACTTAGTGTGTGTGTGTGTGACTATGTGTGTGACGTGTCATCAAATCGGACACCTTTGTTATGCCACATAATAATTTCAGCAATGTGAACCTCTATCCACTGCAGCTGCATGATTTTATACTTCTTTGTGGTATCTTTACTGGTACTAGTGACTGTTACTGCAGCAGTGCAGTACACTGCCCCCCGTAGCCCGGCCCAACTGGCAAAGGTATTCTTTTCCAGATTTGAATTTCTGATGGTGAGCACTGGTTAGGTGTTGTGCCTTTGCGTCTGCATCTCTTCAGTGTGCAGCACAATCTTAATCTGTCTGTGCATTTGCATCTCTTTAGGGCCCAATCTCCATCTCTAACTAAGTCACAGTTGTTTCTTTGGCTTCCTTCAGAGTACTGGACAGGTGTGGTGCATAATTCTGCATGAACATTGTACTCATTAATATGCATTTTAAGTCAGGACCATCATCACGAGTCACTTGTGATACAAATCCGTTCTTTATCATCACGGTCACAAATGCAGTCACAAATCACGATTCACGATCATGTCACAAATCACAACACTAATTTTTTGACTAGTTACTTGGATGTATTATAAGCATGTTTTGTAGTATCTCTCCAAGCTTCACCACCCCGTCATTGTGCTCATTAATGAGCATTTTTAAGTCGGGGAGTTTGTGATACAGCTCATCGGGGAGGTACAGCCATAGGCATTCATGTTCCCAGTACAGTTCCATATTATTTATCTCACACCGTTGACACTGAATCACATTCTTCATCATCACAGTCACTAATGCAGTCACAAATCACGATTCACGATCATGTCATGAATCACAACACTAATTTTTTGACTAGATACTTGGATGTGTTGTAAGCATGTTTTGTAGCATCTCTCCAGGCTTCACCACCCTGCCATTGTACTCATTAATGAGCATTTTTAAGTCAGTGAGTTTGTGCTACAGCTCATCGGGGAGGTACAGCTGTAGGCATTCATGTTCTCAATACAGTTCCATATTGTTTATCTCACACCGTCAACACTGAATCATGTTCTTCATTATCACGGTCACAAATCATAACACTCATTTTTTGACTAGTTACTTTCATGTATTGTAAGCATGTTTTGTAGTATCTCTCCAGACTTCACCACCCCGCCATTGTACTCTTTAATGAGCATTTTTAAGTCGGGGAGTTTGTGCTACAGCTCATCAGGGAAGTACATCAGTAGGCATTCGTGTTCCCAATACAGTTACATATTATTTGTCTCACACCATCGACACCAAATCATGTTCTTCATCATCACAGTCACAAATGCAGTCACAAATCATGATTTACAATCACATCACAAAGCACAACATTAATTTTTTACTAGTAACTTGGATGTATTGTAAGCATGTTTTGTAGCATCTCTCAGGCTTCACTACTCCACCATTGTACTCATTAATAAAGTTTTAAGTTGGGGAGTTTTGTGCTACAGCTCATTGGGGAAGTACAGCCATAGGCATTTGCGTTCCTTCCCGTACAGCATGTGAGTTACAGTACTGTATGTAGTGGTGGGCTAAGTGGGCCCAATTTGCTCCGTGAAGTGATTCACTGAGTAACGCTAAATCCGTGAAGAACTCCACAATGTGAAGCGGAGTACTTCCCTTCATAATGAGGAATGTTAAGTCCATTGAAACCAATGACTTTGCATTATTCCAACTTCCCCAAACCACTTCTCCACCAATTTTAAGGTGAAGTACATTGAAATCAATGCAATTCACCTCACTTCACCCTGTAATTGAGCTCCTCATGAAATTCTGCAGTTATTCATGGGATTGCAGTTCACATGGGCTCTAGATTTTTCGGCACAGCCTAAGTTCTGGCCTGAGTAGTGTGTGTGTGTAGCAGTAGCTGGAGACAGTTTGCTCTCAGAGCTCTGCGATTCAAAACCTCTAAAAGCTGTTTAAAATGTCTTTTTGAGTAATATTGTTTGCTCAAAATTTAGTACATCGATTATAGGAAACCCTTCTGTGTTCATATCATTGAATGTTTATTGTTGTATGTGGATTTTGAATGTTAAGTCTGTCTGTGTACTGTGAAGTGTGCTTTGGGGGAGGGACGCATTTGTGGTGTAGGTAGATTAACTGGGAGAAAAAGGCAATCTTTCTGTTTTGGTTATATTTTCTTGTATAACTGTGTTAATGTACACATAGTAATATTTTCAGCAATTCTTGACTTTTTTGCTGATTGTTGTGGTGCAACAGTGTACAATTTGTCTGTTGAAAACATTTGGTTATATTACTAAAGGTTTTCAATTTGCTATGCACTACTTGAGTATGTATGAGTGTGTGTGCGAGGCGTGCCATTAAATCAGACACCTTTATTGTGTTACAGAGCAATTGCAGCAGTGTGAACCTGCTATCCACGCACCTGCATGAATTTTTTATACTGCTTTGTGGTATCTTTACTGGTAGTGGATTGTTACTGCCGTGCACTAATCCCCCAACTGGCAAAATGTATTCCTTTCCAGATTTGGATTTGTGACTTGTAAGCACTGGTTAGGTGGTGTTGTGCCTTTTTGTATGCATCCCTTGAGTGTGCAGCACAATCTTAATCTGTGTGCGTTTGTATGGCACCATTAATTCTGGGAGACAGCATTTCTTGTTACGCTCTGATTTCACTTTGTGAGCACTGGGGAATTTTCTGAACACAAGACAGTTGCATTTTGGGGATGCACATTAATTCTGGTGACTCTGTGTGTGACCTGACCACTGCGCGCATGACTGTGTCTGCCATTAATTCTGGCAGATTTTGCATTTCTTGTTAGACTCTCATTTCAATTCATCAGCACTAGGGAGTTTTCTGGACACAAGACAATAGCACTTTAGGGATGTAAATTCATTCTGGTAACTGTGTGGGTGGGATGTTGCTAATATTGTTGTCACTCCACCCTACTTCACGTGTAAAGCGGAATGACAACGCGAAGTAATAATAACAAGGCGAAATGAGCCTTTCCTATGGGGCACTCTGCGTAGCGAAGTGCCACCACGAAGTGGCCACTTTGCGTTCACGTCGATGGCAGATTTTAAATTCGCTGCATCTCTAATAATAGATGCATGACCAACAAGGATGTTGTGATACTAGGTGATTTTAACATTAACACCATAGACTGGGCAAATGGTACATCAGCGAGTCACTTGGATACGGAACTAATTGAAATCATTAATGAGTGTGATCTAGAACAGTTGGTTTTGGTACCCACAAGGGGGTGTAACCTATTAGATTTGGTCCTGACCGATATTTAAAATTGAGTAATAATCTGCAATGTATTAAATTCTCTGGGTAGTGGTGACCACGGTATGATTCATGTTATTATTCATCACAATTCAAGACATATACCTAGGGATCTGTTAATTGAAAATTACAATAGGGCCAATTTTTTTGCTATGGCTATGAGCTAACTGACTGGGACTGGGAAATAATGTTCGATGGAAAAACGGCTATAGGGAAATGGAATGTACCGATGAACGAGCTACTCAAACTACAGGCCAAATGGGTTCCAAAATGGAAAAAGTTCTCAAAAATAAGCTTAGCCCAAATGGCTAAATATGGGATAAAAAGATTAATAAACAAACAAAAGAGATCGTATAAAAAATTCAAAGAAGAGCCTAGCAGTGCTAATTATGATGTTTATAAAAAGGACTTACAAAAATGTAGATCCGCTATAAGGAGGAGTAAATGCAATTCTGAAACCCATTTAGCCTATAATAGGGCAAACCCAAAGGCCTTTTTCAGTTACATCAACTCTTTAAGGGCAAGGGAGTCAGTAACTGGACCACTCATCATAAATGGTGAGTTAATTGAAGACCTTGCACTTATGGCAGAAAATTTAAATAATTATTTTGCAACTAATTTTAACTAAAATGGTACTGAAATGGTTGATAGAATCAACAATTCAGATTTATTTGATGAATTGGGAAAAACTTTTTTTGCCTCTGACAAAATTCTAATAGAACTAAGTAAAATCAACTCTAATAAAGCACCAGGAGCGGATAACAGTTACCCTCAAACTATTAAGAACATGGCTCACCTAATCTCTATTCCATTAAGCATCATATTTCTATCATCCTTTACTAGAAGCTTAGTCCCCGAGGACTGGAAAGAAGCAATTGTTACCCCAGTGTTCAAGAAAGGTAATAAACAACTGATCAGTAATTATAGGCCTATTAGTCTTACATCCATTTTAGGAAAAATTATGGAGTATATTCTGAAATAATTCATATTAGATAGTATAACCAGAGGTGGCTTGATGGACAGGACCCAACATGGATTTACTAGAAGGCGCTGTTGTGTGACTTACCTCATATCATTCTACGAACCGATTAGCAACCTCTTAGATCAAAATATACCGACTGATGTAATTTATTTGGATTTTAGTAAGGCCTTTGCCTGAGTTCACCATGGTAAATTACTTATAAAACCTGACAAACTAAATATAGACAGCAGAGTAGTGAAATGAATCTGTAACTGGTTAACTGACAGAAAGAAAAGCAAAAAGTCGTAGTACAGTCTCAAATTATATTCCTGTTGCAAGGGGGTACCTAAGGGTTCTGTCTTGGGTCCGATCCTGTTTAGCATGTATATAAGTGATCTTCATTTGGGTCTAAATGGTTTTATTTTATTTTTATATAAATTTTTACCTCCTCGGAGGGAGGGTCTACAGTTTCCCCTATCCAGTCGACCCAGCAGCACCACACCAGAAACTGTGCCTGTGCACAACCCCTCATCCATTCATTCTCACAGGCCACATCACAACAGGTACCCACATGCTGCGGAAGATCTGGGGAGCAAGACTTGGTGGAAGCAGCCTGGATGCGTACGGTGCAGTGCAGTGCTGATGGGGCTGGTTTTCAAGCATGCCGGAGAATTGTTTTTCCTTGGTTTTGTCCCCATGGTGCAGGCATGCAATGACATCAGTGACACTGCTGTACATGCTGCTGCGCACTGCACGTCTGTCATCTGTCTGTGCCGACCCCACGTTGTGGCCATGAGAGCACCAGCCCCCAGCCACTGCCAGTAACATGGCAGTCAACCTCACCCGCCCACCCTGGAGGAGAACAGTCCATGGGACACTCAATCCTTCTCCCCCAGCTGACCCTCCAGCTCCTGAGGTTACTCCTGACCTGGCTGCTAGTGCCACAAGCAGTAGTGCTACTGCTGTGCTGATGGGCCAGCCCCTAGATGGTTTTATTAACAAATTTGCTGATGACACAAAAATTGGAGGCAGAGTACAATACTAGAATGATACAGCTAAGATCCAGACAGATTCTGACTTACTATTTCAGTGGTCTCAGACTGGGGGGGATGAAATTTAACCCCGATAAATGTGTAGTGCTTCACTTGAGAAATAACATCTGTGCATCTTACAACTTGGGTGGCACTCACTGTTTTGAAAGCTGTCAAGGATGAAAGAGACGTAGGGGTTGTTATTCGACCAAATCTGTCTTTTAGATCAAATGGTTCAGCTGCTGTTGCTGAAGCTTCCAGAATTTTTGGCTGCATTAAAAGAAATTTTATTTGCATAGTTTATTTGATGTTGTTTTGCCCCGTATAAATTATTGGTGCAACCACACTTGGATTACTGCTCTCAGTTTTGGTCACCCTATCTAAAGAGTGATACCATAACATGGAGAGAGTGCAAAGGCGATTCACTTAATCTACATATGGTATGGACAAATTCAATAATAAAGACAGGTTAAAAATATTAGCACTGCATAGCCTGGAAAGGATATGGTTGAGAGGAGATCTAATTCTATTCTTTAATGTAATAAAGAATAATGAGTTATTGACAGACATGGGTTTTGAACTCAAAGATACAACATGCAATACTAGGAACCATGATAAACAGCTACATGGAAAACTATTCAGAACTGATAAAAGAGGTTCTTACTTTACTCAGAGAGTAGTAAATCATTGGAATATCTTGCCGCAGTATATCATTGATGCGCCATGTTTGGATTTTTCAAGATTTACTTAAGATACCCACATGGATACCTGGGAGAATAAATGGATCACCACTGCATAGTTGGGGAGTAGACCAAAAGTGTCTATTACAAGTGCACTTTTACTTCTGATCTACTTAAGTGCCGCTGGCATCTGATTATCCATGACTCTGCTGCTAAACTGTGAGTGTTAGTGTGTTTTATATATTTTTGTACCACAATAAACTTTGGAATGTATTTTCTGTGCATATGTCATTTTTACAAAACATATCCTTTGTAAGGCTGGTAGAGTGCTGGTGTTTCTGAGTTTCACTGGCACTTCTAGAAATATTCTTATACATGAATGTGCAAAGATTCCAGTAGTTGAAGACATGACAGCCATCTGAGACAGCTATGGTTCCTATCTAGGCATGGTCTGCAAACAAAAGAAAACATTGCGATGCTAGTAGTGCACACTGGTCATTTTACGGAATGAAGCTAATTCAATCTTACTATTTATTTATTTATTCATTTATTGAGCTCCAGGATTACAAAATTACCTCTGAACCACTGGTTTATTTACAAAGGTTCCACATCAGAGAAACAAAAAGGACAACAAATAATAGTGGAATAAGACAAAATGCAGACCATTCAAATATAGAATGCAATGGACACTTGATCAACACAATTAACCAAAAACTTAATACATGATTTTGAAGATAGTGGATGTTACATAGATTTAAGGAAAATAAAAGAAGGTTTTAGAGTCAGGAGGTCAGCAGAAGGGGAGGCGGTCCTGAAATTAGACTTTGTCATAAAGTGCAGGTATCAGCGGTAAGTGCTGTTGGGATAGAAGGCAGAGACAAGGGGTAGTGATAGGAGCAGGGGAAGATTGGTCTACAAGGTGGTTAAAGGGGAGACAGAAGATGTGGGTGAGTGGGGGCATGGTGCAAATATAACAACAGCAGGGGAGCAGGGTATGGGAGAAACAGGGGAGGTGGGAGAGAGAGGGGGAAAGGAGGGAGATGAGGAGGGAAAAGTAAAGGAGGAAGGAGGAGGGCAGGGAGGGAGATGAGAGGGAGGGCAGAGTGGGAGAAGCGCTCAGAGGGAGACTAGCAGGAGCAATCACAGTGGCTGAGACTATTGAGGTGCTGGTGTAGTACGAGCCTTAATGACCCTGGCCTGTTTTTGGCAGGTTACTCTGTGTTAGCCCATTGTTTGTCATGCTGTACTAATTAAAAATATTATAGTTTCACATCTTGCCTGGTGTGCGCCTAGTTCGCATTTTCTGTGTACTCTGTGGTGAACTGCCTGAGGCAGGGGTGGTAACCACCTGCTTTAGATCTGGTCTGAGGCTTGCAGCATACCCAATGGGTGAAGCAAGATTGTTTGAATATGTGACTGTGAAGGGTGATGCAGGTGTGGATGGCAGAATCCTTTTCATGTATTGGGCTCTGTGGCAATGGTTTTCTGCCAGAATTTGAATAGTTCTTGCTGGCCTGACATTGGAGTTCCTGAGATGGCTGGAGTTGGAGGACTTTAGTGTTTAGGCCAATGATGACTCTTCTTTATTTGGGCAACATTTCTTCCAGTGGATGAACCTGATGGGCCTTACACAAGCTGTTGCCTCTGCAATTCACCAGCTGAGCCACACCTTGAATCTTGTTGTCTCAGTGGGACATAAGGTTGGTAATGTCAAGGTTGATCTGGTAATTTGGTTGGATCAGCATGCTGTGAGTTTTCTGATCATGGCTCCCACGTAGAGTGTCCCTCCTGTGAAGTTAGTCCAGTTCCATCCTAAGCATAATCTTGAACCTGATAGGCTCATGACAGCTCTGGACTACTCAAGCCTGTTAAGGTGTGTGCAGAGGGGTTCAAGGAGGTGATGGATGCTTCTAATACATCTATTACTGTAGCCCTTGACTCCCTTGCAGTGCTTCGAGTACACCCAATGGTCTCCTACCAGTTATTCCCCCTGGTTTAGTGAGCAGCTCAGGCAGATGAAGGCTAAGGGGCAGAGCATCCTTGGAGGAGGTTGGGATCACTAGGAGACTAACTAGCCCTGAAAGATCATTATAATGAGTATCAGGGAACAATCACCCTGAGAAAAGCAGAGTTCCTGTGATGGGTGATTGCTGCAGGGAGGAACAGACTAGCTCAGCTCCTCCATACTGTGGACAGAGTATTACATCCAATTTATCATCCTATCTAGGTAGGCCACGTCCACCACTCCATCTTGATCTAATTCCTGGGTGACAAAGATCAAGGTGGAGTGGTGAATAATGACCTAAATTAAAGAGTTTTCAACACCATTCCACATAGGAGGCTAATAAGCAATCTGTGTCACTTAGGAGTGGGTTAAAATGTGGTAAACTGGGTAAGAAACTGGTTAGGGGAGAGGTAGCACAGTGTGGTGGCAAATGGAGTTTACTCCAAGGAAGGGAAGGTGACCAGCGGGGTGCCTCAGGGATCCGTGCTGGGACTGTTCCTCTTTAATGTCTTTACAAGTGACATTGCAGAGGTGTTGGAAGGGACAGTTTGCCTATTTGTAGATGACACCAAAATCTGAAATAGGAGGGACACCCCTGGGGAGGGGTGAAAAGGATGAGCAGAGATGTGAGAAGGTTTCTGGATGGTCAAGAGTATGGCAGCTGGGTGTCAATGCGAAAAAGTGAAAAATAATGCACTTAGTGCACAGAAACCCAGAGGCAGAGTAAAAAATAAGTCAAGTTGTATTGATGAGCACCAAACAGGAAAGAGACCTGGGGTAATCATACTGAATGACCTAAAGGCAGTTAGGCTGTGCAACAAGTCAGTTGGGAGGGCTAATGGGATGCTGGGGTGCATAGGGAGGGGTAACACTAGCAGAAAGATGGAAGTGGTGCTGCTCTTGTATAGATTATTTATAAGACCCCCAAGTACTGTGTCCAGTTCTGGAGGTCACATCTCTGAAAGGACATAGAGTGGAAGCAGTTCAAAGGAGGCCAACTAAAATGGTGCAGGGTCTGCACCAAAAGCCATTTTGATGAGAGATTAAAGAACCTTGATATGTACACCCTGGAAGACAGGAGGGGGGGGGGAATATGATAGAGACCTTTAAATACTTCATGGGGTCCCAATATAGTCAGGATTGTCAGGTGTCTTCCCACAGCATTGAAGAGAGAAGCTGTCAAGTACCTCTTTAAAGGAAAACTATACTCTCATATCTTCACCCAACAGCCCTCATAAAGGGTTTCAAGATATTACATTTAAACATTCGTAGCCTACTTCAAAAATAGACCTCTTGCAAGCCATGGTTGCTGCCCTGAAACCAAACATTCTAATTATAACAGAAACATGGCTAAAGAGCACAATTCCTGACCACTCGGTCTCCATCCCCTGTTACTCCATCCTAAGGCTAGACAGAGCAGGCAGGGGTGGTGGAGTGACCATGTACATCTGCACCTCCCTCCAGTACTTCCCAGTCTTCTCCTCCTCCAACCCAGCAACCCATGATGCCTTAGCCATCAATGTATCCCTCCCTTTCTCACTCCCTATCTTTGTAGCCGGTATCTGTTGCCGTTCAAATGTCCAGCCCACTGTCTCCCTTGACCTCCTAACTTCCATTACTTCCCTCTCTCAATCTGCCAAGCTTTACATCCTTGGTGACCTCAATTTAAATTGGTAGTTCCCAACAGCATCTACCACAAGAAATGCTATCAGTGCCCTCAACCTCACACAACTAATTACTGAACCCACCCACCCTAATCACAAGACCCCAAACCATTCCCTACTTGATTGGGCCCTGACTTCCCACCCTCATAGAATCATCTCCTCCGGCATCCTTCTGGATGCTCTCAGCAACCACAATCCAGTTTTCCTGGTCAGAAAAGTTCACAGCCCTAAATCCCCACATAAAACCCTACAAATACGGACTTATAAATCCTAGAATTGGAACCTCTCCTGCATAGCCTTGCCTTCTCAGACTAGTCCCTCTAGCAAGCACCTCCTCGGCTGATAAAGCCCTAATCTATTTTAAAGATATCTTCCTAGCAAATTGGAATGTCTTCCACCCCTAAAACAAACAAGGGTTACAGGTCACCTCCCTGGATTACCCTGAATTACTAGACTGCCACAGAGCCAGAAGATCAGGCCTGGAAATAGCACAACGCCTCCCAGCTTCCAAATTACCTACTTATTTACCAAAACTCTGTAATGCCTGCACCTGGCTTACAGGCTAGCCAAAACAGAGTACTTCAGATCTACCCTCATGACTAACATCAACTCTCTCTCCAAGTTCTGGAGAGTGGTCCATGCCCTCTTTAACCCCCAACCTGTCCACCCACCCCTATACTTAAGATAAATGCCACCCTCATTGCCGATCCAGTTGCAGTAGCTACTGAATTCAACTCCTATTACACCACTTGTGCTGATGAGCTACTCCAATCCTTCCCAGACTACGCCTCTTCCTAGTGCCTATGAATGATCCCCCTCCAATTCCCCCTTCTCCTTCGCTACTGTCTCCCCAAATGACACCCTAAATGCCCTCATAGCGATCAACCCTTCAAAAGGCTCCTTCCCAGATGGCCTTGACCCTAAATTACTATCCTGTCAGCCCCAGTCATTGCCTACCCACTCTCTATTATCCTAGACCTCTTTCTCAACCACCTCAGTACCTTCCCCATGGAAACAAGCAGTGGTCCTTCTCCTCCCAAGGGCGGAGACCCCATCTCCCATGCAACTACCACCCCATCTCTTCTCCCTACCCTTGCCAAACTTCAGGAACTCCTAGCCCTCTTCCAGCTCACCACTTACCTCAATGACTCCTCCTTCTTCACTCCTTATCAATCTGGCTTCAGGAAAACTCACACACCACCACCACCACCTCCTCTCTTGGCTCACTGATTCTATCCTCATGGAATGGACAATGGCCAAATCACCTCAGCCATTTGTGCCGATCTGGCCAAAGCCTTCAACACAGTCTTCCACTCCCTTCTCCTTGACACCTTATCAATAGCTGGGCTATTAGCCACAGACTGATTCAAGGCATACCTTACTGGCAGAATCCAATCAGTCAAGATCTCTGACGCAATTTCCCCCATCCCTACCGATAAGAACTGGCATCCTCCAGAGATTAGTTTTAGGCCCCATACTATTCTCTACTTTTCTAAACAATCTCCCATCCACCTGCTCTCCCCTCTCCTCCATTCACATGTATACATCTGGCTCCTGCCCCACCGAGGTTGCATCCAACTTGCAGCACAACTTCAACAAAGTTCAGCATTGGTTTGCAAACCACCAACTATCTCTCAACACCAAAAAAACAGTCTCCATGACCTTTGGCACCAGGCAGAAACTTATCAGGTTTCCCTCTCTACCCTCCTTCCACACCCTTGATGGGACTTTACTCAAGGACAAATCCTCCTTCAGGTATTTAGATGTCTGGCTGGACCAACACCTGAACTTCTCTGGTCATATCAGTGCCATTCAGAAAAAAATGCATCCCAAGCTCGGTGCCTTATTCAGGAACCCTGCTTGCATCCCACCAACAGCTAGGCATGAGATTGTCCAGAAGATGATCCTACCTATCTTCGACTACCATGATGTAGTTTATGGTGCTGCCCTTAAGTCCTCCCTGGCCAGACTAGATACCCTCTTTAACTCCTTTTGCCATTTTGCCCTTGATGCCCCCTTCACACTTATCATTGTGATCTCTGCCATGCCCTATCCTTCCCTTCCCTGACAAACCGACGTCCCTCTCACTATGCAAATTTCACCTCCAAGCACTGACTAGGTGAACTTCCCTCCTATCTTTCCCCTGCCTTTACAACTGCCCCCCCTTCCCACTCCCTACAATCTACTGACTCATGAATCCTGGTGGTCCTACATAGCTCCACCCTTATTGGCCAATTGGGTTATTCTTATCGCCTCACAAAAATCTGGAATTCACTTGCCCCTCAGATTTGCCACTCATCCTCTTGCTACTCCATTAACTCTGCCCTCAAGAACTTTCTTGCCCCTTCCTGTGCATACCAAGACCCTCCCTAATACCCCCACCATCTCTTCTAAACCCATATTACCATATGCCTACTCCCCACCACTCCTGCTTCCCTCTGATCATGCTCCTCCTAGTCCCCTACTCTCCCTCCTCCTAAAGTGTTACTCTTCCTTCTTTCTCTACCCTTAATCTATCTCCCTCCTGTGAGCTCGATCACTGCCTTGTGCAGTAAGGATCCATATCAATCAATCAATCAATCAATCAAAATCTTTATTTATTCAGGCGAACATCATTGAGCATAGCTCATTTACAAGATGGACCTGAGTGGTCATAACAAAAAGGTTACAGATTGTATACAAAAACATGATATTGAATAAGCACAAATACAACCATTTATGAGTGAGATAGATGTACAAATATTTACATATATACAAGGCAAGGACAATAAACCTAAAACCTAATAAGGAGAAAACAAACAGTCTAGTAGGGATAAGGCATGGATAATGGTACATGGGTGGGCATATATGTATGAGGTTTGATGGGAAAGGACCAGATGAATGATAGAAGAATAGGAAGGAGCTTTAAAAGAGGGGTGGAGGAGAGAGGGGTGTGGAGGGGTTGGGGGTGGGAGGACTAGGCCTTGTGAAAGCAAGTGCACGGATCTGGGATTAGGCTAGTATATAGCTTTTGAAGGATGTAAGAGGAATCAATGTATCCATTTTCAATGACTTTTGGATAGAATTCCAGATAAGTGCCAGGAATAACTGATTGCAGCTCTTCCATACCGGTGCAGGTGATAGGAATCTTCAGCAGGATCAGTTTGTTGATCCTCAAGGTGTAGGCCTGGATGTGATCCGGCTGAAGCAGTCTGAGATGTAGGAAGGAGTTTGTTTGTCAGAGCTTTGTAGATCCAGATAGCAGCATTTTTTCCTTCTATGTTGCAGGGATGTCCAACTGACTGCATTGTAGAGAGAGCAATGATGGGTGCTAGAGGAAGGTCAGTAATGAATCTAATAGCTCTATGATACAGGGTGTCTAATTTGTTTAGATGGGAGAGGAGCAATGACCATAGAGGAAGTCAGCATAATCAATGAGGGACAGGAATGATGCTAGGATTAATCTTTGCTTGGACCTTTGGTCAGGTAGTGTTTGATCCTATAGAATAGACCAAGTCTTTGTCTTAGCTTTTTGGAGCTCTTCAACGGGTAGTATAGTCTAGTTTATTGTCTATCCATACTCCTAGGTATTTGAATTTGTCAACATATTCCAGATTTTCACCAAGGATGGTAGAGAGTTGTGGGAGGGTGAATGATGGGATAGTGGAAGAACAGTTCTTGGTGGCAAAGAACATAGCTTTGGTTTTCTTGGCATTTAGTAATAATTTCTTTTCTAATAGGTTGTGCTGAAGGAGGGAGAATTCAGACTGTAGGAGCTCACAGGCTTTTGATGGTGAGGGATTGCTCACATATAGTACAGTGTCATCTGCAAAAAGGTGGATATTAGAAAGTGAGAGATTGGAATCAATATTGTTGATATAAATGGCAAAAAGGATGGGACCCAGGATGGAGCCTTGCGGTACACCTCTTAGGAGTGGTTTAGAGGTAGATAGATCACCTTCATTTTTTACCGGTTGTAATCTTCCGGAGAGATAGCATCTGAACCATTTAAGAGAGAGAGTGAGTCAAGGCCTATGGAGTTCAGAGAGGAGATTAGAAGATCATGATCCACAGTGTCAAAGGCTTTGCTTAGATCCAGAAACACAGCACAGGTATTATTCTTTTTGTCTAGGGCAGTCTGCCAGTCATTTGTGACTTTTGCTAGTGCAGAGATGGTGCTATGTATAGATCTGAACCCAGATTGAGCTGGATTGGAGATTGTTGATATCAAGGTAGGCAGTTAACTGAGAGTTTACCAGCTTCTCAAGCATCTTGGATAGTACTGGTAAGATGGAGATGGGCCTATAATTATTGAGGTCCATGGGATCACCTGCCTTAAGTAATGGAAACACTTGAGCTGTTTTCCATATTGAGGGATAGAACCAGTGGCAAGTGATAGATTGAAGAGGTGGGTGAGGGGGTGGTTAAGGCATGCAGAGCTACTTTTAGAAAGTAGGGGTCCAGGAGTCTGCACCTGCACTTTTGGTGGTATCTAGCTGGAGTAGAAGGTCTTCTACTTCTTTGAAGAATATTGGTTTGAATGAGAATGTGAAGCAACCTTTGACCCTCAGTAGATTGTAGGTTTAGAGATGATCTTAATAGGTTTGCAGGAGAGGAGTCGAAAGCCAGGCCAGCTGTAGTGAAATGATCGTTAAAGGCATTCAAGATATTTTGCTTATCGGTGATTTCAATACTATTTAATTGAATTTTGGGTGGTAAGACAGGGGTAGAAGTTTGACCTAGGATGCCCTTTATGGTACCCCAGAACCTGGAAGGGTTGTTATAGGAGGCATCTAGTTCAACTGTGTAGAAGGCTACCTTGGCTTTTCTTACTTGTTTTGTGCAGGAGTTTCTGGCTTTTCTGAATTGAAGCCAGTCATTTGGGTCCTTTGTCTTTCTTGCCCTTTTCCAGAGTTTGTCTCTGGCAAGCAATAGTGATTTAAGGTCGGCAGAGAACCAGCGACAGGATTTGAGTTTGGTTCTGACACTGGTGAAGGTGCATGTGAATTGAGGGCACTTGTGATTATATCATTTAAGATTTGAAGAGCTGTCTCTATTGAGGCTGTGAGATAGAATTCTTGCCAACGTGTGGTGTGGCACAGATCATGGAGATATCCTGAAATATTAAAGTTCTTTTTGACCTTCGTGGGAGGAATTTTGCAGGATTGGGTGGCTTGATTGTTGATCTAATGGCAGCTATGGGACAGTGGTCACTTATGTCACTGAATAGTACTCCTGCACAGGGATAATGATGAGGTTTATTTACCAATATAATATCCAGGAGTGTGCTGTTGAGAATATTCTTTGGGTTGATCCTTGTTGGTTCTTTGATTAATTGAGAGAATCCATAGGTGTCACAGAAGGTTACCAGGGTGCAGATGCATTAGTCAGCCAATTCAAGTTCATGTCTCCTAAGATGATGGTGTCTTCAGGGCCCAGATTAAGTATAGATCCTAGGTGGGATAGGAGTTTGAGGCCTGCAGAAGGGGGCCTATAGCAACCAATCAGTTAAAAGGATGATGTGTTGGGAAGGGTTATTTTAATTGACAAGCATTCGAATTCCTTTGGTTGTGATGTAGAATTGAGGCAGGATGCAGAGATGTTTGCTTTGACATAGATGGCTACCCCCGCCCCTGGATAGATGGTCAGATCTGAAGAGCTGGTAGTTGGGAAGGTTTATTTCACTATCTTTTGTTGCTGATTTGAGCCATGTTTCAGATATAACCAGAAAGTCAGGTAGGGTGTGCAACCCAGGCCTGTATTGATGAGAACTTTTAGGAGGCTGCAGGGATTGATGTGAAGAAACTCAATCCATTTATGGAGGTTAGGTCAGTTGGAGAGTCGAGGCTTTCAGTGGGGCCAGGGTTGATTTCCACAGTGCCAACACAGACCAGCAGAAAGAAGATTAGCTTGATGAGGGCACCAAGCCATAGGAGTAGTGAGCAGTCAGGCAGTTTTTCTTCTTTCTTGGGATCCAATATATAGTGGGTGATGATCCTGCTGCATGGTTATCGATTTTATCATAGATTACCAGCTTAATGGACAGGCGAGGGTAATTGTAATGCCAGTATGGTAGCAAGGGATAGAGGAGTTCCAAACTGGTTGTGAGCCTTTTTGGGATTCCCAAGGATTAGTATGCAGAAGCGGTAGTATATGTATGTAGAGTTTAGGGCATCCACTGGGGACAGTAGAGGGGACAGTGTTGAGTGGTCACCCTAAGCACCTCGGTATGGGTTCCAACAGTTATCTCTTCTGGATCCAAGGAAGGTGAGAGGCAAAGCAGCAGTATTAGGCGCAGTAGCATGGTGGAAGGTAGGAAGGGTTAAAGAAACTAAGGAGATGTGAAGAAATGAGCTCGGGAATTGGCTAGGAGAATAGCTATGGGCGGGGATGAGATTTGGCGGGAAGATGTGTATAAAAGAAACACCCTGAAGGGAGGTGGGGGGCGGGCAAAAATTTTGTGGTTTTCCTTACCTTTCCTGGCTTTCTCCCTGGCCTCCTGGTTCCCTTCTCGGCTGTGCGGTGGCCGCCATCACTGGCGGCTCGGAGCCCTCCGGTCTGTGTGTCCTCGAGGGCAGGCCGCCAGAAGGGAGGGACAGAGGAGAGGGCAATCAGAAGTAGCACTTGCAGGCAGTGGCTTGCAAGAGGTGCTAAATTGTAAAATTTGCACAACAAAGACTGGGAGGGTGGGGGTTAGCGCCTGAGCGCCTAGCCCAACACAAAATTGACCCAAAAGACTGTAATCACAAACAATCAATATCGCACAGTGGGCAACAACTTTCCCCTATTCCTTCTTTTACTGCACCCCTCAGTCATTGCTAGATCACTGCCTTGTACAGGCAGGGTCACCTAACACATTGGTGGGTCATCCCCTACTATAGTTGACCTCTGCTACCCCCTCCCACAACACCACCCTCTCACATCACCATTTATAAATAACTCTCATCGCTTATAACCTGTGTCCTACCTAGTACGGCTGTCCACTGCCCTGCTCAAATAGGGATAACAGGACACTGTTGAATTTCAACTCCCCTTCCCCTTGGATACCCCCACCTACAACACCTCTCTCTCTCATCACCCTGCCACACCCTACCTCTCTCTCCTCCTACCCCCCTTCCAGTTAACATAGCCTAACACTGGCCTACCCCTACACTCAATTAAGCACTTATAACCTACCCCTATACCCCTCTTATATGCACTTTAGTCCACCCTGTCATCTGTGTTTGCCTCAAAAATTGTGTTCTGCCTGCATCTCTCTGTAAATGTCCTTTCCCTTCTTCCATTCTGCCCTCCGTAATTTTTTGTTCCCGCTTTCCATTCTTCCTCTCTTTACTCCAATCACTGTAAATCTTGAATATCTATGTTACACTAATGGCTACAAATTACTGTTGCGTCACCTTACCACCTAGTGCTACATACTGTTGCCAAGTTATTATATGTGTTCCAATGTTACCAACTGTCACCAACTGTTGCCAAATTGCTACATGTGTCTTCATATCTACTATAGTTAACTGTTGCATTGTTAGCCAATGTCATCTACTTGTAATCCCTCCTGCTCTCATTGTATGCAAGTAAGCAAATTGTATCCCTACCTTCCAGGTCACAGCGGGAGATGAGCAACTTGTTGCTCAGCTTGCCTTCCTGGTGAAACATTTCGATAAATAAATAAATCTTCTAAATTTTATTTGTTTCCATGTCAACAGACAACTCTTTTTATGTAGTTGTTAGAGATGCATGCAACTGCCTTAGTCTGTTTTCACACTTCACACTAGGCCCTGTACCTGTCCTGGGAGGCTTCATTTGGTGGCTGTTGAAATCTCATTGTCCCAGAGAGCTGCATTAGCATATGATAACATGATGTAATCTACCTTTAAACTCCCCAGTATGCCTGTCTGCTTAATTAGTCTGCAAAGAAATGAGCTGCAAGAAGGTATGAAATACCACTTTACCTTCAGTAAACTTTGCAAACTATCTGAGTTGTAATGAAGGGTTTTCCTTTAAACTCCATTCAGTTTATGTGTTTCAGAGAGTTTTTGCAGGGTATTTGTTCTTTCAGCATAGAGATACATGATATATATGGTTGATCTGACACCATGTTCTCGTATGCAAATGCAGTTCTCATGGACAATGATATTTCAACAACCATGAAATGGAGACCCACAGGGGGCTACCAAGAGCAGTGAAAACAAACTAAAGGTAACACATGTAGCCCTAATAGTTACAGGAAAGGAGTTGTCTGTTGACATTGAAAAAAATAAAATTTCAATGATATGAGGGTGTAGTTTTCCTTTAAGAAAGTATCTCGGGACCCTGATGTCTTGGCTAATTACAGACCAGTCTCAAACCTTCGCTTTCTGTGGAAGATTTATCAGAAAAGTGGTAGAGATGCAGCATAAAACTTACCTGGAGAGTTTTTCAAGCTATGAGCAGTTGCCGTTGGGTTTCAAGTGGCATCACACATGAAGACAGTGCTCGTCAGTGTGCAAAATGACTTTCTTCTGCAAAGAGATAGGGGGAAACATTCCATTATGGTTTTACTCAATCTCTCATCAGCATTTGAGACCACTGATCATGGATTCTTAACAGTGTGACTGTGGTATATGAGTATCTGGATTCAAGGCACTATCTTCAGGTGGTTTGAGTCTTTCCTTTCTGGTAGGGACATTAGGTAGCCTTAAGGCATGATTCCTGGGTCCTGTTGCCTTTGACTGTGGTGTGCCTGAGGGTTCAATCTTGTCACCCACGTTGTTTGTGGTGTACAGTATATGCTGCCTCTGGGAGAGACCATTAGATGATATAGTGTGAGATTTCATTGCTATGCTGATAATCCTCAACTGTATCTGTTGTTTGCCCCTGGAATCTGAGATTCCGTTGAAGCGCTGAACAAATGCCTACAGTGTCTGAGATCAACAACTGGATGGCCTACAGCTGGTTAAAACTATTTGGCAGGAGGGGGGTGTAGGTGGCTAAGCTACAGCTGGGTGCCACCCCTCTCCTGGATAGAGATAGGGTAAAGAATCTGGGCATCATTATGCAGTTAATGCTGACTATGGAATATCAGGTGTCAGCGGTGGTCCATGGTGGCTTTTTTCAACTTAGGAATGTTGCCTGGATGAGACCCTATCTAGGTTCTAAGGATTTGAAGACTCTAGTGCATGTCTTTCTTGCACTGAAGCTGGATTACTGCAACACTCTGCACCTAGGGCTATCGTCTGGGTTGATATGCCACTTGCAGGTGATGCAGAATAAACAACCAAGCTGACTTCCATGGCCTCTTGTTCTGAGCTTATCTCCCTGGTTCTGTGGAATGTCTCCTATAAGATCAGTTTGCTAATATACAAAGCCCTACACAATCTGGGCCCTAGCTACCTTAAAGAACTCCTCCATCTCAAGGGATAAATTAAGCAACCAAAAAGTTGGAAAATGTGACTCAGTTGCCAGCATGATTAGCAGTCATTGCTAATCATACAAAACTGGCAGTAGTTCCTTTAAAAATGGCTTTTTTGGGCACTGTGTCATTAACATTTTTTTTCAGTCAGAATAGCTTTTTTCTTTCATCCTCCCCTGCACCCCACCCCTTGTGCACTCAGCCATCTGTTAGAGGTGAGAAGGACATCCCAGCTCCTCCACCCAACTCGCTGTCAGCATGAGAGAAACATGATTCAGTCCTTTGCTGCGTCAACATTGCTGGTGGAAGAAGCTGGTCAGGGAGCAGGCCTGAGTTTCAGTGTGGTGAGTACAGGGTTTTTGTTTTTGGGGAGGTTATTGCACGTCATGTTTTGCGTCCAGTAGTAATTTCTTTTTTTTTCTTAGCAGGGAAGAGGACTGACCGATGCACCAGTGACGGTGACCCAAGGAGGCAGAGACTGCAGAGAGCCCAGGAGCCTGAAGCTGAGAGGAGCCAAGGAGGCCGAGAGCCCAAGAGGAAGGAAGCGGAAATGAGAGTTGCTGAGACATGGTAGCAAGCAGGCTGAGATACAGTTTTTGGCAGTGTAGCACAGCAGGAGGATTGGGGACTCTACAGGAAAACAAGTAGAAGCTTTTCATTCTTTATGGGGGACTGTTTAACTGAGGGAAGAAACAAACACATGGCAAATTACTTGACATGCAGAATCGTGAGGGATTGCTGAGTAAACAGAAAGAAGGGGCACACTTGACTGGCAAGGCTGAAGTCCTGAGACAGTTTAGCAAGGATAAGGGGTGTGCAGCTGAATCAAAGGGTCGATCAATGCCCCAAAGAGACAAACTAGCAATTCGTACACTTTTCAAGAATCATGACATTTCTGGTGAACAAAATCTGTGCCAACTTGGGTCGGGAGTAATTTGTCCTGCAGATGCAGAGATTGGGCATTAGCCTCCTTGGCAACCCAAACAAGTAATCATTGCACTGCTGCAATGCAGAGAGTTTGAGGACAGATTACAAAAATAAACATTTGTGCCCTGCAGACTTTGCAATGAAGGACAACTTTTGACACTGAGTTTACAAACTGTCTAAGTTAAGCATTGCGCCCTGCTTTTGCAGTGAAAAAAAGTTTGTACCCTCAGTCAAGTGTGAAAAATTAAGTTGCGCCCTGCATCTTGTGCCCTGTAAATGCAGAGGTGAATACTGGACATCGGCCTTCATGCTGAGTCAGTGCAACCATGTGAAAAACTGTGTGCCCTGTTTAAATGAGACATTCTAAAGTTTGTGTCCTGCTCTTCACAGTGATTGGGGGAAAGAGACATTGCAGACAGTTTTGAGCTGCTAAGTGTTGTGCCCTGCTATTGCAATGATGAGAAGAGACAATTACGGAGCTGCTAAAAGCATTGTGCCCTGCTTAATTTGTAATGACTGGGGGGGGGGGGGTTGAGACATTTACTGACCTGCCAAGTGCTGTGCCCTGCTTCTGCAGTGATGGAAAAAGAGACATTTATTGACTGTTGCTAAGTATTGTGCCCTGCTGTTGCAGTGAAGAGACATTTACTGACTGCTGCTAAGTATTGCACCCTGCTGTTGCAGTGAAGAGACATTTACTGACTGCTGCAAAGTATTGTGCCCAGCTTTTGCAGTGAAGATACATTTATTGACTGCTACTAAGTATTGTGTCCTGCTTTTGCAGTGAAGAGACATTTACTGACTGCTGCTAAATATTGTGTCCTGCTTTTGCAGTGAAGGGGGGGAGATGAGCTTGCAAGTGTTGTGCCCTGCTTTTTCAGTGATGGGAAAAGAGACATTTACTGAACTACTAAAGTGTTGTGCCCTGCTTTTGGCAGTTATGGGGGGTGGAATTTTACTCAAACTATCTGAGCTGTTCAAGTGTTGTGCCCTGCTTTTGCAGTGAAAAGCTTGCTCTGTGTGGACGTCATTGTGCCAGCCCAGTGTGGAAAATTAAGTAATGTGCCCTGCTATGCAGTGTGATCAAAACCATGACCTCTGCCCTGCACGATAACATCATGGGAGGGATGCCCAGTAAATCAAGAATGAGATGGTTGGGGATTTAACCAATGTGCCTAGTGACAGCCTATTTTTTGGGGGGCTGAACAAATCTGCTGCAGCAGTCCATGTTGGGTTACCTGAGACCATCCCCCCTTTCTGCTTTCAAGGGTCTACTCCTGCTGTTTTGATGAAGTCATTGTGCTAGGAGGTGGCCTTTACTTCATGTGAAAAAGCCTGCGTTGCCAAAGGCTGCGGAGAGACTGGGGCAGAACAGACTCTCAGTTATTGAATTCTGATCAATACGCACTGCTGAACAGTTAGCTCTGCGTGATAACGGCTGAGCTGCCGTTCCACTTATAAAGCAGCAGGATCAACATTCTCACTACAGTCACTGAAATGTATTAAGTGCACACCCAGACACCTCTTGTTTGTCCTAACTTCAAACTTTTTAATAATTGCAGTCTCTCTGACATGACTGGAGTAAAACTAGCAACTGCTGAAGGATGGTGCCAGAAATGTGATTCAGAAAAAAACTGGCTACAGATAAGCAGTGAGGGAGACTTTGCAGTGCATGTTAGTTGTAAATTGTGCTGTGAGTACAGAGATGAGCTATGTGGGTTGAGGAATTTCAGTGAGGTATTAATTGCGGGTATAACAGGACCCCAGCTAAAAGTTGACACCATCTGACAAAATCTTTAGACAGAACAGCACAAGTGAGCTAATAACAATTTGAAATTTGGTAAAAAAGGTCACCACTTCATATATATCACCACACCACAATTGATAAGTTTAAAATAGTGAAGGGGTAGGGTTTAGACCCAGAGCTAAAACAATTTTAACTTATTTGCAGGGAGAGCTTTCAGTAATGTAGAGGAACAGCACAGAATGATTCTAGGCAGGCTTATGGAGATCCTGTACATGAGGACCAGAGAGGACATCCATATTAAAAAGTTTGAAGCAATAGCAGAACAAGAGAAGCGCCATGGAGTTCATTTGGGCAATAAATACATTAACGCTGTTAGTGGGAAAGAACTCATGATGTGTATTGATAGGAACCTAGAAGAAAACCTGCTGGCAACTGTCAAAAATGCAAATTATTTTTCAGTGCTTATGGACAGTGGTACTGACAGTGGTGTTATTGAAAAGGAACTGGTCTATGTTATTTATGTAAATCGCAACAATGGTCAAGTGGAGACTAAATTTCCACAAATGAAAGCTGTATCAGATGGCACAAGTGAGAAACTGAAAAATCTCTTAGATATTCTTGCAGAGAGTGGTCTTAGTATAAAAAAAAAGGTGGGGTTTGGAACTGATGGGGCAGCTGTCAACATGGGTGCAAGACGGGTCCTGCTGCACTTTTAAGGAAGACATTGAGTGGCTAGTTGCTGTTCACTGTTTCTCACTTAGATTAGAACTGGCCATGAAAGAGGCTTTGGATAACACCTATTTCAAAGAAGTTTCAAACTTTTGATCCAACTGTTTTATCTCTATCAGAAAAGTTCTAAGTGGCCCAGAGATTTGTGGTCCCTTGCCCAGGCAAGGGAGATGTCAGCTGAAAAGCCTGAGAAGGCTCACGTCACACGTTGTGTGCAGCATAAACTTCTTGTCACCCAGGCTGTTGCCAAATCATACCCTGTAATTTGTGCCCATTTAGAATCAGTGGCCGCATGACCAGGCCAAAGCCAAGGGACTGTTGCAACATATGACTAAATTCCAAATGGTGGCACACCTTTTATAGTTTGAACAGTTGCTTCATCTACTTGCCAGATTCTCATTAGCACCTCAAAAAGATTTAGTAAAACTGCCAGAGCTACTTAGCCCTTTTGAATCAAATACTCTTAAATATGACAAAGCAGAGTGGTCCCATAGGTGGCAGTGAACTTGAAATTCTCTTAAAAATGGGTCTGATGTCCTGAAGTCAATTACAAGGGTGTGAAATTAACACATTCAGTGGCCAAGCTGTTAAAAATTTTAAACAGCAATTAAATACATTACAAACACTGAGAAGTGTTTGAAGAAAGGTTCACTTTGACTGATGAAAGTAATATCTATAACCGTGCAGAATAGTTAGATACCAGGCTTTGGCCAGCAGACCCAAAGGAGCTGGAGCTGTATGGTAACAATGACATTACTGTAGTAGCTGACCAGCCTAACTGTGACTGCACCCTGCTGCTTGCAGAATGGCAAGAGTTTAAGATTTTTGCTCAAACCAATTTCATGAATATGTCTGCTGCCTCTGCTATCTGGTCAAAGCTGGACGTGACTTCAAAATTCTTATTCTAATCTTTTAAAGCTTGTGAATGTGTTGAGAGTATTTCCTGTGTCTAATGCTATAGTAGAAAGGTGTTTTTCAACTATGTAGAAAGGTGTTTTTCAACTATGAACAAAATTAAAACTGACTGGAGAGCAACTCTGGCAGAGGACACAGTAGAAAAGTAGTTACATAAGAACTTACCTTAACAGTAGATCTTCAAGAGAAGCTCCTGCAGCAGGCAACATCAGTAGGACTAAGGCGCCAGGTGCCAGGACCCCATGGAAAACTTCTAGCCAGCAGTATTCAGCGGGAGACAGCCCCCTAACAAACAGCCAGCCCCCAACATTGGCCAATGGTATATAAGGGCAGTCCCCAACCCTATCTCAGTTCTCCTTCGGAGACCTGGCAAGCACAGATAGGAGACTGAAGAGGGACCTAGGAAAGAGCACTCACAGAAGATAGGAGGGAAGGAGGAAAGTAGCGCCTGCTGCAGGAGCTTCTCTCTAAAATCTGCTGTTACAGTAAGTTCTTACATAACTGTACTATCTTACTTTGAGGATAGCTTCTGCAGCAGGCAACACTGGTAGGACTGAGTCCAAAGCAGTACCCAGAAAAAAACAATTGGGAGCAGGAAAGAAACAATGGAGTCAGGAAAGAAGGCCCTACAGGACCACAAGGCCAAAGCCTATCCTGCACCTGGAAGCAATGTCCAAGCTGTAGTGCTTGATGAAAATGTGGATGGAACTCCAAGTGGCTACTGCAGAAATATCTGCCACTGAGACCCTCCGCAGCAAAGCAAAGCAAAGGAGGCAGACTCTCCCCTTGTGTATTGGCCTTTAACTGGGCCCAGTAAAGGCTTGTCATATTTCTGGTAGCAGAACATGATGCAGTTAATCAACCATTTGGATAACATCTGCTTAGAAATGGGACCCTCTACGGTCCTCAGGACAAAAGAAACAAATAACTGATCTGATCTGATTTTCTGAAAGAATGGGTGCGATTCTGATAATAGCGGAGCACCCTATGAACATCCAGAGTATGAAGTAAGGCCTCTGCTCGATTTGAGTACTCTGGGTAATAAACTGGGTAAGTGGATGTCTGATTCAAGCGTAAATTTGGACACCACCTTGGGCAGAAACTTAGGATTGGTCCAAGAAAACACCCGTCCTTGTGAAAAGCTAAATAATGCTCTTAGACATCAGAGCTTGAAGCTCGAAATCCTTCACAGAAATAACGGCAACTAAAATAATGCTTTCCATGACAGAAATGTAGCTTGTAATCTGCGGCTGGTTCAAAGGGAGGCAAAGTAAGTTTCTCTAATATAAACAATAGGTCCAAAGGAGAGACAGGGTCCCGAATGGGAAGTTTGAAATTCAGGATGCCTCTCAAAAAGGTACAGGATAGGTCCGGCTGGACAAGGGTCCTGCCCTCGATAGGTGCATGATATACAGAGATGGCTGACAAGTGCATCTTAATGGAGGAATAACCCAGGCCAGAATCCAACAGGGCAAGGAGGTACTCCAGTACTG
This sequence comes from Neoceratodus forsteri, assembly GCA_016271365.2. Taxonomy (NCBI): domain Eukaryota; kingdom Metazoa; phylum Chordata; order Ceratodontiformes; family Ceratodontidae; genus Neoceratodus; species Neoceratodus forsteri. Next base: position 708,341,476 of record CM057449.1, on the reverse strand, counting down.
AGGTCACCGGACAAGTGAAAGGTTTGAGGGAATGGGTGGAAACCCACAGACAGAACCTTTTCCACTTCATAGTGTAGGTGACTCATGTGGAAGGCTTCCTAGTGGCTACCAGGACCTCCACCACCCTCGGGAAGACCCTGAAACATGAAATAGCTAGGTCTGCAGGAACCATGCATGTAGATGCAGAGACATGAGGTCAGGATAGATCAAGGTGCCCCTATCCTGGGACAGCAAGCACAAGCTCAGGGGCAGAGGAACTGGAGGCCCACTGCTAGTTGTTGGAGCAGGGTAAACCAAATCTGCTGTGGGCAGTAAGGAGCAATGAGGATCATGTCCGGTCCTTCCACCTGAAGTTGAGAAAAGCCTCTGCAACAGAGGGAAGGGAGGGAAGGCATAAAGAAACCTTCCTGTCCAGCAGAGGGACAACTCGTCTCTTCAGAAAACACCAGGCCCTGGATCAAGTGAGCAGAAATTGGGCAGTTTGGCATTGAATGGGTCCAACTCTGGGTGTCTCCACCCGATGACGAGTTCATCTGCGACTGTCTGCAGCAGCTCCCACTCATGTGCTTTAGACCAAGACTTGTTTAGGCTGTCAGCCAAGGTGTTTTGGACACCTGGAACATGGACGGCCATGAGTTCCAGGCCATGATATATGGCCCACTACAAAACCCTCATGGTCTTTCTGCAAAGAGGATACGAGTAGTTGCCCCCCGTTTGTTGATGACACATCTTGGATCAACTACCATTAGCTCTTTCTTACCAGCACTCTGGAAAAACATGCAAAAAGCACTTAAACTCTTCCTTCTGCCCAGCCCCTATATATTCAGACAGCTGCTCTACAGATGCCTGAACATGGCATGTGACTGCTACAGGTAAGCATTATCCATCTCAACTGGGCACCCCCTAACTCCAGATCGGCTGGTCTTCTTATTCTTCCTGTCGTCCGACATCCCTCAAGGGTAACGCCCCCCCCAGCTTCCTCCCTCCTTCCCATAGTACCTCTGGGGGCCTTCACCAAGTAGAATGCCTGTTTCCCTCTCCCTTGTGTGTCTGTCACCGTCTTTTCCCACTGCCCTTCCCTGTGTCCTTGTCTACCTCTTTTCCCACTGCCCTGTGCCATGTCCCTTCTTCCATCCCCTTTGTACCCCATAGACTTCTATCAGCATACGCTGCATTTAAATGTTGTTTTCTTTGCACTTGCCATCATGTCTTGCTACAGCTTATACTGTATTTTATCCTATAACATTCTGTCATATTGTCTGCTATTCTATGAATTGTTGTGTACTGTATACAATTTTGTCCTATGTGTCCAGGACCACCTTGAAAATAAGTTTGCTCAATGATGTAAACTGTCTGGTTAAATAAAGTTTGATTGATTGATTGATGTAAAAGATCACAGACATGTTGTCTGTCTAAATCAACAAGGGGCCTAGAAGGTGATCCGATTGGAAAGTCTGCATGACATAAAGGATCACCCTCATCTCCAGCACACTGTTGTGGAGGTTCTGTTCCAGTGGAGACCATGTCCCCTGAGTCTGCCTGCTGGTCAGATGGGCTCCCCAGCTCTGGTTGGAGGCATCTGTGGTCAGGATCTGAGAGGGGGGGGTCCTTGCGAAAAGGAACTCCCTCCAGCAAATTGGGGAGGTCGAGCCACCACCCAAGAGTCTGCTGGACTGCCTGTGAGACAAACACCTGCTGACCCAGGTCATCCCATCACTGGTCCCATTGAACCTGAAGGTTCTATTGGGGTACCCTCATATGAAGGCACACCAGAGGGACAGCAGAAATGGCAGCCACCATGTGGCCCAGAAGGATGACGTATGTCTGAGCCGAAATTTAGTGAGAGGAAGAAACCTGATGGTCTAAGGATTGGAGCCTTTCTCTCTGTCTTCTAGTAGAAAGGCCTGTCCCTGTTCGGTGTCCAGAATGGTGCCTATATACTAAAATCTGTGACTGGGCCACAGAGAGGACTTGGGAAGATTCAGGCTGATCCCTAGAGACTGGAAGAGGGTGAAGGTATCTGCCAGAGTCCTCAAAAGCTGATCTTCGGTGGAAGCTGCCAGTAGCCAATTGTTGAGGTAGGGAAAGACATGAAACATAGAAGTTGACGGCAGATAAGGACAGCAAGGCCCATCCAGTCTGCCCATTTCTTTTCTGCCTTATGAATGAGAACAAAACCAGTCCCTTGACGGAGGAAGGGAAGCAGGCCTGGCATGGTGACCATTCTGAATCATTTGTATTCCACAAACTGGATGAGCTGATTCATGTCTAGAATGGGTCATAGATCCCCTGCTTTCTTGGGGACTAGGAAGAAGTGAGAGTAGTAGCCCGTTCCCTTTTGGTCACAAGGAACGGGCTCTATGGCCCATTTGGACAGCAGAGACTGAATCTCCTCTTGAATCACATGAAGATGAGAGGGAGGGTAATGAGAGGGTATCAGGGGTTTGTCCAGAGGGACCTCAGTAAACTCCAGAACATGGCACTGTTCGATAAGATCTAGGACCCACTGATCCAACGTAATATTTCTTCACCCGAGGCAGAGGGAGAAGTGACCCTCTACTGACTCCCCCAGATGCTCTGCTGGAGGAGGAAGGCTGGGCAAGGAGTCAGGCAGAGGCACTGGGAGTGGGGTGGGGAGGTTGGGGGTTCTTAGGAGCTCTTGAACTAGAGCCCCCTCCTGGTTGAGAGGTAGCCTTTCTCCTGAAGGTACCTCTAGGTTGCTGACCCTAAAACTGCTGGCCCTTGGAGCAACGAAAAGGTTGACGCTTTTTGGGGGCCGGCTCTGAGTGGTACATTCTGTACATGGATTGGACCACTTTCCTGGAATCTTGGAGACCCAGAATAATCTTTTCAGTGGGTTCTCTGAAAAGCACCGGGCCTTGGAGGGGAGCATCAAAAATTCCCTCCTGGAGATCTTGCTGAAAGCCAGAGACCCTGAGGCACAAGTAATGCCATAAACAGACACCCATTGTGGCAGCTCAAGCTGAAGTGACATTAGAGTCGTAAGCACAGCACAGGACGTGCTTACCTATGTCAGACCCTGACTGGAGGATATCTAGTAGCTCCCTAAACTGGGGGGACTCAGGTTGACCCATGGCCAGTTTTAAGGTTTTCATCCACAGGGTGTTCTGGTACTTCACCATGTGGGCCAGGAAGTTGAGTGAGTGGATGCTGCATGTGTCCGAGGAGTAGACTTTACGACCCAGCTGATCCAGCCACTTGGACTCCTAGTTCGGGGGCTGGGAACAAAGATGCCGTGGTTGCTGGAACCTCCCATGAGCCACCATGAGGATCACAGAATCGGCTCTGGGCTGCTCTGCCAAAAAAAGGCTTGGCATTAGGGGGTTTATAGAACTGGTCAGCCTTCCTTGGAACTGTGGAGGCCAAAGAAGAGTGCTTCCATGCCAACATGGTGACATCCTAGTAGGAAGGAACTGAAGGAGGCAGGACTACTGGCTTGGGGTCCTGCAACTCCAAGTGTTCTGCCAGTCTGCGCCTCTCGGATCAAGGTCCTCAGTGTCCCAGTCATTTAGTGCTTGGATGTCCTTCATGATGTCCCAAAATTGGGGTCATCAGAGGTGACTGAGACATGTCAAAGGATGGACTGTGGCAGGAGAAAACCCATCCTCTGAAGACTCTAAGTCATAATGGGAGCTTCCACTATAGCTTCCTGACTCCAAGGACTCAGAATAGGAACCGTGTCTCCGGCCGGTTGCGGGAGCTGTAGCAGAGTTTGGAGGTGGACCTAGAAGAGGAGCACCTTTTCTTACCCTGGGGGACTTAGGCTGATTGGGCTCTGGTGTAGGAGAGGGTTTCCGTGGAGGAATCAGTTGCCTAGGTGGAGGTAGGAGCCCTTGGCTGAGGCTCCTTGGGGGGAAAATCAGGCCCCTTAGGCAACAAGTCCCCCTTAATGGTGTTCCACCATGAAGTGAAAAGGGCTCCCATCTCTGACAGGTGAATCAGAGGGGCTCCTGGACCCTGAGGAACATTCCTCAATGGACCTGGCATAGAGTTATTAGGTGGCATTGTATCTGTGGGGCTTGAGAGGTCAGGCATCAGGGTGCTGGATGTCAGGGTGCTGAGCACCATCAGGCCTGGAGGCGAACGCTCCTTGGGCATCTGGCAATCGAGGATTAGGTGACCCGAGGGTCGCAGAGTTCGAGTCCAGTACAGCCAGAGATGAACTGGCGGGAGGCTTCTGAGAACCAGCCGTGGTATTGGCCAAAAGCAGCTGAGGCAGCGTCCGCCTAGTAGAGTGGGCATCTGACCAGTGGTCTCACTCCTGGTGCTGGGGAGGGCTGTCGGACCCTGATGGATGGTCCGACTGTGTCAGCGCCCCAGCCAGGCAGGTGGAGAGTAGGGACCCAGTGTCCGAAGAGACAGCGCCAGCTGGGCCTCTTAGCTTTGGTCTGGTAGGATGGACATTGGGAAAGGGAAAGGGAAAATTGTTTAACCAGGAAAGGCACACTAAGCTGAAGCTTGTTTCCAGGTGTGACCTGGGAGCACAAGGAAGTTAAGTGACTTGCTCAGGGTCACACAGTAAGCAAGTGGGGGCTGTGGGATTCAAACCCTGGTTTCCAGGTTTGCAGCTCAGAGCCTTAAACCACTGCGCTATACTGCCTCCCACATTGGACCGAAGAGACAGGAGAATAAGGGCCGAAGATGACCCTGGCTCCAAAGGCCCCCCACCAGACAACAGCACCAGAGCGGGGGGCCTAACCAACAGCAGCCCTGTGGAAGAGAGGACTGCCAGAGGAGTGCATCTGTCCTCTCGCGGGAGGAAGAACTGGAGTCGGTTGCCGCATGGCGCAGGGACTAAGGACGGGAGCTCAACCAGGACCTCTCCTTGTCCTGTTCTCAGTGAGGGTGCTTCCTGTGAGACTTCTTCTCTCAGTGAGAGCTCAAGAAGGATGAGGATCTGGTGGGTCTAGAAGATTCCATGGTGGCCAGTTGTTGCTCGAGCAGATGACTCTTGAGGGCCTTCAGGTGGTGGATCCTAGTCTCAATTAAAGCTGCAGCAGTGCTGGTAGGCCTCGGTGTGTCATGGTTGGAGCCCAAGCAGAAAGGCAGCTTGAACAGCCATCAGAGTGAGGAATATGCTTGCATGAGCTCTTGTTGTCCACTACTCTGGAGGCAGGCGATGATGAAGAAGTCATGCAGGAACAAGCTGAACACTGGAAAGTCAAAAATAAAAAAGAGCAGGTAACACGCGATGAAAAGGCAGTTGACTGTTAGCAAGAAGGCACCCATGAAGTCAATGTGCACGGTTGATGGCGGGAAAAGAACTGAGGTGGGACTGGGGGACCACCCCTTATATACCACTGGCCAACATCGGGGGCAGGCCGACATCAGGTGGTGGTCCTCCACCGAATACTGCTGGCTAGAAGTTTTCTGTGGGGTCCTGGCACCTGGTGGCTTAGTGCTACCAGTGTTGCCTGCTGCAGGAGCTATCCTTAAAGTAAGATCATTGACTCACATTAAAAAGCAGGGCCCCCAGCTGAATTCAACCCACAAAAGGCTGTAGATATATTTTTTAGTCAAAAGCTAAGACATCCTGGTGATATGGCAGCTCAGGATTGTGAACCGCCAATCCCCACCCCCAAAAAAAACAGGCTAGAATCATAGGCCACATGCCTGGTGAAGAAGAGTAGTAAACTAGATGACCCAATAAGAAATCAACCCAGATTGTTGGTTGCTGGGTTTTTATCTTTATTTTTGTCATAGTCATTAATTCTTTGTCACAGTCTGCTTCTCGACATGTCATCAAACTCTGAGGCTCTCAAATAATATTGCTGTGCTGCATCTCCTCAGTAAATTGCTGTCTGAAACTATGCGTACAATTTGTATGTTATCACTACATACAATGATAAGTAGTCATTATAGGGTTTAAAGTAAACATACCCATTGTTTTGAAACTGCTAACCAACTTCAACCAATGACTAATCATTTTTCATTTTGATTAGCAAAGGCTGCTAATCAAGTGTCTGACATTAATTTATGCCTTGTGTCTGTGTGCTCCTGGCTACCCTCTCCATTCCATGGAGGTGGGCCTCCAGAATGTTCCCAGATCAAAGCTAAAACTGTCTGAGGATAGAACCTTTACAGTAGCTGGCCCACTGTTTAGGAACTGCTTCTACACTCATTGAGGGAGACCCCTCTGTGGAATGTTTTAAGCAAGGGCGTAAACATTATTCATTTAACCAGACTTTTAAGTCAATTATTAACATCTGCGGCCATCTGCAACAGTATGCTGAGAACTTTATTTGTTTTATATTTGCCATTGTCACGAGCTGGCTGTGCTTTATGGTAAATGTGTGCATGTTGTGTGCTGTCTTTGTGTTCTATGAGGCACCCTGAGCCTGTGGGACGAGTGCCAAATAAACAAACTCTTTTCCAATTTTAAATTACTATGTTACTATGTACTGTAGAGCAAATGCAATGTTTAAAGAGCACCTACAGTGCTCAGTTTAAAATACAAATCTATAAAAACTGAATATGGTGCTTTGTTTGCCACCAAAGGTCAAGACAATCAGTTTGTTTCACGATGGCACATGAGGAAGGAAAGGGATAATTTGCCTTTGTGCCAGAGACTTAGTCTGTTGGCCCTACAAGATGCCTGGCTCCCCTGCTATCCTAACCTATTACCAGGCCCTTCAAAATGCCTGTACCAAAGCCACCAGACTTGTGAAATCCAAATATTTTGCAGACACACACCAGAGTAACTTTACTCACCCCTTCAAGTTCTGGCAAATTATCCACTCCATCTTCTCCCTTCTGACTGAGCCCAACTCCCATTCTCAAGGTTGACAACTCCCACATCTCTGACCCTGCTGTGCTGTTGCCTCTTCCTTCAACACCTTCTTCATCACCTGTGTTCAGTCCCTCCTCTCTTCCTCCTTCCCTTCCCTGCTTCCCCCCATTCTTTCTCCTTCTCTCCCACCGCTCTTTTGCCTAACTCAAGGCCCTCTAGCTCTGAATCCACACAGGGAGTAAGCCCTGACAGTCTCAGCCCACACTTCTTCATATCTCTGCCCCTGCCATTGTCATCCCTTTAACCCACCTCCTTCACCTCTCATTTTCCTCAGCGACTGTCCCTGACACCATCCCACTCCCTAAAGGGGCAATTGTTTCTCTCCTGGTAACTACTATCCTATCGCTCTCATCCCAGCTCTGGCTAAGGTCCAGGAACACCTTGTTTTCTCACAGCTCTCTCCCTTCCTTCCTGGACTGCTCCTCCTTTTTTCACTCCTTTCTAGTCTGGCTTCAGGAAGTTCCACTCCACAGTAACCTCCCTATTCCAGCTCACTGACTCCATCCTTTCAGGTATGGACCAGGGGCAGATCACCTCTGCCATCTTTGTCAAGTTGGCCAAAGCCTTCAACACTGTTTTCCACTGTCTCCTCTTGGACTGCTTAAAGGGACACTATCAACCCCTTTAGGCCTCAAACTGTCCCTAGTTTAAAAAAAAATATTTTTATGATTGTTTGCATTCTGTTCAGGAAGTGAGCAGTAAGAGCAGATCAATGATTTGAAACAAAACAAGGTTGGGTATAATTATACAATTACCATGCATTTTAGTTATAGTATGAAAGGAGGCAGATTAAACCACAAACAATACCATTGAATTTTTCAGAATGTAAGCAATCATAAAATGTGGGTTTTCGGCTTGAAATAGTATGACGCAAAAAGAGTTGACAGTGTCCCTTTAAGGCAGCTGGACTCTCCGGCACTTCAGTCAGTTGGTTCCTCTCTTACCCCAAGGGCAGATCTTAGGCCGTCTATATTGAAGACACTCTGTTCCCCCTCCCTGTCTGCTCAGGCATGCCCCCAAATGTCTATCCTTGGCCTAATTCCCTTTTCCATCTTCCTGAATGACCTCCTTGCTGCCTGTTCCTCTGCATCCATCCACATGCACACAAATAATGCAGAGCTCTTTGCCTCTGGCTCCTCTGTCCCTGATTTCACTGCCCAGCACCAACTGAACTTTGACAACATCCAGAACTTGTTCCAGACCAATCAACTATCCTTCAGCACCAGTAAAATGGTCTCAGGCCTTTGGCTCCTATAAGTGGGTTGTCAGGCTCACTCCTCTTCCCTCCTTGCATACCACTGATGGTACTGTGATTAAGGATGTCCCTTCTTGAAGTACCTTGGGGTCTGGCTGGACCACCATCTCAATTTATCAGTGCATGTAGATACCATCAATCTCAAATACCACCTCAAAGTTGGTGCACTCTACAAGAACAAAGAGACCAGCAAAGGCTGCTCTAAATAGACTGAGGTGCCTGACCCAAAACCAAAACTGAGCAAACCAAGAAAGGACCTGCACCAACATCGAGGTCAGTGCACTCTCTTTATTAAAGTGCTATAGTGCAGTGCAAGTATTCCAATATATGTAAAAAAATAAACATGTCAGTACTATTCAAAAACTCTTTACCAATTGGTGCCAAAACAAGAACAGAGATTAGACAGCTTGACGGTTTTAGCCTTGAAAAAGCTCAGGCGAAACTGGTCCAGCTGCCAGCCCCAGTGGTTTTGTTTTACCACCACTTAGTAAGTAGGTTTTGAATTGTACTGCTGTGTGTATTAGGTAATAGGAAAGGAAATCAGGAGTGTCAAGGCCTCAATTGTTTTTTTGGACCAACAAGGGAGGATAGCAAGTTGAGGTTTATGACCTTGCCAAATAAAATTCGAAAGAAGACTCTGCAAATTTTAAACCAATTAATTGGTAATTTAACTGTTAACATAATCATTGGATACAATATGCTCTGTAGAAGATTCAGTTTTATTAAGTTAATCCTATCCCAAGAGATTGAAGTAAATTATGCCATCTTTCCAAATCTGCTTTTAATAAATGTATTGGATCTAAGAAATTACTTTGAATAATTTTATTATTAAAGTACTTACTTTAACACCTAGATAAGTCAAATTCTTGGTTGACCATGTAAGTCCTCTTCCAAGAAAGTCAGCTTTTCTAACGTGGTGATTTACAGGTAATATCTGTATTTTAGCTATATTCAGTTTGTAATGAGAAATTAAACCAGATTCTTTTATTTCAATCAATGGGTCTACTTAAATGAAGAATATCATCAGCATATGCTGATATTTTAAATTGTTTATATCTTAATGGAATGCCAAAAATTAAGGGATGACAACTAATACATCTAATTAATACATCTAGTACATCTAATCAAAAAGAAGGTGAGGCTGTGCTTTATATTTCAAAGACACCCTCCTGGGTCACTGCTTACCTTCCCCCCTCTCGGATTCTTCAACGCAGATCCTATCTATTAAAATTCTGCTGGGAGCTCACAACAAAGCACTGACTGTTGCTGCTGTTTGCACTCCTCCAAAAGAACAAGGTAAAGGCCTCAACTCAGTCTTGGACCTTATCGTGCCCAATCCCTGACTCAGAGTCAATCCTAATGGGTGATTTTTTTTTTAACTTTCTTTATCTCTCTGAATCACCGGGCATCCTTCAGAGTGCCCACTCAGATGTGCCTCTACTCCTGGCCTGAACCCCCACATTCACCCGGCTCTCTCCCAGATGACTTTGGCAAGTCCGACCCCTGGATCACCTCCGGGGCTGTGTCCACCCTCCCTTGGTGACTGTTTGTACCTGTGTATGAGGAACTTACCTCCATTGCCGAGTCAGCCCTTGGAGAGACCTGGGTGTGCTGGGCTGACGTAGGGATGTGGGTGCTCCACTGGAGCCTCTGTCATCTCACCGGGTGGCCTGAGGTGTTTTTCTGCTTTGTATTGCTTCCCTGACTGCAGCCATGCAATGACGTCTGCACGCGGCTGCCCCGTAGACATCTGCCACGCTCATCCCCCGATTTCTGTCCCTGTGCCTGAGTATTACCTCCGGTCACTACCGGAGGTCTCTATTACACCAGTAAACCCTGGATCCCTCCCCAAGGAGTGGAGGCTGTCCTCGGATGCTCCTCCTGCTGACCTGCAGCTCCCAGGCTTGTTCCCAAACCCGGGTCACTGGCATGGTGCAAGGTGTGGTGTCCAGCGCCCGCAACCCTCAGTGCCACGGGCCAGCACTAATGACACAGGGGCCTCAAGGATGCCATCTCAGCAGCCAAATTGGCACAGCTGGTAGTTTCCCCACCAGACATAATTACAAAGCTGGCACAATCACTCTCTGGACTGGATACTGACCAGCCATCCTTTCTGCATCTCGGATGTTTCTGTCCTTCCAGATACACTAAGAGACCATTCCCCAGTCATCTGTGAATGGTCAGATGAATTCTGCAAGGCCCCCCAAATTAATCAATAATAGAGTCCTCCCACATGGTCAGTTGAAACACCTCAAATCCCACCTCCAGCAACTCGACTGGTCTCCTATATTCAACGCTTCTGACGTCAATTCCGTCTTGGACTTTTTCATCAACTCCTTCAATGCTGCCTGTGACACCTATGCCCCTTTCAAAAGGCGTAAAATCAAAGGCCTTTGCAATCCTTGGCTCTCCGCTGAACTACTTGCAGATCTGAAAGCAAGGGACCTCCTCAGGCTTCAGGCATGGGCCACTTGCAATCAAGCCAATATTCAGAACTACAAACGGGTGCAAAATGACTGCACTAAATCAATCCATCAGAAGAAAAATTCATACTACAGAGATACCCTCATGAACACCTGGGGTGAGGAAGATCCTTCTAGGACAAACTTAAAAGTAACTGGGAAGCAGCCAAAAACCTCACTCTATGTTGGTCATTGATGGTGGCATAACTCTCAACCCTACCACAATTGCAAATATTTTTAATACTGCATTCTCTGACCTCAGTAGTGTTCTCCTTCAGACTTCTTCAATGATGGCCACCCTCCTTCTCCTACTCCCAGCCGACAACCCCTCCCTCCAACCACCCACTGTTCTACTTTAAGGAACTCAGGGCACATAGGGTCCTAAATACATCTCTAATGCAATCGCCAAATCTAGAACTAATAGGGACTCACTTGACCTCAAGCTGGTGTCCTCACCCCTTGATGAAGTGCTACTTCCACTAACAAAAATGTTCAACCTCTCCTCGCCCAGTTCCCTGACAGATGGAAATCAGCCACAGTAACCCGGTCCACAAAGTGGGGTCAAGGATCTGCATGTGAACTACTGGCCTAGCTCCATACTCCCCACCCAAGGCCACTGAATGTATGGTATCTGACCGGCTAACAGAATACCTGGACAACGCAACATCCTCTGCCCCAACAACATGGTTTCTGTACAGGTTACAGTACTACATCGGCCCTCCTTGTATTCACCAGTGCTATCCACAGCTTGTTGGACAACAGCCTCCCTAACTGGGTCGGTCTTCATTGACCTGACCAAGGCTTTGACACTGTACATCATAATCTATTAATCACACAGCTCGTTCTGCTGGGCTCTCACCTGAGTCCACTAAATGGTTCAAGAGCTACTTGGAGAACCACTCCCAAGAGTGAAAACAGCTGATGTTCTCTCAGATGCCGTCCTGTTCACTCAGGAGTTCCTCAAGGCCTCTTGCCTCTTGAGACACTTCTTTTAGCCTCTTTCTGGATGATCTTCCACAATCATGTCCAGCACAAATCCTCCTCTATGCTGATGATGCCATCGTCCTCTCCGCCTCACAAGGATCCAGGCCACCTTCAAAGAATCTACAGCTTGCTTTCACATCAATTGAAACTTGGTTTTAGTATACATAAATTGGTTCTCAACTCACAAAAACTAAGTCCATGCTTTTCTGCAGCCCGCACAACAAATACAGACTCAATCCCATCATAATGAAAAACTGCCTTGGTGCAACCCTCAAACAGGTTCAGTCCTTTAAATATCTAGGTATTACCATCGATTGTAACCTATCATATGCTACACACATTGACAACATTGCCAAGGCTGCCAACACTTGCATTGGTCTACTCTTCAGGCACAGGCAATGCCTTGCCTCAGATGCCTTAAGGATTGCAGTACAGAGCTCAGTAATCTCAATAATCAACTATGACCTGATCATCTACAGCTCTGCCTCTGCCACCACCCTCAGGCGCATATCCATTGCACTAAACAAAGCTTGCCGTCTCACAACCGGTGCCCATCGCCTCACCCACACGTGTGATCTCTACGCACAGACTGGGTTGCTTTAACTTTCAAACTGAATCAAGTACCAAACTTGCCTTATGACAAAGAAAATAACACTAGACCTCGCTCCCCCAGGTTTCCAAGCTCTCCTCTGCCCATTGCAGACTACTCACATCACCAGGGGCTCTGAATCCCATCTGCATATCTCGTGTTTCCGCACCATACAAGGGCAAAGATCGTTTGCGCAAGAGCTCCCAGCTGGTTCAATGATCTCAACATTGACATTGCCTCAGTGCCAAAGCTTGGCCCATTCAAATCCAGTCTCTGTCACATCCTGTCTGCATCTAGCTCCTGTGACTGTCTTTCCTAATTGTTCTCCTCTCTAGTCTTTGCTCTTTCCACCTAGCACTTAAACCTCTTCCCCCTTAACTCCCTCTCCCATACACCCATTCATCCTCCACTCCTCCCACCCTCCTTCCCTACCCCGTAGCACTTTAATTGATATTTGACAAGTGCCTATGGCTGCACCCCACTAGTGTGTCTCTCCTCCATACCATGTCAACCCTGTTACCAGACCTCCTTCTGGCATTTTTGCCACTGTAGTGAATGCATAAAACTGTATGTAACTGCCTGTAACCCACTGTTATTCAATGTCTTGTTTGAACTGAACCTCAACTGACACAGAACCTTTGTAAAACAGCCTTGGTTTAGAGGTATTTGTAATTAGAGATGCAGCCCAATTTAAATTCGCGATGAGTATCTGTGAAGTGGGCACTTCGCATTGCAGTGAGTGGGCAATACAAAGTGCTCACTCCATCCTGTCATACCACTTTGCATTAAGGTGGAATAACAATGCGAAGTAAGGCAGAGTCATTGTTTTTAATGGACTTCGCGTTCCTCATTATGATTCTAAGTGATCCACTTGGTGTTTCAAATTTGGCAGCCCCCCCCCTGCCACACATCACATGGCTTACAGTACTGTAAGTCACATGCTCTTTAGCTACTAGGAAGGAAGTGAGTCATACAAGCAGACACTTTTACTGTCTCCTGTGCAGACGGAGAGAGAGGAGTGTGTTTTGTGACTGCTGATACTTTGAGATCAGAGCGAGGAGATTTAAACTTAGATTTAGACCCAACAGCTTTTTTAAAAGCTACATTTTTTTTATTTTCTGTCTGTACTCTTTTTTACTTAATTTGTTCTTTCTGTAAATTTTATTTTCTTACCTTAATAAGTAGTTGTTTGTCTGTGTGACTGCGTGTGTGTTGTGTGACAGTGTGGTAGTGATTGCTCAGACTGAGGGGAGCTCAGTAGGAGAGATGGACCAGGGTGTGAGAATGTCTGGGGCGGGGGCAGCTCTGGGAGAGCATGGTAGTGGTAAGTGTCATACCATGTGCATGCATGGGAATGGGCACCCATTCCTGTTGGACTGCTTGAAACTTGTGAGTTTCTTCCCCTCCCGGAAGCAGGACCAGCACAGCCTCCTGTCCTGACTCTGAGGCAGTTGACCACCACCAAGTTCAGCACCAGGTCCCTGGAGCAGGATGTGCCTGTTCCCCAGGCCCAGGAGTGGATCCCATCCCTGTTCAGCACCGTGACCAGCCAGCTGCCAGTTCATCTGGCCTCCCTGCCTGTGCCTGGTCCTCCCTGCACCTCTGTTGTTTTGCAGTTGTTTGACTGTGCTGGGGGGACAGCAGTGTGGTCAAGTGCCACCTATGTGAGGTGGAGGTGTGCTGTGCCCCCATGTGCTGTGGCCCCAGGGGACTCACCTGGGGACTGGGGGCTAGCACACCCATGTGCTCAATCACCACCAGTTGGAGTGGCAGGCTGCCACAGAACCGACTCATGTCTGCACCTGCTGGCCATTCTGTGGCAGAGGGTGCAGCTGTCATGGCAGCATCGCTAAGAAGAGGAGGGCCACAGCACCT